>JAIOJX010000029.1:133651426-134851426 GCA_022376925.1 Tragulus kanchil | reverse complement strand
CCACAGAGGATTAGGGTCTTGAAGGAGAAAAGGAATTGTCAGCATTGCATGGTGATTGCAACAGGACCTATGAGCTTAACCAGTTCTCCTTTTACATGTGTTATACCTATGCATTTGTGATCCTTCTTGGTGACGAGAAGCAATATTCTCTGCCCTGGAGTCTCAGCTCCTTAATTCTGAAAAATAAATTAGAAGTAGAGATGGATTAACCAAATGTTCAGGATGTGTTAGAGATCCATAACTTAATCTGAGCAGGCAGACCAGTCATTCTGCTAATTGATAAAATATCCACAGGGAGCCTCAGGAAACAGCTGTTCTGCTTGGTGCAGGTATCATAAAACTATATGCCAAAAATGCATCCGATTGGTGTTAGGACAGAAAAGGTAAACACAGAGAAGCTGAGCAACAATAAGGCATTTTTTTTCCAAGATATGTGTCGCCAAAACAACTTCAGGAAGAACTCTATCAATATCATGGTTCTGTGAGATTTACTGTAAATCTAAATGCTGTACTTTGTGAAGACCAGTTAAGCTGGAAATCAATACATTAAAACAAATCTGGACCATAGGTTTACAGAAATCTTGTTTCTGAGGAATCAAAATAAGATTGGAGTTATTGTCATTACATGGTGGTGCATTGGTTCCAGTATACAATGTAGAAAAGAAAAAAGTGAACCTAAAGTAAGGAAGTTCAAGCTCTGGTTTTGACCTCTAAGTAGCGTTTTGGTATATTATTATTTTTAAAAACTTCTTGTGTGGGAAGTCAGTCAACCTTTCTAGGAGTGAGTTTCCTCATTTAATAAAGGATTTTAATAAGAATTAAGAATTGGGCTTCCCTGATGGCTCAAATGGTAAAGAATTCACCTGCAATACAGGAGACCTGGGTTTGATCCCTGGGTTAGGAAGACCCCCTGGAGAAGGGAAAAGCTACCCACTCCAGTATTCTTATCTGAAGAATTCCGTGGCTTATGGCTTGTCCATGGGTAGCAAAGAGTCAGACACTACTGAGTGACTTTCATTTCACTTCAGGTTAGGTGATCTCCCCAAATCGTACCGAGTGAAACAATTAAGTCTTAGTTCTGTTGAGTCCAAATGGCCTCCTTAACGCTGACTTGGGTCTGAAGTCACTAGAAGGACTTGCTAGTTCTGTGAGGTTAGACCTATTGAGGGAAAGGGAAGAGGAGCTTAGGCGGTAGCTAGTCTGATACTTGGCAGGATTCTCCAGTCACTGGAAGATTTCTGGATGCAGCGGCCCAGGGCCATCTGGCAGCAAACAGTTCCACTCTGGTGGTGATCTTTGAGCTTCCTAAATGACTATAGAACTTTCCAACTGGGCTGGATTGATATCTGCCATTTACTATGTGTAACTGTGAATTATCTCTGTGCACCAGTTATTTGAATCAAGGATCTAAGTCACCCCTCAGTGCTGTTCACCAATTATTCCAGGCTCCTCACCTCGACAGGTGAGAGAATTTCTCAACTTCTTTGTGTATGGGGAAGAGAGGTCACACAACTGGTTCTAGCCAACCACTAGCGAGCAGAAACAGAGGTTAGCACTCTGAATGGGGTGTTTGCCTGAGTAAGACTCTCTTAGGATTCTCTGGCTCTCTGACTATGACCAGCTAAGTTTCTGTTGGCCTACATGCAGGAGTGGGGATGATGCTGATGTGCAGGCAAGAGCTCCCAGCCACCCCTGCCATGGCCTTACGGCAGACTAAGAAGAAATCTTTGTTATTTTTAGACCTTGGGATGTGGGGACTGCTTATTACAGCCGTATGAACTGGCCCACCCCAACTAATAAAGTGTCATTGTGTGCTATCATCTTTGTTTCTCCAGTGCTCTAAATGACATGGCACTCAATACCAACTGCTAAACAAATGAATGTCTGCCCGAACTGATCTTCCTAGCTCCCCTACCAGGGCAGGAATCATCCAGGTGCAGGAGTATCTTATTTGTCCTTCCTAGAGCACCTGCCCCAGTATTCAGAACACAGCAGGTAGTCAATATAGGCTGATGAATGAATTTAAGGATTTCAAATTCCCGAGATGCAGCCCAACATCAGAGCCAAAGAAGATGTGGTATGTGACATTATGTTCCATATGGCACCGAAAGAGGGGGCCCAGGGTCAAAGGAACTGAGAAGGAAGGGGCACCAGGTCATCTCCTGCTCCTATATGCCTATCATCTCTATGGGGGTTCCCTCCCATTCCTCCATCTCTTGGCAGAGTGTGTGTGAAGCTTGCCTCTGGGTCACTGCAACAGAGTTCTGAGCAGAGACAGGGTCAAAATGCACTGACATAGCAGGCCAGAGACAGGCCAGCAAACAGTTCCACTCTGGTGGTGATCTTTGAGCTTCCTAAATGACTATAGAACTTTCCAACTGGGCTGGATTGATATCTGCCATTTACTATGTGTAACTGTGAATTATCTCTGTGCACCAGTTATTTGAATCAAGGATCTAAGTCACCCCTCAGTGCTGTTCACCAATTATTCCAGGCTCCTCACCTCGACAGGTGAGAGAATTTCTCAACTTCTTTGTGTATGGGGAAGAGAGGTCACACAACTGGTTCTAGCCAACCACTAGCGAGCAGAAACAGAGGTTAGCACTCTGAATGGGGTGTTTGCCTGAGTAAGACTCTCTTAGGATTCTCTGGCTCTCTGACTATGACCAGCTAAGTTTCTGTTGGCCTACATGCAGGAGTGGGGATGATGCTGATGTGCAGGCAAGAGCTCCCAGCCACCCCTGCCATGGCCTTACGGCAGACTAAGAAGAAATCTTTGTTATTTTTAGACCTTGGGATGTGGGGACTGCTTATTACAGCCGTATGAACTGGCCCACCCCAACTAATAAAGTGTCATTGTGTGCTATCATCTTTGTTTCTCCAGTGCTCTAAATGACATGGCACTCAATACCAACTGCTAAACAAATGAATGTCTGCCCGAACTGATCTTCCTAGCTCCCCTACCAGGGCAGGAATCATCCAGGTGCAGGAGTATCTTATTTGTCCTTCCTAGAGCACCTGCCCCAGTATTCAGAACACAGCAGGTAGTCAATATAGGCTGATGAATGAATTTAAGGATTTCAAATTCCCGAGATGCAGCCCAACATCAGAGCCAAAGAAGATGTGGTATGTGACATTATGTTCCATATGGCACCGAAAGAGGGGGCCCAGGGTCAAAGGAACTGAGAAGGAAGGGGCACCAGGTCATCTCCTGCTCCTATACGCCTATCATCTCTATGGGGGTTCCCTCCCATTCCTCCATCTCTTGGCAGAGTGTGTGTGAAGCTTGCCTCTGGGTCACTGCAACAGAGTTCTGAGCAGAGACAGGGTCAAAATGCACTGACATAGCAGGCCAGAGACAGGCCAGCAACAAGGGGATGGGCCTAGGGTGCGGTTGGAAGCAGGGTTAGAACTCAGGTGGGAGCTAAGCCAGGGCAGGGCCAACCAGACGCTGCATGGTTTTCACACTGTTGTGCTGCTGCATATCCATCACGGGGCTCAGGTGTTTGAGTCTGCTCCGTGGAATGTTTGAGAGACCCTGACCGGCCCACCTCTGCAGAAGCCATTAACAACCCGTGCGTGGCAACCACCAGTAGAGAACAAGGCAGGGAACCTGAATGTGCTCATCTAAGGTGCTGACGCCACTCCCTGCTTCCTTCTACCCAGCTCAGCCATATTCATAGACTAGTCTTTTTCTGGATCAGATGGAGTGTAAAGTGTTCTCTGATCTCCCTGACATCTTGAGTTTGGGGTGGGTCTTTTCTGGGGGGTGAAACTACAGAAAAGAAAGTACCTATCTCTGAAAGATTGCTTTGTAAAGTATTATCTGCAATTAGGTTTATTCTCCACTTTAGAAAGATCAGTGTCTCTCAAGGAGGAAGTTCAAACCTCCTTTGTAGGCTCTACAAGGCATTATTTACCTAGTCCAGCCCAGCGAGCTCCTCTCACCTCATAGGCCAGGTATACCCGGCCCCTTTCTCATCCCAAATAGCCATGTTCTACTGGCCTGTGCTCTCTACACTCTGTTCCTGCTGCCTCCAATGCCCTTTCCTCTCTTCTTTGCCTCTGGAGGAATTCCTGTTGAAAAGCCTAGGCCCGCTTTGGGATGTCTACCCCTACCAGGGCAGGAATCATCCAGGTGCAGGAGTATCTTATTTGTCCTTCCTAGAGCACCTGCCCCAGTATTCAGAACACAGCAGGTAGTCAATATAGGCTGATGAATGAATTTAAGGATTTCAAATTCCCGAGATGCAGCCCAACATCAGAGCCAAAGAAGATGTGGTATGTGACATTATGTTCCATATGGCACCGAAAGAGGGGGCCCAGGGTCAAAGGAACTGAGAAGGAAGGGGCACCAGGTCATCTCCTGCTCCTATATGCCTATCATCTCTATGGGGGTTCCCTCCCATTCCTCCATCTCTTGGCAGAGTGTGTGTGAAGCTTGCCTCTGGGTCACTGCAACAGAGTTCTGAGCAGAGACAGGGTCAAAATGCACTGACATAGCAGGCCAGAGACAGGCCAGCAACAAGGGGATGGGCCTAGGGTGCGGTTGGAAGCAGGGTTAGAACTCAGGTGGGAGCTAAGCCAGGGCAGGGCCAACCAGGCGCTGCATGGTTTTCACACTGTTGTGCTGCTGCATATCCATCACGGGGCTCAGGTGTTTGAGTCTGCTCCGTGGAATGTTTGAGAGACCCTGACCGGCCCACCTCTGCAGAAGCCATTAACAACCCGTGCGTGGCAACCACCAGTAGAGAACAAGGCAGGGAACCTGAATGTGCTCATCTAAGGTGCTGACGCCACTCCTGCTTCCTTCTACCCAGCTCAGCCATATTCATAGACTAGTCTTTTTCTGGATCAGATGGAGTGTAAAGTGTTCTCTGATCTCCCTGACATCTTGAGTTTGGGGTGGGTCTTTTCTGGGGGGTGAAACTACAGAAAAGAAAGTACCTATCTCTGAAAGATTGCTTTGTAAAGTATTATCTGCAATTAGGTTTATTCTCCACTTTAGAAAGATCAGTGTCTCTCAAGGAGGAAGTTGAAACCTCCTTTGTAGGCTCTACAAGGCATTATTTACCTAGTCCAGCCCAGCGAGCTCCTCTCACCTCATAGGCCAGGTATACCCGGCCCCTTTCTCATCCCAAATAGCCATGTTCTACTGGCCTGTGCTCTCTACACTCTGTTCCTGCTGCCTCCAATGCCCTTTCCTCTCTTCTTTGCCTCTGGAGGAATTCCTGTTGAAAAGCCTAGGCCCGCTTTGGGATGTCTTCCCAGGCAACCCCAGGCGAAGGGGGTTCTTCTTTCCTGCTGTCCCAGAGACGGGCGCGCCCTCCATCGGCAACTTATACTGCCCTGGGGACTCTTGCTCCACTAGTCTTTTTCCACGAGCCTTAATTTAATCTATTTATTTTTCAAATTTTATTTATTTTCTGTTCTTGGATGCAGGGGCTTCATTGCTATGCATGGGCTTTCTCTAGTTACAGTGAGGGGGGCTGTTCTTCATGGCAGAGCACAGGCTCCTCATTGCGGTGGCTTCTCTTGTTGCGTAGCACGGGTTCTAGACGCCCTGGCTTCAGTATTTGCGGCACGCCGGCTCAGTAGTTGTAGTGGCCAGGCCTAGTTGCTCTGAGGCATATGGGCTCTTCTTGAACTAGGGACTGAACCTACGTCCCCTGCATTGGCAGGCGGATTCCTAACCACTGTACTGCGAAGGAAGTCCCTATAAGCCTTAATTTGAAAAGGAGTGGTTCACCATCTTGATCATCCTTGTCAAATTTTTCAATTATTTTTCTTCCCTTCCTCTTCCCTCTCCCAAAGATCACAAAACAAGTAGGTCATAGTTGGACTCTAAAGGGTGTTTTGTGCGTGCTAAGTCATGAAATTGTATCTGATTACACAGAGGCTCTGATTTTTCACTCAGTGGCTCTACCCTGGGCTGTCCTGTCTTTCAGGACTATACAAGGGCCAAGAGAAGGATGAAGTGGGCAATAATTATTGATCGGAATTTTATATTCTAAAACCTCTGTCCTGCAAGGGCTTGTTTTTCTTTTCCTATGGAATCTGAAGCAGAAGGTTATTTTGGATCCATTGCCCATCCCCAGGTAAGTTTAAGGGGCTTCCGCTAAACAAACTCACATCTATTATCTCTGCAGTGCCCTTGAAAGATACATATTTCATTTAGCGGAGTCTGAGAGGAGGATGGTGAGAGATTTATTCAGAAATAAGGATGTAACAAGGGCAGGAAATTAGCTATGTTTGTAAGTAGACACCCAACATTCTCCCTTATGTAAATATTCTTCCAACACAAAACAGAAAGCTTGTTTGGCCAAGTCTTTTAGTTACTGCACCTTCCCCTGGCCCCAGCAGAAAGACTTAATTGAAAGGAGTGCTCACCCTGGGACTGCATGCACCTGAGGACTGCAGGCTGATTTATTCACGTGGTGCGACAGTCTGTTAAGAGACAGATGCTGCCTTCTTGTATTCCTACCCAGGTCCATGGAAATGGTATTAGAAACTTGTAGGTTATTGGTTTTGAGAATGCCTAGTCCCTGAGACAGCAATAGACCTAGTCAATATTGCCGAGGTTCTTGTCTGGGGAGGTGGGCGGGGAATAAGATAATGCCAAAAGTTCAAGTTTAGTGTGTCTTTAATTCTGAATATATTCCTCATTGCACGGAAAAGGAGGGATTTTGACCAGTGTTCTTCAGTCCTTGGACTTGCCTGTTTGTGGTAAGATAGGACTCACCCAGAAAAGAGTAGAGGGAAAGTATGAAACACTCAAGAATTCCTCTTTCGTGAAATCTGTGTCTTTCTCCTCATCCTCACAGGGCTGGGGTTGAGGGGAGGCAAGTGAAACTGTCATCTCGGGCACAAAATTTCTGGGATGCCCAGAAACTCAGCCATACAAATTTTTAATGCAATATTTAAAGCTACCTGAAATGGGGATATTATGTTGATACTGGAATTTTACATTCATCTAGATTCTTTTTAAATATCATATTAAAAGATTATTTATTTTGATGGCCAAGTATGTTGGTAGCCCTCAATTTTGCCTCTTTATCAGACATCTTACAAATCTTTCTCTAGCTCTTGCTCTGCTTCCAAATGCATTTGTGGAAGATTGAGCTCATCGCATGCTCTATGAAGAGGGAGGCATGCTTAATAAGAATAGAATGGTGGTCCTAAGAAGCTGAGGAGGAAATTCTGACGATCAAAGAAGTTAACAGCAATGAGAGACACACCTGTACTTTGTTAAGCTGACACATTTAAAAATATTTCTCAAGTTGGTGAGAGCGGCACTGGAAGGCATACCTTTTACAGCCTGACTTTTTACAGGGAAACGGATCTCCTCTGTCCCTAAGGCTGCAGTCTAGCGTTCTCTCTCTCTACCCTGCTGATCCATCCAACTGGTAGGACTTCTAGAAATTACTTGTAAGCCCCAGAGCGGGAAGTGGCTGCAGGCCTTCGGAAAGGATCTGCCCTTGACCATTTTTGCAACCTGTCTGCTGCGCTTGGTATCCTGTCGTTCCAGGGTCTGCCTCCTTCTTTGCCTTTAAGCCTCTTCAAACCTTTAAGCCACAGGCAACAATCATGTTTTTTTCTACTGAGAAAAAGTGATCAAGAGGTGGGTTTTAAATTTAGACAGCAATAGACCTAGTCAATATTGCCGAGGTTCTTGTCTGGGGAGGTGGGCGGAATAAGATAATGCCAAAAGTTCAAGTTTAGTGTGTCTTTAATTCTGAATATATTCCTCATTGCACGGAAAAGGAGGGATTTTGACCAGTGTTCTTCAGTCCTTGGACTTGCCTGTTTGTGGTAAGATAGGACTCACCCAGAAAAGAGTAGAGGGAAAGTATGAAACACTCAAGAATTCCTCTTTCGTGAAATCTGTGTCTTTCTCCTCATCCTCACAGGGCTGGGGTTGAGGGGAGGCAAGTGAAACTGTCATCTCGGGCACAAAATTTCTGGGATGCCCAGAAACTCAGCCATACAAATTTTTAATGCAATATTTAAAGCTACCTGAAATGGGGATATTATGTTGATACTGGAATTTTACATTCATCTAGATTCTTTTTAAATATCATATTAAAAGATTATTTATTTTGATGGCCAAGTATGTTGGTAGCCCTCAATTTTGCCTCTTTATCAGACATCTTACAAATCTTTCTCTAGCTCTTGCTCTGCTTCCAAATGCATTTGTGGAAGATTGAGCTCATCGCATGCTCTATGAAGAGGGAGGCATGCTTAATAAGAATAGAATGGTGGTCCTAAGAAGCTGAGGAGGAAATTCTGACGATCAAAGAAGTTAACAGCAATGAGAGACACACCTGTACTTTGTTAAGCTGACACATTTAAAAATATTTCTCAAGTTGGTGAGAGCGGCACTGGAAGGCATACCTTTTACAGCCTGACTTTTTACAGGGAAACGGATCTCCTCTGTCCCTAAGGCTGCAGTCTAGCGTTCTCTCTCTCTACCCTGCTGATCCATCCAACTGGTAGGACTTCTAGAAATTACTTGTAAGCCCCAGAGCGGGAAGTGGCTGCAGGCCTTCGGAAAGGATCTGCCCTTGACCATTTTTGCAACCTGTCTGCTGCGCTTGGTATCCTGTCGTTCCAGGGGTCTGCCTCCTTCTTTGCCTTTAAGCCTCTTCAAACCTTTAAGCCACAGGCAACAATCATGTTTTTTTCTACTGAGAAAAAGTGATCAAGAGGTGGGTTTTAAATTTGGGCCGACGCTAACCAGACTCGAAAGATAAACACTCAGCTTACCACGATTCCTACAAACTCCCTGACTAGGCTTGGCACGCGGGCGAGGGCCGAGGTTTTCTTTTTCCATTTGCACAACCCCCAGGCTCGCAGGTTGCAGAGATGACCTCTTCCCAGGGCTGTCCTCCAGCCGTTCCAGCCGGAGCCGCGCCCCGACCTCCGCGTTCTCCGCCCCGCCCTCCCAGGTTCGCGTCCCCTGGCGCGAGGCCGTCCCTTGCCCGGCCGCCTTCCCCGTCCCCGGCTCCCCGCGGAGGAAATTCTTCCCCAGCAGCCCAGGGCTCGCCTCACGTGATCTGCCGCCGCCGCGGCTTCCAGCGAGAGTTTAAAGGTTACAGAGGAAATTAGTACGGACACGGCCCCCAGTCCCCCGGAGGACGCGCCCCGTTTTGGCGCAACTGGGACGTCCGCTGTCAGAATCCTGTCCCCCCAAAGGGCACAGGCAAGGTCTAGAGTAAATGTGAAGTCACTTTGTAAAACTGAAACAAATACACGAACCGAGCCCGGGGTGCTACTTAAGCTTTCACTTGTCAACAAGTTCTTGCTGCCCGAGAAGTTTGAGACAGACCCCCAAAGGGGGGATGCACCGAAAGAAAGGGAAGAGAGAATACGTGTTTTAAAACATACGGAGCCTTTCACGCCCCTCTCTTCTCCCCTTCCCCCACGACCGCGGAGCAGAGCGTCTCCGGACAGAATGACAGACAGATCGACCAATACTCCGCAGGCTACCCTGGCCAGCCGTGGTCAGAGGAGGGGTGGGGCCGAGGGAGGGTCTCGAGTCCTCTTCGGCAGCGCGACCCTTGCCATTTCTCCACTCCCGGCTCTAAACGACCGTGTTGGCCGCAGAGCCCGGAGAGATGCGCGGCCCCCTCGTCTCCCCGGGGAGACCACAGACCAGGTATCAGCAGCCAGCGGGCTCGCACCCCCGCCCCCAAGACCGCAACTCCCCGCGGTCCCGCGCGAGGTCCTCGTCCCGCTCCCCCGCCCGTCGCCGCAACGCCGGCAGGCTCGCCCGCTCTCGACAGTCCTCTCTCCTCGGCTCACTTTTCCCGTATTGCTCCCCCAACCGGCAAAACTTTCTATTTCCCCAAACACAGGGGCGCGCGCGCGCGCGCGTGCACACACACACACACACACATGCACACACACACACGTACACACACACACACACACACACTGACGTCTTTTGCGCATTTCCTGCATTAGAGGGAGGGAGACTCGCTCGCACACCGACGGAGGGAGTAGAGACCGAGGGGGAGCGCGGGCGGGCGGCGAGCGAGCGGCAGCCGAGAGCGGGGACGCGAGAAGCGCGGCGGGCGGGCGCCGGCGCCGGGGAGGTGGGGCCGCGCCGAGTCGCAGTCCGGGCCCCGCCGCCGCGCTGCGCACCGCCCGGTGCCGGCCTGCGCCCCAGCCGGAGCGGCGGCCGCCCTGACTCCCGAGCCCGCGCGGATGTGAGATTCCCGACTCCTGGCGCCTCCCGATCGCCGACTGCGGCGCGGCGCGGCTTCGCCCAGGAGGAGGCGGCCGGGCTGGCCGTGTGGCTTGTGGATTTTTTAAAAAAAATTTGGCTCCGAGGAGGACCATTTCCTCTCGACATGCATCCCTCCGGATAGACTGCACATCCCCCGGTCCATCCCCCGCCCCGCGCGGTCGGAGGTAGGCGCTGGGTGCGCGAAGAGGATCCGGGTTGAAATCTGCGCCCCCCGTACTGGTTCCCGCCCCGTCTCACCGCCCCCTCCCCCTCCCGGAGTCGAAATTTCCCTGGGATTATGTTTCGGAAAGGTAGGTAAGCGCCGGGCGCGGCGCCCACTTCCCCGCAGCCCCGACCCGGAGAGCCAGAGAGGCGACGAGACAGCCCCCGCGGCTTGCGGCGGAGCCAGCAGCTCGGCGCCTCTTCTGGAGGTGCTGCTGGTGGTAGTGGGGGAGAGACTCGCTCCAAACACGGACGTCCCCCAGCTCTCCCCCCTCCTTGTTTTCCGTTAGGAACCCGGCGAGGAAGTACATGCACTGGCTGAGAATCGCCCGCGCCAGGGCGCAACGCTCCAAGGTGTAGGGAGAGTGTGGGGTGGGGCGAGAGGGGACCCAGGAGTCCCCCGTGCTCGGAGCGCCGCAGCGTCGGTTCTTCGTTCCTGCCCTCGGGGCGGACGGAGTGACCCCGGCCCCCACTCCCCGCCCCGACCATGGTAGTGTTCAATGGCCTTCTTAAGATCAAAATCTGCGAGGCCGTGAGCTTGAAGCCCACAGCCTGGTCGCTGCGCCATGCGGTGGGACCCCGGCCGCAGACTTTCCTTCTCGACCCCTACATCGCCCTCAACGTGGACGACTCGCGCATCGGCCAAACGGCCACCAAGCAGAAGACCAACAGCCCGGCCTGGCACGACGAGTTCGTCACCGATGTGTCCAATGGGCGCAAGATCGAGCTGGCTGTCTTCCACGACGCCCCCATCGGCTACGACGACTTCGTGGCCAACTGCACCATCCAGTTTGAGGAGCTGCTGCAGAACGGGAGCCGTCACTTCGAGGACTGGGTGAGTTGGGCGCCTCCCCGTCCAGGAGCCAGCCTCTGGGGAACTGGGGACAGACAGGCTCGCGGCCTTCGCTTGGTCGTGGGGCGCCGGGATTTAGTGGGGTGCGTGTGTATTTCAATTACCTTAGGGACGCACACTCCACTTGTAGCTGGGGAGAAGCAGGCTCTGGGTCGTGGAAGATGAGTCTTGGAAAGAGGGTATGGTCCTCTATCTCTTCCAGACGCTAGGAGCTACACCAGGAGCTAGAAAACTGGGAACCCCAAGCCGCCCGTGCTGAAGGCTGGCGGAGAACACGGCGCCTTCAACCTTGCGCGTGGTGGGCTCCCGGAGTCGAAATTTCCCTGGGATTATGTTTCGGAAAGGTAGGTAAGCGCCGGGCGCGGCGCCCACTTCCCCGCAGCCCCGACCCGGAGAGCCAGAGAGGCGACGAGACAGCCCCCGCGGCTTGCGGCGGAGCCAGCAGCTCGGCGCCTCTTCTGGAGGTGCTGCTGGTGGTAGTGGGGGAGAGACTCGCTCCAAACACGGACGTCCCCCAGCTCTCCCCCCTCCTTGTTTTCCGTTAGGAACCCGGCGAGGAAGTACATGCACTGGCTGAGAATCGCCCGCGCCAGGGCGCAACGCTCCAAGGTGTAGGGAGAGTGTGGGGTGGGGCGAGAGGGGACCCAGGAGTCCCCCGTGCTCGGAGCGCCGCGGCGTCGGTTCTTCGTTCCTGCCCTCGGGGCGGACGGAGTGACCCCGGCCCCCACTCCCCGCCCCGACCATGGTAGTGTTCAATGGCCTTCTTAAGATCAAAATCTGCGAGGCCGTGAGCTTGAAGCCCACAGCCTGGTCGCTGCGCCATGCGGTGGGACCCCGGCCGCAGACTTTCCTTCTCGACCCCTACATCGCCCTCAACGTGGACGACTCGCGCATCGGCCAAACGGCCACCAAGCAGAAGACCAACAGCCCGGCCTGGCACGACGAGTTCGTCACCGATGTGTCCAATGGGCGCAAGATCGAGCTGGCTGTCTTCCACGACGCCCCCATCGGCTACGACGACTTCGTGGCCAACTGCACCATCCAGTTTGAGGAGCTGCTGCAGAACGGGAGCCGTCACTTCGAGGACTGGGTGAGTTGGGCGCCTCCCCGTCCAGGAGCCAGCCTCTGGGGAACTGGGGACAGACAGGCTCGCGGCCTTCGCTTGGTCGTGGGGCGCCGGGATTTAGTGGGGTGCGTGTGTATTTCAATTACCTTAGGGACGCACACTCCACTTGTAGCTGGGGAGAAGCAGGCTCTGGGTCGTGGAAGATGAGTCTTGGAAAGAGGGTATGGTCCTCTATCTCTTCCAGACGCTAGGAGCTACACCAGGGAGCTAGAAAACTGGGAACCCCAAGCCGCCCGTGCTGAAGGCTGGCGGAGAACACGGCGCCTTCAACCTTGCGCGTGGTGGGCTGGTTGTATGTGGGTGGATTCCTCGGTCCTTGGAGAGGCACGTGGAGCCCTAGACTGAAGGCTTCTTTGCACGACCTGGCTTTATCCTGCGTAGTGAGGAGCTGTTTTATTTTTTCCCCCCGTGAGGAAGCTGGCTCATTTCTATTCTGTTGCCTGTCGGTTAGCTCATCTTCTGACATGCGGGGACAAAAATGTCATCTCTAGTCCCCTCCAGGGTCCCAGCAACGTGGGCCGAGCTGGTTTGCCCAATGCATTGTCCATCCATCCAGAACGCATGTTGTAGCCTACCAATGGTTCGGTAATTGGCGATCAATGTTTTGAAACCGACTTAAAGTTACATTGTTTCCCTGTTTTGATTTTCAAGACACTGTGCAACGAGATACGGTTTCTGAGACTGGGACTGCTAATTGATTACACTGTCCAAATATTAGGGACTTGGTAATAGGCCTTGTGCACACACTCTAAGCCAAGTGCATTCAGTCTTGATACTCAGGGAGGCAGGGAAAAGCAACCTTGTTTTAGCTCTTTTTAAAGAGGGAAAGTGTTAAATTAGGAAATGGTTTTCTTTATTTATAAATTTGTTACATGGTTCCACAGAGAGCAGGCGGGACTCTGGGTGTATATGTCTTTAGAGATATCTGGTCCTTGTGGAGAGATGTTTAATTATGCCTCATGATTATCCTATGGCCAAAATCGCACGCTCGGAACTGCACCATCCAGTTTGAGGAGCTGCTGCAGAACGGGAGCCGTCACTTGAGGACTGGGTGAGTTGGGCGCCTCCCGTCAGGAGCCAGCCTCTGGGGAACTGGGGACAGACAGGCTCTGACCTTCGCTTGGTCGTGGGGCGCCGGGATTTAGTGGGGTGCGTGTGTATTTCAATTACCTTAGGGACGCACACTCCACTTGTAGCTGGGGAGAAGCAGGCTCTGGGTCGTGGAAGATGAGTCTTGGAAAGAGGGTATGGTCCTCTATCTCTTCCAGACGCTAGGAGCTACACCAGGGAGCTAGAAAACTGGGAACCCCAAGCCGCCCGTGCTGAAGGCTGGCGGAGAACACGGCGCCTTCAACCTTGCGCGTGGTGGGCTGGTTGTATGTGGGTGGATTCCTCGGTCCTTGGAGAGGCACGTGGAGCCCTAGACTGAAGGCTTCTTTGCACGACCTGGCTTTATCCTGCGTAGTGAGGAGCTGTTTTATTTTTCCCTCCGTGAGGAAGCTGGCTCATTTCTATTCTGTTGCCTGTCGGTTAGCTCATCTTCTGACATGCGGGGACAAAAATGTCATCTCTAGTCCCCTCCAGGGTCCCAGCAACGTGGGCCGAGCTGGTTTGCCCAATGCATTGTCCATCCATCCAGAACGCATGTTGTAGCCTACCAATGGTTCGGTAATTGGCGATCAATGTTTTGAAACCGACTTAAAGTTACATTGTTTCCCTGTTTTGATTTTCAAGACACTGTGCAACGAGATACGGTTTCTGAGACTGGGACTGCTAATTGATTACACTGTCCAAATATTAGGGACTTGGTAATAGGCCTTGTGCACACACTCTAAGCCAAGTGCATTCAGTCTTGATACTCAGGGAGGCAGGGAAAAGCAACCTTGTTTTAGCTCTTTTTAAAGAGGGAAAGTGTTAAATTAGGAAATGGTTTTCTTTATTTATAAATTTGTTACATGGTTCCACAGAGAGCAGGCGGGACTCTGGGTGTATATGTCTTTAGAGATATCTGGTCCTTGTGGAGAGATGTTTAATTATTGAAACCAAATAACTTCATGATTATCCTATGGCCAAAAGTTGCACATGCATCACCTTGGCAGAGCACCTTACATTTAAATACATCTGTGTATATATATTTGTATGCACACCGTTTTTTTTTTTTTTTTTTTTTAAGGAGATGGAATGTTAAGGGAAACAGGGAAAAGAGTCTTCCCTTTATGCTCACGGCTGTGATGCAGTGTGCCCGAAACCATGGTTACCGGGGCTTACAGGGAAGCTCCAACAAACCACACCAAGTTCAACCCTGGGAGATTTGTGGCTTGCACTTTGGGAAGCAGGCAAACTTTTATGGAATCCCAAAGAAGACAGTGTCATTCCATTCCAGTTCACCCATGGCGCTTTCCATGGCCCCCCTCCCATTGCTGGAGTTTCCCACTCATTTCCCATTTCCTCTCCACCGGCCTTCAGTCCTTTCACTCATGAAAGTGGTGCATGTCTGAGCGGGAGCCTAAAGGATAAGTAATTTCAAAGCCAGATCTTAACACCAAAAACCTGTGGTTTTCAAGTTTTTGTTTTAGGAAAGGAAGGGGAAAAATAAAACCATGACTATGGTGTGAGGCCCTGGAAGAGGAAACGGCCCACTCCAGTATTCTTGCCTGGAAAATCCCACAGACAGAGGAGCCTGGTGGACTACAGTCTGTGGGGTCACAAAGAGTCAGACACGACTTAGGAACTGAGCATGCATGGTAATGAGGCAGTGGGACTTTTTGCCATGTATTCAGATGAAAGAGTTGGACAGTAAGGCAGAGAGCAGGTAGGATGAACAGCAGGTCCGCTTTTATCCACCAAACAGATGCCGGTTGGAGAGAAAGGTCTGAGTGTCTCTGACGATGCTGTGCTGGGGCCCGCTCCAATCCTGGGCACATTGGGGCACCAGCCTTGCTTTGGAGCATGTCCAGTGACGTGTGTGCTGGACACTATTCTTTTTTTACATTTTTATTTATTTCTTTATTTCTATTTTGGCTGTTCTGGGTTTTCACTGTTGCTGCAGGCTCTTCTCTAGTTGCAGGGAGTGGGGGCTACTCTGTAGTTGAGGTGAGCAGCCTTCTTGTTGCGGTGACTTCTCTTGCTATGGAACTCGGGCTCTAGGGCATATGGGCTTCAGTAGTTGCGGCACACGGGCTCAATAGTTGTGTCTCACGGGCTTAGTTGCTCTGCAGTGTGTGGGAGCTTCCCGGATCAGGGATCAAACTCATGTCTCCTGCATTGGCAGGCGAACTCTTTACCATTGAGCTACCAGGGAAGCCCTGGATGCTATTCTTGTTTGACTATCCTTTCTAAGGTACTCAAATTCACGTTGGATTTGACTCTGGATCAAATCGTCCAGTGTATAGGCAGTTTTCACGGACAAGGATGTTGAGTCCCAGAGCAGCTAAGTGGGTACCTGAAGTCATGGGGCAAGTGAAGGGGGCAGGATTGGAAGTAGGGACCTTATCTCCCATGGCTCACCTCTTGCCCAGTGGAGAACTAGGTAGTCTGGTCTCCTAGTCTGAGTCTTCCTGCAGATTCACGTACTTTGTCCCTGATGTTTTTATTGTACATGATACTTTAAAGCATTTTCAAAATCAGTGTTTGGGCCTTATTCCCTGGTAGCTCAGATGGTAAAGAATCTGCCTGCAGTGGGGTTCAAAGGATAAGTAATTTCAAAGCCAGATCTTAACACCAAAAACCTGTGGTTTTCAAGTTTTTGTTTTAGGAAAGGAAGGGGAAAAATAAAACCATGACTATGGTGTGAGGCCCTGGAAGAGGAAACGGCCCACTCCAGTATTCTTGCCTGGAAAATCCCACAGACAGAGGAGCCTGGTGGACTACAGTCTGTGGGGTCACAAAGAGTCAGACACGACTTAGGAACTGAGCATGCATGGTAATGAGGCAGTGGGACTTTTTGCCATGTATTCAGATGAAAGAGTTGGACAGTAAGGCAGAGAGCAGGTAGGATGAACAGCAGGTCCGCTTTTATCCACCAAACAGATGCCGGTTGGAGAGAAAGGTCTGAGTGTCTCTGACGATGCTGTGCTGGGGCCCGCTCCAATCCTGGGCACATTGGGGCACCAGCCTTGCTTTGGAGCATGTCCAGTGACGTGTGTGCTGGACACTATTCTTTTTTTACATTTTTATTTATTTCTTTATTTCTATTTTGGCTGTTCTGGGTTTTCACTGTTGCTGCAGGCTCTTCTCTAGTTGCAGGGAGTGGGGGCTACTCTGTAGTTGAGGTGAGCAGCCTTCTTGTTGCGGTGTCTTCTCTTGCTATGGAACTCGGGCTCTAGGGCATATGGGCTTCAGTAGTTGCGGCTGCAGGGCTCAATAGTTGTGTCTCACGGGCTTAGTTGCTCTGCAGTGTGTGGGAGCTTCCCGGATCAGGGATCAAACTCATGTCTCCTGCATTGGCAGGCGAACTCTTTACCATTGAGCTACCAGGGAAGCCCTGGATGCTATTCTTGTTTGACTATCCTTTCTAAGGTACTCAAATTCACGTTGGATTTGACTCTGGATCAAATCGTCCAGTGTATAGGCAGTTTTCACGGACAAGGATGTTGAGTCCCAGAGCAGCTAAGTGGGTACCTGAAGTCATGGGGCAAGTGAAGGGGGCAGGATTGGAAGTAGGGACCTTATCTCCCATGGCTCACCTCTTGCCCAGTGGAGAACTAGGTAGTCTGGTCTCCTAGTCTGAGTCTTCCTGCAGATTCACGTACTTTGTCCCTGATGTTTTTATTGTACATGATACTTTAAAGCATTTTCAAAATCAGTGTTTGGGCCTTATTCCCTGGTAGCTCAGATGGTAAAGAATCTGCCTGCAGTGCAGGAGACTGGGGTTCAATCCCTGGGTTGGGAAGATCCCCTGGAGAAGGAAATGGTGATCCACTCCAGCATTCTTGTCTGGAGACTTCCATGGACAGGGGAGCCTGGCAGTCCGTGGAGTCACAGAGTCAGACATGACTGAGAGACCAACATACGCACAGGTGTGAATTGGGTGTGACAGGTGTTGGATAGGTTCAAGAACCTGAGATACAGAAAGGCCCCAGATGAATCAAATAGTGGAGCTGGTTCTGTTGTCTGGAGTTGTTTTCACAAGGATGCTGGTTCTGGCCACTCTGGTTCTCCCAACTGAGCGTGAGGACATGGCAGCAGAGGTGACTAGTCCTTGTAAGCAGACAGGTTGCACCTGGGATGGCTAAGGTCACCTTCCCTATCTCTGTTGGCCAGGGGACACCCGCAGAATCACACCTTTGGGTAGCATTTCCTGCTCCAGCCTCTGTGCTCTTCACGGGGCAGTGATGAAGAGACATGGATGAGAAATCTGGCCTGGAGTAAGGAGATGCAAAGGGCATGCAACAGCCACCTCTCTCATGGCTGTGGACCATTTCATTCAGGTGCATGATGAATTCCTGTGTGTTCACCGAGTTTCTGTTTTGTGCTCAGATCCAACCAGGAGCATTTAGCTCTATGGGTGATCCAGAAGTGAAAGAGACCCGGGGTTGCCCTCAGGAGGCTCCATCTCACTAGGGAAATGACACTGAATAGATACTCACAGATACTTAGCAGCAATTAGGTTCGAACTGAGTGCTACCTTAAGTAGGGTACAGGAGTTCAATAAAGGAGTGTGCTGGAATGGCCGGAAGAGCCTGGAGGCTCCTGGAAGGAGGCTTGAATTGGGCCTGAAACGATGGGCAACATTTAGAGAGATATTTATGGGAGGAGACAGTGTTCCATGGGCATGGACACGCTAGAATAAAGGCAGAGAATGCCTGTGGTCAGATATGCATGACTGAGAAGTTGTTAATTGGCTATACCCCAATAAAAACTTTTTTGGTGTTAGAAAAAACAAACAAACATGGAACCCTGCTCAATGTCATGTACTAGCCTGAAAGAGGGGCGGTTTGGGGGAGAATGGATAAATGCATATGTATGACTGAGCCCCTTCACTGTTTACCTGAAGCTATCACAGAATTGTTAATTGGCTATACCCCAATGAAAATGTTTTTAGTATTAAAAAAAAGATAGGCATGGCTGAAACTGAGTGTGCCTGTCAGGCAAGGTAAGGTTTCTCAAATTTAAGACTTTTCTCTGAGTGCTGCCTGTGCTATTATGTATTGACTTAATATTTTTAGACGTTGACTCTTTGATTTCCCACTTAAGCCCCAGTATTTGTGAAATCACAGGTTTGGATATTGTAGTTACGATTTTTCCCCATCAACATTAAAATCAACATTAGTCTCTAAAATGAAAAGAAAATATACCTCAGGTGCCTCTTACAATCACTGGTGCTGTGGGGGCCACCCTTTGGAAACCGTGGTAGAAAGTTTAGAAAACTAAGGGGGATTCTAGACTGTTTAAAACCAGACTGAACTCATTATTCTCCAGACAATGAGAGATGTACCTGTTATGATGACAGGAGGGGGTTGCTCTGGAGAAAGCTCATTACAGAGAGATGGGAAGATTTCTCTTCTACTTGGAGCAGAATCCCATTAAACACTATCACTATAGCTCGCATCGCAAGCACTGTTAGAGACTCTCCTCAGACTTTGGCATGCAGAAGAGTTTCCGAGTGGGGTGGTTAAAAATTCAGGTCCAGGCTTCCCTGGTGGTCCAGTGGGTAGAGGATCTGCCTTGTGGTACTGAATAGATACTCACAGATACTTAGCAGCAATTAGGTTCGAACTGACCTTAAGTAGGGTACAGGAGTTCAATAAAGGAGTGTGCTGGAATGGCCGGAAGAGCCTGGAGGCTCCTGGAAGGAGGCTTGAATTGGGCCTGAAACGATGGGCAACATTTAGAGAGATATTTATGGGAGGAGACAGTGTTCCATGGGCATGGACACGCTAGAATAAAGGCAGAGAATGCCTGTGGTCAGATATGCATGACTGAGAAGTTGTTAATTGGCTATACCCCAATAAAAACTTTTTTGGTGTTAGAAAAAACAAACAAACATGGAACCCTGCTCAATGTCATGTACTAGCCTGAAAGAGGGGCGGTTTGGGGGAGAATGGATAAATGCATATGTATGACTGAGCCCCTTCACTGTTTACCTGAAGCTATCACAGAATTGTTAATTGGCTATACCCCAATGAAAATGTTTTTAGTATTAAAAAAAAGATAGGCATGGCTGAAACTGAGTGTGCCTGTCAGGCAAGGTAAGGTTTCTCAAATTTAAGACTTTTCTCTGAGTGCTGCCTGTGCTATTATGTATTGACTTAATATTTTTAGACGTTGACTCTTTGATTTCCCACTTAAGCCCCAGTATTTGTGAAATCACAGGTTTGGATATTGTAGTTACGATTTTTCCCCATCAACATTAAAATCAACATTAGTCTCTAAAATGAAAAAGAAAAATATACCTCAGGTGCCTCTTACAATCACTGGTGCTGTGGGGGCCACCCTTTGGAAACCGTGGTAGAAAGTTTAGAAAACTAAGGGGGATTCTAGACTGTTTAAAACCAGACTGAACTCATTATTCTCCAGACAATGAGAGATGTACCTGTTATGATGACAGGAGGGGGTTGCTCTGGAGAAAGCTCATTACAGAGAGATGGGAAGATTTCTCTTCTACTTGGAGCAGAATCCCATTAAACACTATCACTATAGCTCGCATCGCAAGCACTGTTAGAGACTCTCCTCAGACTTTGGCATGCAGAAGAGTTTCCGAGTGGGGTGGTTAAAAATTCAGGTCCAGGCTTCCCTGGTGGTCCAGTGGGTAGAGGATCTGCCTTGTGGTACAAGGGGCCCCAGTTTGATCCCTGGCCCTGGAAGATCGGACATGCCGTGGAGCAGCTGAATGGGTGTGTCCAGTTACAAGCCAGCACTTAGGAGTGCATGCACCCAGAGCCAGTGCTCTGCAGGGAGAGAGGCCACTGCAGTGGGAGGCCCACACAGACCAAAGAATGAAGATGGATGAAAATAAGTAAAAACAACAATAAAAGAGGCCAAATTTTTTTTTTAATACTAAAAAAAAAAAAAAGAAGAGAAGATTCAAGTCCTCTGGCCCAAACTTCAGAGCTTTTCACTCGGTCATTTAGAAAAGAATACTCATTTTAAAGAAGCTGTTCTGGAGATTCTGGCCAGCCCTTACCTTGAGAAACACTGAATTAGAATTGAAATTGTGGGCAGGGGAAAGCTCCAGATCATTAATGTACCAAGATTTTGTGCACAGACATGTCCTGAGATTTTTGAGTAGACTTGTTCTTCTTGTTCATCGGATTTTTTAAAATTTAGTTTTAAGTGGAGGACAGTTGCCTTACAGTGTTGTATTAGCTTCTGCGATGTGAATCAGCCACAGGTACACATATATCTCCTTCCTCTTGAACCTCCGCCCCAGCCCTATCCCGCCCCTCTAGGCTATCCCAGCGTACCGGGCTGAGCTCCCTACACCCACACAGCAGCTTCCCATGGGCTATCCATTTTACATATGGTAGTGTGTATATATGCCAGTGCGACTCTCTGTAATTCCTAAAGCAAGATTTGTAAGCAGGATTGGGTGAGCTAGAAGCATTGGGACTCCTGGGAGAACCAGAGGCTGAGTGGATGCTGGTTGGAGCAGCACTCGCATTTGAGACAGAGGAGGGTGTGATAGAGGAGCGAGGGATGGCAGAGGGGGACAACAGAGCATATAGGTTACAACTGTCTGGTCTGGTCACGCTGAGGTTTGGTCTCTTGTCACCTCAGTGTATATCCTTTGCTCAGTTCTCCTCTCCCCTCAGTCCCTGGACTCTGAAGATATCTTTGGTTAGTGTCATTCCTTCATCCTCTGGAAGTGGTCCTCATCACAGTGACAATGACAGAAAGTCATTTTCTGAGGGTGGTTGTGCAGAACACCTAGGGGCAGAGCTCTGGAGCCTGGCCGCTTGGGCTTGAATCTAATCTCTACCATCAGCCACTTAGGAGACCTTTAGGGAGCCCTTTAACCTGTGTTTTTGCTTCAGTCTCTGTAATAAGTGGGCCCTAGTTCAAGTCACCATCTGTAATGCAGCGGGCTTGTCCTGGGGCTGGAAGCAACAGGTGAAGCCCATCAGCCAATGTCTAGCACGTGGTCAGGGCTCCGTGAGTGTTTAGCAGTGGTTGCTATTGCTGTTATATCCCCCTAAACCTACCATGGGTAGGCCCCGGGGAGGGTTCTTTATTGAGCTGATTATTATACAGGACCTAAGGAAGTCAGTTTTTCATAGCTTTTTTTTCAAAATAGTTTTCATTTGGGTAGTCTCATTGGGCCAGGAATAGGGCACTTGGGCTTTGGTTTTATTTTTCCAAAGTAGCCCATTGGCGGGGTCTCTCACTGGACTTCCCTAGTGGTTCAGTGTTTAAGACTTTGCCTTCCGATGAAGAGAATCTGGGTTTGATCCTTGGTTGGGGAGCTAAGATCCTACATGCCTCATAGCCAAAAAACCAGAACATAAATAGCAAACAATATTGTAACAAATTCTGAAAGGTCATGAAAAATGGTACACATGAAAAAAGAATCTTAAATTACCCTACCCTGCTGATCCTGGGAGAAAGGCCAGTGCCCTTTTTGGAGTGGTTAGACTCAGAGGGATAGGGTCCCCCTAGGCTCCAAAGACCTTGGGGAGAGTCTTATAATGGAAAAGCCAAGGAGAGGAGCCTGGTGGCCCAGATACTGATGCCCTGGGCAGAGCCTGAGGACATACACGTGTTCTGGTGAAGTGACCCTAGCTAAGTCTTTTCTGCTGGTGGCCTGAGCACACATGGGTATACATTGCCTAAAGGCCAATCTCTTCAGGACTTGTATAAGGCAGACTTTCAGAGGATCTCTGAAACCTCTATTATCATTTAAACAAAATGAGAATGGGATTGTCTGGAAAGTGGTATGGAACGCCTGAAAAGGGTCCACACTCCCTTTGTGGGCACATCTGCCTTGAATTCGTCCAGCCCCTGGGGTTTCGTATTTCTCCCAGCTCAACTCCCTACTGACCTCTATAACATTGTTGTTAAGTCACTAACTCCTGTCTGACTTGTTGCAACCCCATGGAAGCCCCATAATTGGTTATTGAACAGCTATCCTAAGAGTTGGTTCTTGTCCCATTCATAATTGGTTATTGAACAGCTATCCTAGTCATTTGGGGTTGCTGGGGCTGGAAGCAACAGGTGAAGCCCATCAGCCAATGTCTAGCACGTGGTCAGGGCTCCGTGAGTGTTTAGCAGTGGTTGCTATTGCTGTTATATCCCCCTAAACCTACCATGGGTAGGCCCCGGGGAGGGTTCTTTATTGAGCTGATTATTATACAGGACCTAAGGACGTCAGTTTTTCATAGCTTTTTTTTCAAAATAGTTTTCATTTGGGTAGTCTCATTGGGCCAGGAATAGGGCACTTGGGCTTTGGTTTTATTTTTCCAAAGTAGCCCATTGGCGGGGTCTCTCACCGGACTTCCCTAGTGGTTCAGTGTTTAAGACTTTGCCTTCCGATGAAGAGAATCTGGGTTTGATCCTTGGTTGGGGAGCTAAGATCCTACATGCCTCATAGCCAAAAAACCAGAACATAAATAGCAAACAATATTGTAACAAATTCTGAAAGGTCATGAAAAATGGTACACATGAAAAAAGAATCTTAAATTACCCTACCCTGCTGATCCTGGGAGAAAGGCCAGTGCCCTTTTTGGAGTGGTTAGACTCAGAGGGATAGGGTCCCCCTAGGCTCCAAAGACCTTGGGGAGAGTCTTATAATGGAAAAGCCAAGGAGAGGAGCCTGGTGGCCCAGATACTGATGCCCTGGGCAGAGCCTGAGGACATACACGTGTTCTGGTGAAGTGACCCTAGCTAAGTCTTTTCTGCTGGTGGCCTGAGCACACATGGGTATACATTGCCTAAAGGCCAATCTCTTCAGGACTTGTATAAGGCAGACTTTCAGAGGATCTCTGAAACCTCTATTATCATTTAAACAAAATGAGAATGGGATTGTCTGGAAAGTGGTATGGAACGCCTGAAAAGGGTCCACACTCCCTTTGTGGGCACATCTGCCTTGAATTCGTCCAGCCCCTGGGGTTTCGTATTTCTCCCAGCTCAACTCCCTACTGACCTCTATAACATTGTTGTTAAGTCACTAACTCCTGTCTGACTTGTTGCAACCCCATGGAAGCCCCATAATTGGTTATTAAACAGCTATCCTAAGAGTTGGTTCTTGTCCCATTGCTATCCCAGAACGCTGACGTTGGGTCCTTAAAGTTAAATGGCCTCAGGCCACATGGGCCTTGTCTGTCTGTCCTATTTCTCTTTCTTTGTATCTTTGACCAGCGGCAGATGAGTGGATGTTTGAAGTCCTCAGTTCCCTGTCTCCTCAGTAGGCCTCTTGCCCTGAATCTATGAGCTCCAACTGCCTGGGCCATTCACTAGCCATGTGTCTTTGGGCACATAACTTAGGCCTTGAAAACATCTCTTTCTTCCCTTGTGCAGCATTGTTGTGAGACATAAGGGAGTTGGTGTAAAGTTTTTTGCAAGGAGCTAGGCTACTATACTTTCTAATAATTTTATAGTATTTGAAGGGCTATGTGCAGGTATTCATAGTTTTAGGGTATTAAATCGGAACATATATATGGTCCAGTGAAAGATATTTTCCCCTTGTATTTATATGAGAAGTCTCACATCATGTAAAAAATGTACATATAAAATACATTTATATGAGAAGTCACTCATTGTCTAAAAATAATGTTAACTTAGTTACACTTAACAATTGGCTTTTTGGAAATATAATATTAGAATTACTTGCAATGAAATTGTTTTGGAAAGTCTAGAATTGTGACCACTGGAGTCAAAGGTTAAGTGTTTATTGAAGCATATGAGCACTTGGAAATAGGGACATTTAGGAGCTGCTGTTTTGGTTTTGCCACACTGATTTTATCTAGTTTCTTGAATTTAATTATGTCTTCAGTGGTGTTTACTCTTAAGTTCCTAATTCCATCACATACCTGCCCTTGAGATTCAGAACTCTTCAGGACTTGTATAAGGCAGACTTTCAGAGGATCTCTGAAACCTCTATTATCATTTAAACAAAATGAGAATGGGATTGTCTGGAAAGTGGTATGGAACGCCTGAAAAGGGTCCACACTCCCTTTGTGGGCACATCTGCCTTGAATTCGTCCAGCCCCTGGGGTTTCGTATTTCTCCCAGCTCAACTCCCTACTGACCTCTATAACATTGTTGTTAAGTCACTAACTCCTGTCTGACTTGTTGCAACCCCATGGAAGCCCCATAATTGGTTATTGAACAGCTATCCTAAGAGTTGGTTCTTGTCCCATTGCTATCCCAGAACGCTGACGTTGGGTCCTTAAAGTTAAATGGCCTCAGGCCACATGGGCCTTGTCTGTCTGTCCTATTTCTCTTTCTTTGTATCTTTGACCAGCGGCAGATGAGTGGATGTTTGAAGTCCTCAGTTCCCTGTCTCCTCAGTAGGCCTCTTGCCCTGAATCTATGAGCTCCAACTGCCTGGGCCATTCACTAGCCATGTGTCTTTGGGCACATAACTTAGGCCTTGAAAACATCTCTTTCTTCCCTTGTGCAGCATTGTTGTGAGACATAAGGGAGTTGGTGTAAAGTTTTTAGCAAGGAGCTAGGCTACTATACTTTCTAATAATTTTATAGTATTTGAAGGGCTATGTGCAGGTATTCATAGTTTTAGGGTATTAAATCGGAACATATATATGGTCCAGTGAAAGATATTTTCCCCTTGTATTTATATGAGAAGTCTCACATCATGTAAAAAATGTACATATAAAATACATTTATATGAGAAGTCACTCATTGTCTAAAAATAATGTTAACTTAGTTACACTTAACAATTGGCTTTTTGGAAATATAATATTAGAATTACTTGCAATGAAATTGTTTTGGAAAGTCTAGAATTGTGACCACTGGAGTCAAAGGTTAAGTGTTTATTGAAGCATATGAGCACTTGGAAATAGGGACATTTAGGAGCTGCTGTTTTGGTTTTGCCACACTGATTTTATCTAGTTTCTTGAATTTAATTATGTCTTCAGTGGTGTTTACTCTTAAGTTCCTAATTCCATCACATACCTGCCCTTGAGATTCAGAACTCACATAGGTGACTGCCTTCCTGTCATGGCCTTTGGATTGTGCAAAGGGCATCTCAAACTCAGGTTGTGTATGTGATGTCTTCTCTCCCCATTTCTTTTTTTTTTAAAGATTTATTTATTTATTTATTTTGGGCGGGGGTCGGGTTGGGGAGGGAGGGGAGCGGGCGGGCCACTTCTATTGGTCTTTCATTTCTCTATTTTCATCCATCTTTGTTCTTTGGCTCCTGTGGGCCTCCCATCGCGGTGGTGTCTGTCGTTGCAGAGCGCCGGCTCTGGGCACATGCGCTCCAGAGCTTCGGCTCGGTAATTGGACACATCAGTCCAGCCGCTCCGCGGCACGTGGGATCTTCCCAGGCCAGGGATCGAACCGGCGCCCCTTGCACTGCAAGGCGGTGTCCTTACCCACTGCGCCACCAGGGGAAGCCCTTCTCTCCCCATTTTAAGCCTCTCATAGGTTTCCTTATCTCAGGAAATGACAACTCCCCCCTTCCTCCTGGTGAAGCCATTCTTGACGCCTCTCATTCTCATGAATTCCATATACTGTCCCTCTGCCTTCACACCGAGTCCCCAGTCTGGTCACCGCTCCATACCTCTGCTGACTCCACGCTGGCCCAGGTCCCAGTCAGCTCATGCCTAGATTGTTTCAGCAGCCTCCTGCCTGGTCCCCACCCCTGCCCTGACTCCATCAGGTAATGTCACTCTGCTCACAAACGTCCCAGGGTGAAAACCTAAGTCCTTATCACCACAGCCAGGCCGCCTGTTACAACCTCTCTGACCCCATCACCCAGGACCCCTCAGTGGCTCAGTCCTCTCCCAGTCAGAGACACCCACTTGCACCCTAACATGTACCATGTTCTTACATCACTCTTTGCACCTGCTGTCCCATCTTATTACTTTCTCAGGTATCCTCATGATTTAGGTCTTTACTCAAATGTTACTGAAACATTCTCCGTAAGGCCTTTTCCGGCAATCTTATTTAAAACTTTACCCTTCTTGACACTTCAGATGCTCCTTTCCTGCTTTATTTTTATTTTTAGTTCTTATCTATCTTATAGAGTATATATATATATATATATATATATATATATATATATATATTCTTTTATATATATTCTTATATATATATATATATTCTTTTTCAGATTCTTTTCTGCTATAGATTATTACAGGATATTGAATATAATTTCCGATGCTATACAGTAGGCCTTTGTCAAATCATTGTTACAGTGGAAACTCACAAAAAAAGGTTCCAAATGCCATATGATCAAAAGCTTGGTCTGAGGTTTCTAAAGGAGGGAATTGTGTACCCTCTGGGTGCTCAGGGCCCCTGCAGGGTGCCGTGATAGGGGGAAAGGGAAAAGGCCCCCTCGTCTTCCCTTTGTGGAGTTTAAAATCAAGTGTAAATTCTCATAAGGGCTTCAGATACAATACCCTTTGTAATTGGCAGCAACAAGAAGTGAAATTTTACATTCCAGCGTTGAGCTCACAGAGCTCATTGAAGCACATTCAGACACAGCTTCCAGAGGCTTTACTTAGAGTAAAAGAACTCTGGAGCAGGCCTGCAGTATTTTACGTAAATAAAAGCTATACTTGGCAAAACATTATATTTCTCTCCAAGTCCCTCTGGGTATACATGGGCTTGTTAAGTAATTACAATCTATTATAATGCTAATCAGCAGGCTGCACCTGTTCAAAATCTAATTTTCCGCAGGAACCATGGAAAGTGGGCAAAAGTCTGCATTGTGCTGGGAGAACAGATAGGGCAGGGACAGACCATTGCCTTTGAATTTTGCCGACCTCTAAACAGAATGGAAACTCCAGAGAGGATGCAATTGATCTCTCTAGTATCTATTGCCTAAGGGGAGGAGGGACACAAGCCTGTCACCAGATCCAAGTTCAGGAATGAGGACCTCCTGCCTCATCACCCAGGACCCCTCAGTGGCTCAGTCCTCTCCCAGTCAGAGACACCCACTTGCACCCTAACATGTACCATGTTCTTACATCACTCTTTGCACCTGCTGTCCCATCTTATTACTTTCTCAGGTATCCTCATGATTTAGGTCTTTACTCAAATGTTACTGAAACATTCTCCGTAAGGCCTTTTCCGGCAATCTTATTTAAAACTTTACCCTTCTTGACACTTCAGATGCTCCTTTCCTGCTTTATTTTTATTTTTAGTTCTTATCTATCTTATAGAGTATATATATATATATATATATATATATATATATATATATATTCTTTTATATATATTCTTATATATATATATATATTCTTTTTCAGATTCTTTTCTGCTATAGATTATTACAGGATATTGAATATAATTTCCGATGCTATACAGTAGGCCTTTGTCAAATCATTGTTACAGTGGAAACTCACAAAAAAAGGTTCCAAATGCCATATGATCAAAAGCTTGGTCTGAGGTTTCTAAAGGAGGGAATTGTGTACCCTCTGGGTGCTCAGGGCCCCTGCAGGGTGCCGTGATAGGGGGAAAGGGAAAAGGCCCCCTCGTCTTCCCTTTGTGGAGTTTAAAATCAAGTGTAAATTCTCATAAGGGCTTCAGATACAATACCCTTTGTAATTGGCAGCAACAAGAAGTGAAATTTTACATTCCAGCGTTGAGCTCACAGAGCTCATTGAAGCACATTCAGACACAGCTTCCAGAGGCTTTACTTAGAGTAAAAGAACTCTGGAGCAGGCCTGCAGTATTTTACGTAAATAAAAGCTATACTTGGCAAAACATTATATTTCTCTCCAAGTCCCTCTGGGTATACATGGGCTTGTTAAGTAATTACAATCTATTATAATGCTAATCAGCAGGCTGCACCTGTTCAAAATCTAATTTTCTGCAGGAACCATGGAAAGTGGGCAAAAGTCTGCATTGTGCTGGGAGAACAGATAGGGCAGGGACAGACCATTGCCTTTGAATTTTGCCGACCTCTAAACAGAATGGAAACTCCAGAGAGGATGCGATTGATCTCTCTAGTATCTATTGCCTAAGGGGAGGAGGGACACAAGCCTGTCACCAGATCCAAGTTCAGGAATGAGGACCTCCCTGCCTCATCCCCACTCCTGGTCCCATCAACCTCACCTTGAAGTCTCAGAGAGGTAGTTTTTTAAATTAATTTGTTTACTTTTAGCTGTGGTCGAGGTCTTTATTGCTGCACTCAGACTTTCTTTAGTTGAGGCAAGTCAGTTGAGTGTGCTATTCTTTATTGTTGGGTGCAGGCTTCTCATTGCAGTGGCTTCTCTTGTTGCAGAGCACAGACTGTGGGTGCTTGGGCTTTGGGAGTTGTGTCTCATGGGCGCTAGAGTGCTGGCTCAAGAATTGAGACACACTGGCTTAGTTGTTCCATGGTATGTGGGATCTTCCTGGGGTTGAAGTGGTGTCCCTTGCATTGCCAGGCAGATTCTTACCACTAGACTATCAGAGGAGCCCTCAGAGAGGTAGTCTTGAAGCTACAGAAAAGTTACTTTCATTTGCCAGTGAGGAGGAAACTCATTGAGCTACTGACACAGGTTCAAGATGTAATCAGATTCAAGAAAGGTTTGAAAAAAACATGACAGGTACACCTAGGATTAATTATTAAGGAAAAAAAATAGACCCAGAGTTTGCATATGTTCTTAAGAGATGGGTTTGTTTCTTCTGACAAGAGCACCTCCTGGTGCCTGTTGTCTTTCTGCGGTCAGATGTCAGCTTCTCGTGAGCAGACATGTTTTACATTCCAGCGTTGAGCTCACAGAGCTCATTGAAGCACATTCAGACACAGCTTCCAGAGGCTTTACTTAGAGTAAAAGAACTCTGGAGCAGGCCTGCAGTATTTTACGTAAATAAAAGCTATACTTGGCAAAACATTATATTTCTCTCCAAGTCCCTCTGGGTATACATGGGCTTGTTAAGTAATTACAATCTATTATAATGCTAATCAGCAGGCTGCACCTGTTCAAAATCTAATTTTCCGCAGGAACCATGGAAAGTGGGCAAAAGTCTGCATTGTGCTGGGAGAACAGATAGGGCAGGGACAGACCATTGCCTTTGAATTTTGCCGACCTCTAAACAGAATGGAAACTCCAGAGAGGATGCAATTGATCTCTCTAGTATCTATTGCCTAAGGGGAGGAGGGACACAAGCCTGTCACCAGATCCAAGTTCAGGAATGAGGACCTCCCTGCCTCATCCCCACTCCTGGTCCCATCAACCTCACCTTGAAGTCTCAGAGAGGTAGTTTTTTAAATTAATTTGTTTACTTTTAGCTGTGGTCGAGGTCTTTATTGCTGCACTCAGACTTTCTTTAGTTGAGGCAAGTCAGTTGAGTGTGCTATTCTTTATTGTTGGGTGCAGGCTTCTCATTGCAGTGGCTTCTCTTGTTGCAGAGCACAGACTGTGGGTGCTTGGGCTTTGGGAGTTGTGTCTCATGGGCGCTAGAGTGCTGGCTCAAGAATTGAGACACACTGGCTTAGTTGTTCCATGGTATGTGGGATCTTCCTGGGGTTGAAGTGGTGTCCCTTGCATTGCCAGGCAGATTCTTACCACTAGACTATCAGAGGAGCCCTCAGAGAGGTAGTCTTGAAGCTACAGAAAAGTTACTTTCATTTGCCAGTGAGGAGGAAACTCATTGAGCTACTGACACAGGTTCAAGATGTAATCAGATTCAAGAAAGGTTTGAAAAAATCATGACAGGTACACCTAGGATTAATTATTAAGGAAAAAAAATAGACCCAGAGTTTGCATATGTTCTTAAGAGATGGGTTTGTTTCTTCTGACAAGAGCACCTCCTGGTGCCTGTTGTCTTTCTGCGGTCAGATGTCAGCTTCTCGTGAGCAGACATGTCTTCCCCAGCAGTCAGAGTATGAGCCTCCCAGAAGGTGCAGGTAACATACTCACTCATCTGTGGGTTGAGTACAGGCTACTTGTTTGGAGTCTCAAATAGGCAGCACTCTTTAATCAGACTAACTTAAGTTCTGCACCTCTTAGAAACTCATCCTCCAGTTCAGTGCTGAGAGGAAAGATAGTGGAATCCACAGAAGGTTCTAACCAGTGGATAAAGAGGAGTCTTCATTGTTCCAGCAATCCTTTTAGTCATTTAGAGAATATTCCTCGAATACCTTATGTGCCAGGCACCATGCTAGAAACTGGTGCCTGATCTCATAGAGCATGTGGTTTAGTGGGAGCCATAATACCAGTCAAGGAATAAGAGAAATAAGCTGTTACGTAAAGTTACCGCTAAGAAGGAGAGTTGTTGACAAGCCTTTCAGAGTCTGGGGACACCTAAGCCTCACCTCTTCAGGGCTGGATTGACTAACACCTTTTTCTTTCCCCGAAGAAATTATTGAATGGTGAGTCAGGTGATCTCTATTACCCAGTAGCATTGGACCTTAGATTCCACATGTGTGAAAGCGAGAGAGCATAGTCTAGAGACTTCGAAAGGCCTCTGTAGACAAAGATGTTTACAAAGTCTCTAGACAAAAACCCTGGCTTGACTTTCTGCATATGGGGCTTAGACTATGTTTAGCTAGTGTAGGATAGTATTTTATCTTTATTGTTGTCGGTGAAGCAGGTCTCGTCTCCCCTGAGAAACCATCAGCTTCTGCCTTTTCCTCTTCTTGCATTTCTTTGTTGTTGTGATGAAAATCACAAACATGCTGTAAAAGCTCACTTCTTTGCCTAGAGTGCAAGGCCCACAAAAATACACTTATTAGTATCTTTAAAAGGAGCCTCTACTATCAGAGGAGCCCTCAGAGAGGTAGTCTTGAAGCTACAGAAAAGTTACTTTCATTTGCCAGTGAGGAGGAAACTCATTGAGCTACTGACACAGGTTCAAGATGTAATCAGATTCAAGAAAGGTTTAAAAAAATCATGACAGGTACACCTAGGATTAATTATTAAGGAAAAAAAATAGACCCAGAGTTTGCATATGTTCTTAAGAGATGGGTTTGTTTCTTCTGACAAGAGCACCTCCTGGTGCCTGTTGTCTTTCTGCGGTCAGATGTCAGCTTCTCGTGAGCAGACATGTCTTCCCCAGCAGTCAGAGTATGAGCCTCCCAGAAGGTGCAGGTAACATACTCACTCATCTGTGGGTTGAGTACAGGCTACTTGTTTGGAGTCTCAAATAGGCAGCACTCTTTAATCAGACTAACTTAAGTTCTGCACCTCTTAGAAACTCATCCTCCAGTTCAGTGCTGAGAGGAAAGATAGTGGAATCCACAGAAGGTTCTAACCAGTGGATAAAGAGGAGTCTTCATTGTTCCAGCAATCCTTTTAGTCATTTAGAGAATATTCCTCGAATACCTTATGTGCCAGGCACCATGCTAGAAACTGGTGCCTGATCTCATAGAGCATGTGGTTTAGTGGGAGCCATAATACCAGTCAAGGAATAAGAGAAATAAGCTGTTACGTAAAGTTACCGCTAAGAAGGAGAGTTGTTGACAAGCCTTTCAGAGTCTGGGGACACCTAAGCCTCACCTCTTCAGGGCTGGATTGACTAACACCTTTTTCTTTCCCCGAAGAAATTATTGAATGGTGAGTCAGGTGATCTCTATTACCCAGTAGCATTGGACCTTAGATTCCACATGTGTGAAAGCGAGAGAGCATAGTCTAGAGACTTCGAAAGGCCTCTGTAGACAAAGATCTTTACAAAGTCTCTAGACAAAAACCCTGGCTTGACTTTCTGCATATGGGGCTTAGACTATGTTTAGCTAGTGTAGGATAGTATTTTATCTTTATTGTTGTCGGTGAAGCAGGTCTCGTCTCCCCTGAGAAACCATCAGCTTCTGCCTTTTCCTCTTCTTGCATTTCTTTGTTGTTGTGATGAAAATCACAAACATGCTGTAAAAGCTCACTTCTTTGCCTAGAGTGCAAGGCCCACAAAAATACACTTATTAGTATCTTTAAAAGGGAGCCCTCTCTCTGGATCCTTGAGTCATTTGAGAGAGATTCTAAAAACAAATAAGCAAGCAGAGTTTCTAGAATGCAGGGTCTATGAATCCATCTCTCTGCCTTCCAGATGGATGATTCACTAAACCATTTTGGGCAACTGACAGAATCATCAATCAGCCAGCAAGAATGGCACATGTGATCGACTAGTCTTTGCTGGTGTGTTTTTCAAAACATAGGAGTCTTGTCATATTTTCAGGTTATTGTGATCAGAGAATTTGGGAAATGTTGCAGAGTCAAATGCACATTAGTGTATGAAAGACTCCAAGATAGTTTATAGCATAGCTCTGGATGTATTATATATAACCACCTATTTCCCAAATGATTTATCATAGAATGTTCTCATTTATTAAAAATATATTAGCAACATAGAACTCATATTTCATGGACTTATTTTGTAAAACATTATAATTAGAAAAAAGAAGGAATGGGTTTTCCTGAGGTGGACCATTTGGGAATTCAAAGGTAATACCCATTTATGAAACAGTGAAGTTGAACAACTGTGGGATTTCCAGAGAGAGAGAATTACTGTTGGTACTAATAGATGGCAGTGGCTTCTTGGTAAGATTTGGATCCAGTCCTTATAGAAAGTGGAATCTGCATAGAGAGAAAGGGAGCCTCTCTAAGTTGAAAGAACAGTGTAAAGAATGTTAGACAGGCAGTTTCTAGCCTTTGGGGTTATGAGGGCAGTCAGGAAATGAGTGAGATTAAAGTAAGAATGCAATCCAGAAATAATTGCTTCACTAAAGAAAATACACACAAGACCCAAACAATCAGATAACCAAAGAAAGGGAACAGTGCGTAGAATTGGTCATATAGTCATTTATCTATCTATCTAGCCAGTCAGCCAACTTGCCAGTCAGCCATTCAACAAATATTAATATATAATGTTAATATGAATATTTTCTGTGTTCGAGGAATTTTGCTCCGAGCAAAGGGTTAAACAAAATCGCTCATGATATATTGAATCTTTATTATCAAGGAAATCTATCCTGAGGACTAACCTCAATCTCTCCTGCTGTATTTCCAGTTAGTTTTCTTTTGTTTATTTCTTGATAGACTTGATGGAGAATAGCTTTGTAGCATCCTTCATGTAATTGAGTAGTGGCTTGTACAAATTCATGAATGTTAAAAAAAAAATACTGTGGGCTTTAGAGTCAGTCCATCCTGGGTTGAATTCTAGTTTTAGAAGTTTTGGCTGCATGATATTGGGGAAATTATTTAACCTATTTGTACCTAGCCTCATTATCTATAAAAGGGAAATAATAGCTATCTTGTGGAATTATTATAATATTAGATGAGAAATATATTGGGTTGATCAATCAGTTTGGGTTTTTTCATAAGATCTTATGGAAAAACCCAATCAGACTTTTTGGCCAGCCCAATACAAGTGCCCAGTTTCTAGCAGGTTTAAAAACATAGTAGTTAAATGTCTGCAATTAATATTTATGGCTAGATACAGGTAATATCGTGCTTCTGTCCGAAGATTTTGTCCAGTAATTCCTAACTAAGGAGTTCTTCCCTTGTAGCTCAACTGATAAAGAATCTGTCTGCCATGCGGGAGAAGCAGGTTTGGTTCCTGGGTCTAGAAGATGCCCTGGAAAAGGAATAGGCTACCTGCTCCAGTATATTTGTTGCCTGGAGAATTCCATGGCTCATCCATGGGTTGCACAGAGTTGAACATGACTGGGCAACTTTCACTGGCTACAAGGAGTCTTAAACATAACCTTTCTCAGTCCTTACTTGCCTCCCTCTTGGATATGAGCTGGCAACAAGAGTTTAGGCTTTGCCAATTCCAAGTGTGTAGATCTAGAATCCCACGCATGACCCTTCCTGAGGCGACCCCTTGGGCTGGAAGGTGCAGGGAACAAAGATGACCAGCCCTTGGACTCTCGTTGGTCCTGACGATGGACCTTCCCAACACATTGCTCCCTCTGGCTTTTTGTTTTTTTTTGTTTTTGTTTGGCCATGCCATGCAGCATGTAGGATCTTCGTTCCCCAACTTGAGATCGAACCTGCACCCCCTGCATCCCTGCCTTGGAAGGGCGGAGTCTTAGCCACTGGACCCCAGAGAAGTCCCCCTCTTACCTTCTTAAAAAGCAGAGACAGTGTTTGGATCTGAACTTCATCTGCTTTAGCTTGTGAGTCTAATGTGGTAACTGAGGCTTGAGGGTTTTGTTTTTTTAAAGGTGGGATTTGCCGTGAACAGGTGTATGTCCCATTTATCTGGCCCCAGCCTGTGCCTTCATTGCCTGCCCCGTGTGTCTTCTGTAAGCCCAGCCTCCGGTGTAGTCCGCCCCAGTTGCTCCGTTGTCCCCACTCAAGCGTAGGCGGCACCCAAATCCACTCCATTTAGAGACTAGGACTTCACTTTTGACCCAGACATTGGAATTTCTGGAGTACCAAGAATAGCCAGTCTTTTAGAACAATTACTATATACATGCTTGCAAGGAACCATACATGTACATGTTCATTTTCTGTTAAGACCCTTGGTCTTTAAGCTCATATTTTGTCTTAGATAATTTACATTGAAGTAACAATAATAAATAAGGCTGACACAGCATCTCCCTTCTCTATGGACCAGTTCTCAGAAACTGCCTTTTCTTCTCTTTGGTTATAGAAGTCCTTTCCTTCCTTCAAGTCTTTCTTTAGACTTCACCCAGGAGCAGGAGGTCTGATTTGTGACTTTGTGACTTTGTGAGAATGCACTTAAGAGCCTCCAACTTCGGTTTCCTAGCTTATGAGAAGCATTAGTACTGTTTTTCATCTTAGACAAGACTATCGCGTTTAAGTTCCAGGTGCCTGAGTACTAATTCAAGATGCCAGCTTTCAGATTGGTTTCCATATCTTTATTAGTCTGGGTTTCAGAGGGTTTGTTCAGGAGTTTTACAGGGGCACTAAATCCCCTTTATGGGTGCTCAGAACCAAGGACAGTCTCTCCCTGCAGCCCCACACCCCAGCAGCTCATAGGATAGAGTACAGCCCCATCATCCTGACAGACATTAAGGACCGTGTATGGCTTCCCCCACTCCCTCTGCCCCGTTGAATGGATCCCATATCCTCTGTGCTAGGGACCCCACGAGGGCTTGTTTTCTTCATTTGTGCTCATGGACTCTGTCCCCCATGCTCATCTTCCTGGGATATTCTCGCCACCCAGCCAAGGCTTGTCCTTCTTGGGCCATGGTTTCTAGAGCTCTCTAGGCTACTGCTCTCTTGGCCTTTGGAAACCTGGTACCATGTCGCACCTGTGCCCTCCAGTTACAAGTACTGCTGTCTAGTGTTGACCACCCCATCCTCTCTGTCTGTGCTCTCTTACAGATGTAGCAAGGGTCCCCACTGGAAAAACACGTGCCATTTTGTGCTAACACTTGGCATATTGCCTTGAACAGAACATATACTTGCTGGATTGAAACATTTTGACATTAAATACTAAAAAAAAGATGCTCTTTAGATACTTGTTCTGGGGTGTTCTCTAAAGAATGTAATATTTAAAAAATGACACACACACACACACATCTGTGTATGCTTTAAAAAATAAAAAGGCCAGAGAGGGTGCTGACCCATGGAGAAAATTTTTATATTTTACTCAGCATTTAGAAAAGTTAATAAGCTTTATTTTCTAGATCAGTTTTGTTGTTGTCATTTAGTCGCTAAGTCATGTCTGACTCTTGCAGCCCCATGGACTGTAGCCTGTCAGGATCCTTTGTTCATGGGATTTCCCAGCCAAGAGTACTGGAATGGGTTGCCATTTCCTTCTCCAGGGGATCTTCTCAACTCAGGGATCGAACCCGAGTCTCCTGCCTGGCAGGTGGACTCTACTGCTGAGCCACCAGGGAAACCTTAGAGCAGTTTTAGGTTTATAGAAAAATCGGAAAGGCAGTACCAAGAGTCCCAGAAACCCCCTCTGTCCCTCCCTCACTGAGTTTCCCCTATTAATTTATATATATTTTGACCTTAAAAATAGGGGATGGGGCTTCTCTGATGGTCCAGTGGCTAAGACTCCCTGCTTACAATGGCAGGGGCCTGGGTTTGATCCCTGGTCAGAGAATCAGATCCCATCTGCCACGACTAAGACCTGGCATAGCCAAATAAGTAAATACAGTTTTAAAAAGGGGTGGGAGAGAGAGATAACAGCAACGCAGATTGAAGCAGGTGGTTTCATGGTTAAACGCAGAGGCTTTGCATTAGAGGGAGGCAGGTTCTAATTCTGGCTGTACACCAGCTGTGTGACCTTTTGACAAATTGGGTAACCTCTCTGGGCCTTTGTTGCTTCATCTATAAAACAAGGTCAGTGATATCTACCTAATTGTGTTGTTGGGAATAAATCGTATAAATGTGATAATGCCTGTCACATGATCAGCACTTTAAAATGCTGGCTATGATTATATTCTAATTCTATTGTAAACAATAAATTGTAGATTACGTGGTTTGGGACTTAACGATGTCAGAGTCCATTTGACTTGATTCTGTATGTTGGTGGGTGGCTTGGGTATAGGGGTTGATTTTTATCTGAGGATCCCGCTTAGATAGATGGTAGTTTTTGTCGTAATGAGTGACATAGGAAATGACAGTGATTTGCTAAGTTTGTATTTGCTGTGTGCTTTCAAGCATTTACAGATGAGCATACATTCACAAAGCGCTGCATTCACAGTGGCTTATTTATTCTTTATCAACTCAGCTCTGCTCCTAATGAGCTATGTGACCTTGGGAAGAAATGTAACTTCTCTGAATTTCAGTTTCTTCTCCTGTAAAATAGGGATAGTCATGTTGTCTCTGCCTACCTCGTGGAGTTGAAACATTCACTGTATCTCTGAAAAGTGAAACATGTCACACACGGAAGCAGTGATGGTGTACTTACTGCTTTGGGATTGAGGGAGGGATATAGTATTTCATGGGAGTTTTACAGATGGGAAAACTGAGGATCGAGGTTGTCCACTGGCAGGAACTGGAGTGGGTCTTATCTCCCCAAGTCCCTGATAACACTGAGTTGTGAGCAGCATTTGAGTCTCTAAGCCAAACAGTCTGCCTCACTCTCAAGTCGTTGGGGCTGAAGATTTAAAATTGATCTGCCAGCCTTGTTTCTAGGAAACAGGCATCTTGGAAGCCCACCCCCACAATCAAGAGAACATGTCTCTTTTTCTTTACTTCCTTATCCTTTCTTGGCTCTTTATATTTTTGTCTTTATCACGGCTTATCATATGACTGGGCACAGACAACCGTAACGCCAACTATTTTAAGGCGAAAAGGGGAGGAAGACAGATAAGACAGTGATTCAGAGAGGAGCCGAAAAGTGGAGTCACGTGGTCGTCCCCTGTGGGAGGGATGTGCAGCGGCTTTTAAGACTGAGAAGGCCTCCTGAGCCTGGAGAGTCAATCAGGCCCATCGTGAGTGTGTTTTAAACCCTTCCCTGTTAGGAGAGATTCAGAGCCCAGATAGAACACATGATCAATGAGTGCGTGACCTCCTGCTCTGTCTTGGGGTGTGCAGGGGGCCAATCGGTGGGGGGGTGTGTCTTAAAATGCTGGCTATGATTATATTCTAATTCTATTGTAAACAATAAATTGTAGATTACGTGGTTTGGGACTTAACGATGTCAGAGTCCATTTGACTTGATTCTGTATGTTGGTGGGTGGCTTGGGTATAGGGGTTGATTTTTATCTGAGGATCCCGCTTAGATAGATGGTAGTTTTTGTCGTAATGAGTGACATAGGAAATGACAGTGATTTGCTAAGTTTGTATTTGCTGTGTGCTTTCAAGCATTTACAGATGAGCATACATTCACAAAGCGCTGCATTCACAGTGGCTTATTTATTCTTTATCAACTCAGCTCTGCTCCTAATGAGCTATGTGACCTTGGGAAGAAATGTAACTTCTCTGAATTTCAGTTTCTTCTCCTGTAAAATAGGGATAGTCATGTTGTCTCTGCCTACCTCGTGGAGTTGAAACATTCACTGTATCTCTGAAAAGTGAAACATGTCACACACGGAAGCAGTGATGGTGTACTTACTGCTTTGGGATTGAGGGAGGGATATAGTATTTCATGGGAGTTTTACAGATGGGAAAACTGAGGATCGAGGTTGTCCACTGGCAGGAACTGGAGTGGGTCTTATCTCCCCAAGTCCCTGATAACACTGAGTTGTGAGCAGCATTTGAGTCTCTAAGCCAAACAGTCTGCCTCACTCTCAAGTCGTTGGGGCTGAAGATTTAAAATTGATCTGCCAGCCTTGTTTCTAGGAAACAGGCATCTTGGAAGCCCACCCCCACAATCAAGAGAACATGTCTCTTTTTCTTTACTTCCTTATCCTTTCTTGGCTCTTTATATTTTTGTCTTTATCACGGCTTATCATATGACTGGGCACAGACAACCGTAACGCCAACTATTTTAAGGCGAAAAGGGGAGGAAGACAGATAAGACAGTGATTCAGAGAGGAGCCGAAAAGTGGAGTCACGTGGTCGTCCCCTGTGGGAGGGATGTGCAGCGGCTTTTAAGACTGAGAAGGCCTCCTGAGCCTGGAGAGTCAATCAGGCCCATCGTGAGTGTGTTTTAAACCCTTCCCTGTTAGGAGAGATTCAGAGCCCAGATAGAACACATGATCAATGAGTGCGTGACCTCCTGCTCTGTCTTGGGGTGTGCTAGGTGTAGTGGGGGCTCCAAAGGGGGGTCTTGGTGCCTGCCCCAAGGAAAAGGAGAGGAAGAAGAAATACCCACTTGAGAAGATTGGTCACATCAGTTTCAGAGTGAAAGGAAACTGGGTCTTGTCCTAACCTTTTGGTGGAGCTATAAATTAGTGAAACCTTCTTTTTAGAGTGGAACCTGGCAGGTAGTATCTATAACCAAAATGTACATAATCAAGATATAATCCAGATAATGTATAGAAGCAACCCCATTGAAAGCTATCAATCATATGGATACATTACACTGACACTATTTAAGATTCAGATTGTAGCTTGTCTCTGATGGCTGAAGGGGTAGCCCTGTGGGTGCCCACATATCCTTAAGATGGCTATATGTCTTCTCTGATGGGATTTGAATTTTAGACAAGTGAGCATCATTTGACCATTTCCAAATTTAAATCAATTAAGAACTTTCAGAACTTTTATCTGTTTCTCATAGGAGAGTCTGTTTTCCTTTAGACAGGGGATAAGATAGCATCTCTTGGTGTTATTGACACTAAGTTTTTCACACTAAGGATCCTGCACTGTCCACTGTGGTCATGAGATCCGTTAGGTAGCTCTCAAACAGTGACTTTAGATATGAAAAAAGGACCATATCAAACTGTGATCAGAATGCATCACAGGCAGTAAGAGTAAATATTACTTTAGAAAATTTCTGCTTCAGTTCTATGTGAGTTTTATTTATACAATGATCTTCTTATGGTAGGTACCAGTAAAATTTTTTAAAAAATTTAGAAACATTGGCCTAGAACACCATTTCTCATTTAACAGGCTGAAGATGAGGACCAATAAGAGGAGAAGGAAAGGAAAGAAAATATGGTTCCCTTTACTCAATAAGCTTCTGATTTTCTCACCCCCCCCAATTCCATAAAGGTGGTGGCTTTTGAAGAATGGGTAGGATACACTGCTCCTGAGAATCCTGGCTGACTATTCCTCGGTGAACAAATTCACAACTACATAGCACGCAAAAGTGACCCAATGAACACCTTGGGTTCTCCAAGAGCCTCTATCTCCTGACACCCCTGCAAATGGCATTCAGTATTAGATAGTGGGATCTTTAATTGTGGCATGCAGACTTTGTTGGGGCATGTAGAATCTATTCTTAGACAAGGGATAGAACTCATGCTCCTTGCATTGGATGCTCAGAGTCTTAGCCACTGGGCCCCCCAGGAAGTCCCCACCATTATACATTTTATACCATTATGTATTTGTACATTTAAATTCTATTCAAAAGGCATTTGAATGAATGAAAACTCCTTTCTATCTTCCTTTTTCCCTCATCTTGCTTCACTGCCTCCTCTCTTAGAAATGATCGGCTAGAAGACAGGTTCATGGAACATTTTCCCTCCAGTTGAAATTATGCATCCTCTTTTCCAGTCTGGATTTCTTTTATTTATTTTCTTCTCTTATTGCTGTTGCTAGAACTTCCAGGACTATGTTGAATAATGGTGAGAGTTGACACCTTTATCTTGTTCCTGATCTTAGAGGGAATGCTTTCAGTTTTTCACCATTGAGAATAATGTTCACTGTGGGCTTCTCATAGGAGAGTCTGTTTTCCTTTAGACAGGGGATAAGATAGCATCTCTTGGTGTTATTGACACTAAGTTTTTCACACTAAGGATCCTGCACTGTCCACTGTGGTCATGAGATCCGTTAGGTAGCTCTCAAACAGTGACTTTAGATATGAAAAAAGGACCATATCAAACTGTGATCAGAATGCATCACAGGCAGTAAGAGTAAATATTACTTTAGAAAATTTCTGCTTCAGTTCTATGTGAGTTTTATTTATACAATGATCTTCTTATGGTAGGTACCAGTAAAATTTTTTTTAAAAATTGAGAAACATTGGCCTAGAACACCATTTCTCATTTAACAGGCTGATGTTGAGGACCAATAAGAGGAGAAGGAAAGGAAAGAAAATATGGTTCCCTTTACTCAATAAGCTTCTGATTTTCTCACCCCCCCCAATTCCATAAAGGTGGTGGCTTTTGAAGAATGGGTAGGATACACTGCTCCTGAGAATCCTGGCTGACTATTCCTCGGTGAACAAATTCACAACTACATAGCACGCAAAAGTGACCCAATGAACACCTTGGGTTCTCCAAGAGCCTCTATCTCCTGACACCCCTGCAAATGGCATTCAGTATTAGATAGTGGGATCTTTAATTGTGGCATGCAGACTTTGTTGGGGCATGTAGAATCTATTCTTAGACAAGGGATAGAACTCATGCTCCTTGCATTGGATGCTCAGAGTCTTAGCCACTGGGCCCCCCAGGAAGTCCCCACCATTATACATTTTATACCATTATGTATTTGTACATTTAAATTCTATTCAAAAGGCATTTGAATGAATGAAAACTCCTTTCTATCTTCCTTTTTCCCTCATCTTGCTTCACTGCCTCCTCTCTTAGAAATGATCGGCTAGAAGACAGGTTCATGGAACATTTTCCCTCCAGTTGAAATTATGCATCCTCTTTTCCAGTCTGGATTTCTTTTATTTGTTTTTCTTCTCTTATTGCTGTTGCTAGAACTTCCAGGACTATGTTGAATAATGGTGAGAGTTGACACCTTTATCTTGTTCCTGATCTTAGAGGGAATGCTTTCAGTTTTTCACCATTGAGAATAATGTTCACTGTGGGCTTCTCATAGATGGTTTTCACTATGTTGAGATAGGTTCCTTCTATGCCCATTTTTTGAAGAGGTCTTTTTTTTTTTTTTATCATAAATGGGTGTTGGATTTTGTCAAAGGCTTTTACTGCATCTATTGAGATTATCATATGGTTTTTGTCTCTCAATTTGTTGATATTGTGTATCACATTGATTTATTTGTGGATATTGAAGAATCCTTGCATGCCTGGGATGAAGCCAACTTGATGTATGAGTTTTTTGATGTGTTGTTGATTCTGTTTGCTAGGATTTTGTTGAGGATTTTGGCATCTAAATTCATCAGTGAAATTGGTCTATAATTTTCTTTTTTTGTGTTGCTTTTGCGTGGCTGTGGTATCAGGGTGATGGCAGCCTCATAGAATGTGTTTGGAAGTGTTCCTTCCTGTGCAATTTTTTGGAAGAGTTTTAGAAGGACTAGCATTAGCTTTTCTTTAAAGGTTTGGTAGAATTCACCTGTGAAGCCATCTGGCCCTGAGCTTTTATTTTTGGGTAGATTTTTGATCACAAAGTCGATTTCTGAGCTTGTGATTAGGTTGTTTATAGTTTCTATCTCTTCCTGACTCAGTCTTGGGAGATTAATCTTCTCCAAGAAACTGTCCATTTCTTCCTGATTGTCCAGTTTGTTGCCATAGACTTGTTCATAATAGTCTCTTTTAATCCTTTGGATTTCTGCATTATCTGTTGTAATCTCTCCTTTTTCATTTTTGATTTTGTTGATCTGGTTCTTCTCTCTTTTTCTTGATGAATCTGGAAAGTGGTTTGTCAATTTTATTTACCTTTTCGAAGAACCAGCTTTTTCTTTTATTTATCTTTACTATTGTTTCTTTTTTATTTATTTCTGCTCTGATCTTTACGATTTCTCTTCTTCTGTTAACTTTGGGGTGTTTTTGTTCTTCTTTCTCCAATTGTTTTAAGCATAGGGTTAGGTCGTCTGTTTGATATTTTTCCTGTTTCTTGAGGTAGGATTGTATTGCTATAAACTTCCCTCTTAGAACTGCTTTTGTGGTATCCCATAGGTTTTGCACTGTCATGTGTTCATTGTCATTTTATTCTAGGAATTTTTAAATTTCTCCTTTGATTTGCTTGGTAATTGCCGCAGTTGGTCAGCCGGGTGCATAGAGAATAACAGGTGTGATGAGACTTTAAGAAATATATATACACACACACACACACAGAGAAAGGATGGGAATGGGGGCTCAAGACCTCTTGGGTCAAGGCCCCGAACACATTCACCAGTCCTGCTTTTATTCAGTGCTAAGGCCTCCAGGTGTTTACAGGCAATGATATTAGCATGAGCTGGGAATCAGTCACAGCCCTGCTCAATGACTATTGTCATGGCTCTGAGGATGGAAAGGGCGTGTTGCAGATGGGGGGCAACTAAATTGGCAAGAAGTTAACAAGTCTGTTCTGTGTGCACACACAGCATTCTAATGTGCACTAACCTGGTGTTCCTAAGTCCACAGAAGATCTCTCATCTGTTGCCAATTCAGTATATACCCAGCTAATAAGCCCATATGAATCAAAATGACTTGTTTTTCTTAGTTTTCTTATTTCCAAGATGGTTTTCTCTTGGCTCGGCCAAAGCTGCAAAAAACCTTTGTGGGTTTGTTTCCCCATAGGTAATCAGTTTGTTTTTTAGGTATTTGTTGATTAATCTCCATGCGTTTGTGTTTTTAGCAGTTTTTTTTTTTTTTTTTTTTCCTGTAGTTGATCTCTAGTCTCATTGCATTGTGGTCAGAGAAGATGACTGATATAATTTCAATTTTCTTCAATTGACTGAGGTTTGATTTGTGGCCCAAGATGTGGTCTGTCCTGGAGAATGTCCCATGAGCACTTGAGAAGAAAGTGTATTCTTCTGCTTTTGGATGGAAGGTCCTAAAGATATCCATGAGGTCCATCTCTTCTAGTGTGTCATTTAAGGCTTGTGTTTCTTTATTAATTTTCTGTTTTGATGATTTGTCCATTGGTGTGAGAGGAGTGTTAAAGTCTCCTACTATTATTGTGTTGTTGTCAATTTCTTCTTTTATGTCTGAAAGTGTTTGTCTTATATATTGGGGTGCTCCTGTGTTGGATGCATAGATATTTATGATTGTTATGTCTTCCTCTTGGATCAGTCCCTTGATCATTATGTAGTGTCCTGCCTTGTCTCTTATAATCTTCTTAATTTTAAGGTCTGTTTTGTCTGATATGAGGATTGCTACTTCAGCTTTCTTTTGATTTCCATTTGCATGGAATATCTTTTTCCATCCACTCACTTTCAGTCTATGAGTGTCTCTAGGTCTGAAGTGAGTTTCCTGTGGGCAGCATATGTATGGGTCTTGTTTTTGAATCCATTCAGCCAGTCTGTGTCTTTTGGTTGGGGCATTTAGTCTATTTACATTCCAAGTAATTATTGATACAAATGATCCTATTGTCATCTTCTTAGCTGTTATGATGGCTTTGTTTTCTAAATCTTCTTCTTCTTCTCTTATACTTGTTGTCTATATAAGTCCCTTTAACACTTGTTGTAAGGCTGGTTTGGTGTTACTAAATTCTTTTAATTTTTGTGTATTAGTAAAGCTTTTGATTTCTCCATCAATTTTGAAAGAGATCCTTGTGGGGTAGATGACATGATATTATACATAGAAAATCCCAAAGACACTGTTACAAAACTACTAGAGCTAATCAATGAATTCATAAAAATTTCAGGATACAAAATCAATACACAGAAATCACTGACATTCCTATACACAATGAAAAATCAGAAAATGAAATAAAAAATGCAATCCCTTTCACCACTGCAACCAAAAGAATAAAATATCTAGCAATAAACCTACCCAAAGAAACAAAAGAACTGTACACAGAAAATTACAAGACACTCATGAAAGAAATCAAAGAAGACTTAAACAGATGGAGAGATATTCCATGTTCCTGGGTCGAAAGAATCAATATTGTGAAAATGACCATACTACCAAATGTCATCTACAGATTCAATGCTATCCCTATCAAACTACCAATGACATTCTTCACAGAACTAGACCAAAGAATAACACAGTTCATATGGAAACACAAAAGACCCCGAATAGCCAAAGCAATCCCAAGAAAGAAAAATGGAGCTGGAGGGATTAGCCTCCCCAACTTCAGACTCTACTACAAAGCAACAGTCATCAAGACAGTATGGTACTGGCACAAAAATAGAACTATAGACCAATGGAAAAAGATAGAGAACCCAGAGATAAACCCACGCACCTATGGGTACCTTATTTTTGACAAAGGAGGCAACAATCTAAAATGGCTGTTGACAAAGACAGCCTCTTCAAGAAATGGTTCTGGGAAAATTGGACAGCTACATGCAAAAAAATGAAGTTGGAACATTCCCTGACACCATGCACAAAGATCAAATGTAAGACCAGAAACCATCAAACTCTTAGAGGAGAATATAGGCAAAACCTTCAAGGACATCAATCAAAGCAAGATCTTCTCTGACTCACCTACTGGAATAGCAGAACTGAAAAGAAAAATGAACATGTGGGACCTCATGAAACTTAAAAGCTTTTGTACAGCAAAAGAAACTACAAAAAAGCTGAACAGACACCCCACAGAATGGGGGAAAATCATAGCAAATGAAACAACAGACAAAGAATTAATCTCCAAAATCTACAAGCAACTCAGACAACTCAACATCGAAAAAATGAACAACCCAATCAAAAAAAGGGAAAAGGACCTAAACGGACACCTCTCCAAAGAGGACATACAGATGGCCCAAAAGCACATGAAATGATGCTCAACCTTGCTTATCATTAGAGAAATGCAAATCAAAACTACAATGAGATATTGCCTCACACCTGTCAGAATGGCCATCATCAACAAATTGGCAGACAATAAATGCTGGAGAGGGTGTGGAGAAAAGGGAACCCTCTTGAATTGCTGGTGGGAATGTAAATTGATACAGCCTCTATGGAAGACAGTGTGGAGATTTCTTAAAAAACTAAAAATAGAAGCACCCTACGACCCAATAATCCCACTATTAGGTTTATACCCTGATTAAATCAAAATTGATAGAACCACCTGTACCCCAATGTTCATTGCAGCTCTCTATACAATAGCTAGAACATGGAAGCAACCTAGATGTCCATCGATGAATGAATGGATACAGAAGCTCTGGTACATATACACAATGGAATACTACACAGCTATAAAAAGAAATTCAGAAGAATCAGTCCTAATGAGGTGGCTGGATCTAGAACCTATCATAAAAAGTGAAGTCAGTTAGAAAGAGAAGGACAAGTACAATATACTAACACACATATATGGAATCTAGTAGGATGGTAATGGTAACACACACCGTGAAGCGATGGAAAAATAGACATGGACAGTAGACATATGGACATTGTGGGGAATGAACAGTGGGTGGTAAGCATAAAGGATGTAGCATGAAAACCTATACTATCGTATGTGAAAAAAATAGCTATTGTCATTGCGCTGTGAGAAAAGGGGATCCTGCAGGGGTGTTGTGTGATAGCCTGGAGGGATGGGATGGGGGAGATATACATATGACTAATCTTGGCTCATACATATCTGTAAACAACAAAACTCTGTAAAAGTAAAAAGTAAAATATTAAAAAAAAAGATATTATATAAAAAGTACTCATGAATGATAAATACCTATTTAATCCTTATGTATTGATGGAAATCTGTAAGAACTCAGAATAGAACTGATTTAATCAAGGTGAAAACTCCCGTAGAGACAGAGAAAATATAAGAAAACAGGTTTCCTGATTCCTACTATGGTGATTGTCCACCTACCAGGCTTCCATCATCCATTGTTATCTATCTGTCCTGTGTATTGGTCATAAGTTTATGCCAGTACCATGTATCTAAAATTTTTAGTAAAGGAGATTGATTGATTGATCTTTTCAATTTGCTCTTTAGCTAATGACGGAGGTTGGGGTAGATGATCCAACTACCATTGGGCTGGCAAAAGATGAAACTTGCCTTTTTGATGAACTTACCATTTGCCTATTTTTCTGGGGTTGGTCTTTACATGTCAAGGAGATGGCAAAAACTGCAATGAGGGGTGCTTTTTAAAAATGAGTTTTTCTTTTTCTTCACCTCACTTCCAAAATTTTCAAGTGCCAGGATTCTTTGATCTTGGAATTCAACTTGCTGTACTGACTGATCCTTTGTTTCAAGTTGGAGTAGGGTTTTCTAAAATGTGTTCTACAGAATGCAAGAAGTTAATAGATAATATATAGTCAAAAAAAGAATGCTATGTCAAGTAGATTTGGCAAGCAATGGATTAAGTAAAGCTGAACATTTATTGTAGGACTTTACAGAGGCTTTAATAGACTGATTTCCATTCGTCTTGAGGGAATGAATAGTGTTCCCAAACTCATCTGATCATGCAACACTGTTTTGGGGACAGTCCTTGTATCTCTTGAAGTCCTGTCATTTAGGAAGTACTAACTGAAATCTGGCCTCTTATTTAAAGCACATACTACATATTTGGGAGACTGATGTGGTGAGCAGGAAGGGATCATTATTAGTTTTTATTAATCTTTTCATCATTAAGTCTAAACTTTTGTTTTTAGAAATAGGATTGCAAGTGTTATTTATAGGCCTCTGACCCTGAAGAAGGGAGAGAAGCTGAGGTTGGATAGCTGTTTTTATATGAAACAAGGAGTACAAATCAGGGTCTCACTAGCAGTATTTTATACATGATATTCTAGTAGTTCATCCTGGTTCCGTCCTTAACCAGTGACATTTATAAAGCAGTAGCAAGCTAATGTTATGGTTCCTGAGATTGTTCATATAGAATTACATGGGCTGAGGTCAGAGGCCTGTGGTTCCTCCTCCTTCCTGACTCAGGACAGGCTGAATAGTATCCAAGTGCAATTTAACTCTTATTCCTACTCTTCAGAAAGCATTTGTCACTGGGTTATTGCTACCAATCAACTCGCTATCAGTCAACTCTCTTGTGGAGGCATATTTTAATATTTCATTTCCTTGTGTTTATTAGAAGAGACTGGGGGAAAACTACAAGGAAAGATCTGAGTGTGATCCTGGGAGTTGACCTGTAGTTAGAAAAATGTGAGGGCAGGCAAATAGTGACTCCAGGTTTTCACGTCTTGAAGGGCCTCTCCTAGCATGGGGCCCAGTCAGGGTTCCTGGGTTCCTCTTAGCTGATAAAGCCATTTGCACTGGGGCATCCACACACAATGCATCGTACAGGCTGGAGAGGAAGCAATCCTTCATGCAGAAGGGACGTTCTTGCCTCTGGAATTTTCAGATGTCAGTGATAGGTGAAGATGAGCTTTTTTGGCCAAGAGGAGTCTCTTTCAAACCAGGTATTCCCCTGTGATGAGGTCAAGTAGATTTGGCAAGCAATGGATTAAGTAAAGCTGAACATTTATTGTAGGACTTTACAGAGGCTTTAATAGACTGATTTCCATTCGTCTTGAGGGAATGAATAGTGTTCCCAAACTCATCTGATCATGCAACACTGTTTTGGGGACAGTCCTTGTATCTCTTGAAGTCCTGTCATTTAGGAAGTACTAACTGAAATCTGGCCTCTTATTTAAAGCACATACTACATATTTGGGAGACTGATGTGGTGAGCAGGAAGGGATCATTATTAGTTTTTAATTAATCTTTTCATCATTAAGTCTAAACTTTTGTTTTTAGAAATAGGATTGCAAGTGTTATTTATAGGCCTCTGACCCTGAAGAAGGGAGAGAAGCTGAGGTTGGATAGCTGTTTTTATATGAAACAAGGAGTACAAATCAGGGTCTCACTAGCAGTATTTTATACATGATATTCTAGTAGTTCATCCTGGTTCCGTCCTTAACCAGTGACATTTATAAAGCAGTAGCAAGCTAATGTTATGGTTCCTGAGATTGTTCATATAGAATTACATGGGCTGAGGTCAGAGGCCTGTGGTTCCTCCTCCTTCCTGACTCAGGACAGGCTGAATAGTATCCAAGTGCAATTTAACTCTTATTCCTACTCTTCAGAAAGCATTTGTCACTGGGTTATTGCTACCAATCAACTCGCTATCAGTCAACTCTCTTGTGGAGGCATATTTTAATATTTCATTTCCTTGTGTTTATTAGAAGAGACTGGGGGAAAACTACAAGGAAAGATCTGAGTGTGATCCTGGGAGTTGACCTGTAGTTAGAAAAATGTGAGGGCAGGCAAATAGTGACTCCAGGTTTTCACGTCTTGAAGGGCCTCTCCTAGCATGGGGCCCAGTCAGGGTTCCTGGGTTCCTCTTAGCTGATAAAGCCATTTGCACTGGGGCATCCACACACAATGCATCGTACAGGCTGGAGAGGAAGCAATCCTTCATGCAGAAGGGACGTTCTTGCCTCTGGAATTTTCAGATGTCAGTGATAGGTGAAGATGAGCTTTTTTGGCCAAGAGGAGTCTCTTTCAAACCAGGTATTCCCCTGTGATGAGGTCACCACTGAGACTCTGTCAGGTCTTCCTGTCAGCCTTCAGCAGTGGGAGAGGACCCAGTTCACCTGTGCTCAATGGACATATTTCTAGATTACCTCACAATTGAAATGCTTATCTCCCGCGTCTGTGAGGGATTAGTGCTTTTCCACTTTAAAGGAAAAACAGGCCATAAATTACTGAGGAATTTTATGACACTGTCCAAAGCACAGACTGGAAGCCAAGGAAAAATAAAACTCCAGCTTCTTTATGGAAAGTCAAATGGAAAAGAGAGATTGCTTCCTGAAAAGAGGGAGACACTGCCTTGGGGGAAATAGAGGGATAAGAGACTTGAACTTAGACAATAAGAACTCCTCTTCTGGGGTCCCCAAAGGAGTCTATGGGAATGCTGGGCCTCAGAATGATGAATGGGAAGGCAAAGGGAAGCGGGTGTTTGAACTGTTTGGAACGTGGGTGAGAGAAGTGATTATTTTTGGTAGCAAGATTTTTGTGTTCGGATTCTGCCTGTTACAGATCCAGTATCTTAATTTACATGTGCCTCAGCAAGGCAGAGAACTCCCCAGATCATTTGTACATCTGATGGCAGTTTGAGGCTTGTTATGTATCGGAGACAGGAAAGAAGAGGTGGCATAGAAGTTTCTGAGACTGGCTGACCAGGGAGAAAGTGAACCGATCCAGCATGCTTGACGTCATTATAAATTACAGAGAAACAGAACAGTCTAGAACATTATATGTTGCAAAACACAATAGGACCAGCACGAGAAAGCAGTTCATATACATATGTAAAGCAGTCCCCTTTCTAGAAAACGTTTCCCAGACCAGGAAGAATGAGCAAGTCCTAAGCCTTCAATCCTCTCAGCTCTCTGCTTTCACGCCTTTATCACATCTCAGGATCCATGGGGAGAGGGTGACTTATACAGGGGGGTTGGGGGTGGTAAATACAGTCATTTCACTGTCAATTTTTTTTGTTTGTTTCAGAACTGGAGTGAATCTAAATGAATCATGACAGTTGCGTTTAATAAATTCTCTTGGGTATTGGCTAATCTTAAACTGGTCTAACAAGTTTTAAGGTCCATATGGTTTGGGGAAATTCAGTGGTGCATTTCCTCATTTGGTCACCCCTTATTTCCCTCCAGCCTCGTTCCTTTCCAGCAAGCTGATCTACTTGGCATGGTTATCTTTGACCATCTGAGGCTTGGAAGGTGGGGGAAACTGAGGAGGGGCTGAGCTGAAGGTCATGCAAGAAGCATTCAGGGCTCTGCTTGGGGCCTACCACCACTGGGAATTCCCAGGGCTCTTGGAGAGTCATCCTTCAGCTCATGGAGTTCATCAGGTGGAAGACCTCCAGCTACCAGGAAGCTTCCAGGTGGATCAGCCACCTCATGGATCTCATGACCTCAGGGCAGAAGAGGGGGCAAACTGATCGTGGAAATGAAAGTATCTCAGAGTTTTGCTTCTTTTCCTGAAGGTCACTGCCTCTACTCTAGGCTCTGCCATGAGCAGCTTTGGCCTGTCCACACTGACTTTCTACCTTGACTCTATTAGCATGGTGGTTAATAGATAGCAGGCGTGTGGTTTGTGTGTGTGTGTGTTGGGGGGGAAGTGGAGAAATTATTTACTGTCAGAGTGAGGAGATCTTCTGGGCTCTGGGAGAAGTTCAGGGAGCCCTAAGACAACTTCCTGGAGAGGACCATTACCAGAATCACCCCCAAGTCTCAGGGTGTCCCTCCTTTCCCCTCCCTTCACTGCTGGGTGTTCAGTCCTGTAGATGCTTTATAGATCGCCTGAGCAGATTCCCCCAGTAGCCTGTGTTTTGATTATTGTTTGCCTCACAGGGCAAGCATTACAGTGATCGAAGTGTTGCTGTGAAGAATGCCCTCCAAGAAGACCGTATTACCTTCAGAGGAGATCTCAGTTCAAGATTGGAGTGTGGATAGAGAGAAGGATGATGGTTCTGTTTGAAGTCAATTCTGACTCACCCACCAAGGAAAGTCGGGAAATGGCCCCTCTGGGTGTAGATACCACCACCTATTAAAGTCTCTGTCTGACACCCACATTGTTCCATTGTGCTGGAATATTTGTTGTAATGAGGAGGGTAGCGAAGAACTCACTTCAGGAGGTTTCCAGTAAAAGCTGCACTTGCCGTGTTTCTGTGGTCAGTTACTAATTGTTGGAAGAAAGTGTCAACCATCTTTATGTTTTCCTTTTTTCTTCCTCATTTCTAGATCACTAGATCATTCTGTACATCATTAGAAAGTCCCTGCCTTGTGCCTGGCATCAAGCTAGGCCCTGGGGGTATCGCTAGGGTCATGACTGATGTATGTACCCTGAGGGCTTCTTTTCAGATGGGGGACAGATTAGCAAATGGGCAGTTACATGGTATGAAAAATTCTGTGATGTTGGCTGCCAGAGCCCTTAAAAGGGACCTCAATCTAGATTGTTGGTTAGGGGGAGGCTTTTGGGAGAGGGTGACATTTTAGCAGAAACCTGAAATGAGAAACTGAAAAGTTGACTATGTTGTGAAATGGCGAGGTGGGTGGGTGTGGGTTGCAGGTGGGGATGAGTAAATTTTTTTTTTTTTGTCAGCTGGCTCCTCCCCCTCCCTCTGTTTCTTCTTGTCTCCCTCCTTTTCTCCCTTCCTTTCTCTCTCCTTCTTTCCCTTCTTGCGTTGAGAGTTAATCTTTGGAGCATGAGGAGCTACTTCAGGTTCATAGCAATTTGTGAGTTTGGGCTCTATTCTGGGGTAACAGGGGAGCCAGGGAAAGGGTTTTAAGCTGATGAATAGCCTGATCAGATATGACATTTATCACCCTGAAGGATGAACCACAAATAGGTTAAAAAAATTAGGGGACTGAGATAGTTAGCTGGCTAGAGATGCTGGTGACCTGGAGTAGAAATTGGCAGGGCTGCTAATGATTGGAGAAGGCAGAGCCTGTGGTGAGCAGACTGTGGGGTGTGAGGCTGCCTAGGGTCTAGGATGAGCCTCACGTTTCTGGCTTGAGCAGTGAGGTGGCCCTGGGTGCTTTCTCCAGAGATGAGTAATTCAGAGGAACAGGTGTCTTTGTGGGGGCCAGGGTTGTTAATGACTACTTTAGACCTGCTCTGGGGAATTTCATTTCGGAATAGATAGGACTGTTTAAGTAGTAAACATGAGGCTAACTGCAAGATGAATGAAGTCTGAAGAGATAGTGGGAACTAAGACAAGTGTGTCAGTAGCATTTCCTGCCCTTTTCTCTGCCCCTACAATGTGAATATCAACCTTAATTTACGGAAGTTTGAAAAATCTTTTAGGACCAAATTGACTGAGTTGGTGGTTCATTCACTGATCCAGGAGAAAAGTTTTGTTTATTTGTTGGAACAAGGGAATTTCCACTTACCTGGCTTTTCTGCCTTCCTCATCTATTTCTTTTTAGTTTTCTTGGATTCAGTGTGTTATGTAAATACTTCATATTGAAATTTTTGGTTGTTTTGCTTAAACTTTTAATGTTCTACCTGTGTTCAAATGCAATATAATTCTTTTGAATTATATAGTGTAAAATGTTCTCAAAATGTCCTTCTTTTAAGTTAAAAAATAGAAGTAATCAAAGTTAACTGCGGTTCCTCCTGAAATGAGAAACTGAAATTCGGGCGAGGTGGGTGGGTGTGGGTTGCAGGTGGGGATGAGTAAATTTTTTTTGTCAGCTGGCTCCTCCCCCTCCCTCTGTTTCTTCTTGTCTCCCTCCTTTTCTCCCTTCCTTTCTCTCTCCTTCTTTCCCTTCTTGCGTTGAGAGTTAATCTTTGGAGCATGAGGAGCTACTTCAGGTTCATAGCAATTTGTGAGTTTGGGCTCTATTCTGGGGTAACAGGGGAGCCAGGGAAAGGGTTTTAAGCTGATGAATAGCCTGATCAGATATGACATTTATCACCCTGAAGGATGAACCACAAATAGGTTAAAAAAATTAGGGGACTGAGATAGTTAGCTGGCTAGAGATGCTGGTGACCTGGAGTAGAAATTGGCAGGGCTGCTAATGATTGGAGAAGGCAGAGCCTGTGGTGAGCAGACTGTGGGGTGTGAGGCTGCCTAGGGTCTAGGATGAGCCTCACGTTTCTGGCTTGAGCAGTGAGGTGGCCCTGGGTGCTTTCTCCAGGGATGAGTAATTCAGAGGAACAGGTGTCTTTGTGGGGGCCAGGGTTGTTAATGACTACTTTAGACCTGCTCTGGGGAATTTCATTTCGGAATAGATAGGACTGTTTAAGTAGTAAACATGAGGCTAACTGCAAGATGAATGAAGTCTGAAGAGATAGTGGGAACTAAGACAAGTGTGTCAGTAGCATTTCCTGCCCTTTTCTCTGCCCCTACAATGTGAATATCAACCTTAATTTACGGAAGTTTGAAAAATCTTTTAGGACCAAATTGACTGAGTTGGTGGTTCATTCACTGATCCAGGAGAAAAGTTTTGTTTATTTGTTGGAACAAGGGAATTTCCACTTACCTGGCTTTTCTGCCTTCCTCATCTATTTCTTTTTAGTTTTCTTGGATTCAGTGTGTTATGTAAATACTTCATATTGAAATTTTTTGGGTTTTTTTGCTTAAACTTTTAATGTTCTACCTGTGTTCAAATGCAATATAATTCTTTTGAATTATATAGTGTAAAATGTTCTCAAAATGTCCTTCTTTTAAGTTAAAAAAATAGAAGTAATCAAAGTTAACATTTTAAATTTTATTTTTATGTCTTTTACTAGTATGATAGATAATTTTGGTGGCATTAGTGAAGGATCAGGTTTTTAAAATTTCTCCATTGTTGTAATGTTCTGCAGATTGCAAATGTTTTGCAACAACTCTGGCCAAATGAAAAAAAAAATGCATGTGTTAGTTAAGGGGACCTGTTGTTTCTAAACTTCTTTCTGGTTTTAAGGGCACAGAATGAACTTTGGTAAATCACAGTGTTAAAAGAAGTATGAGGTGAGAAAATTTTACAGATGAGAACTTGGCAAAAAAAGTTTATATTAAGGGAAATTTGGAAGGAACCCTTCTTCCAAGATAAATTATTTACCATCCAGAAATTTATCCTGTAATTATCCGGGAATTTTTTGCATTTCTCTGAATGTAAGCTCAGGCTCAGTGGACTCAGATTTCACAAATATAATGTCTTTTTAAAATTTCATAAGTCATGCATCTGTGGGCATTTGTGAGACTGAGTACACATAAATTGAATAGATATATATTTCAGTTGTTTTTCACTCCATTGCTTTCTTCTCATTCTATTGTCTCATTATCAATAAGGTTCATCCTTGATGAAGCCTAGACAAGTGGAAAGTTTCTCATTTTGAAGTTTAGTTGTTTTCATTGGTCATGCTAAAGAAAGGCTTACATTGATTTTGAAAGGTTTAAACATGAGGCTAACTGCAAGATGAATGAAGTCTGAAGAGATAGTGGGAACTAAGACAAGTGTTAATTTGCCCTTTTCTCTGCCCCTACAATGTGAATATCAACCTTAATTTACGGAAGTTTGAAAAATCTTTTAGGACCAAATTGACTGAGTTGGTGGTTCATTCACTGATCCAGGAGAAAAGTTTTGTTTATTTGTTGGAACAAGGGAATTTCCACTTACCTGGCTTTTCTGCCTTCCTCATCTATTTCTTTTTAGTTTTCTTGGATTCAGTGTGTTATGTAAATACTTCATATTGAAATTTTTGGTTGTTTTGCTTAAACTTTTAATGTTCTACCTGTGTTCAAATGCAATATAATTCTTTTGAATTATATAGTGTAAAATGTTCTCAAAATGTCCTTCTTTTAAGTTAAAAAAATAGAAGTAATCAAAGTTAACATTTTAAATTTTATTTTTATGTCTTTTACTAGTATGATAGATAATTTTGGTGGCATTAGTGAAGGATCAGGTTTTTAAAATTTCTCCATTGTTGTAATGTTCTGCAGATTGCAAATGTTTTGCAACAACTCTGGCCAAATGAAAAAAAAAATGCATGTGTTAGTTAAGGGGACCTGTTGTTTCTAAACTTCTTTCTGGTTTTAAGGGCACAGAATGAACTTTGGTAAATCACAGTGTTAAAAGAAGTATGAGGTGAGAAAATTTTACAGATGAGAACTTGGCAAAAAAAGTTTATATTAAGGGAAATTTGGAAGGAACCCTTCTTCCAAGATAAATTATTTACCATCCAGAAATTTATCCTGTAATTATCCGGGAATTTTTTGCATTTCTCTGAATGTAAGCTCAGGCTCAGTGGACTCAGATTTCACAAATATAATGTCTTTTTAAAATTTCATAAGTCATGCATCTGTGGGCATTTGTGAGACTGAGTACACATAAATTGAATAGATATATATTTCAGTTGTTTTTCACTCCATTGCTTTCTTCTCATTCTATTGTCTCATTATCAATAAGGTTCATCCTTGATGAAGCCTAGACAAGTGGAAAGTTTCTCATTTTGAAGTTTAGTTGTTTTTTTCATTGGTCATGCTAAAGAAAGGCTTACATTGATTTTGAAAGACAAAACATGCCATTGTTTTTTTCACCCATGCCCAACTTCTACATGGCTGACTGGATATTGTTCAAATTTTCCAAAAGAATAAAGGAGAGAGAGAGAAACACCCTCATTTTGGGTCAGAAGCCAGTCATGGAAAATTTCGTCCCCAAAGGATAATTTTTCATAAATATGCAAGCGGCAAATGGCAATGTGACTACAATAGAATATGTCCTTAGATTTCCATAGACAGCCTCGTGTTGTAAACACTCAATGTCAGGCGCACATATTAGGTATCCGCCCCCTCTGCAAAAAAAAACCCCCACAGTATTGGAAGCCTTATTATGAATTTCCACTGGGAATGAGACTTCTTCCTTTGGGACCCAAGTTGGGTAGGCACAGGCCCCAATTTTGATTTTATTCCACATTAATTCATACATTTTTAGAGCATGTCTACTATGCAAAAGGTGGTTTTGCTATGGAAAACTCTGCCCTCAGCATTTGCAATCCAGTTGGGAAAATAAAGTGCACCTATATTAAAATCTAAGTCTATTTGTAATAAGTGCTGTGAATGTGAGGCAGACAGAAAGTCCTGTAAATCTAAAAAAGTCAAGCTCATGGGTATTTAGGCTGTAACAGTCGGGGAAGTCCTCATGGGAGTAGTCGAATGAGAGTGATAGCTCTATGGTACCAAGTCAAGGTGATCTACACGCACAGGATGTGGAGAGCCAAACTGGGAAAGTACAATAAAGCAGGCTGATAAAGCCCCGCCTACTTCGGCCATTAAACCAGAACTTACACAGTCTTAGATATATACACACAAGCATAACTAAGGAACCTTGGTGTTGAGTGCTTTTCAGGAGAGTAGAAAATCCTTTGTACAAATGTCCATAGTGTAGACACTTTCCAACAGCTTTCTACAGTTCAGCTTATGAAAATAAATAAGAAGATATGGTTGTTTCCATTGCTTTCTTCTCATTCTATTGTCTCATTATCAATAAGGTTCATCCTTGATGAAGCCTAGACAAGTGGAAAGTTTCTCATTTTGAAGTTTAGTTGTTTTTTTCATTGGTCATGCTAAAGAAAGGCTTACATTGATTTTGAAAGACAAAACATGCCATTGTTTTTTTCACCCATGCCCAACTTCTACATGGCTGACTGGATATTGTTCAAATTTTCCAAAAGAATAAAGGAGAGAGAGAGAAACACCCTCATTTTGGGTCAGAAGCCAGTCATGGAAAATTTCGTCCCCAAAGGATAATTTTTCATAAATATGCAAGCGGCAAATGGCAATGTGACTACAATAGAATATGTCCTTAGATTTCCATAGACAGCCTCGTGTTGTAAACACTCAATGTCAGGCGCACATATTAGGTATCCGCCCCCTCTGCAAAAAAAAACCCCCACAGTATTGGAAGCCTTATTATGAATTTCCACTGGGAATGAGACTTCTTCCTTTGGGACCCAAGTTGGGTAGGCACAGGCCCCAATTTTGATTTTATTCCACATTAATTCATACATTTTTAGAGCATGTCTACTATGCAAAAGGTGGTTTTGCTATGGAAAACTCTGCCCTCAGCATTTGCAATCCAGTTGGGAAAATAAAGTGCACCTATATTAAAATCTAAGTCTATTTGTAATAAGTGCTGTGAATGTGAGGCAGACAGAAAGTCCTGTAAATCTAAAAAAGTCAAGCTCATGGGTATTTAGGCTGTAACAGTCGGGGAAGTCCTCATGGGAGTAGTCGAATGAGAGTGATAGCTCTATGGTACCAAGTCAAGGTGATCTACACGCACAGGATGTGGAGAGCCAAACTGGGAAAGTACAATAAAGCAGGCTGATAAAGCCCCGCCTACTTCGGCCATTAAACCAGAACTTACACAGTCTTAGATATATACACACAAGCATAACTAAGGAACCTTGGTGTTGAGTGCTTTTCAGGAGAGTAGAAAATCCTTTGTACAAATGTCCATAGTGTAGACACTTTCCAACAGCTTTCTACAGTTCAGCTTATGAAAATAAATAAGAAGATATGGTTGTTTCCAGGTGCTTAGAACAAAAATCTGACTGATACACATAAAGCAGAACTTTGTCCCAGATGTTATAATGTTCTTTTATATCATATTTGTTCTTCACTCGACAAACATTGATTGACTACCTACTGTGTTCCAGGCACTGTGTTAGAGATGAAAACCTATAAATTGTAATTTAAAGGCACAGAGTTTTTTTCTATACTTATTATAACCACTCTTCATTTGTGATAATCGTGATTGAGTATCTAGGGCTACATAGTTACTCTAGACTTTAGCCAGGTGATTTTTTTAGATTGTTATTTAGGAATTGGTCCTGTGATATCTATGTGTAAACCAAGTGATGAAGTTTTCAGATGGCTAAGTGGGCTTTTATATACCTAACTAGAGGCCAATTGGATCTGTGTTGGTTTTAGTGTTTCTACCTAGGGTTAATGCCCCATCAGATTCTTAGGGCACTTCCTCTGTGTTATTATATGCCAAAATAGATTCAGTTGTGTTGGTACCTTCCCTTGGCCTGGGGGCAAGACCAGGAATGCCAGAAGCTAGGGTCATTTCTTGGTGACACAGCTTCCAGGTCCATAAGTGGATAGGAGTGGGTAAGGCCTGTGAGAATCCAAACTCGGAGACTATGAGAGGAATGCATACCCTGTGTTTAAAACAGCAGAGTTTTGGGTTCCCCCGAAGCAAATACAGTCAGCAGTCCCTACTCCCATAACATGTATTGTCTGGGTCACTCATCTGGCACTTATTACATCCTGTCTTGAGTTATTAGTAACTGCATCTGTTTTTTTTTCTCCCCAGTTGTACTAGCCCATTGTTATGGAAACAGGCTTTCCTTTCCATTCAAATTCTTTACTAGTATTCTTTATGGGAATAAAACTTGAGGGTTGTTTTTATTATCAAATAAGGGTGTTTCATTTATTAAAATGTAAGTATTTTTTCAAACAATTATAAATTGACTAACTGAACCTACTTTTTAAAAACAGATTTATTGAGACATTGTTGACATACAATAAAATACATTGTACAGTTGATGAGTTTGGATTCTAGAACTTGACTTAAAAAAAAAAAAAATCAATGAGCCCTGACTTTGTGTAGGTTGCTGATCTACAAGTATGAGGTAGGAAGTTTCAGCACGACACTTAAGTGGTGGGAAAGGGGTGGTTTGGCTCCCAGATGACTTTCCAATTGTGGTTTCCTGCCTTGGTGAGTTGAGCTTCTGGCACTCAATGGACATGGGATAAACCTTGCTTAGTGAAGGTCATGTGTGTATAGTTGTAAAGTTTTCATCTCTGTGGTCTTTAAAAAAGCAGTAGTTAAAAAAAAAAGCAGTTGTTTACATCTTTTATTTATTTTTTAATGGAGGATATTTTTTAAAAAATTATTTTTTTCCTCAGCTATATTGAGGTGTCATTGACAAAGAAAAACAGGGCTTCCCAGGTGATGCTAGTGGTAAAGAATTCATCTGACAATGCAGGAGACACAAGAGACACAGGTTCAATCCCTGTGGGAAGATCTCCTGGAGTAGGAAATGGCATCCTACTGCAGTATTCTTGCCTGAAAAATAACTTGGGCAGAAGAGCCTGGTTGGCTACAGTCCATGGGACCACAAAGAGTTGGACATGACTGAGCACACACACACATATATTTAAAGTATATTTGATATGCTTACATATTGTGAAATGATCAGCACAGTTTTTTTTTTGATCAGCACAATTAATTAACATACCTGTCACCTCATGTAGTTATTTTTAAATAGAGGATAGTTTATAATGCCTTGACACATCAAGCAAGGATTTTACTTCCTGAATGCAGTGATGCTGACTGGCCAAGGCTTGATAGGAAGATACAGTCAGGAAAGTGCATGGATATTCCTTGTGGCTGCAGAATCTGTTACTCTCTGGACTCCTCTGATTTTCATAAGGGCTGAGTGAGTCCTGCAAGGGAATTGAGTGCCCAGGCAGGCCAGCTGAGTTTTAATTGATTCTAATTAGCACCCCCATAGAGTGTAAAAATAACTTTTTCTTCCTCCAAGCAGTCAGCCAGGTAGCCTTAGGAAAGGTGAGACATCTTTCTGTGGAATCATTGAAGAGGCCAAACTATTTTCAGGCTCTGTCTCTGCAAGTCCTGCCTTTCCTAGGAATAGGGAGGAAGTGAGATAAGGAGAAGAAATACCTGAGGAGCAAAGTGCGCAAGTATTCACTCTAAATGCCAGGACAAAAAGTAAACGACACTTAAGTGGTGGGAAAGGGGTGGTTTGGCTCCCAGATGACTTTCCAATTGTGGTTTCCTGCCTTGGTGAGTTGAGCTTCTGGCACTCAATGGACATGGGATAAACCTTGCTTAGTGAAGGTCATGTGTGTATAGTTGTAAAGTTTTCATCTCTGTGGTCTTTAAAAAAGCAGTAGTTAAAAAAAAAAGCAGTTGTTTACATCTTTTATTTATTTTTTAATGGAGGATATTTTTTAAAAAATTATTTTTTTCCTCAGCTATATTGAGGTGTCATTGACAAAGAAAAACAGGGCTTCCCAGGTGATGCTAGTGGTAAAGAATTCATCTGACAATGCAGGAGACACAAGAGACACAGGTTCAATCCCTGTGGGAAGATCTCCTGGAGTAGGAAATGGCATCCTACTGCAGTATTCTTGCCTGAAAAATAACTTGGGCAGAAGAGCCTGGTTGGCTACAGTCCATGGGACCACAAAGAGTTGGACATGACTGAGCACACACACACATATATTTAAAGTATATTTGATATGCTTACATATTGTGAAATGATCAGCACAGTTTTTTTTTTGATCAGCACAATTAATTAACATACCTGTCACCTCATGTAGTTATTTTTAAATAGAGGATAGTTTATAATGCCTTGACACATCAAGCAAGGATTTTACTTCCTGAATGCAGTGATGCTGACTGGCCAAGGCTTGATAGGAAGATACAGTCAGGAAAGTGCATGGATATTCCTTGTGGCTGCAGAATCTGTTACTCTCTGGACTCCTCTGATTTTCATAAGGGCTGAGTGAGTCCTGCAAGGGAATTGAGTGCCCAGGCAGGCCAGCTGAGTTTTAATTGATTCTAATTAGCACCCCCATAGAGTGTAAAAATAACTTTTTCTTCCTCCAAGCAGTCAGCCAGGTAGCCTTAGGAAAGGTGAGACATCTTTCTGTGGAATCATTGAAGAGGCCAAACTATTTTCAGGCTCTGTCTCTGCAAGTCCTGCCTTTCCTAGGAATAGGGAGGAAGTGAGATAAGGAGAAGAAATACCTGAGGAGCAAAGTGCCGGCAAGTATTCACTCTAAATCCAGCTGTGGACTTAGGACAGAGGAAGAAGATGTGTCATGTCTTTGCCCTCAAACACCTTCCAGTTGAGTTGGAAAGATGAGAGATGAGATGTAATCAAGCCTTAATGTTTCATGGGAGCTGGAGAAATGTTTCTTGGGAGTCGTGTTTATGGACAGTTCAGAAGGTGTTTTCTTACCTTCAACAAGTTTATTAGAGGTGGAACTGAATGCTGCTGCCACAAGAATAAAGTGTAAGAAAACAAACATTCCCTAGACAGACCCCAGTGCCCTCTCCCCTCTTAGCCACCCTCAACGGGGACCCAGTGCCTGCCTGCAGAAGTAGATGCTCCTGTTTTCCCATCCCTTGGCCAGGCATATGGTTTCCACTGATGCACAGCTCAATTTGCAGCCATTGTCAATCATTTATAGTGTTCAGGGGACAGAGGCGCTGTGGGAAGCTAGAACATCCCATCAACTGGAGACCTGCTTAGTCAGAAATTTTAGTCTTCTGTGCCATGCAACACTATAAATGACTTCAGGGCACAGCTGGCTTGCTTTGTGGGGCTTGGAGGATTGGGAGGGCGTGAGAGGTTACGCCAGAGCTGGACAGCAGTGTGAAATCAAGTGGGATAGCTTCATCTCCCTCCCCTCCATTCAGTAGTGTGATGGTTTTGATGATCACTTCATCAAAACTTGCTCTCAGACATATCTGCTGTCAACCATTTAGACCCTGATATGACCCTAAGTCTGAGGTTTTAATTTTGGGAATTTTCTGGACTCCTCTGATTTTCATAAGGGCTGAGTGAGTCCTGCAAGGGAATTGAGTGCCCAGGCAGGCCAGCTGAGTTTTAATTGATTCTAATTAGCACCCCATAGAGTGTAAAATAACTTTTCTTCCTCCAAGCAGTCAGCCAGGTAGCCTTAGGAAAGGTGAGACATCTTTCTGTGGAATCATTGAAGAGGCCAAACTATTTTCAGGCTCTGTCTCTGCAAGTCCTGCCTTTCCTAGGAATAGGGAGGAAGTGAGATAAGGAGAAGAAATACCTGAGGAGCAAAGTGCCGGCAAGTATTCACTCTAAATCCAGCTGTGGACTTAGGACAGAGGAAGAAGATGTGTCATGTCTTTGCCCTCAAACACCTTCCAGTTGAGTTGGAAAGATGAGAGATGAGATGTAATCAAGCCTTAATGTTTCATGGGAGCTGGAGAAATGTTTCTTGGGAGTCGTGTTTATGGACAGTTCAGAAGGTGTTTTCTTACCTTCAACAAGTTTATTAGAGGTGGAACTGAATGCTGCTGCCACAAGAATAAAGTGTAAGAAAACAAACATTCCCTAGACAGACCCCAGTGCCCTCTCCCCTCTTAGCCACCCTCAACGGGGACCCAGTGCCTGCCTGCAGAAGTAGATGCTCCTGTTTTCCCATCCATTGGCCAGGCATATGGTTTCCACTGATGCACAGCTCAATTTGCAGCCATTGTCAATCATTTATAGTGTTCAGGGGACAGAGGCGCTGTGGGAAGCTAGAACATCCCATCAACTGGAGACCTGCTTAGTCAGAAATTTTAGTCTTCTGTGCCATGCAACACTATAAATGACTTCAGGGCACAGCTGGCTTGCTTTGTGGGGCTTGGAGGATTGGGAGGGCGTGAGAGGTTACGCCAGAGCTGGACAGCAGTGTGAAATCAAGTGGGATAGCTTCATCTCCCTCCCCTCCATTCAGTAGTGTGATGGTTTTGATGATCACTTCATCAAAACTTGCTCTCAGACATATCTGCTGTCAACCATTTAGACCCTGATATGACCCTAAGTCTGTGGGTTCCTATTTTCAGGAAATTTGTCTCTGAATCTGGGTCTTCTTGGTGAACTAAAAGCCCTGGGCTTCTGGTGAAGGAATCATAAGGAGCTGAGGAATGGGCAGGCCTGCTTCTGAGATGACACTTGGGAAGACAAGGCTTGCTGCTATGTGCTCAGAAGAGCACTGCAGGCAAGGTTGAGCCTGGGGTGGTAGAGATCTGAGTTGAACCCACAGTGGGAAACACCATCTGTCTTGTGACGCAAGGTGCACACATGTGGAGGAGGAGTAGAATAATAGTTATCTTCACTCCATGGGAGGTACCTGATCATTTTAATAACCTACAGCTTAATGTAAATAATGTTGATTGAACCCACTAAACTGATTGCACAACCTGCATGTGAGTTAAAGGGTCAGGCCAGGCCAGTCCATGGTTTTGGGTTTTTTGTACCAGGGTGCCTAGTCAGGGGACGGGTGGGAGCTAAACCTTGGCTCTCATTTCTCTTGATAAGCATGTGCCCGGACTTGGGGCTGGGTCTTCCAGAAGAAAAGGTGCATTGTCAAATGTATTCATGAAGTGAACCCCGTGCCAAAGACGTATGCGTGGAACTTGGGTGCTCCATGCAGCCCTATCTGTAATTTACAAATGAGATCTGAGCAGCTGGTAGTGTCCTGTCAGTAGGCATCTTTGCAGAAGAGAGCAGAAAGTTACAGGTCAGGAGAGGCTAGAGCCAGAGTGAGAAAGGATGCCAGATATGGCTTGGGCACTGGTCAGAGTACGGTTGAAAGGATTTGGTTCTGCCCCTTGCCCCACTGCAGATACACTTCTCAGTGTAAAGGGTCTAACCTCTGGAGACCTGCTTAGTCAGAAATTTTAGTCTTCTGTGCCATGCAACACTATAAATGACTTCAGGGCACAGCTGGCTTGCTTTGTGGGGCTTGGAGGATTGGGAGGGCGTGAGAGGTTACGCCAGAGCTGGACAGCAGTGTGAAATCAAGTGGGATAGCTTCATCTCCCTCCCCTCCATTCAGTAGTGTGATGGTTTTGATGATCACTTCATCAAAACTTGCTCTCAGACATATCTGCTGTCAACCATTTAGACCCTGATATGACCCTAAGTCTGTGGGTTCCTATTTTCAGGAAATTTGTCTCTGAATCTGGGTCTTCTTGGTGAACTAAAAGCCCTGGGCTTCTGGTGAAGGAATCATAAGGAGCTGAGGAATGGGCAGGCCTGCTTCTGAGATGACACTTGGGAAGACAAGGCTTGCTGCTATGTGCTCAGAAGAGCACTGCAGGCAAGGTTGAGCCTGGGGTGGTAGAGATCTGAGTTGAACCCACAGTGGGAAACACCATCTGTCTTGTGACGCAAGGTGCACACATGTGGAGGAGGAGTAGAATAATAGTTATCTTCACTCCATGGGAGGTACCTGATCATTTTAATAACCTACAGCTTAATGTAAATAATGTTGATTGAACCCACTAAACTGATTGCACAACCTGCATGTGAGTTAAAGGGTCAGGCCAGGCCAGTCCATGGTTTTGGGTTTTTTGTACCAGGGTGCCTAGTCAGGGGACGGGTGGGAGCTAAACCTTGGCTCTCATTTCTCTTGATAAGCATGTGCCCGGACTTGGGGCTGGGTCTTCCAGAAGAAAAGGTGCATTGTCAAATGTATTCATGAAGTGAACCCCGTGCCAAAGACGTATGCGTGGAACTTGGGTGCTCCATGCAGCCCTATCTGTAATTTACAAATGAGATCTGAGCAGCTGGTAGTGTCCTGTCAGTAGGCATCTTTGCAGAAGAGAGCAGAAAGTTACAGGTCAGGAGAGGCTAGAGCCAGAGTGAGAAAGGATGCCAGATATGGCTTGGGCACTGGTCAGAGTACGGTTGAAAGGATTTGGTTCTGCCCCTTGCCCCACTGCAGATACCTTAACTGGTGGATGCTCAAGTCTCTCATATAAAATGGTGAAGTATGAGTAATTTGTAATCTATTCCCATCTTCCTGCATACCTCAGATCTCTCTAGATTACTTGTAATGCCTAATACAATGAAAATGATATGTAAATAGTTGTTAATACAATGCAAATGCTATGTAAGTATGCTTTGCCAGCAAGCAGCCAGTTCACAGTTTGCTTTTTGGAACTTTCTGGAATTTTTTCCTTAAATATTTTCTACCCACAATTGGTTGAGTCCTTAGATGTTGAATTCATGGATATGGAGTTTCCAACTCTATTTGTTCCCATCTTCTTTTTCACGTCCCCTTTGCTTTGTGGTCAAAAGATCTGGAAGGTGCTGAACCAAGATGAGAAAGGAACCCATGTAATTTAGACACTGGCTGCTGCTTCTTAGATTTTTTCTGAAGGGAGGAGCTGAATTTCTGTGTGTGATGGAAAAATTAGGAAAGGGCAGTAAGGAAAAAATAAATCTAATAAAAAATGAAAATAAACAATAAATTCAACAACTGTCTGTTAAAAACTTTCTCTGTACCGGAGACTGAATCAGACAGTACATTGTTTAAATAGTTTCTTGTACCACCATGCATTAACTTTTTTAAAAAGACAAACCCATCTGCATGAGCACCCTCATTTGAATTCTGTGATTTTTCTTCACCTCTAGCTAGTCACTAAGCATACATTTCCTGAAAATAGAAGAGACTCGACTACTGTTATTCAAATAATGACTATTTTGCCAGGATGGAGTGTCAGGCAGTTAATTAAAGCTAACAAAACCATTGCCAGCCAGGTTTCCTAGGTTAAGAAAAAGTTTTCTTTCCTTCTGTGTTCTTGATAACACTATGGAAAATATAGAAGATGAGAAGGAATTTCTTTTGTGTCACTTAGAGTTTCAATAAATACTTATTGAAAACACACCATGTCTCGGGCTTCCCTGGTGGTCCAGTGGGTAAGGAGTCTCTCTTGCAGTGCAAGGGGTGCCTGTTTGATCCCTGGCCTGGGAGGATCCCACATGCCGTGGAACAGCGGGACCAGTGTGTCCAATTACGAGCCAGTGCTCTGGAGTACATACGCCCAGAGCCAGTGCTCTGCTACAGGAGAGGCCACTGCAATGGGAGGCCCACACAGGCCAAAGAACAGAGATGGATGAAAATAAACAAATGAAAGACCAATGTAAGTGGCCAAAATTTAAAAAAAAAGAAAAAATATACCGTGTCTCAGACACTGACTAGGGACCTAGCATAACACAGGGTGGAGAAATCTCTGACTTTGGGGAGCATGATTGAGAGGAAGGTAAGGCTTACTCATGAGCAAGAAAGGGCCCTGAGACCCCTTATATGGTGATCACTAAGAGTCCTGCTCAGTGTGTTCCAGTTAGGATTAAGTGTGTCTGTATTTAATAGAAAACCAGAAAAATAAAGTGACTTAAAGACACAAGATTTTATTTTCCCAAGAGTGAGAAGTTTTGATCAGGGCTGATGTGGTATTCCATGTTGCTTTCAGGACCCGGGCTCCACCCAACTTTCCACTCCATCATCCTTAATGTGTAGCCCTCATCCACATGGTCCAATGTGGCTGCTAGGGCTCCAGCTATCACATAGTCATTCCAGGAGAAAGAGAAGAACTGAAGGGCATACTTTTTCCCTTTTAAGGAAGATTAGGAAAAATAGTCTTTATTCTAGACAGCCATATGAAAAGTGAAAGTGTAGTCACTCAGTCATGTCCGACTCTTTGCAACCCATGGACAAGTTATGAAATTCTCCAGGCAAGAATACTACCCATCTCCAAGGAATCTTCCCAACCCAAGGATCAAACCCAGATCTCCCGCATTGCAGGCAGATTCTTTACTATCTGAGCCACAAGGGAAGACTGTCATATGCACAGCTAAAATTTAGGAGATTTATTACTAAGGAATAAGGGGAGATAATATTGAGGTAGGCAGCTAGCAGCCTTTCCTCAGGCAAGGGGTATGGGGGTGTTGGAAATCTTTGTAAAGAGGTTGGGATGTGATTCAGGCTTTCATGGACTGGAGAGTATTCAGATGAGAGTAGCTGACACTGTTCGCTGTCCACTAGACCTCTGCTGGGGCAGATAGAACAGAACTTGTGAAGGTCCTGCCCTGGCAGCGTGGTTGACCATGCAGTAGTTCCAAGAATCAAGTTGTAGCTTAGCAGGTTTTGATTACTACTGTTACATAAAAATTTAAGTATAGGAGAGTTTGTAGGTATAATGTAGGAAATCATACCTAGACATGTTTAGAATGGAATCTTAGTTCCTAGTTTTTTTTTTTTTTTTTTATCATCCACAAAACATACACCTGACCCTATAAAACATAGCAAATAAAGGGGAGGGGTGGGCTTTCCTGGTGGAACCGTCGTTAAGAGTCTTAACTGCCAATGTAAGGGGCATAGATTCGATCTCTGGTTGGGGAACAAAGATGCAACATGCTGAGTGGAGTGGTGAAAGAGAGAAAAGAATAAAGTTTAAAAAACTGAATAAAGGGGAGAAGAAGGTAAGAGGAAGTCCAGAGTGACCCAGCAGGGAGAGTGCAGTTAGAGGATCCTAGAGAAAAGCTTTTCTTCATAATTTCCTTGTTTCTGTTTCACCCACATCCCAGAGTAGAAACTGGCAATTTGATTTTCTGCCTTTTTATCCTGTAAGGTTTTGTGGACTACAGAGACAAGTGGGGTTACATGAGATGTTAAGTGTCATGCTGCCAGTGATTAAGGATGTCTACTACCATTGCCTGAATTAAACATTGTTCTGTAGGTACTAGCTAATGCCCTTGGACAAAAGAAAGATAGCATACATGTGGAAAGCAAGAGGTGGAACTATTATGTACATATGATATGCTTATATACTAAATCGTATACTATTTATTATAAAACCAGAGAATACAGTAAGGTAGCTTGACATGAAATTAATATAAAGAGCTTTAGAGCAAAACAAGCTGGTAGAATAGGAAATGGGATGGAGACAAAGATTCCATTCATAGCAAGGATCCGTGAAAATAAGATGAACTGGTTTTGTAGGACATTATATATTTTAAATATGTATTATTATATATATTTAAATAGTATAATACTGGCAGTTGAATGGACAGGAAGATCAAAATAATATAGAATATGAAATCCGATGAATCATATATAGTATTTAAATAGTTATCTGACACTGTTCGCTTGTTCCACTTTAGACCTCTGCTGGGGCAGATAGAACAGAACTTGTGAAGGTCCTGCCCTGGCAGCGTGGTTGACCATGCAGTAGTTCCAAGAATCAAGTTGTAGCTTAGCAGGTTTTGATTACTACTGTTACATAAAAATTTAAGTATAGGAGAGTTTGTAGGTATAATGTAGGAAATCATACCTAGACATGTTTAGAATGGAATCTTAGTTCCTAGTTTTTTTTTTTTTTTTTTATCATCCACAAAACATACACCTGACCCTATAAAACATAGCAAATAAAGGGGAGGGGTGGGCTTTCCTGGTGGAACCGTCGTTAAGAGTCTTAACTGCCAATGTAAGGGGCATAGATTCGATCTCTGGTTGGGGAACAAAGATGCAACATGCTGAGTGGAGTGGTGAAAGAGAGAAAAGAATAAAGTTTAAAAAACTGAATAAAGGGGAGAAGAAGGTAAGAGGAAGTCCAGAGTGACCCAGCAGGGAGAGTGCAGTTAGAGGATCCTAGAGAAAAGCTTTTCTTCATAATTTCCTTGTTTCTGTTTCACCCACATCCCAGAGTAGAAACTGGCAATTTGATTTTCTGCCTTTTTATCCTGTAAGGTTTTGTGGACTACAGAGACAAGTGGGGTTACATGAGATGTTAAGTGTCATGCTGCCAGTGATTAAGGATGTCTACTACCATTGCCTGAATTAAACATTGTTCTGTAGGTACTAGCTAATGCCCTTGGACAAAAGAAAGATAGCATACATGTGGAAAGCAAGAGGTGGAACTATTATGTACATATGATATGCTTATATACTAAATCGTATACTATTTATTATAAAACCAGAGAATACAGTAAGGTAGCTTGACATGAAATTAATATAAAGAGCTTTAGAGCAAAACAAGCTGGTAGAATAGGAAATGGGATGGAGACAAAGATTCCATTCATAGCAAGGATCCGTGAAAATAAGATGAACTGGTTTTGTAGGACATTATATATTTTAAATATGTATTATTATATATATTTAAATAGTATAATACTGGCAGTTGAATGGACAGGAAGATCAATAATATAGAATAGAATCCAGAACTAGGTACAAATGTATATATAACTCTGTCTATAGATGAAGGTGGCATTTTGTATCAGAAAGGAAAATGATAGATTATTCGATAAATAGTTTGGAACAACTGGGTAGCCATCTGGAAAAATGAAAATTGGATAAATACGTTGCTTTTTATGCCAAGATAAATGCCAGATGGATAAAAATTTTAATATTAAATGTAATAGAAGACAGGAGTTTTTAAAATCTTGTGGTAACATGGTCTTCCTACGTATAACAGAAATCATAGAAAACATAAATAATAAGATTGATATATTAAATTTTAAAAAGCTAAAAATTTCTAGGCCTCATGGAGAGTAGGTCCCTGGTAGCTTCATGGATCATCAGAAAGTCAATAAACAGAAAATGAATAGAGAATTATATATAATAACCAAAGGGCTAATATCCTTTATGAAGAGTTTTAATAAATTAATAGAAGATCAATAACAATGAAAAAATGAGGAAAAGCAAGAACAGATTATTGCCAGAAAAAGGAAATAAAAATAACTCATGTATAGAGCCACTCAGCCTACAGCAGTTTGTCTTTTTTTAAACTATCAGAGTGATAGTTAAAAATTTTAAGCTATCAAAATGATAAAAAATTTATCATTGAGGGTGAAGGGAACTAGATATTCATGCATAATGGGAGTGTAAATTGGAACAACTTCCATAGTGGGTGTTTTGATTAATCTTGGTCAAAATGAAAAATATACATTAACTCAATAATTCCACTTCCAGAAATGTTATCCTTTGGAAACATTTATGTGTAAATATATGTATGAGAAGATTCATTGCTGCATCTCAACTTCTTCATTACTCTGTGTTTCATTTTGCTCATCTGTAAGGTGGGAATAATAAGCCTAGTTTCCTGACACTTGAAATGGCTGATATAAGAGTACCTTAGAACCAAGCTATGCTGCCTGAAAGAAGAAGAAAGGTAGTCTTTAATTTTAAGATATTGTTCTGGTGTTTTGGAAAAGGGGTCCTAATTATAAGGCAATTGCCCTGTGCTTTGAAATACCAGGGCAAAAACCAGTTGAGCTGTATAAACCTAGCAAGGTTTATACCTGCTTCTCTACTCTGGGATTAAGAGCTGTGTTTGGAAGCACTTGGAAGGCTTTTGGAGGTCAGTGTGATGGGGGTGGCTGGTAGCCTTATTGGGCTTCCCCTGTGGATCAGTGTGGTAAAGAATTGCCTGCAATGCAAGAGATGCAGGAGAGACAGGTTCGATCCTTGGGCCAGGAATATTCCCTGGAGGAGAGTATGCCAACCCACTCAAGAATCCCACGGACAGAGGAGCCTGGTGGTCTACAGTCCATAGGGTTGCAGAGAGTCAGACATGACCACAGCAACTTAGCAGGCACAGAGCCCCAAGAGGTGGAGCTGTGGGTCAGAGTACCCCTCACCACATCCATCTGGCCTTCTCATATGCCTCAAGACAGTCTTCTTCCTGGGTCCAGCATAAGGGAGTCTTCAGATTTGACATTATTTTCATACCAACATTAATTTGACTCAGATAATGATGCAACCTGTTACACAGCCCATCTACATAATTATAGGTAGGAAATTGCTAAGGGAGGTCCCTGAGGAGTTGGAGGCCAGAAGGAAATATTTTCAAGTAATTAATGGATGGACAGGTAAAAAAATTCTATTATTTAAAAAATAGGAAAGTCCTAGAATAAGATGTTATAGCTCATATCTGTTCAGAAAAGGGTACTCACTAGAAGAATTTAAACTGAAATTCATGGATGCTGAAACTTTGGTTTTAATCTTTTTTCTTCTTTAAAATATCATTGTAAAACTACCTTGTTATATTTCCTTGTTTTATCTCCTTAACTCCCAAATAAGGCCTAATGAAACAACCATTCTTAGAGTTAATAAATAGCAGAGGCTAGAATTTAGCAAAATGAAGAGAATTTAACTTGGATGAATATATTATGCATAAGAGAGCATCAGTCTGGGCTTTCTTAATGGCAGATGCCTAAACCACCAAATGGTTGTGTTGATTTTGTGGGTTTCTTGAAAGAGACCAAGTATTTAGCATCTCTCTGACTTGCATAGCACCTCAGTGAGTGCATTGGTTAAGTCAAGAAAAATAGGGCACAGGGAACGGGGTTTCAAATATACCTTCCTATCTGGGTTGGAAGAATACAGTCTAATGATTTGTTATGATCATTTTATAAATTGCACCTATAGCAAATGCACCTTAGGCCTGGGGTCAAGTGCATTAGCTGAAGAGGCTGTCATATCATAAGGCTTCTGAAATGCCCACACGAAGCATAATTCATTAGCTGAGCATCAACAACATAAGCGAATTGGTGATGACCTTTTGGGAGCTCATGTTTCAAAGCAGATCACACTGATGTAGCCAGAACCCAAGAACACAGGGGAAAATGAACCAAATGTTGCAGCATGGATGAGCCATCTGTGTGCTCTGTTCAAGGCAAACCTCATAAAAGAAAAATGGTGAAAGAAACCTAAATCAATCAGGGATCATTTCTTTGCTTTTCATGAAGAGAGAGATTTAAGCACAACTCTTGTAGCACCTTGGAATAGAATTTGATTACAAAAGAAGTCTAGATCACAGACTCCCTGTTTTAAACAGGTCATCTAAGTGAAAAGAACAGTGAGGCCTCATGTACCTGGGAAGTAGATTTCAGGTCACCCTGGGAACCAGAGCAGGCCCACGAATACTGAAAGGCAATGGAAGAGCAGAAAAAACAGAAGGGCCAGAGGTCCAACCTCCAGCCACCCTCTCTCTCTCTGGACCTTGGCTTCCTCTTTGTTGGAAGGAAGGTGTTAGGCATTTTTAAGGTCTGTCTTCCAGTTAAAATATTTTTTAAAAGGTGTAATCTTTGTTTTATTTGTGTTTATTGTTTGTTGTTGTTTAGTCAACCCACTCATTTATGATGCTTTTGCAACCCCATGGACTATAACCCTCCAGGCTTCTCTGTCCATGGGATTTTCCAGGCAAGAATACTTGTGTGGGTTGCCGTTTCCTTCTCCAGGGAATCTTTCTGACCCAGGCACGGAACCTGCCTCTCCTTCGTTGGCAGGCAGGTTTTTTTACCGCTGAACCACCAGGGAAGCCCATTTGTGTTTATACATTTATGTATTTACAATATATTTTTTTAATTTGGCCTCTTTTTGTTGGTTTTTCATTTTATTTATTTTCATCCATCTTTATTCCTTGGCCTGTGTGGGTCTCCCACTGCAGTGGCCTGTCCGGCTGCAGAGCACTGCCTCCAGACATATGTGCTCCAGAGCACTGGCTTGTAATTGGACACACCAGTCCAGCTGCTCCACAGCACGTGGGATCTTCCTGAGCCAGGGATCAGACTGGTGCCCCTTGCACTGCAAAGCGGACTCTTTGCCCACTGGACCTCCAGGAAGCCCCTATATCTACAATATTAAAAATATTTAATGAATGTACTTTGTAAAGGATTCAAACAGTAAAAAGGCAGATGACAAAAGGTGACTTTCCTCTTATCCAAGACTCCTACCTCCCTCTACAGAAGCAATCATTATACTAGCTCCTTGTATATCCTTCCAGAAATATCCTATAGGCATACTATGTATGTGTCTTTTGAAAGCAAACAAGGTAATTATCATATGCACTGTCCCACTTCTTGCCTTTTTTACTTAACAATTTTGAAACCTTTTTACTGTACCGTTTTGGAAATTATAATTATAGGTTCCATCTACTTTCTTCCTCTTACAGTCTTGGTTGTGTCTTGAGTCTTTGAGACCCTGTGAACTGTAGCCCACCAGGCTTATCTGTCCACAGAATTCTCCAGGCAAGAGTACTGCCATGGGTTGCCATTTCCTTCTCCAGGGGATCTTTCCAACCCAGGGATTGGGAAGGTCTGGGGTCTCCTGCATTGCAGGCAGATTCTTAACCATTTGAGCCACCAGGGAAGCCCACCTTACAGACTCTACGGTATGATTATCCATAGTTCAATCAGTAATTGAGCTAATGTCTTGTTGATGAAGCATCAACAAGAAGAGATGAAGAGATTTTTCCTTCAGTTCCCTATAGTTCTAAATTTCTATGATTTTAACAACTTGGTAAAAGATATCTGAGTGAGAAGAAGCATAGCTGTTACAAATCACATGTCCTGGTCCTCTTAGGAAATAGCCCATTCCTTATCAGTCAGTAAGCATAGTCATGTACAGCATGAGGTGGCAGGTAAAATGCTACTTCTTACATCAGTGGAGGCAGGAGATAGAGAATCATATGGGATCCCACAGGGTGGACCTCTTGTACCATCTTTTTTTTTAAAAAAATCTTTATGCTGTGCTTTCTGGCATGTGAGATCTTAGCTCCCCCACCTGGGATGGAACCACCGACCCTGCAATGACAGCAGGAATCTTAACCACTGGACCATAGAGGGAAGTCCCTGCGCCTTCATTTTTACCCAAGTGAGAACCTCTGTTCCTGTTGAGGGCTAGGCCATTGATAAAAGGGTGAATCAGATTTGAGATCAAAACTTTGTGACCTTTAAATGATGCATACATGTTAGAGATTTTGTGTTTCAGAGAGTTAAAAGAATAATCTGGGATTGCCCAAGAACCTATCAAAGAGGAATGAGCTGGTAGAATGGGAGCCGAAAGTAAATTAGGGCAGGTGCAGGGCAGAGGGATTTTTCCTCAGGGTCTAATGACTGAGTGGTGAGATCCTTGCCCTCTCAGGGTTGGAGAGGAGACAGTGGAAAGGCCATCATGGACTACTCCTGGAGCTGCAGAGTAAGTGACATGGAGGCCTGGGCCCTGCTCCACTGGCCCTAGTGAGATGAAGTGTCAGTGGAGGAGGGATGTGGCACATTTCTTTTGGAAAGAATTTTATTTTGTTTTAATGTTATCATGGGAAAAGCCTGAACTGTAGCCCACCAGGCTTATCTGTCCACAGAATTCTCCAGGCAAGAGTACTGCCATGGGTTGCCATTTCCTTCTCCAGGGGATCTTTCCAACCCAGGGATTGGGAAGGTCTGGGGTCTCCTGCATTGCAGGCAGATTCTTAACCATTTGAGCCACCAGGGAAGCCCACCTTACAGACTCTACGGTATGATTATCCATAGTTCAATCAGTAATTGAGCTAATGTCTTGTTGATGAAGCATCAACAAGAAGAGATGAAGAGATTTTTCCTTCAGTTCCCTATAGTTCTAAATTTCTATGATTTTAACAACTTGGTAAAAGATATCTGAGTGAGAAGAAGCATAGCTGTTACAAATCACATGTCCTGGTCCTCTTAGGAAATAGCCCATTCCTTATCAGTCAGTAAGCATAGTCATGTACAGCATGAGGTGGCAGGTAAAATGCTACTTCTTACATCAGTGGAGGCAGGAGATAGAGAATCATATGGGATCCCACAGGGTGGACCTCTTGTACCATCTTTTTTTTTAAAAAAATCTTTATGCTGTGCTTTCTGGCATGTGAGATCTTAGCTCCCCCACCTGGGATGGAACCACCGACCCTGCAATGACAGCAGGAATCTTAACCACTGGACCATAGAGGGAAGTCCCTGCGCCTTCATTTTTACCCAAGTGAGAACCTCTGTTCCTGTTGAGGGCTAGGCCATTGATAAAAGGGTGAATCAGATTTGAGATCAAAACTTTGTGACCTTTAAATGATGCATACATGTTAGAGATTTTGTGTTTCAGAGAGTTAAAAGAATAATCTGGGATTGCCCAAGAACCTATCAAAGAGGAATGAGCTGGTAGAATGGGAGCCGAAAGTAAATTAGGGCAGGTGCAGGGCAGAGGGATTTTTCCTCAGGGTCTAATGACTGAGTGGTGAGATCCTTGCCCTCTCAGGGTTGGAGAGGAGACAGTGGAAAGGCCATCATGGACTACTCCTGGAGCTGCAGAGTAAGTGACATGGAGGCCTGGGCCCTGCTCCACTGGCCCTAGTGAGATGAAGTGTCAGTGGAGGAGGGATGTGGCACATTTCTTTTGGAAAGAATTTTATGTTTAGTTTTTACCAAAAAGCTTCAAAGTAGTTATCATGGGAAAAGCCTGAACTTTGTTGGACTTCCTTCTCTTATGTCCTGGTATTTGTTTTATTTAAAATCACACATGAGGAGTGTATTGAGTTTTTAGGATGGAAGATCTAAAGGCCATCATCAGGCTGGGGAGGGAAATCAGCAAGCTGTGTCCCTCTCTGCTGTGGCCAGGCTGGGAGGTTCTGCTTTCCAGGCTGGACCTTTTGTATTTGGGTGGCTGATGGGGTGGGGTGCATTCTGCCATCCCCTGCCCCCAGCCCTGATTTTCTCAAAGGACCAGGGCTGCGCACACCTGCTGTGTCTCCAGAGAGGTGTGGGTTCTCGTTGTGACTCACGAGTCTTATTTATGGCTGCCAAGCTGGTGAAGACAGACAGACAGAGTGACATAGGCTTAGAGAGTGATTCCCCTCTTTCCATTCAGAAGGTTTTGTGGACCGTCCCCAGCATGCTGATTTTCAGTGTTCAAGAAAGAGATGAACTCATTCTTTGGCAAATTCAGCTACCTTTCTCTACTGCATTTATTCATAAAAGCCTGTGAAAGTGGTTCAAGGGTCCACTTGGTTGAATTGCAAGCATTTGTGTTTCAGAGTGGGCATCTTGATAATTACGCTCTGCTTCACTTTGTGTATGAAGAGGGTCGCTGTCCATATCAGCCTCTACTCCCCACCCTCTTTATAGTAAATCTCATCTCTGCTGGCTGGTCATTAGCTTACTGAAACTGGGTTTCCCTGTAGGCTCAGTGGTAAAGAATCTGCCTGCCAGAATGAGATGTGGTTTAGCTCCCTGGGTTTGGAAGATTCCCTGGAGAAGGAAATGGCAACCCACTCCAGTATTCTTGTCTAGGAAATGCCATGGACAGAGGATTTTTCCTCAGGGTCTAATGACTGAGTGGTGAGATCCTTGCCCTCTCAGGGTTGGAGAGGAGACAGTGGAAAGGCCATCATGGACTACTCCTGGAGCTGCAGAGTAAGTGACATGGAGGCCTGGGCCCTGCTCCACTGGCCCTAGTGAGATGAAGTGTCAGTGGAGGAGGGATGTGGCACATTTCTTTTGGAAAGAATTTTATGTTTAGTTTTTACCAAAAAGCTTCAAAGTAGTTATCATGGGAAAAGCCTGAACTTTGTTGGACTTCCTTCTCTTATGTCCTGGTATTTGTTTTATTTAAAATCACACATGAGGAGTGTATTGAGTTTTTAGGATGGAAGATCTAAAGGCCATCATCAGGCTGGGGAGGGAAATCAGCAAGCTGTGTCCCTCTCTGCTGTGGCCAGGCTGGGAGGTTCTGCTTTCCAGGCTGGACCTTTTGTATTTGGGTGGCTGATGGGGTGGGGTGCATTCTGCCATCCCCTGCCCCCAGCCCTGATTTTCTCAAAGGACCAGGGCTGCGCACACCTGCTGTGTCTCCAGAGAGGTGTGGGTTCTCGTTGTGACTCACGAGTCTTATTTATGGCTGCCAAGCTGGTGAAGACAGACAGACAGAGTGACATAGGCTTAGAGAGTGATTCCCCTCTTTCCATTCAGAAGGTTTTGTGGACCGTCCCCAGCATGCTGATTTTCAGTGTTCAAGAAAGAGATGAACTCATTCTTTGGCAAATTCAGCTACCTTTTCTCTACTGCATTTATTCATAAAAGCCTGTGAAAGTGGTTCAAGGGTCCACTTGGTTGAATTGCAAGCATTTGTGTTTCAGAGTGGGCATCTTGATAATTACGCTCTGCTTCACTTTGTGTATGAAGAGGGTCGCTGTCCATATCAGCCTCTACTCCCCACCCTCTTTATAGTAAATCTCATCTCTGCTGGCTGGTCATTAGCTTACTGAAACTGGGTTTCCCTGTAGGCTCAGTGGTAAAGAATCTGCCTGCCAGAATGAGATGTGGTTTAGCTCCCTGGGTTTGGAAGATTCCCTGGAGAAGGAAATGGCAACCCACTCCAGTATTCTTGTCTAGGAAATGCCATGGACAGAGGAGCCTGGCAGGCTATAATGTCCATGGGGTTGCAAAAACGTCAGACATGACTTAGCGACTTAACAACAACAATAACAACAAGCTTAGTGGAACAGGACCATGTCCTAATGAGTCCAAGGTCACAGCTTTGCTCAGGGGGAAGCCTTACTCTCCCTTGAGGGACACCTGCCAGTTGCTTTGCCCACATTTTCATGAGGTATGGGGAGGCCAGGTGAAGAGGGTGCAGGTGGCTTAAACTCAGTCTGTCTCTTTTTCTTTCTGGACACAAAACACAGATGGTGGGTCAGTAATTCTGTCTTAGGAAATGACGGTTTAAGTATGAATTCACATTCATATGGGATTACTTTTTAGAAAAAATCGAACTCATGACCAGAGTTTCTCAGTGTGCATAGTTCACTTTTGTTCATGAAATAAATGAGTTTCAAGGACTCTGTGGATACTGAGAATTCACAAAGAGAAATGAAGACATAGTTCCCACCTGTGTTAGTTTCTCTGAACTGCTGTAACCAAGTACCACAAACTGGTTGGCTTACAACAGAAGTGTATTCTCTTGGGTTCTGCAAGCTACGGGTCTGAACTCAGGGTGCTGGCAGGGTCATGCTTCCTCTGAAACCTGGAGGGTAATCCCTCCTCTTCCAGCTTCTGGTAGCCCTGGGCATTCCTTGGCTTGTGTCAGCAGAACTCCAAGCTCTGGCTCTGTCTTTACATGGCTGTCTCCCAACCTCCGTCTTCTCTTCTTATAAGGACAACAGTCATTGGCTAGAGGGCCCACACTGATGACCTCATCTTCCCTTGATTACATCTACAAAGGCTCTATTTCCAAATAAGGACACACTCACAGGTATTGGGGCTTAGGACTTCAGCATGTCTTTCTGGGGACACAATGCAACCCAGACCCCGCTTGTCCCTAGGTACCTTTTAATTCATGAGAAAACTATTGGAAAAGGGTGATGATATTAGTGATAAAAAAGACCTAAGCACTGTGTCCAAGGAAGGAAACACACACATGCACACACACACTTCTCATACCAAACATGTTTCTATGGGATGAATGGGAAGAATGGGTAAGTTACAAAGGCATTGTTGGAGGAGTTTTCCCCGGGTATGTGGCCTTGAAGGATGGGGTTTAATTCTAGAGGAGCAGGCAGTGAAGGGCATTTCAAACTAAGCAGAGTTGACTCCTAACTACAAATCACTGTCCTAATGAGTCCAAGGTCACAGCTTTGCTCAGGAAGCCTTACTCTCCCTTGAGGGACACCTGCCAGTTGCTTTGCCCACATTTTCATGAGGTATGGGGAGGCCAGGTGAAGAGGGTGCAGGTGGCTTAAACTCAGTCTGTCTCTTTTTCTTTCTGGACACAAAACACAGATGGTGGGTCAGTAATTCTGTCTTAGGAAATGACGGTTTAAGTATGAATTCACATTCATATGGGATTACTTTTTAGAAAAAATCGAACTCATGACCAGAGTTTCTCAGTGTGCATAGTTCACTTTTGTTCATGAAATAAATGAGTTTCAAGGACTCTGTGGATACTGAGAATTCACAAAGAGAAATGAAGACATAGTTCCCACCTGTGTTAGTTTCTCTGAACTGCTGTAACCAAGTACCACAAACTGGTTGGCTTACAACAGAAGTGTATTCTCTTGGGTTCTGCAAGCTACGGGTCTGAACTCAGGGTGCTGGCAGGGTCATGCTTCCTCTGAAACCTGGAGGGTAATCCCTCCTCTTCCAGCTTCTGGTAGCCCTGGGCATTCCTTGGCTTGTGTCAGCAGAACTCCAAGCTCTGGCTCTGTCTTTACATGGCTGTCTCCCAACCTCCGTCTTCTCTTCTTATAAGGACAACAGTCATTGGCTAGAGGGCCCACACTGATGACCTCATCTTCCCTTGATTACATCTACAAAGGCTCTATTTCCAAATAAGGACACACTCACAGGTATTGGGGCTTAGGACTTCAGCATGTCTTTCTGGGGACACAATGCAACCCAGACCCCGCTTGTCCCTAGGTACCTTTTAATTCATGAGAAAACTATTGGAAAAGGGTGATGATATTAGTGATAAAAAAGACCTAAGCACTGTGTCCAAGGAAGGAAACACACACATGCACACACACACTTCTCATACCAAACATGTTTCTATGGGATGAATGGGAAGAATGGGTAAGTTACAAAGGCATTGTTGGAGGAGTTTTCCCCGGGTATGTGGCCTTGAAGGATGGGGTTTAATTCTAGAGGAGCAGGCAGTGAAGGGCATTTCAAACTAAGCAGAGTTCTGAAAGTCCACTTGTTTAGACCTGGGAAAAAAGATGCTTCTGGTAGGAATGTGAGGGTAGGATTAGGGCTCTGGCAATTGGGGGCCTGTTGGGGAGATTCTCTCAGAGCCTCAGACACACTGGAAGGCCTGAAGTTTGGGACAGCGGCGGGTGCAGGGACAGATTGTGAAGAGTGGGATGTGGAAGCAGCATTGGTGGAAGGTGGCCATGGATGGGTATAGGAAGGTGGACAGGGGAGAATTGACTTTCAGACCTCTGGAGGGGTCGACTGGGAGGAGGGTGATGCCTTTTGAAGGAGGGGGAGCTTAGGAAGAAAGCATATTAGAAAAGGAGGGTAAGTTTGTAAGTATGTTGAGCTAGAAGTCATTGCAGCCCTAGGTGGAGACGCTCAGCACACATTTTAAAACTTGAGATTCACATTCCAGAGGGAGAGGCCTGGGTTGGAGGCAAGAATGCCAGCATACATTGGTTGGAACCATGGGAATGGTGTGGTGACTTGGAGAAAGGGGGCAGAGGCAGAAGAGCAGGAATGCCCAGGGTACCGACAGGGATAGGACACAGCAGGTTGACAGGCAGGGAGGGGAGAGTTCAGAGGAGACAGAGTACCCAGCAGGGCTGGGTTGGCCTTGCATGAGCTGGGGTGACTGCCAGAGCTGACAGTGGATGTTTCATTTGAAGACTGATAGGGAGAAAACTCTCTCAGTGAAGTGATTGGGGGCAGGATCCAAATTGCAGGAGGTTGAGAAGATGAACGGGAGATGTGGCGGGGAGGCAGCGAGGATGGACTGTCACTCTGGACAAGGAGTGAAGGGAGACTGTCACTTCTTGGCAGGATGAAGCCCGAGTTTAATTCATGAGAAAACTATTGGAAAAGGGTGATGATATTAGTGATAAAAAAGACCTAAGCACTGTGTCCAAGGAAGGAAACACACACATGCACACACACACTTCTCATACCAAACATGTTTCTATGGGATGAATGGGAAGAATGGGTAAGTTACAAAGGCATTGTTGGAGGAGTTTTCCCCGGGTATGTGGCCTTGAAGGATGGGGTTTAATTCTAGAGGAGCAGGCAGTGAAGGGCATTTCAAACTAAGCAGAGTTCTGAAAGTCCACTTGTTTAGACCTGGGAAAAAAGATGCTTCTGGTAGGAATGTGAGGGTAGGATTAGGGCTCTGGCAATTGGGGGCCTGTTGGGGAGATTCTCTCAGAGCCTCAGACACACTGGAAGGCCTGAAGTTTGGGACAGCGGCGGGTGCAGGGACAGATTGTGAAGAGTGGGATGTGGAAGCAGCATTGGTGGAAGGTGGCCATGGATGGGTATAGGAAGGTGGACAGGGGAGAATTGACTTTCAGACCTCTGGAGGGGTCGACTGGGAGGAGGGTGATGCCTTTTGAAGGAGGGGGAGCTTAGGAAGAAAGCATATTAGAAAAGGAGGGTAAGTTTGTAAGTATGTTGAGCTAGAAGTCATTGCAGCCCTAGGTGGAGACGCTCAGCACACATTTTAAAACTTGAGATTCACATTCCAGAGGGAGAGGCCTGGGTTGGAGGCAAGAATGCCAGCATACATTGGTTGGAACCATGGGAATGGTGTGGTGACTTGGAGAAAGGGGGCAGAGGCAGAAGAGCAGGAATGCCCAGGGTACCGACAGGGATAGGACACAGCAGGTTGACAGGCAGGGAGGGGAGAGTTCAGAGGAGACAGAGTACCCAGCAGGGCTGGGTTGGCCTTGCATGAGCTGGGGTGACTGCCAGAGCTGACAGTGGATGTTTCATTTGAAGACTGATAGGGAGAAAACTCTCTCAGTGAAGTGATTGGGGGCAGGATCCAAATTGCAGGAGGTTGAGAAGATGAACGGGAGATGTGGCGGGGAGGCAGCGAGGATGGACTGTCACTCTGGACAAGGAGTGAAGGGGAGACTGTCACTTCTTGGCAGGATGAAGCGAGAAGGCAAGTCACCCGAGGAAGCAGAGTAAAGAGATGGAATAGTCAGTCGGGAAGACAGCAAAGAGGATCATTATTTGATGAACTGAGTTCTGGAAGAGATGGTGGGCTGTGGGATAGGTAGCCAGGAGAGAAGAAATGTGACTGAGATTCTCAAGGGAATCTTGGAAGGATTCATTGTAATAATGTAGCGTGACTCTTGTGGGAATTTTTAATCTGTGAGGATCAGCCCTTGAAGACTAGAGACTAGACAAGTTGACCTGTGGACACAGAATTTTGTGACTGTTGGTCTCTGCCATGCCCTTCTGCCATGGGAATTGATGGCTCACACCCAGATCTGGAAGCTTCCCCAAAGAATGTCTAGACTGATTTTTTTTTTTTTTTTTAACTGTGCTGTGTGGCATGTGGGATCTTAGTTCCTCAACCAGGGATTGAACCTGCCTCCCCTGTACTAAAAGTATGGAGTCTTAACCACTGGACTTTCAGGGAAGTCCCTAGATTTGTCATCCAATGGCTGTTTCCAAAAGTAAGGGCTTGCTCTGCCATCCCAGATAGAGTTTTTCTAATCCAGAACTAAAGTGTCATCTCGGTGAACAGAATTGCTATAGCAGAATGACCTGGAAATACCTGTTTTCTCTGTTAGCATTCAGAGGAACAACTATGTATTTCTCCACATTCCCCCTCTCTCTGTATTTGAATTTCTGAATCTGGATCTAGAGAATGAAGCAGGAGGAGAGGAGACAGAGTTCCCTGAGAGATGCATGTGTGCTGGTTTTATATTTCTGAGAAGAGAGGCAAGGTTGGTGTTGGCTGGAATGGTTGAGAGAGGCTTTGTGAAAGACAAGAATAGGAGTTTGAAGGATGGGTTGTTTGCATAGATAGGAAGATATACAGTAGCATCCTAGGTTGATGGCCAACATCCTGGACGCATCGTGGCATGTCCATGAGGCAAGGAGAGGACTGGCCAGGCTAACGGGGATTATATCTGGGAGTGGATGTGATCAGGAAGGAGGCTGTAGTGTGGAGGCCTTTGAATGGAAGGCTGAAGAGTGTGAATTTTTCCTGAGAGTGACTGGAAGCTACAGAACGTTCTAGAGTAGGGGTCCCATGGACATGTCAGTGTTTGGGGGAGAGAATTGCCTCTCCTGTCTACTTCAGTTTCTCTGTAGAGCTAACTGGCTTATGCAAAATAGTTGGCTGTGTTCCCTGCCCTAATGGAACTCAGCTACAAAAAGGGCACTTCTTTCTTTTTGTTTATTCTCTCTCTGTTTCTTTTGTTTCTCTGTTAGGAAATGGCCCCCAAGAACTTGGATTTATTCTTCCAAAAGGCAGAATGTAGGCAATGATAAAGCTTGAGGGGGAAAACCTATTTTTCAATTTTTGTCTTCTTTATTTTCCTCCCATCAGCATTGGCCTTTGGCCTTACCCTCTGAGGATTTTGATATCATTCCGTTTTGGATTTTCCCTATGCCCACAGTGAGTTTTCTAAAATCTCACCATTTCCAAAAGAGAGCCTCATCCCAGACAGGAGGTGGAGAGGTCGATTGGGTTCCAGTCTTCTCTCCTTTCCTGCTAAAAGTATGGAGTCTTAACCACTGGACTTTCAGGGAAGTCCCTAGATTTGTCATCCAATGGCTGTTTCCAAAAGTAAGGGCTTGCTCTGCCATCCCAGATAGAGTTTTTCTAATCCAGAACTAAAGTGTCATCTCGGTGAACAGAATTGCTATAGCAGAATGACCTGGAAATACCTGTTTTCTCTGTTAGCATTCAGAGGAACAACTATGTATTTCTCCACATTCCCCCTCTCTCTGTATTTGAATTTCTGAATCTGGATCTAGAGAATGAAGCAGGAGGAGAGGAGACAGAGCTCCCTGAGAGATGCATGTGTGCTGGTTTTATATTTCTGAGAAGAGAGGCAAGGTTGGTGTTGGCTGGAATGGTTGAGAGAGGCTTTGTGAAAGACAAGAATAGGAGTTTGAAGGATGGGTTGTTTGCATAGATAGGAAGATATACAGTAGCATCCTAGGTTGATGGCCAACATCCTGGACGCATCGTGGCATGTCCATGAGGCAAGGAGAGGACTGGCCAGGCTAACGGGGATTATATCTGGGAGTGGATGTGATCAGGAAGGAGGCTGTAGTGTGGAGGCCTTTGAATGGAAGGCTGAAGAGTGTGAATTTTTCCTGAGAGTGACTGGAAGCTACAGAACGTTCTAGAGTAGGGGTCCCATGGACATGTCAGTGTTTGGGGGAGAGAATTGCCTCTCCTGTCTACTTCAGTTTCTCTGTAGAGCTAACTGGCTTATGCAAAATAGTTGGCTGTGTTCCCTGCCCTAATGGAACTCAGCTACAAAAAGGGCACTTCTTTCTTTTTGTTTATTCTCTCTCTGTTTCTTTTGTTTCTCTGTTAGGAAATGGCCCCCAAGAACTTGGATTTATTCTTCCAAAAGGCAGAATGTAGGCAATGATAAAGCTTGAGGGGGAAAACCTATTTTTCAATTTTTGTCTTCTTTATTTTCCTCCCATCAGCATTGGCCTTTGGCCTTACCCTCTGAGGATCTTGATATCATTCCGTTTTGGATTTTCCCTATGCCCACAGTGAGTTTTCTAAAATCTCACCATTTCCAAAAGAGAGCCTCATCCCAGACAGGAGGTGGAGAGGTCGATTGGGTTCCAGTCTTTCTCTCCTTTCCTGCAGGGAGATGGTATGTGCATATGTTAGATAAACGTACCTCCACTTAACAAAATAACTGCCCATCACAGAGCTCCTTGAAGAAATCCTAAAATAACGATAATAGAACATGTGCCACGCTTGTGGGAAGCAAGGGCTTTGTGGGAAAAGGGGAGGGGAGCAGAGAAAAGAAACAGATTTTAATGTCAGGCTGACAAGAGTTTATTATACACCTCAGTGGTTAAAATAATTACTTTTTTAAATTATGAAAAAGGCTTTCTGGGGGCCCTGTTAAATATCAGCTGAAGTTCCTCACAGGAGATTTGCTGGGGCCACAAAAGAGACACCTTGCTTTTTCAGATGTCTATGGGAATTTTGGCAGGAGGCAGCAAAGCACGCCCACTCTCTTCCTGCCCTTACATTTCAGATTTAGGCTGCAGCGCTTTGTGTGTCTTCACTCTCCTGACGGCTTCTTCAGTTCTGCCATCTCCCATCTTGGGTTTTCTTCTGCTTCTTCAAGTCCTCACTGCTCTCAGGAGAGAAGCCACATGGCCACAGGCTGAGCAAGGTGCCACTTGGCGTCTGTTTTCCTTTTCTTTGAAAAATCTAGGCCTTTCCTGGAATAACCAGAAGGCCTGACAGTGAGGTGAGAGCAGACCTGAGACCTCAGATCTCAGTTCTCCCACCCAGTTGGAATCTTCTCACAGGTTTCTGAGAATGCTGATGGTTCAGTTGTTTCACACAGTGGAATCTGGCTATGATTTTGTGGCCTCTTTTGTTTTTTTAAGGGTTTAAACAGGCCTATTTGTTTACCCCTATCATGTGTCTTTTTTTCTCTGTTAGGAAATGGCCCCCAAGAACTTGGATTTATTCTTCCAAAAGGCAGAATGTAGGCAATGATAAAGCTTGAGGGGGAAAACCTATTTTTCAATTTTTGTCTTCTTTATTTTCCTCCCATCAGCATTGGCCTTTGGCCTTACCCTCTGAGGATTTTGATATCATTCCGTTTTGGATTTTCCCTATGCCCACAGTGAGTTTTCTAAAATCTCACCATTTCCAAAAGAGAGCCTCATCCCAGACAGGAGGTGGAGAGGTCGATTGGGTTCCAGTCTTTCTCCCTTTCCTGCAGGGAGATGGTATGTGCATATGTTAGATAAACGTACCTCCACTTAACAAAATAACTGCCCATCACAGAGCTCCTTGAAGAAATCCTAAAATAACGATAATAGAACATGTGCCACGCTTGTGGGAAGCAAGGGCTTTGTGGGAAAAGGGGAGGGGAGCAGAGAAAAGAAACAGATTTTAATGTCAGGCTGACAAGAGTTTATTATACACCTCAGTGGTTAAAATAATTACTTTTTTAAATTATGAAAAAGGCTTTCTGGGGGCCCTGTTAAATATCAGCTGAAGTTCCTCACAGGAGATTTGCTGGGGCCACAAAAGAGACACCTTGCTTTTTCAGATGTCTATGGGAATTTTGGCAGGAGGCAGCAAAGCACGCCCACTCTCTTCCTGCCCTTACATTTCAGATTTAGGCTGCAGCGCTTTGTGTGTCTTCACTCTCCTGACGGCTTCTTCAGTTCTGCCATCTCCCATCTTGGGTTTTCTTCTGCTTCTTCAAGTCCTCACTGCTCTCAGGAGAGAAGCCACATGGCCACAGGCTGAGCAAGGTGCCACTTGGCGTCTGTTTTCCTTTTCTTTGAAAAATCTAGGCCTTTCCTGGAATAACCAGAAGGCCTGACAGTGAGGTGAGAGCAGACCTGAGACCTCAGATCTCAGTTCTCCCACCCAGTTGGAATCTTCTCACAGGTTTCTGAGAATGCTGATGGTTCAGTTGTTTCACACAGTGGAATCTGGCTATGATGTGGCCTCTTGTTCAAGTATCAGGCCTTTTGTTACGTATCTTTTGTTTGCTTTTTAATTTTTTACAGAGCTGTGTTGTTTACTGCCACACATCAACCTGAATCAGCCATAGGTATACATGTGTCCTCTCCCTCTTGAACTTCCCTCCCAGCTCTCTCCCCATCCCACCCCTCTAGGTTGTTACAGAGCCCATGTCTGAGTTCCCTTAGTCTTTACAGCATAGTCTCCTCCCTCCCAACAATGTCCCTAAATTCTCTGTTTATTTCTTTCTTTTCATTAATTTTTTTAAATTTTGGCCTCTTTTATTGGTTATTTATTTATTTATTTTCATCCATCCTTATTCTTTGGCCTGCATGGGCCTCCCACTGAGCAGTGGCTTCTCTCACTGCAGAGCACCAGTTTTGGGCACACACGCTCCAGAGTTCTGGCTCTTAATTGGACACACCAGTCCACCTGCTCTGTGGCACATGAGATTATCCCAGACCAGGGATCAAACCCTTGCACTGCAAGGCGGACTCTTTACCCACTAGGCCACCAGGGAAGTCCCTTTTTGGTAACATTTTTAAAGAGCTCTCATACCCTTGACTTTGCAGGTAAGGACCAGAAAGTGATTGCTCAGGACATAAGAGTGATCACATGACTGATCATATGCCCACAGCCTCCAGGACACAGATCTCCTGCTCTCCCACTGGAAATCTGAAGCCTGCTTCCCTTTCATTCTGAGCCTTCTTTCCCCCTTGGCTTCAGTACCTGCCACAAAGGGCCATGTTTGGTACAGAGCTGAAGGCAAATCCTTTGTATGACCGCTCTTCCCTTCATGCTTGTGGTGATACCGAGGATTATCCTTTGAGATCAAAGGTGGATTTTGCTTTAATACTCTGGAAGATGCCTCTGTATAAAATGAAATGTTCTGGTGTGCTTACAAGTGATTACAGTCTACTTTCAAAACCTGGGAGATAGGAGGGGACAGTCACTCCTGCCCTGTCCTCCTGGCTGCCCACCTACCTACCTTCTGCTTGGCTCAGGTCCTGAGGGTTTTTTTTTTTTTTTTTGAGCTTTGGAAAACTCTGGTTTGGCTCACACTGTTGCCCTTTCTGCTTCCTAATGAGGTTCAAATTCTCTATTGGTCTTGGCATTAATAAAAATACAGGTGTTCTTCTTCATTTAATCAGGACAGATAAGGACTTTCACAATCAAAAACAAAACCAAGGGCTTCCCTGGTGGTCCAGTGGGTAAGGATACCGCCTTGCAGTGCAAGGGGCACTGGTTCCATCCCTGGCCTGTGAAGATCCCACGTGCTGCAGAGAGGCTGGACTGATGTGTCCAGTTACCGAGCCGGAGCTCTGGAGCGCATGTGCCCAGAGCTGGTGCTCTGCGACAACAGAGGCCACTGAGATGGGAGGCCCACATGGGCCAAAGAACAAAGATGGATGAAAATAGATAAATGAAAGACCAATAGGAGTGGCCTACCCGCTCCCCTCCAAAACAAAAACAAAAACAAATACCAAAACAGACAACCAAATCGGAGTGGAAATGACAGCTAGGACCTCCCAACAAAGGCAGAGAGGTTGGGGTCCAACATAGTATAGGCTCCTGCTCTTTGCTGCATGTGGCCTGGTTGACTCACGGATGGCACCTCTCCAGTCCTGGATACCTCACACCTTAGGCAATTTCCTGCAGGTGCCAGCTTCACCTGGAAGCCGAGGAACCTCACCTGTCTCCATTCCCAGGAGCTGACCGGAAAGAATTTCCTGTTTCCCAGCCCAACCCTTCCCTCGAGGGTCCCATTTCCAGACTGAATGAATTTCCAGCCCAGCCTAGCTGATCACCCCAATTCCCAGCAAGTTTTTTTTTTTTTTTTTTTGATGGACCAGCACCCAGATACTCTCAATGGTAGGCAGAATTTGTCCCTCGTTTCTTTAATGTGTTTGTTTTCTACATTGAGAGAAACTGAGAGCATTGAAACTCTTGAGCACTTCATTCTCAGCCACTGTGAATGGAGTTCAGCCTTTTGACAGAAGAAAGGGACCAGTTTCCAAAGAGCTATGAGCGTGTGTCATCTCCCTGTAGACTTATTTTTAATTTCCAAGCAGCTGCGATTAGTGTGGACATCCAGCCTGGGCTAGCTTTGATTTATACAATGCTCCACTGGGTACCACATGCACATGTGGGCAACCCACTCTTTTGGAGGCAAGCTTCTGGACAAGTAGCTAAAATAGGATTTTGTATGTGATTATCTACTTTTAGATATACATAAAGTACCTAGATTATGGGTAGATGAATTTGATGGAATCTTTTTTTCCTAGCACAATCCCCAGTTGTATTTTGAATCTTATTTAGTAAAGTTAATGTAGCCTGGCTTAATATAAACCATAAATCTCCAGTTGGGGACTGGGTGTGAAGGCAAGGGGCTGTTTGAAGGGACGGTCCCCCCTCCCCCTAACATTGGCACAGGGATATGGCTCCCTGGGTGGGGGGGGTTGTTGATGACAGGTTTGATTTTGCCCAACATCTCTGCTAGCGATGTGCTGCTCAAATAAACAGCATGTTAATGGACTTCCCAGATAGGTGAAATTCAGCAGCTGTTACAAACAGCAGTGAGCACATAAATAAAAAAAAATTATAGAGGAAGAGAGCAAGGAAGAGGAAAGAGGGGAGGAGGAAGGAGGGAGGTCAGCCATGTGAGCAGGAAACAACAAGGATGAGATTGCGTCTTTCAGATCCAAGTTCTCCTATCTGGGCATAATTGCAGATGCGCAGAGCTCAGGAATCCATCTGGAAAATCCACCAATCTGAGAGTGTCCCGGGGAAATCAAGGAACATCTCAGGGCAATTTCCTGCAGGTGCCAGCTTCACCTGGAAGCCGAGGAACCTCACCTGTCTCCATTCCCAGGAGCTGACCGGAAAGAATTTCCTGTTTCCCAGCCCAACCCTTCCTCGAGGGCCCCATTTCCAGACTGAATGAATTTCCAGCCCAGCCTAGCTGATCACCCCAATTCCCAGCAAGTTTTTTTTTTTTTTTTTGATGGACCAGCACCCAGATACTCTCAATGGTAGGCAGAATTTGTCCCTCGTTTCTTTAATGTGTTTGTTTTCTACATTGAGAGAAACTGAGAGCATTGAAACTCTTGAGCACTTCATTCTCAGCCACTGTGAATGGAGTTCAGCCTTTTGACAGAAGAAAGGGACCAGTTTCCAAAGAGCTATGAGCGTGTGTCATCTCCCTGTAGACTTATTTTTAATTTCCAAGCAGCTGCGATTAGTGTGGACATCCAGCCTGGGCTAGCTTTGATTTATACAAATGCTCCACTGGGTACCACATGCACATGTGGGCAACCCACTCTTTTTGGAGGCAAGCTTCTGGACAAGTAGCTAAAATAGGATTTTGTATGTGATTATCTACTTTTTAGATATACATAAAGTACCTAGATTATGGGTAGATGAATTTGATGGAATCTTTTTTTCCTAGCACAATCCCCAGTTGTATTTTGAATCTTATTTAGTAAAGTTAATGTAGCCTGGCTTAATATAAACCATAAATCTCCAGTTGGGGACTGGGTGTGAAGGCAAGGGGCTGTTTGAAGGGACGGTCCCCCCTCCCCCTAACATTGGCACAGGGATATGGCTCCCTGGGTGGGGGGGGTTGTTGATGACAGGTTTGATTTTGCCCAACATCTCTGCTAGCGATGTGCTGCTCAAATAAACAGCATGTTAATGGACTTCCCAGATAGGTGAAATTCAGCAGCTGTTACAAACAGCAGTGAGCACATAAATAAAAAAAAATTATAGAGGAAGAGAGCAAGGAAGAGGAAAGAGGGGAGGAGGAAGGGAGGGAGGTCAGCCATGTGAGCAGGAAACAACAAGGATGAGATTGCGTCTTTCAGATCCAAGTTCTCCTATCTGGGCATAATTGCAGATGCGCAGAGCTCAGGAATCCATCTGGAAAATCCACCAATCTGAGAGTGTCCCGGGGGGAAATCAAGGACATCCATGTTCCTGGAAGGCCTCTGGGTTTCTTAGGATCTGGTTGTGAGTGTAGAGGTGAACAGAACAGGTATCATATAGAGAGGCGTGTGTGCTTACACCCCTTTAGAGAGAATGAATATCCGCGAGCTTCAGATTTCACCATTAGTCTTGGTTTAAGATTTATGTATTGTCTAGGGAGTGGTAACAAATTATGACTGTCAGTTATTTGTAAGACCCTTTATAAACTTGCCTTCCCAAATTTTATCTATTTAGCTTCATATGTTTCTGTTTTTACTGGATTCCCTACACCACGAGTAAGTGGTGCACTTTACTGTTGCCATAACATCTTATTCTTTCCCTTGGAAGCTCTGTCTTATGACCTTCCCACCCTTCTCCCTGTCTTACTGGCCTTTGCAGGTGAAGGAGGGTCTTCCTCAAAGCCCCAGAGACTCTCCCCCATAGACCTTTTTGCTCTTATCTCTGTTGGGAGGCATTCATCTCATTGCCTTTTCATTATTTGATTCCTTGTCTGTGGCTATCCAGCATGTCTAAGATGCTGGAATATAGGAACAAGATGGACCTCTGTTTGTTTGCTTTCCCTCTATCAATCCCATGGTCTTAAATTGTTCTATTGATAGTGTAAGAACTCATACAGGTTGGCTGAGTGAGGGGGTGGTGAACGAGTTACGAGTTATAGAGTGAAAGAGTGAAGAAAGGGCCAGATGGTCTTCCTTGGTGGTACCACACAGAGCCCCTTGGGTTGAGGGGCTGCTGGTGGGGGCTAAGGAACCAGTCACCAAGTTGGGTCCCTCAAGACATAGCTCTGCTCTGTTCTTTACACAAGCCAAACTTCCTTTAGCCATAGTGGCTTTCTAAAGCTGATCTCAAGGAAGCCTGCCATATTTTTGACAATCCTAGAGAATTTCAGGAGCAGATCGGTGTGTGTGTGGTGCTGAGAGTTGTGCAGGCTGTTAAATGTAGAAAAGTGGATCCTCAAAAAGTAGTGGTTTTAAGGGAACTGTGTGTGGCTGCCAGCTAATGAGGAAGGTGTGAAGTGGAAACACCCCTTAGGTCCTGGAAAGTTGTAGTGCCAATCTTGCCTCGTGTGTCTGGTGGGAGTGAAGACACTTGCTTCTCCCACGGATGAGGGCTGGATTCAGGGCAGGGGGAGCTGTGGAGTCAAGAGGGTCGCATTGAGTGAGTGCTCTCTAGTTCTCAGTGGTTGACAACCAAAGGCTGGGCTAGAGTGGGAAGGATGACTGGGGCCAGTCTGTGAAGGAGGAAGGTTTCGGTCACAAGGTTCATGACTGCCCTCAGCTAACCAGGCTGCTTGGGAGCTGAGGGTGAAATGGCTAACTAAGTTTTCCTTCTAAGGACAGAGGACTAAGCTCTGAGCCCTCACTCAGAGCCAGGGGCTGTGCTGAGAGTCAGGAATACAGCTGTGAGTGAAGCAGAGGGGTGCTTGCCGTTGGAGAGCAGGGAGGGATGCCTATCAGATAGTCCCAGAGCAAATGGAAAATCACCACAGCGATGAGGGCAATGAGGGAGGGAGAGATGGCATGCAGAGGTCTTGAAGTAGGAGATTTTGACCTGGGAGGTCAGGGAAGGCTCCTTGGGGTCAGGTACTTGAGCTCTGTGGAGAGAAGAGGTCTGAAGCTGCAGGAGGAGCTGCAGGAGACGTGCAGCGTTGTGAGCCTCTGATGTGATAGGATTCTGTGTGGTCTTTGACTCACTTCTGCTGCTTGGGGATCATCTAGGACATGAAACCGGACTTTGCTTTGACCAGGACCTTGGAGGACCTTGAGGCCATCACCCTCTCATAGGTAGGTAATATGAGTTGAATTGTCTTTCCCCCACCCCAGTAGAGATATGCAGTAATCCTAACCTCTAGTATGTCAGAATATAAGCTTGTTTGGAAGTAGGGTCTTTGCAGATGTAATCACCCTATGGTGAGGTTATGGTGGGTGGGCTTCAACCCAATATGATGGTTGTCCTTATAACCTTATAACATTTGGACACAGGCCGACCCAGGGAGAAGATGGCTATGTGAGGACAGAGGTAGGGATTGGTGTGATGTTATCACAGACAAGGAACACCTGGGCTTAGGAGAAGTTGGAAAGGGCAAAGGAGGAGGGCATGTGGCTTGGACAACTCCTTTATTTCAGACCTCTAGCCTCTAGAACTGCAAGAGGAAACATTTCTATATTGTCTTCTTCACATGGGTCCATGCAGCTTCCCATTCCCACCTACATTCCATGTAAAGTGGGATGATAAAGGCCCATATTTAACTTTGGTGTTTTAAAAGACACCTGGTTTCTATACCATGCAGCGTGTTGTTCTTTATTGTGGCAGCCCTAGGAAAATAATACAGTAAGGCAGAAAGGAAAATGAAGGCTTGCATTGAAGATTAATATATATTATTAATATTGATAATAACATTGTTAATTAATATTAGTAATATATGATGTAATATATTCCAGTAACTGCTGTTATCTTATTGGGTAGATTTCATTTTGTTTTTCAGGTTTGTATGTGTGTCTGGGTATATGTAGACACACATCTGTGCTTTGCATTTTGTTTATAAAAATTGGAAGAACTTAAGTTACATTAGGCTGCCTTATATGGATAGAGCATTGATAGCTACTATAGAGAATGTTTTACTTTCTTATGCTCAAAAAAATGCCCTGATCAGTCCACCTATGGTAAGATCTCTGGCGTTTTTTCAGAGGACAGAGCTTGAAAACTCAGGTGCCCTGGGGTGTAAGTCTCAGTGCCTGGCCAAGGTACTAAGAGGTAAACAACTTCTCAGATCTTTGGGAGACAGTTTTAATCAAGAGAGGGGAGAGCACAAAACTTGCTAGGGTGGTAAAGGCTGGAACTACAGAAGAGGCCATTCCAGAAGGGATAGCACAGTGAAGTGAGTAAGTTTGGCTCATCTTGTTGTAGGTTAACCCAGGCGTGGCCCTGGGTGAAACTGGAATTCTTCCTATTGGTCCAGGCAATTTCCCATTCCCACTTCACGTTCCAGGATGATAAAGGCATATCTTTTACATCAGTGTTTTAGAAAACACCTGGATTCTTAGAGAGGTAGATGGGCCTGGTTTATTTCCTTCCTTCTGTAGTATCTGAAATTTAAGAATCACCATTGAAGACAACATCACAAAATAAATACAAAGGTGAGCAAACCTGAAATGGGGAGTTATCCACTGAAGTCTGAATCAACCTGGTTTCAGTAGCTGGTAAGGCAGCTTGGTGACAGGTGGCCTGGTACTCTTGTCCCAGCTCTTGGACAAGTTATGTCCTCTTGTCCTCGTCTGCACCATAAGGACGGTAGTGTCTACCCTACATGTAGTCCTTGTGCTGCTGATCAAATGACAACATCTGTAAGGTGCCTTGTTGGCTCACATATTTGTCCTGAGCTGTGGGATTTAGGCCTCTTGAAGGTGGATCTCTGGGATCTAGTTTTTTTTCTCTCTCTCTCTTTTTTTTCCAGATTTGTTAAGGTATAGTTGACAAAAATTGTACATAAGTTATTTCTTCACTTGTGATGTGGTTTCATCTAATAAACCCCTAGTAAACTGAAAGTATCACATTGAAGTGCTTTTAATATACTTCACTTACCGAACATTATCATTAGCCTTGCCAGCCTTAGAGGTGCTCAGAACACTTACACGACCAAAGTCATCTAACACAAGCTTATTTTATAATAAAATGTTGAGTGTCTCATATCATCTGTTGAGAGCTGCCTTATATGGATGAATGTCTACTATAGAGAATGTTTTACTTTCTTATGCTCAAAAAAATGCCCTGATCAGTCCACCTATGGTAAGATCTCTGGCGTTTTTTCAGAGGACAGAGCTTGAAAACTCAGGTGCCCTGGGGTGTAAGTCTCAGTGCCTGGCCAAGGTACTAAGAGGTAAACAACTTCTCAGATCTTTGGGAGACAGTTTTAATCAAGAGAGGGGAGAGCACAAAACTTGCTAGGGTGGTAAAGGCTGGAACTACAGAAGAGGCCATTCCAGAAGGGATAGCACAGTGAAGTGAGTAAGTTTGGCTCATCTTGTTGTAGGTTAACCCAGGCGTGGCCCTGGGTGAAACTGGAATTCTTCCTATTGGTCCAGGCAATTTCCCATTCCCACTTCACGTTCCAGGATGATAAAGGCATATCTTTTACATCAGTGTTTTAGAAAACACCTGGATTCTTAGAGAGGTAGATGGGCCTGGTTTATTTCCTTCCTTCTGTAGTATCTGAAATTTAAGAATCACCATTGAAGACAACATCACAAAATAAATACAAAGGTGAGCAAACCTGAAATGGGGAGTTATCCACTGAAGTCTGAATCAACCTGGTTTCAGTAGCTGGTAAGGCAGCTTGGTGACAGGTGGCCTGGTACTCTTGTCCCAGCTCTTGGACAAGTTATGTCCTCTTGTCCTCGTCTGCACCATAAGGACGGTAGTGTCTACCCTACATGTAGTCCTTGTGCTGCTGATCAAATGACAACATCTGTAAGGTGCCTTGTTGGCTCACATATTTGTCCTGAGCTGTGGGATTTAGGCCTCTTGAAGGTGGATCTCTGGGATCTAGTTTTTTTTCTCTCTTTTTTTTCCAGATTTGTTAAGGTATAGTTGACAAAAATTGTACATAAGTTATTTCTTCACTTGTGATGTGGTTTCATCTAATAAACCCCTAGTAAACTGAAAGTATCACATTGAAGTGCTTTTAATATACTTCACTTACCGAACATTATCATTAGCCTTGCCAGTCTTAGAGGTGCTCAGAACACTTACACGACCAAAGTCATCTAACACAAGCTTATTTTATAATAAAATGTTGAGTGTCTCATATCATCTGTTGAGAGCTATACTGCAAGTGGAAAATGGAATGGTTAGCTGAGTCCAGCATGGTTGTAAGCATGTCAGTTGTTCACCCTTGTGATCGTGTGGTTGATTAGGAACGGCCAGTCGTTGCCCTGCCCAGTATCACAAGAGAGTATATACTGTATATCAATAGCCTGGGAAAAGATCAAAATTCAGAAATACAGCATCTACTGAGCGTGTATCAATTTCACACTATAATAAAGTTGAAAAATCATAAGTCAGGACTGTCTGTATTTAGGTTATGTCATTTTTAAAGAAGGGTACAACGTGATGATTTAGTGTACATATACATCGTGGTCATTCTGAAATGATAGTGAAATGATTACTGCAACGAAATAATTAACATATCTGTCACCTGACATAGTTACTTTTTTTTAATGGTAAGAACACTTAAGATTTACTGTGTTAGGGGCTTCCCTGGTGGTCCAGCGGGTTAAGAGTCTTCCTTGCAGTGCAAGCGGCACCGGTTCAATCCCTGGCATGGGAAGATCCCACGTGCTGCAGAGGAGCTGGACCGGTGTGCCCAATTACGAGCCAGCACTCTGGAGCACATGCACCCAGAGCTGGTGCTCTGCAACCGGAGAGGCCACTGCAATGGGAGGCCTACACAGGCCAAAGAATGAAGATGGATGAAAATAAATAAATAGGAAAACAAGTAAAGAGGCCAAAATTTTAAAAAAAAGATTTACTGTGTTAAGACTCAGTATACAATACAGGGTTATTAACTGTAGTCACCATGTTGTACATTAGATCCTCAGAACTGGCTCATCTTATAACTGGAAGTTTGTACCCTTTGACCAACATCCTCCTATTCCCCCCAACCCTCTCCCAGCCCTTGGCAACTGTGGTCTAACGCTCTGGTTCTGAGTTGGACTTTTTTAGATTCCACATATGTAAGAGACCATACAGTATTTGTCTTTCTGTGGCTTATTTTATTTAGCATAATGTCTTCCAGGTTCATCTGTGTTATTGAAAATGGCAGGATTTCCTTCTTTCTGTGTCAGAATAATATTCCATTATATATGTCTTCCTTACATGCAGGGGATATACTCCAAGACCTCCAGTGGATGCTTGAAGCTTTGGAGTACCAAACTCTACGTATACAATTTTTTTCCTACACATACATATCTATGATTGAATTCAGTTTATAATTAGGTACAGTAAGAGATTAACAACAGTAACTAGTAATAGAATAATTATAGCAATGTGAAGTGTTAGTTGCTCAGTTGTGTCCTACTCTTTGTGACCCCATGGACTGAAGCCCGCCAGGGTTCTCTGTCCATGGAATTTTCCATGCAAGAATCCTGGAGTCGGTAACCATTCTTTTTTCCAGGGGATCTTCCCAACCCAGGGATTGAACCCATGTCTCTTAGTGGAGGCAGATTCTTTAAATCTAAGCCATCAGGGAAGCCCTAATTATAGAAATGCACTGTAATAAAAGTTATATGAATGTGGTCTCTTTCTCAAAATCTCTTGTACAAATTTAAGGCTTTTCCATCTGAAATAAGCACATAACACACATGATAGCTGTAATTTTTGCAGCTTGAGGTTCGACAACAAAGCTAACACAATTTTTTTTCTTCACAGTTTTGCAGAGATAGAAGAGTCATTCTTATCATAGGTCTTAGCAACCTCAGCATACAATTTCTTTGCCTTATTAAGTTGAGAACTTTCACCTTTTCACTTAAAAGAGTGCTTCATGGCTTCTTTTTGGCATGTCAGAGTTGTCAGCGTTATTACCCTTGCTGGCTTTGGGGCCGTTATGAAGTAAAACAAGGGTGACTTGAATGCAAGCACTGAGATACTGCACAGTTCATCTGATAACCAAGACAGCGACTGAGCGACTAAGGGGCATATTACACTGGACAAATGGCAGGATGGAGCAGGATAGCATGAGATTGCATCACCCTACTCAGAATGGTGTGTAATTTAAAACTTACGAGTTGTTTATTTCTGAAATTTTCCATTTAATATGTTTGGATGACAGGGAACCACAGGTAACTGAAACTGCAGAAAATGAAACCATGGCTAATAGGAGACTGCTGTATATGTAGCACATTTTTTCTTTTGTTAATGGACATATAGTTGATATACAACATTATATAAGTTATAAGAGTACAATGGAGTTATTCATAATTTTTAAAAGTTATTCTCCATTTACAGTGATTATAAAATATTAGCTATGTTCACCATGTTATACAGTATATCCTTGTAGCTTATTTTATACACAATAGTTTGTATTTCTTAATCACCTACCTCTGTCTTGCTCTGCCCTCTTCCCTCTCCCCACTGGTAAACACCAATTTGTTCTCTGTATCTGTGAGTCTACTTATTTTTTGGTGTATTCACTAGTTTGTTGTAATTTTTAGATACCGTGTATCAGTGATATCATGCAATATTTTTCTTTCTTTGTCTGCCTTATTTCACAAAGCATAATACCCTCCAAGTCCATCCATGTTGTTGAAAATGACAAAGTTGTATTCTTCTGAGTAGTACTCCATTGTGTCTCTGTGTGTGTATTTGTATATACCATGCCTTCTTTCTCCATTCATCTATTGATGGGCACTTACGTTGCTTCCCTATCTTCGTAATTGTAAATAATGCTGCTGAGAATGTTGATGTGCATGTATCTTTTCAAATTAGTGTTTTAGATTTTTTCAGATATATACCTAAGAGTGGATTTGCTGGATCATATGGTACTTCTGTTTTTAGTTTTTTGAAGAATCTCCTTACTGTTTTTGAGAGTGGCTGCATCAATTTACATTCCCACACATGGTGTACAGGGTTCCATTTTCTCCACATCCTTACCAACATTTCTTGTGCTCTTATTATTTATTTATTTTTGGCTATTCTGGGTTTTCACTGCTGCCACAGGCTCTTCTCTAGTTCTCTAGCAGGATGTGGGGGCTACTCTCTAGTTGAGGTGAGCAGGCTTCTTGCTGCGGTGACTTCTCTTGTTGTGGAACTTAGGCTTTAGGGCACAAGGGCTTCAACAGTTGTGGTGGCCTCAGTAATTGTGGCTCTGAGGCTCTAGAGCACAGGCTCAATAGTTGTGGCTCACGGGCTTAATTGCTCCACAGCATGTGAGATCTTCCCAGATCGGAGATCGAACCCATGTCTCCCGCATTGGCAGACAAACTCTCCACCACTGAGCTACCAAGGAAGCCCTGTTGTATTCTTTTTGATGACAGCTATTCTGATGGGTGTGAGGTGATATCTCCTTGTAATTTTGATTTGTATTTCCCTGATGATTAGTGATGTTGACATCTTTTCATATGCCTGTTGGCCACCTGTTTGTTTTCTTTGGGAAAATGTCTGTTGAGGTCTTTCTTCTTCCCATCTTTTAATTAGATTCCTTGTTTTTGATGTTGAGCTGTAAGAACTGTTTATGTATTTTAGATACTAACTTCTTATTGGTCATTTCATTTCATGTCGTTTTTGAGTCAATATCCATTAATGGGTACTCAGACTGTTTCCATACCTTAGCTATTTAAAGCACCTAGTTTTGTACCTGGTTCCATAAATATTTATTACTGACTAATGAATGAGATTTAGCCAATGTTCTACAACAGAGCTATCAATATTGTTATTATATTTTTAGTTGTAAGAATCCCCCTCCCATGCTCTCCTAAATAAAGCCCTAGAAGAACCCCAGCACATACAGTAAACCAAGAGGAAATTCTTTTATTGAACACAGACAAGGGCGGTTGCCTCTCTTTGTCCCCATTTCCCTTCTTTCATCCTCCCTTGGACAACACCCTAGAAGGAACCATTTGAAAGCCTCACATTGATAGGAGAACAGAAAACTCTACTGAAACTGGAAAGGATTTTTGCTTTTTGGTTGTTCAGGACATCAGTCCTTATTCCTAACTAAAAATCTGAAAATTTAGCTGTCCTTAGTAAGGGTGGAGTGTGTTGGGCTTCAGCTTCTGTGTAATTCTTTTTTGCATTCTTGGTGATTATTATGTCTCCCTAACTGAGTTAAAGACCACAGTACCATTTCTTTTCCCCTAAACTGTATTCTCCAGCCCATAAATGAACAACTCGATTAGAAGCTCCTCGAGGGCAGGGCTCGAGAGCACCTCCCGCTTAAAGGGTACACTGAGGCCCTCTCTTCATAGAACTGATGTTTCTTTGCCTTTTCTTTGATTGTCCTAAATAGAAAGCTTCACTTGTGCTTGTAAATATTCTTTCTTAGAACATTTATTTTGTTTTGTTTTTAAAAAGACAATAATTGGGCTTCTGTCACAATCTTTGGAAAACTATCTTTAACCATGCAGCCTGTTCACTTGCAACAAAACATTCATATTCTTTCCTCCATATGTTCACAGAAGATAAAGATAAAATAGCTTGAGCTATATTACAAATATTAAAATGACAAATATGATATAAATACTGGCCACCTGTTTGTTTTCTTTGGAAAAGTTTTCTTTCTTCTTCCCATCTTTTAATTAGATTCCTTGTTTTTGATGTTGAGCTGTAAGAACTGTTTATGTATTTTAGATACTAACTTCTTATTGGTCATTTCATTTCATGTCGTTTTTGAGTCAATATCCATTAATGGGTACTCAGACTGTTTCCATACCTTAGCTATTTAAAGCACCTAGTTTTGTACCTGGTTCCATAAATATTTATTACTGACTAATGAATGAGATTTAGCCAATGTTCTACAACAGAGCTATCAATATTGTTATTATATTTTTAGTTGTAAGAATCCCCCTCCCATGCTCTCCTAAATAAAGCCCTAGAAGAACCCCAGCACATACAGTAAACCAAGAGGAAATTCTTTTATTGAACACAGACAAGGGCGGTTGCCTCTCTTTGTCCCCATTTCCCTTCTTTCATCCTCCCTTGGACAACACCCTAGAAGGAACCATTTGAAAGCCTCACATTGATAGGAGAACAGAAAACTCTACTGAAACTGGAAAGGATTTTTGCTTTTTGGTTGTTCAGGACATCAGTCCTTATTCCTAACTAAAAATCTGAAAATTTAGCTGTCCTTAGTAAGGGTGGAGTGTGTTGGGCTTCAGCTTCTGTGTAATTCTTTTTTGCATTCTTGGTGATTATTATGTCTCCCTAACTGAGTTAAAGACCACAGTACCATTTCTTTTCCCCTAAACTGTATTCTCCAGCCCATAAATGAACAACTCGATTAGAAGCTCCTCGAGGGCAGGGCTCGAGAGCACCTCCCGCTTAAAGGGTACACTGAGGCCCTCTCTTCATAGAACTGATGTTTCTTTGCCTTTTCTTTGATTGTCCTAAATAGAAAGCTTCACTTGTGCTTGTAAATATTCTTTCTTAGAACATTTATTTTGTTTTGTTTTTAAAAAGACAATAATTGGGCTTCTGTCACAATCTTTGGAAAACTATCTTTAACCATGCAGCCTGTTCACTTGCAACAAAACATTCATATTCTTTCCTCCATATGTTCACAGAAGATAAAGATAAAATAGCTTGAGCTATATTACAAATATTAAAATGACAAATATGTCTCCAACTATCAAATGACTGGAATAGCATGGATTTAAATTCCACCTAGACTGGAAGGCATTATTACTGACAACAGTATTATTCCATCCATTCATCCACCCATCCAGCCAACACTTATGAAACATTTATTTGGTGCAGGCCTAGAGTCTTATGGGTAATACAGACCTGCATAGAAAAAGGCTGAGGAAATCATGATAGAGAGCAGCATCTAATGCTTGAAATTATTAGCATTTTGCCTGCATTTAATTCCTTTATTGTATTTAGAATTAAATATAGGAAAACAAACTGTATGTGCCTCTTCCGTGCAGTATATCTGAAGGCCACTCCTGGATTACTATGTAGGAGATGGTTACTTGGCTTGTAGATGATTCCATTTGATTCTTTTCTCATCCTCTGAATATTCTGTACTTCCGGACCATGACCATCTCTTTTCAGAGACTGGGCCATTGGAGAGGTATAGGAAAGGAAGGACAAGTCTTTAGTTTAGATTTTGTTAGCAAATCTAAAGTGATTTTCCTATGTAAACTGTGACTTGAGGTCTTGAGTTTCCCTGAGTCCGGAATTCCGGTGTGAAGACGTGACCTTTGCCATTTGAAGTACCCACTAGGAAGTACTAATTCTGCCAGTTATGGGCACACCTTGTTTTATTACATTTTGCTTGATTGCACTTCCCACATAGTTTAAACTTTTTTTTTTTTTTTTAACAAATTGAAGATTTGTGGCAACTCTGCATCGAGCAAGACTGTGGGTGGCATTTTTCCAAAAGCATTGGCTCACTTCCTGTCTTTGTGCCACATTTCAGTAGTTTTCACAGTATTCCAGACTTTTTCATATTATTCGTTTGTTATGGTAATCTGTAATCAGTGATCTTTGATGTTATTGCCATAATGGTCTTGGGGAACTGTGAACCATGCCTGTTTAAGACGGTGAGCTTTATCAAGAAAAGTGGGTGTCCTGACTGCTCTACTGACTGGTTCTTCCATCTGCCTGGCTCCCTCTCTTCAGGCCTCCTTATTCCCCAAGACGAAATCATATTGACTGTTAGACCAATTAATAGCTCTACAGTGGTCTCTGAATGTTCAAGTGAAAGGAAGAGTTAATCAATATGGCAGATTTCGTTATTGTCTTGCTTTAAGAAATTGCCACAGTCTCTCTGGCCTTCAGCAGTCACCACTCTGATCAGTTAGAAGTCAGCCACATGGAGGTGAGATCTTCCACCAGCAAAGCAATTAGGACTCTCTGAAGGCTCCGATGATATGTAGCTTTTATTCAGCAATAAAGTTTAAATTATGGTATGTCCATTATTGTTTAAACATAATGCTATCCGCAATCAGGAGACTGCAGTACAGTGTAAACATGGCTTCCATATGGGGTGGAAAACCAAAAAAGTTGTGTGACTTGCTTTATTGTGATATTTGCTTTATTGTGAAGGGTTGGAACTAAACCTTCGATATCTCTGAGGTCTGTATGTACTCCACTTCCCCTGAAGACTGGGTGGGCATAACAGCTCTGGTCTTGTAGAAGTTTTGTGAAAATGAGTTACCTGGCATTGAGTCTGGCAACTGGATGCTCAGTAAATGTTAGTCTCTTCCTCCTAATTGGTGAAAATACCAAACAGGATAATCAAGTTTTAAGAAATGTTGATAACATGGTTCAATGCCATATTTTAAGATTCTATTGGAATTTCTATGCCTACCATTAAAAGCTATAAAACTGGACTTGGGAGGACCAGGGGTCAAGAGGGGTAAGAACTGAACTTATCAACTGTGGTATAACACGACCTTAAGTCATTCTCAGCCCCTCTTTATTCCCATTTTACCATCTCTCAGATGCATCCAGGGGAGCTCCCTCTTAGCTCCAGGGCAGCCATGCTGTATGGATGAAATTGTGGGATCAAGCATTTTCAGAAGTCTAAAGTTTACAAGTGCCTGCAACTCACTATCATCACTATTGGGATAAAGTTGAAATGACGCGTGAGTCTCTCAGTCACTGTTACTTTTGGAGGGTATCTTTTCACACCACCTTTAATGCATGCCCTTTCCTGACTGCTCTACTGACTGGTTCTTCCATCTGCCTGGCTCCCTCTCTTCAGGCCTCCTTATTCCCCAAGACGAAATCATATTGACTGTTAGACCAATTAATAGCTCTACAGTGGTCTCTGAATGTTCAAGTGAAAGGAAGAGTTAATCAATATGGCAGATTTCGTTATTGTCTTGCCACAGTCTCTCTGGCCTTCAGCAGTCACCACTCTGATCAGTTAGAAGTCAGCCACATGGAGGTGAGATCTTCCACCAGCAAAGCAATTAGGACTCTCTGAAGGCTCCGATGATATGTAGCTTTTATTCAGCAATAAAGTTTAAATTATGGTATGTCCATTATTGTTTAAACATAATGCTATCCGCAATCAGGAGACTGCAGTACAGTGTAAACATGGCTTCCATATGGGGTGGAAAACCAAAAAAGTTGTGTGACTTGCTTTATTGTGATATTTGCTTTATTGTGAAGGGTTGGAACTAAACCTTCGATATCTCTGAGGTCTGTATGTACTCCACTTCCCCTGAAGACTGGGTGGGCATAACAGCTCTGGTCTTGTAGAAGTTTTGTGAAAATGAGTTACCTGGCATTGAGTCTGGCAACTGGATGCTCAGTAAATGTTAGTCTCTTCCTCCTAATTGGTGAAAATACCAAACAGGATAATCAAGTTTTAAGAAATGTTGATAACATGGTTCAATGCCATATTTTAAGATTCTATTGGAATTTCTATGCCTACCATTAAAAGCTATAAAACTGGACTTGGGAGGACCAGGGGTCAAGAGGGGTAAGAACTGAACTTATCAACTGTGGTATAACACGACCTTAAGTCATTCTCAGCCCCTCTTTATTCCCATTTTACCATCTCTCAGATGCATCCAGGGGAGCTCCCTCTTAGCTCCAGGGCAGCCATGCTGTATGGATGAAATTGTGGGATCAAGCATTTTCAGAAGTCTAAAGTTTACAAGTGCCTGCAACTCACTATCATCACTATTTGGATAAAGTTGAAATGACGCTTGAGTCTCTCAGTCACTGTTACTTTTGGAGGAGTATCTTTTCACACCACCTTTAATGCATGCCCTTTCCCTGGATCAGTGGAGATAGGCCCCATGTAACCCTAGGGACCTGAATGATGACTGTACTCACAGGACATGATTTTATGTGAGGGGAAGTAGCAGCCTTTCTTTCACCTGCTTAAAACTCTTAAGTTGCAGAAAAACCTGGCTCAGACTTTCCAAAATAAATTCACCTTTGAACTGAGTCCAGGAGTGGAAAATTTTAGCTGGAAACGATGCCTTGTCAGACAACATAGGAATGAGTGCAAACTGGGGCATATGTATCCAACAGAGACGGCTGCGTGTAATCCCAACCATACCATCCTTTGCCCTTCCCCCTGAGTATAGGTTACAGACTCCAGGGAAGGAGGGAGGCTGGGAAAAATCTTCAGAACTGTCTGTTTTTTTCCATTGCTAGATCCATCTCAAGGCTCTGGCTTCTGGAGTGCTAGGTGGGCTTGCTTTCATTTTGTGGGTTTGATAACATTTGACTCTAATTATTTCTCTTAGCCAAATATCCCTGACATGATGGTGGCTTTACTAGGCATGATTCCTACCCACAGGGTGTCAAAAGAAGGACCTTATTTTCAGATCAAATGCTTCTGCCCTCATTAAGCCTTGCCTTGGAGCAGAGGATAATCAGTTTGTCCAGCTCACTGACTGGTGGAACCTGGGGTTTTTTGAAGATGGTTCTGAGGTTGGGTGCTGAGCTGGCCTATGGAACCATCAGACGTGTCAAGTTAGCAGTATGCTTTGGACCCGTGCGCCTGGCTTTCTATGCCTACCATTAAAAGCTATAAAACTGGACTTGGGAGGACCAGGGGTCAAGAGGGGTAAGAACTGAACTTATCAACTGTGGTATAACACGACCTTAAGTCATTCTCAGCCCCTCTTTATTCCCATTTTACCATCTCTCAGATGCATCCAGGGGAGCTCCCTCTTAGCTCCAGGGCAGCCATGCTGTATGGATGAAATTGTGGGATCAAGCATTTTCAGAAGTCTAAAGTTTACAAGTGCCTGCAACTCACTATCATCACTATTTGGATAAAGTTGAAATGACGCTTGAGTCTCTCAGTCACTGTTACTTTTGGAGGAGTATCTTTTCACACCACCTTTAATGCATGCCCTTTCCCTGGATCAGTGGAGATAGGCCCCATGTAACCCTAGGGACCTGAATGATGACTGTACTCACAGGACATGATTTTATGTGAGGGGAAGTAGCAGCCTTTCTTTCACCTGCTTAAAACTCTTAAGTTGCAGAAAAACCTGGCTCAGACTTTCCAAAATAAATTCACCTTTGAACTGAGTCCAGGAGTGGAAAATTTTAGCTGGAAACGATGCCTTGTCAGACAACATAGGAATGAGTGCAAACTGGGGCATATGTATCCAACAGAGACGGCTGCGTGTAATCCCAACCATACCATCCTTTGCCCTTCCCCCTGAGTATAGGTTACAGACTCCAGGGAAGGAGGGAGGCTGGGAAAAATCTTCAGAACTGTCTGTTTTTTTCCATTGCTAGATCCATCTCAAGGCTCTGGCTTCTGGAGTGCTAGGTGGGCTTGCTTTCATTTTGTGGGTTTGATAACATTTGACTCTAATTATTTCTCTTAGCCAAATATCCCTGACATGATGGTGGCTTTACTAGGCATGATTCCTACCCACAGGGTGTCAAAAGAAGGACCTTATTTTCAGATCAAATGCTTCTGCCCTCATTAAGCCTTGCCTTGGAGCAGAGGATAATCAGTTTGTCCAGCTCACTGACTGGTGGAACCTGGGGTTTTTTGAAGATGGTTCTGAGGTTGGGTGCTGAGCTGGCCTATGGAACCATCAGACGTGTCAAGTTAGAAGTATGCTTTGGACCCGTGTGCCTGGCTTTCTATGCTCCATTCATTCTGCTCTGTAGGTCATTTTGCAGAAAAAGGGATCTCTGGTCTGTCTTGCATTTGCCATTGCTTGAGGACTGGAAACCACTTCTACCAGGAGTTTCAGCTGGACAGAAATGTGTCTGGGTGAAAGTTTAGGGGATGGGGTAGGAAAAGAAGAAATGGAAGCCTGGGGATTTAGTGGGTAGGATGGGAAAGGATTTGGAACTGATACTAGGGAAATGCCACAGGGCTGGCTGGGAGGCTAGGGCTGCTGCTGTCATAGTTGGCAAGAAAAGTAGGCTATGAAGTGAAATATCACACAGAATTGTCCTAGACTCTCAATGGAAAACTTATTTCCCTTCTAACAGAGGAAATCAGTGCACGGTCATGGTAATGAGAAAATAAGTTGTGGAAAGTGTCCTGTTTTTCATCAGTTCTCATCTTTCCCTGCTTTCCCCTGAATCCTCTCACCCTTGTTTCAGGCCTCATTCCAATCCATCAACCAGTCTGGAAAGGTATTTGGAAATCTGGGCTCAGCCCTGGCAGGAGTTGGCCTGGAATCCAGAATAATCTTTGCTCCTACTTCTGCTTTGAGTGAACAGTTTGCAGGTGTTGGTTTGTTGCTGTCTCATTCCAACAGTATCTTCTCTTTTGTTCATTTCAAGGTCACAATTTGGGTTGGCTGCAGGATAGGTGGGTGCTACTCCTGTGAATTGAATTCCAGCGGAAGGAGAAAGGGGACCCTTGTCTTCTGTGTGTGAGAGGCTCTCAGAATGCGGCAGGAAATTCATAGGGAAGAAATTTGATTATCAATAGCAAGAACTACCTTTCATCTGATCTGTGTCTTTTAGTTGCCAAAGTGCTTTTCCATTCTGTACTCTTGTGAGGAAGAAACAGGCATATCAGAGTGGTGAAATATGCAGAAGATCCCAAACCAAGTAAGTGATGCTAGACAGAAACCTGTTTTGCCTTTCACGGATCAGTGGAGAGTTGAGTCGGCTCTCCACTTTCACTTGGGAAATAGCTCCTTTCCCCTAGGAGCTGGGGTCTGGGCCAAGTGTGGGAGTCTGTGATTTTTTCTTTTTTTGACTGTGTATTCCTCACAGTTCAAAGAGAACCAGCTCCTGAGTCTGTGAGCGTTGGCTTCTGTGCAGTGGAAGTGCCTCATGGATCACAGTTCACTGTTTGACCTGCACATATTTCTTGATTAGAGCGTGTGTCCCAGCACATGCCAGGCCTGTGTGTGTCTGGCACAGGCTTCTGCCTCAGGCCCCATTTCTTAAATGTGGAGGCTGCTGCATTGCTTCAACTCACTGAGACGGAGCCTCCACCAGATTGTAATTGTTATCAAACATCTGAATTTGCTGGAGAGGCAGGAAGGGTGAGTGGATAATAACACCTTATATTCCCATATAAAGCGTTATATTTTCCAGAGCCATTTACACATTGATTATCTCATTCTAACTTCAGAACAGCTTTTATTATCTCCATTTGACAGATGGGGAAAGAAAATGGAGACACAGAATCTGTCACTTGCTCAAGGTCATGAAGCCAGCTATTAGCTGTGCCTGCTTTTTTGATCTTGCCCCTTGGCTGGCCCCTTGACTGGTGGGGGGCTTGGTCTCTTCCCTGAAGTCAAGGGTGTTCTCACCGACATTTTTCCTGGGCCCCTGCTTTGGAGATGCTGCAGTGGAGGAGGGAGAATGCTTCCTTGGGGCTTCTCACGTCTGTGGGCCACAGTTCGTGATGAATAGGAAATAAAATGGAAACAGCTCCTGCTTCCTTCCCACACAGATGAGGCGAGAGTCTGCCTCTGACGTGAGAGCTGGGCATGGGGGCGGGAGGTGGTGCGGACGGCTCTGGCTGTCCCCTTCTCCTTGCTACCCTGCCTCCCCTTGCAGAGTGGTTCAGGGAATCCCAGGCGTGAAGGTCTGGTGAGTCAGACCATGGTGTTCCTGCAAGATGGTTGAAGCCTGGCACCCTTGCAGGACCGTCACTCCTATTCAGCAGACACACATGGTGGCCTTGCTCTGTGATGGGCGACGTGGAGGGAAGGCTGGGGCTCAGTGGAGAGTTGAGTCGGCTCTCCACTTTCACTTGGGAAATAGCTCCTTTCCCCTAGGAGCTGGGGTCTGGGCCAAGTGTGGGAGTCTGTGATTTTTTCTTTTTTTGACTGTGTATTCCTCACAGTTCAAAGAGAACCAGCTCCTGAGTCTGTGAGCGTTGGCTTCTGTGCAGTGGAAGTGCCTCATGGATCACAGTTCACTGTTTGACCTGCACATATTTCTTGATTAGAGCGTGTGTCCCAGCACATGCCAGGCCTGTGTGTGTCTGGCACAGGCTTCTGCCTCAGGCCCCATTTCTTAAATGTGGAGGCTGCTGCATTGCTTCAACTCACTGAGACGGAGCCTCCACCAGATTGTAATTGTTATCAAACATCTGAATTTGCTGGAGAGGCAGGAAGGGTGAGTGGATAATAACACCTTATATTCCCATATAAAGCGTTATATTTTCCAGAGCCATTTACACATTGATTATCTCATTCTAACTTCAGAACAGCTTTTATTATCTCCATTTGACAGATGGGGAAAGAAAATGGAGACACAGAATCTGTCACTTGCTCAAGGTCATGAAGCCAGCTATTAGCTGTGCCTGCTTTTGATCTTGCCCCTTGGCTGGCCCCTTGACTGGTGGGGGGCTTGGTCTCTTCCCTGAAGTCAAGGGTGTTCTCACCGACATTTTTCCTGGGCCCCTGCTTTGGAGATGCTGCAGTGGAGGAGGGAGAATGCTTCCTTGGGGCTTCTCACGTCTGTGGGCCACAGTTCGTGATGAATAGGAAATAAAATGGAAACAGCTCCTGCTTCCTTCCCACACAGATGAGGCGAGAGTCTGCCTCTGACGTGAGAGCTGGGCATGGGGGCGGGAGGTGGTGCGGACGGCTCTGGCTGTCCCCTTCTCCTTGCTACCCTGCCTCCCCTTGCAGAGTGGTTCAGGGAATCCCAGGCGTGAAGGTCTGGTGAGTCAGACCATGGTGTTCCTGCAAGATGGTTGAAGCCTGGCACCCTTGCAGGACCGTCACTCCTATTCAGCAGACACACATGGTGGCCTTGCTCTGTGATGGGCGACGTGGAGGGAAGGCTGGGGCTGTTGCATGAGCCGCCATATAGTTCTTGCCCTCAGTGAGTTCCTGGTCTGGTACAGTCTGTCCCTGTCACTCTGCCCTGTGTGTCCTAGCCTGGACCCTGAGGCCATCAGACTCGCTGGGCAGAGCAAGTCACCACCTTAAGCTGGGGCTCCAGACCAGGACTACCAGTGCCACAGAGCAAAGGCTTGAGGTCGATGGCAGCTGGTGGCCTTTGTGTCCGCCAAAGCCAGTCTCTTCTCTTCCCTGGGCAAACACCTAGACTGCACTTTTCCATTTCCCTTGTGGATAGGTATGGCCAGGTGGTATATTCTGGCCAGTGGAAGATGGATGAAAGGGGCAAGTGACTCTTCTAGGCTCGCCTGTGAAACCTTCAGGGCCACGCTCCTTGCGCCTTCCCCCTCTGTTGACTTGGATCCACAAGCTGTGGTCATCATGGGGGTTGTGGGTTGAAGGCGTCAGAGTCACAAGGAAGGAGGAGCTGTGGTCTGCACATCCCATGTGGATGGGCGCACATGGTGGGACGGAAGATTGCCTTGAGCCCCTGAAGATTTGAGGGTTATTCTGTTTTGCTAATAGGCCAGTTTTACGAACAGAGCTCCTAGAACATGGAATCAGTCTGGATGAGACAAATGAGGTCGTAGAGCTTCTTGGGCTGCTTCTTCCAGACTCGTGCTCAGGCCTAGAGCCACTTCTAGTGTGAATATGTAGGCGGTGAGGACCTACACTCCCCACTTCCGGAAGAGGAAATTGAGCCTGAGGCCTCTGAGGACTGCCAGCGCTTGGTGGCAGGTGCTGGTCTGGAGCAGTCTGGACTGGGGCCAGGGCGAGGCAGACCCTGCCAGACCCAGCGGCAGCTCCTTCAGCCACGCCGAGACCTACATGCTGGGGCATGGCCAGAAGGCTGACGTGGTCAAGGACGCCCCAGAACCAACAACCTTTGACTCGTGCTCCTTTTCCATGCCGGCCAGCTACCATGACCTTGAATGAGGCCCTTCTCTAGCTTTCAGCCTGCCTCTTTTCCTGTCCAGGGGGGGAGCATGGTGGCCTTGCTCTGTGATGGGCGACGTGGAGGGAAGGCTGGGGCTGTTGCATGAGCCGCCATATAGTTCTTGCCCTCAGTGAGTTCCTGGTCTGGTACAGTCTGTCCCTGTCACTCTGCCCTGTGTGTCCTAGCCTGGACCCTGAGGCCATCAGACTCGCTGGGCAGAGCAAGTCACCACCTTAAGCTGGGGCTCCAGACCAGGACTACCAGTGCCACAGAGCAAAGGCTTGAGGTCGATGGCAGCTGGTGGCCTTTGTGTCCGCCAAAGCCAGTCTCTTCTCTTCCCTGGGCAAACACCTAGACTGCACTTTTCCATTTCCCTTGTGGATAGGTATGGCCAGGTGGTATATTCTGGCCAGTGGAAGATGGATGAAAGGGGCAAGTGACTCTTCTAGGCTCGCCTGTGAAACCTTCAGGGCCACGCTCCTTGCGCCTTCCCCCTCTGTTGACTTGGATCCACAAGCTGTGGTCATCATGGGGGTTGTGGGTTGAAGGCGTCAGAGTCACAAGGAAGGAGGAGCTGTGGTCTGCACATCCCATGTGGATGGGCGCACATGGTGGGACGGAAGATTGCCTTGAGCCCCTGAAGATTTGAGGGTTATTCTGTTTTGCTAATAGGCCAGTTTTACGAACAGAGCTCCTAGAACATGGAATCAGTCTGGATGAGACAAATGAGGTCGTAGAGCTTCTTGGGCTGCTTCTTCCAGACTCGTGCTCAGGCCTAGAGCCACTTCTAGTGTGAATATGTAGGCGGTGAGGACCTACACTCCCCACTTCCGGAAGAGGAAATTGAGCCTGAGGCCTCTGAGGACTGCCAGCGCTTGGTGGCAGGTGCTGGTCTGGAGCAGTCTGGACTGGGGCCAGGGCGAGGCAGACCCTGCCAGACCCAGCGGCAGCTCCTTCAGCCACGCCGAGACCTACATGCTGGGGCATGGCCAGAAGGCTGACGTGGTCAAGGACGCCCCAGAACCAACAACCTTTGACTCGTGCTCCTTTTCCATGCCGGCCAGCTACCATGACCTTGAATGAGGCCCTTCTCTAGCTTTCAGCCTGCCTCTTTTCCTGTCCAGTGGGCTGGGTGCATACTGAATGCCTTTGGGTATTTCTGAGTGTGAATTCTGAAAGCTTTAGTGTAAACCATACTCCAGGAATTTCTAGAGTTCTTGGGCCTTGCCGCCCCTGCATAGTGTCTGAGGCACTGATCTGGCAGTGACTGAAGAGCACTGCAGCTTTTCCCGGGCTGCCAAATCAGTAAGCACCAGCTTCTAAAATACCTGAACTCTTTTACAAGAAATAGGAGCATCTTGTCCCCAGCACCGGGCCTCCAAGGACTTGAATATATGATGATATCCTCAACTGTGGGAGGTGAGATGTCTCATGTTTCCTCAGCTCATTTATCTTATTTAACAAACATACACACAGCCCTTCCTGGGTACGATGTACCGTTCTCAGAACATTCTCTATATTGATTCATGGAATCCGCATAACCTGAGGAGGCAGGTCGTGTCGTTATTCTCATATAACTAGGAGGAACACTGAGGTCTAGAGAAGTTAAGGAACAAACATGCCCAAGTCTCTCAGCTAGAGAGTGATCAAGCTGAGGTTTGAACCCAGGGAGTCTGGCTTCAAAGTCCACCCCCTTGAGCCCTGTGACGTGCAGCCTGCTGTGAAGCGCTCCTTCAGAGTCCCTCAGCTCTTCTAGCCAGTGCTCCTGGTGGTTTTGCCCTCCTGCTTCAGATTCATTGCTCTAAATGGCCTGGTCTCAGCTGAACGCTGGTGAATTTATTTTTCAGCCGTTTCCTTCTGTGATGTTTCCTGCATGTTTTCCTCCTTTGCAAGCCTGTCCATCAATGGATGATTCTGTGGCCAGGCCCCCGGCCAGGACTCGTAGTCCCGAGAAGTGGCAGGAGAAGGCTGTGGACATAGTGGCCCCAGTCTGGCCCAGAGTGTGTTTGGGGCCTGGGATGCTGCTGTCACTGAGATTTACAGCTGTTGTTAACTGACATCTTGTTTTTGCCAAGATCGATCAGTGAACCCAGGCCGACTGAGGTAGCATTTTTTGCCATCCCCCTGTTCCCAGCGCTGCGGCCTGAAGACCCTCACCCCCAAGGGACTGGGGTGCTTCATTGCCCAGCGGATAGGCTTGACTTGTCGGCTGGGCTGAGCAGGTGTGCTGGGGGAGAGGGGTGCGCGCCTTTTCTCTTCTCTGCGTAACACTGGATGGGAAAACCTGTTCCGGCTGCTTGCCCACCTGACTCACCCAGCATTCAGCTTTCCTCCAGGTTGCTGCTCCCTCTGTTTTTCATACATTTAGAATGAAGGCAGAGGGGAGAGCAGTTAAAAGGAGTCTCACAGACCAGGGTGCAGTTTGCATTTCTACCGCTTAATATAATAGACGTGGACTTTGGGTAGAGTGCTGGTTCTCTCTGTGTCTTGGTTTCTTTAGATGCAAAATGGGCACAAAAAGAGTGCCTACCTCCTAGAATCATTGTGAAGACCAAGTAATACACATGATGGTAAGGTACTGACCCCAAGGCTGGAACATGACAAGCAAGAGGCTGTGAATATGATCAGGAGTCAAGGAAGGGACTGCGGTTGATTGCCTGGATCCACATCGCAGCTCCATTCCTTACTGCCTGTGTGACCCTGTGTAAGTCCTTTAACCTCTCTCTGCCTCAATTTCCTCATCTGTAAAATAGAGATAATTAAAAAAGAAAAGGATAATTAAAATCTTTCTTTTACAGGATTTTTATGAGGATCAAGTGACTAATATTTGTAAAGCGCTTAGAAAAAAATGCCTATCAAGCACTAGGGAACTTTTGTTTTTTAATTTTGACCTCTTTTATTGGTTATTTATTTATTTATTTTTCATTCATCTTTTATTCTTTGGCTTGTGTGGGCCTCCCACTGCAGTGGTCTCTCTCCTTGCAGAGCACCAGCTCTGGGCACACGCGCTCCAGAGCGCTGGCTTGTAATTGGACACACCGGTCCAGCTGCTCCGCAGCGCATGGGATCTTCCCAGGCCAGGGATCAAACTGGTGCCCCTTGTACTGCAAGGTGGACTCTTTACTCACTGGACCACAGGGAGGCCCCAAATGCTAGGAACTTTTTGAAATTTTTCTGTCTTTTGGCCACACCACGCAGCTTCCAGGATCTTAGTTCCCTGATAAGGGATTGCATGTGTGCCTCTGTAGTGGAAGTGCAGAGGCCTCGCCTCTGGCTGGCCAGGGAATCTTCTAAGGATTTGTTATATATAATAGATAAGTTCTCAAGAGAGGTTGGCTACCATTTTTCTTACATTTTCATTATTATTCACAACTTTATGGTAGCCCCCAAAGGAGGCAGGACCAATACTCTTATTTCAGTTCTTAGGTGAAAGGTTAAGTGAGAAGGGCAGATCTCCTGTTTAGCTCTCCCACTGTCACTTGTCCCAACAATTACATTTTCTTGCTGAGCTGTGCCCCAGGGCTCCTATTAACTTCTATTCATGCTCTTCTTCTGTTTCATGACTCTAGTGGAAGTGGCTCCTGTGGGTGACCTTCAGAAGAGTCTCCCCACCTTAGTAACACCTATAAGGGTACTGGCTTGCTGGTCCTGGCTGATCTCAACCAACACCTGCAGTCCCTTCCTGATGTGTCGCACTGCCAGGGGCTGGGCTGAGGGAACCGGAATGACGCTTCACTTCTTCTTCACCCAGTGAAGACCTCCTTCCTATTGCAGCTCAAATGCTTCCTCCCCTGTGCTCCTGCAGGGTCAGGCTGTCCATCTCTGGGCTCCCCGTGGCATGACTCTAGCATTCCATTGTGTGTTCCAGGCTTGCTTAAGAGATGGCCAACACATCCAATATACTTCCCTGTCGTTTATGGGCAGGAACCATGTGTCATTTATCTTTGTATCCCTGTTTCCCCCCATGTCTACCTCCTTGAGCCTGTGAGAGCACATGACACTCGGTAAACACTCCTTGGAATAAAGGATTAGTGCCCATCATGATCAGGCCTCACCCCGCATTTCTTTTTTTCTCTCTCTGCAGAGCACAGGCTCTGGGCACACGTGCTCCAGAGCGCAGGCTCATAATTGGACACCGGTCCAGCTGCTCCGCAGTATGTGGGATCTTCCCCAGCCAGGGATCAAACTGGTGCCCCTTGTACTGCAAGGTGGACTCTTTACTCACTGGACCACAGGGAGGCCCCAAATGCTAGGAACTTTTTGAAATTTTTCTGTCTTTTGGCCACACCACACAGCTTCCAGGATCTTAGTTCCCTGATAAGGGATTGCATGTGTGCCTCTGTAGTGGAAGTGCAGAGGCCTCGCCTCTGGCTGGCCAGGGAATCTTCTAAGGATTTGTTATATATAATAGATAAGTTCTCAAGAGAGGTTGGCTACCATTTTTCTTACATTTTCATTATTATTCACAACTTTATGGTAGCCCCCAAAGGAGACAGGACCAATACTCTTATTTCAGTTCTTAGGTGAAAGGTTAAGTGAGAAGGGCAGATCTCCTGTTTAGCTCTCCCACTGTCACTTGTCCCAACAATTACATTTTCTTGCTGAGCTGTGCCCCCAGGGGCTCCTATTAACTTCTATTCATGCTCTTCTTCTGTTTCATGACTCTAGTGGAAGTGGCTCCTGTGGGTGACCTTCAGAAGAGTCTCCCCACCTTAGTAACACCTATAAGGGTACTGGCTTGCTGGTCCTGGCTGATCTCAACCAACACCTGCAGTCCCTTCCTGATGTGTCGCACTGCCAGGGGCTGGGCTGAGGGAACCGGAATGACGCTTCACTTCTTCTTCACCCAGTGAAGACCTCCTTCCTATTGCAGCTCAAATGCTTCCTCCCCTGTGCTCCTGCAGGGTCAGGCTGTCCATCTCTGGGCTCCCCGTGGCATGACTCTAGCATTCCATTGTGTGTTCCAGGCTTGCTTAAGAGATGGCCAACACATCCAATATACTTCCCTGTCGTTTATGGGCAGGAACCATGTGTCATTTATCTTTGTATCCCTGTTTCCCCCCATGTCTACCTCCTTGAGCCTGTGAGAGCACATGACACTCGGTAAACACTCTGAGATCTTGAATAGAGGGATACCCATGAGGAGGACAGCACTGTTGTCTTGCATTTCCAGTGCCCATCATGATCTTAAGGCTCTCACCCCTTTGCATTTTCATCCTTGTCCTGGCCTCGCAGTGCTGTCTTCAGTAAGCTTGCTCATCTCCTGGACCTCAGTTTCTCCACCTGTAAACGACCCGCAGTCATCTTCATCCCAAGGATCTTGTAGAAGGGAGCATGTGCTTTTGGAAGGCTTGTGTAGGATGCAGCTCTAGACATACAGAGGGCATCATTGTTTTACTCATCTTGCCCTTGGACTCTGCAGCTGGTCGCCTGGCCAGATGGGAACAGCTACAAGAGAGCACAAGTCCAAGGGTGACTGATAAGGTGTGCTCCTCTGTGCTCTACATGGTTGGGTGAAATGGTGAGCTACAAAGACCCTATTATGTCCCGTGTAGCTGCAGGGAAGAGTGTCTTTTTCCGGTGTTACTGATCACTGGTTGTGAGGCTGGGTCCCTGGGAGCCGTCCAGTACACAGGTAAACCCTGTTGTGAGAAGACTCAGTATCTGAACTCCTAAATCAGCACAACAGAGGGGGATCATTTCTGCAATCAAAACAATTGTTCCAAAGAAAGGATCCATCGGCATTTGCTTAAGTAGGAACCCATAAATGTGTATGGGTTGAAACATTAAAACCTGTCTAATACAGAGCTTGGTAAGGAAAGGGGAAGGCAGAAGACCCTAAAGTTGTGACGTTAGTGTCCACTGTTGAGGAATGAGAAGTGAAGGTAAAACACCTCTGAGAGAGTGAGTGTCTCTGGAAATTGATCTGGATTTGCACATATTTTGTTTATAGGGACCTGTTTCAGAAGTAAATCTGTGGTTTTAACAGAGGGACCCCAAACTATGTTCCTTCCATGAAATGAGTTAGTCTATAAAGTGTTGGTTTGCAAACTTTTTTCTTTTAATTTGGCCTTACTGCACAGCATATAGGATCTTAGTTCCCCAGACCAGGGATTGAACCCCCACCCTTTCCCCTTCTAGCATTGGCAGTGTGGAGTTTTAACCACTGGACCATCAGGGACGTCCTGGTTGCAAGTTTTTGTATTTCTTAAAACAACAAAATGCCTCCTCTCTACCTCTCTCCCCTCAAAAGGGGAAAGGCAGCATCCTCAAGTTAGGCTCTTTTCATTTTATCAAGTAATGATTTAAAAAATAAATTTACCATTGTCATTATTTGATAAACAGAATATTTTCATTCAGTGATTGGATAAGTATTCATTGAGAGCTGGTATGCTCCAAATACCATGCTGAGTTGTGACTGTTTAATGGAAAACAAGACAGGAAGGGTCCTTGCTCTGCTGAGATTTAGAGTTGGTTGGGGGATTGACATTAAACAAGCCAGTAAATGAATACATGTTCTAAGAAGGGGTTTGAAGAAAAACAAAGGACTAAGATTGAGGTGTGGAGAGGAGGTTGCCTTCCAGTGGCATGTTCAGCGAAGACCTCCCTGTGAAAGCGACCATGAAACTGAGACACAGAGGGAGAGAAGGAGCTAGAAGGGGAAAGGGCAGGTGTTCCCAGCAGTGGAAATGTCATGTGCAGAAGCCCTGAGGTGAGAAAGAACTCTGTATGTTCAAGATAGAAAATCAGAAAAATGTAAGTCAAGAGGACGTCCTTCATGGTCCAGTGGCTAAGAATCCACCTACCAATGCAGGGGATACAGATCAATCCCTGGTCCAGGAAGATCCCACCTGCACTGAGGCAACTAGGCCTCCACAGGTGCTGAGTTGGAGGGCTCTAAAACCCTCAAGCTTCCACAAGAGAAGTCACTGCAATGAGAAGCCCACACACCAAAATGAAGAGTGGCCCACCAACCACAACAAGAGAAAGGCCTTCAGCAGCTACAAAGACAGAGCATGGCCAAAAATAAATAACTAATAAATAAATAAATAAGACATATCACAGAATAAAGGATGGCTTTCTAAGTTAAATATACTGAACATTATGAAAAACTCAAAACAATATCTTTCTGTCTTTCTCCCTCCCTGCCTGCCTAGTGTTACTGTGGCCTAGGAAAATGTTTTCTTGACTGGCCACGGTTAAAGAGGTGATGTCTTTTCTAGGTGGAGACTACAGATGACATGAGGAGGAGCCTGGCTGATCCAGGGTAGACTTGACAAATGACCTCCCTGACTCCGAGGATGGGCCTTGAGGCTGTTGAGTCTGTCCTGAAATCTCTTGGCATTCTGGGAGTCTCATTTCTGTGTTCCTAAAACCAGGACAGACCTGAGGCATGGCCACTGGCCGCAGAGTATTACTATCTGTCACATCTGTGAGTCAGTTGGTCACAGCCTCTTGGTCTGTGTGTTCGGGAGGTACTGACTGACCGCCACTAGGCAGCTTACCTCTCAGCCTCAGGGTTTTTAGCCTTGTCAGTTTCCCCAAGCTTTGTTTGGGGAAACAGGCTGGAATAGTTCCCTGGCAGAAAAGGAGAGTGGGTTTCACAGAGTGTAAATTGAGTGAAGAACTCATTCACTCAATTAACAAATATTTTTGAGTGCTGACTGTACGCAGCCATGTTTGTGGCTTCACTGGCCCCTCTTGATCTGTACTTTGTCATCCTTTGCCGTGGACTTTACCCAGTAGATGGGCTTCCAGATGTAAGCTCAACCAGGAGGGAGCCTCTCTTGACCTTATATTCTGACCCCCTCAGCACTTGTTACCCCTTGACACTCCCAGAGGAGCTGGAAAATCTTAACTGTTGTCACTTGCTTTCAGATCCTCAGGGAAATGAGCATCCTTAAGGACATGGTTGGTTTTCTCTCTGACCAGTTACAGTTCTTCCTCTTAGAGGAAAACCCTCATTGCCTGCGCTCATCCATCCATTCATGCCTCACTCTCTTGGAGCGTCTGAGTCGTGAGGAGAGCCTGCTGTTTCTGGCAAAGACTTGGCTTCTTCTGGAATCTTCAAGTAGTGTCAGTCAACTGTCCCCATAGAAACAGAGGAGTAGACTCTAAGGTGTCAGGATCTCTTTCAGAAATGAAGTCTGAATGGGGAGGGAATGAAGATGGGATGGAGAAGGACCATATGAAGATGGATTCTGAGTGCCTGCCTTACTTGCACTGCTGTGGGCCTCACAGCTTGGAAGGAGCCATCTTGCAAAGCAGTGTTACTGTGGCCTAGGAAAATGTTTTCTTGACTGGCCACGGTTAAAGAGGTGATGTCTTTTCTAGGTGGAGACTACAGATGACATGAGGAGGAGCCTGGCTGATCCAGGGTAGACTTGACAAATGACCTCCCTGACTCCGAGGATGGGCCTTGAGGCTGTTGAGTCTGTCCTGAAATCTCTTGGCATTCTGGGAGTCTCATTTCTGTGTTCCTAAAACCAGGACAGACCTGAGGCATGGCCACTGGCCGCAGAGTATTACTATCTGTCACATCTGTGAGTCAGTTGGTCACAGCCTCTTGGTCTGTGTGTTCGGGAGGTACTGACTGACCGCCACTAGGCAGCTTACCTCTCAGCCTCAGGGTTTTTAGCCTTGTCAGTTTCCCCAAGCTTTGTTTGGGGAAACAGGCTGGAATAGTTCCCTGGCAGAAAAGGAGAGTGGGTTTCACAGAGTGTAAATTGAGTGAAGAACTCATTCACTCAATTAACAAATATTTTTGAGTGCTGACTGTACGCAGCCATGTTTGTGGCTTCACTGGCCCCTCTTGATCTGTACTTTGTCATCCTTTGCCGTGGACTTTACCCAGTAGATGGGCTTCCAGATGTAAGCTCAACCAGGAGGGAGCCTCTCTTGACCTTATATTCTGACCCCCTCAGCACTTGTTACCCCTTGACACTCCCAGAGGAGCTGGAAAATCTTAACTGTTGTCACTTGCTTTCAGATCCTCAGGGAAATGAGCATCCTTAAGGACATGGTTGGTTTTCTCTCTGACCAGTTACAGTTCTTCCTCTTAGAGGAAAACCCTCATTGCCTGCGCTCATCCATCCATTCATGCCTCACTCTCTTGGAGCGTCTGAGTCGTGAGGAGAGCCTGCTGTTTCTGGCAAAGACTTGGCTTCTTCTGGAATCTTCAAGTAGTGTCAGTCAACTGTCCCCATAGAAACAGAGGAGTAGACTCTAAGGTGTCAGGATCTCTTTCAGAAATGAAGTCTGAATGGTGAGGGAATGAAGATGGGATGGAGAAGGACCATATGAAGATGGATTCTGAGTGCCCCTGCCTTACTTGCACTGCTGTGGGCCTCACAGCTCTGGAAGGAAGAACCATCTTGCAAAGCAGGAAACTGTGTCTCAGGAAGTAAACCACCTCTCCCCAGATCACTCGGTTTCTTTGTGATGGAACCAAGCTTTGAGCTGGGTCTCTTGGGCTCTGGAGCCCTGTGTGTACATCACACCATGATGCCTTCCTTCTTGAGTTGAGAGTTCTCACTGGGTCCTGATGAATAAACATCTTACTGGGTCCTGAGAGAGAGAGAAAGAGAGAGAGAGAGAGAGAGAGAGAAAATATATGTGGTGGGAGTGGGAGAAAGTTGGTCGCTTTTTATCAACGTAGCTTAAGCCATCTTGTTCTCCTACTGCTAGCTTGTCTTCTAGTTCAACTTTCCTTCCTTCTTGCCATCTTTCCTCACCACATAAACTGCCTTTCTCCGGTGGCTCAGTTATTTCCTCTGGCTCCTATTTTTGGGACAGGATAGGGTCAGATGGTTTGGGACAGATTGAGCTATGTGAGCTGAAGACAAACTGAAGTCCATAAAGTCCGTCTTTATTGCCCGTCCTCCCTCTCTGCACTTTGGCCATGGAATCTCTCACCTCAAGCCACCCCTGAACCCCTCCCTGCTTGGAGGAGGCCCCTCCTCCCATGGCTGTGCCCCACATTCTCAGCAGAGTCCCACCTGTCCAAATCTGGTTTTCAGTTTTTAATCTGGAAAGTGCACTCTTAAGCCTGCAAAGCCTCCTTTCCCCTCCCTCCCTGTTTATACCCACCTCTTACCCACCTTCTACCCACCTCTTATACGAAGAGGCAGAATTAAAATCCTTAGAAAGGGTCATTTCTCCAGCTTTCAAAGGTCAGGGCCAATGCCATGGTGATTTCTCAGCTGCCTGAACCTGTCCAAGGTCTTTGACGGAATGGATGGGGCTTCCAGTGTTTTCTCCAGCCCCCAGATGAGGATGACGTACTTGAGGGAGGAGGCACTTAATCCTCTGGTTTGCCGGAGGACAGCTTCTCCGGCTTCCAGTTGTGGATGTGTCTATGTCATTGGACTGGAAGTCCGATGAGTTACGGAGCAGCCCTTAGACAAGAGACACTTTAAAATCTCTCTCCGTTCATCCATCAACCATCTATTTACCTATTTATCATTTGTTTTTCTCTTTATCTACACATGGACATGTGTGTCGACATAGATAAATCCACAGTTTGGAGCATTTTGCTTCAAACGGAAGCAGCATTGGGTTTCTATTAAAGTATCACTGGTTTTTGTACATACCTGCAGGTCCCACGGAACACAGTGTGTCCTTTCTGTCTGAGATCTTTAATCTGTCTCGACTTCAAGAGGAGGATCCTGGGTCTTCTTCCCTAATGTCTCCTGTTTTTAGTGGTTATGACACTGTTCAGTCCACTGATGCTTTCCGTGACTGGCATTCACATCTTTGGCTTCTTCCCCCGTGATGGGAAAGGAGGCACTCAGTACCCAGTAGCCTGGCTGCTCCCACAAGCTGGTCATTACTTTTTTGAGCAAATGACATTCCAACTGTGTAAAGGGCTTCCTGTGTCTGTTTACTAAGTAGGTGGAGGACAGGGCTAAGGATGCCTATTATCACAGAGTCTCTCTGTGTGTAACTGGCCTTTGTGCCCAGCTGCAGATTGTGTATCTTGTGGATATTGAAGAAGAAGCTCCTTCTGTTCCGTGAGCAGAGGTGGGCCCCCTGCAGTGGGTGATGGCTGGTTGTCCACAGTCCTTTTAGGACAGCTTCATTGTTTTGATCAATTTGCCAAGATTCTCAACCTTGCAAATCAAGACTGTGGGTTTATAGGGTCCCCAACCTCAACACTACTGGTATTTTAGACCAGACAGCTCTTTATTGTGGGGGCTGTTCTGTGCATTATAGGATGGCCTTCCTGGCCTCGCCCCACTAGATGCTAATAAAATCTTGTTACCAGTTGTGACAACTGAAAATGTCTCCAGATACTACCAAATGCCTCTGCCCACTATCCAGGGCAGAACACCCCTAGCTGGGACCCACTGGGTTTGAACAGGAGGGAGGCAGGCATTTGGGAGAGCTAATGCTAACAGAGTGCTTACCATGGATGTATAATGTTGTGGTGCCAGTTCATCTGGTGACAAGATTTGGGTGTGAGTCTAAAGTTTGAAAAAGGGGTTTGTCAGCAACACGCAGTGGAGGCCTGAGGCATCAATTTCCCCTCACAGGATCCCTTGCCTGCAGGCAGGGCTGGGCTGGGCACTGTCATGGAATGCTTTGAGATTTCTCTCTTCCCTCCCTCTCTTTGTTGCTCCCCCCAGCCTCTTTTCTCTTTTGAGATTGTGTTAAAGTGTTGAATCTGACTGATATCTAAGTAATAGAATATATGTTTAAATTGAGGTGTAGTCGCTTTACAAAACTTGTGTTATTTTCTGCTGTACAATGAAACGAAGTGTATATATATATACATACATAAATCCCATCCCTCTTGGGCCACCCTTCCACCCATCCCAGCAGTCTAGGTCACCATAGCGTGCTGAGCTGAGTTCCCGGTGCTCAGGTTCCCACTAACTATAAGTGATTTACTTCTACATTTTTGTGCTGATTTACTATTGTGTTGATATTACAGTTTTATTGTCAGAGGGTAAACTGTGTTTTTGTTTTACTGTTTTTTCTTAATGAGGCTATCAGTGGAGGTTGGAGTGCTGACACCCCTTTAGGCTGTATCCCTAGGGTGTCCTGTGGACCATGACAGGAACTGTTTAGGCACCTGCCCATCTTTGTCTCATCAGCTCTTTCCCACTCTCAGGAAAGCGGTGGTAGGCCTGGGCACTTGGGAAATGTGTTCTGAGAGGATGGATGGATGAATGGATAGATGAACTGATGGTGAGTTGCATTTGAAAGACAAGGATCAGAGTTTTGTCTAACGAATATTTCAAGGTGTGATCCATCTGAAATATACATGCACAATACATAACATATAGTTGTTTAAGCACATGTAGCATGTGGTGACAGCAGGGAAGAAGTTTCCTCTCCCTTCTTTGAGTCTAGATCAAACAAATCATGGCTCCTTGGAAAACAGTTCAAATACTCAGATTGCCCGTCCAGTGTGCACACAAGGCTTGTTTGCTGAAGTCCCTTCCTAGGGATCAGAGACCAAGGCAGTGGAATCCAAATTCACACAGTAACAGCATTCCTTGGCAGCTTCCTGTCTCTCTCTGATGGCGCTGTGGGCTGCCTGCCAGAGAGTGAGTGCAGGGATTGGAGCTGGCTGGGCTGAGAGCTGTGGGGAGGTGCTCTAGGTGAAGGAGACACGCCCTGCCCCTCAAAGCTGCGAGCAGCCACTTCCTCACCCCTCTTGAGAGTTCAGAGTAAGTGGCGTGATGCACCATCATTTCAGCCTGTTGGTTGGTTAGGGAACTAACTACCTGGAAAGTTGGAGGAACTGTCATTCCTTCTAGGGATTTGAAGATGTCCTGGAGATCTGCTCCCAGGAATGGCTTGGGGAGAAACTCTGGGGACCTTCTGTGAGTAAGTGAGAAGCCCATAATCATGAGAGGTGCAATATGAGGCACCAACTTGCTGAGAAGATGAAGTCCACACCTGAGAGAGAAATCTGTGGCATTTGGGTGGATGGTGTTTTGGGAAGGTAACTGCCTACTAAGTGCCTGCAATCCATGCTCTCTAAAAACCAGTAGCCCTCTTTTCTCCACTGTTTCCTAGTGTTCATCCAGGAAGGGAGTACTGTACCTCAGTGAGACCCCGAACTTGTGCATTGACTCATGCACCATTCATTCATTCATTCATTCACCCAGTAAGTGCAGGTGATAGGGCATTTCTGCCAGTCATGACAGCATAGTTAGGAAGAAGACGGCTCAGCTTCTTGTATATCCACACCTTTCATGGTGCTCAGGACTGTTCCAGCTGTTTGTTCTCAGGAGAGCCCTAAGGGGTGTTGGTAGAGCATGTAATTGGCTGTGGTTCACAGAAAGTCTGCTTACTCTGCACTTTAGAAATGAGGCAACTGAGGCTTTCTAACCTGCCCAAGGTCAGCCTGGTAGTTAAGAGCTAGGACTGGGATCCATTTTCACAGTTCCACACTGCCTTGGGAAGCAAGACACACCCTTGGGGAAAGTTAAATAACAACAGGAGTTACATAACCCAGGACAATAATGCAGGGGATGTCATGGGGCAAAGAGTGATGAAATGCGAGATGGCATAGAAAAACTAGTTGTCAGGGAGACCAGAGAGGGAAATTCTTGGAGGGCTGGATCATCTGGAAGATTTGAAGGAGGATATAGAGCTTGAACTATACCCTGAAGGATTCGAGTCTGAAGGGAAGAAAGCAACAGGGTTATTCAGATGGGATGAGAGCATCTTTCTTCCCAACTAGTGGTTCTCAAACTTTGGGGTCTCAAGAGCAAACTGGAAATGATTTCAACATAAATATTTTAAAATTACTGAGGATTCCAGAGAGGTTTCTGTGTATGTGGGTTATTTCTGTCTATATTACCAAGTTAAAATGAAAAACAATACACTTTAAAATTAATTAATTAAAACAAAACCCATTGCATGTTAACATAAACGCACACTTCTGTGAAATATTAACTGCATTTTAAACAATAAAAATCTTAGCAGCATGGCATTGTTTTACAGTTTTGCCAATCTCTTTAATGTCTAGCTTAATAGAAATCAACTGGATTCTTCTGCTTCTGAGAATCTGTGGCATTTGGGTGGATGGTGTTTTGGGAAGGTAACTGCCTACTAAGTGCCTGCAATCCATGCTCTCTAAAAACCAGTAGCCCTCTTTTCTCCACTGTTTCCTAGTGTTCATCCAGGAAGGGAGTACTGTACCTCAGTGAGACCCCGAACTTGTGCATTGACTCATGCACCATTCATTCATTCATTCATTCACCCAGTAAGTGCAGGTGATAGGGCATTTCTGCCAGTCATGACAGCATAGTTAGGAAGAAGACGGCTCAGCTTCTTGTATATCCACACCTTTCATGGTGCTCAGGACTGTTCCAGCTGTTTGTTCTCAGGAGAGCCCTAAGGGGTGTTGGTAGAGCATGTAATTGGCTGTGGTTCACAGAAAGTCTGCTTACTCTGCACTTTAGAAATGAGGCAACTGAGGCTTTCTAACCTGCCCAAGGTCAGCCTGGTAGTTAAGAGCTAGGACTGGGATCCATTTTCACAGTTCCACACTGCCTTGGGAAGCAAGACACACCCTTGGGGAAAGTTAAATAACAACAGGAGTTACATAACCCAGGACAATAATGCAGGGGATGTCATGGGGCAAAGAGTGATGAAATGCGAGATGGCATAGAAAAACTAGTTGTCAGGGAGACCAGAGAGGGAAATTCTTGGAGGGCTGGATCATCTGGAAGATTTGAAGGAGGATATAGAGCTTGAACTATACCCTGAAGGATTCGAGTCTGAAGGGAAGAAAGCAACAGGGTTATTCAGATGGGATGAGAGCATCTTTCTTCCCAACTAGTGGTTCTCAAACTTTGGGGTCTCAAGAGCAAACTGGAAATGATTTCAACATAAATATTTTAAAATTACTGAGGATTCCAGAGAGGTTTCTGTGTATGTGGGTTATTTCTGTCTATATTACCAAGTTAAAATGAAAAACAATACACTTTAAAATTAATTAATTAAAACAAAACCCATTGCATGTTAACATAAACGCACACTTCTGTGAAATATTAACTGCATTTTAAACAATAAAAATCTTAGCAGCATGGCATTGTTTTACAGTTTTGCCAATCTCTTTAATGTCTAGCTTAATAGAAATCAACTGGATTCTTCTATCTGCTTCTGCATTGTTGCCACATCACACCTCCTGTAGTCCCTGGAAACTCCACTGGACACTCCTGAGAGTATGAGCATGAAAGAGACAAGAAAGAATGTGTTTGTATTATTCCACAAACGATTTTGACCTTGCAAAAGCAACTGAAAAGGTCTCAGGGACTCTTGTTTTTAGTTGCTGGGTTGTGTCTGACTCTTTTGTGACCCCACGGACTCTAGCCTGCCAGGCTTCTCTCTCCATGGAATTCTCCAGGCAAGAATACTGAGTGGGTTGCCATTCCCTTCTCTAGGGGATCTTCTGGATCCGGGGATTGAAACCCCATCTCCTATGTCTCCTGCATTAGTAGGCAGATTCATTACCACTAGTGCCACACTAGTGTTTTGGGGTGCCCAGAACACACTTCCATATGACTGCGAGGAACCAAGAAAACTTACATGTAGGCAGAAGAGGGTGCTGAACTCGGGATGGTGTTGTCTTGATGGGTCTCCCTTGGGAAACAGGAAGAGGAAAGAAAACAGATGGGGCAGCATCCTTTCACTTCCTGGAATGATCTCAAGGTTCATCTCTTGAGTCTGAGGGCACTAACCAGGTGTGACTCCATGCTGGTGATAGATGATGCCTGTCTCTACTTGGAGTTCTAATCTCACCTTTTGTGTGTAACAAAAGCACCTCTTGGCTCTCTTCATAGATGCCCAGGAATGCATTGTTGTTGCTTAGAAGCTACGTTCACGGCGGTTTTTCTCCATTTCCTGACAGTGGGAAATAAGCCGAGTATGAGAGGCCACTTGTACCCGGAGCTTTCAGTCCACATGGTTGACACATGTGGTTTCCCACTCCCCGAGATTTAGAGATTCTTGGGAGAGAATCCTCCCTATTAACATAAGCAAGAAGGGGAGAGGCCCCTGTGAGCCCAGAACCCAGTTCCCATGTGTTTTCTCAGTAGTCTAGAAGGTGCTGCAGGAGCTGCAGGAAGCTTCCAGGGCCTGAGGTTGAAGTGTTCCACACACACGTGCTTCTGGTCTTCTGGGCTCTGGGCTAAGTGTGTGTAGGTTAAGTGTGCATTGCTGGTTGCTGTCCTTTGGGAAGGAACTGTCCTTTTTCCTAACCAGTGTGCCCTGTGGATGGTTACAATTTACCATTCACTCCTGCCCGCTGTGGATTTTTTGATACTCAGGACAGCTTACTGGTTTTGAGTTAAATATTCCCGCACATGTTCTAATTTCTTCATGCTGTGGTGACACGGCCTGTTCTCATATTGTTTTAGGAGATCCTGATTTTCATCCTTGTTTTGTGAGCAGTGTAAACAGCCTAGAATGTCTAGTTTCCACTGCCTGGCTTCAGATCCTGGACCGTGTGCTGGCGTCTCCACTGCCTACTTTTGCTTCTCAGGATCAATTTTTCCTACACGAAATAGTACTGATTTAATGAATCCAATATGTCCCAGGAACGCTTTGCTTTCTGGTAATGGTGCCTTGTACTTCAGACCCCCTGTTTCCCCCAGGTGACATGGGGGGCCTTGTGGCGTAGGGCAGTGGGAAAAGAATTGGAACTTGATTCGTACTGTTTGTTGTCTGGGTGACCTTGGGCAAGTCACTTAACCTTTCTGAGCCTCACTTTCCTGATGAGCAACTGCTTTAAGAATGCGTGTGAAAGCTGAGTATGGTCACGTTCTATTCAATTTAAAAGTTGTCCTTTGAGTTCTTATTAATAGACCTGTCATTCATTGGGAGAATTTTCTAGGTGAGGGTGATGCCTGGATGCATACAGTTAAGGCAATATTAATTTTCTGTGACTGGACATAGTTGATCTTTATTAGACCAGCAGTGCTGTCTTCTCCTGAGAAGAGAGTTCTGTGCATATGAAGAATGATTTACTTATACATGTAGGCTACAGTTATTTATTCTGTGTGTGCCAAGTGCAAGGTAAAGTGGGAGATAAAAGAAAACCCTTCGGAAGCCTGTTCATAGCCTGAGCTGCGTGTTGAGGACAGAAAGCAAGCAATGGCAGAGTGCTTTGTCTGCCTAGTGAGTGCTTGTCAGTGCATGTGAGCGAGATCGCTGGTGCAGTATTACCAGAGGAGGCTTCTAGGAGGAGCGGGGAGGGGTGCTGAACTCTGAGGGATAAGAGGATTTGGACTGGGAGGGAGGGCATTCCCAGGAGCTCAGAGGATTTGGCCTAGCTTTTGTGCAACATCTGTCAGTCTGCCCAGATGCGCTGGTTGTCACTCGAGCCTTGAGGACCCTGCTTTCTTGCCTTTACAGGGGGCTGTGCTTCTTGGCTCCACTTTTTTCTTTCTTGGGCTTTACAGGGGCTGTGCTTGCTCTGCCTTTCTTTTATTATTTTGTTTTAGGAGATCCTGATTTTCATCCTTGTTTTGTGAGCAGTGTAAACAGCCTAGAATGTCTAGTTTCCACTGCCTGGCTTCAGATCCTGGACCGTGTGCTGGCGTCTCCACTGCCTACTTTTGCTTCTCAGGATCAATTTTTCCTACACGAAATAGTACTGATTTAATGAATCCAATATGTCCCAGGAACGCTTTGCTTTCTGGTAATGGTGCCTTGTACTTCAGACCCCCTGTTTCCCCCAGGTGACATGGGGGGCCTTGTGGCGTAGGGCAGTGGGAAAAGAATTGGAACTTGATTCGTACTGTTTGTTGTCTGGGTGACCTTGGGCAAGTCACTTAACCTTTCTGAGCCTCACTTTCCTGATGAGCAACTGCTTTAAGAATGCGTGTGAAAGCTGAGTATGGTCACGTTCTATTCAATTTAAAAGTTGTCCTTTGAGTTCTTATTAATAGACCTGTCATTCATTGGGAGAATTTTCTAGGTGAGGGTGATGCCTGGATGCATACAGTTAAGGCAATATTAATTTTCTGTGACTGGACATAGTTGATCTTTATTAGACCAGCAGTGCTGTCTTCTCCTGAGAAGAGAGTTCTGTGCATATGAAGAATGATTTACTTATACATGTAGGCTACAGTTATTTATTCTGTGTGTGCCAAGTGCAAGGTAAAGTGGGAGATAAAAGAAAACCCTTCGGAAGCCTGTTCATAGCCTGAGCTGCGTGTTGAGGACAGAAAGCAAGCAATGGCAGAGTGCTTTGTCTGCCTAGTGAGTGCTTGTCAGTGCATGTGAGCGAGATCGCTGGTGCAGTATTACCAGAGGAGGCTTCTAGGAGGAGCGGGGAGGGGTGCTGAACTCTGAGGGATAAGAGGATTTGGACTGGGAGGGAGGGCATTCCCAGGAGCTCAGAGGATTTGGCCTAGCTTTTGTGCAACATCTGTCAGTCTGCCCAGATGCGCTGGTTGTCACTCGAGCCTTGAGGACCCTGCTTTCTTGCCTTTACAGGGGGCTGTGCTTCTTGGCTCCATGCTTGGAGTGTGTATGTTCACATTGTGTCAGAGCTCTGGAAAGCCAAGAAGGATGCACCTTGATGCTAAAGCCCTCACTGTTCTACACTAGGCTGAGGGAGGTGGTGTATTGTGCACACCCCTCGCTCTCTAAGTGTGCTTTTTAAAGTGTGACTTCATATCCTTTCTGAAAACCTTTTGTAGTCCATCAAGGGAGCAAGATAATGGAGGAGAAGCTGTTCTATATAAGTTAAAGGCTCTTAGGGTTTTGGCTTCAAAGGGCGAAGAATCAAGGTTAGGGTAAAGAGGCATCTCTCCCTCCTGATTTCAGGGGAAAGTGTTTTTAACAAGACCTTAATTGCCTACTTGGTACCTAGACGACCGGAAACTTCTCTAGATGCTGGTCTGGAGCACCCACGAATAACAGTGCAGACAGTGGCGGTTGTGGTTAACCAGCTACACCCCACCCCCTCCTGTGCCCTCCCTCAACACTCCCCCGCCAGACACACTCACTCGCTCTTCACACGGCCCTGTTGTGCATGTAGTTTCCTCTGATGGTGACAAATGAGCTCTGGGAAGACATTTTATATTAGAGCTGTAACATTCACGTGCTAGTCTTACCTCTTTGGCACAACTTCCTGGAGTATCCAGGCTGGAGGAAACCTTGATGTTAAGCCCCTCGTTGGACAAATGGGGAACTGAAAAGTCTAGATTCAGGACTTCCCTGGTGGTCCAAAGGTTAAGACTCTGTTCCCAATGCAGGGGGCCCAGGTTCGATCTCTGGTCAGGGCACTAGATCCCGCATGCCACAACTAAGACCCAGCACAGCCAAATAAATAAACAATTTAAAAAATAAAAGTTTTGACGTTCCATCCAAAAGCAGAAGAATACACTTTCTTCTCAAGTGCTCATGGAACATTCTCCAGGATAGACCACATCTTGGGTCACAAATCTAACCTCAGTCAATTCAAGAAAACTGAAATTATATCAACCATCTTCTCAGACCACAATGCAATGAGACTAGAGATCAACTACAGGAAAAAAACACTAAAAATACAAACACATGGCGATTAAACAACACATACCTAAAAAACCAACTGATTACTGAGGAAATCAAAGGAGAAATTAAACCATTCCTAGAAGAAAATGACAATGAACATACGACTGTGCAAAACCTATGGGATACCGCAAAAGCAGTTCTAAGAGGGAAATTTATAGCAATACAATCCCACCTCAAGAAATTAGGAAAATATGAAGCAGATGACCTAACCCTCCACTTAAAACAATTGGAGAAAGAAGAACAAAAACATCCCAAAGCCAGCAGAAGAAGAGAAATCATAAAGACCAGAGCAGAAATAAATGAGAAAGAAACAAAAGAAACAATAGTAAAGATAAATAAAACAAAAAGCTGGTTCTTTGAAAAGGTAAACAAAATTGACAAGCCCCTGGCCAGACTCATAAAGAGAAAGAGAGAGAAGAACCAGATCAACAAAATCAAAAACGAAAAAGGAGAGATTACAACAGATCATGCAGAAATCCAAAGGATTCTAAGGGACTATTATGAGCAACTCTATGGTAACAAACTGGACAACCTGGAAGAAATGGACAGTTTCTTGGGGAAGATCAATCTCCCAAGACTGACCCAGGAAGAAACAGAAACTGAACAACCCAATCACAAGCTCAGATATTGAATTTGTGATTAAAAATCTACCCAAAAATAAAAGCCCAGGGCCAGATGACTTCACAGCCAAATTCTACCAAACATTTAAAGAAAAGCTAATGCCTGGCCTTCTAAAACTCTTTCAAAAAATTGCACAGGAAGGAAAACTTCCAAACACATTCTACGAGGCCACCATTACCCTGATACCCAAACCAGGCAAAGACAACACAAAAAAGGAAAATTACAGACCAATTTCTCTGATGAACTAAGACCCAGCACAGCCAAATAAATAAACAATTTAAAAAATAAAAGTTTTGACGTTCCATCCAAAAGCAGAAGAATACACTTTCTTCTCAAGTGCTCATGGAACATTCTCCAGGATAGACCACATCTTGGGTCACAAATCTAACCTCAGTCAATTCAAGAAAACTGAAATTATATCAACCATCTTCTCAGACCACAATGCAATGAGACTAGAGATCAACTACAGGAAAAAAACACTAAAAATACAAACACATGGCGATTAAACAACACATACCTAAAAAACCAACTGATTACTGAGGAAATCAAAGGAGAAATTAAACCATTCCTAGAAGAAAATGACAATGAACATACGACTGTGCAAAACCTATGGGATACCGCAAAAGCAGTTCTAAGAGGGAAATTTATAGCAATACAATCCCACCTCAAGAAATTAGGAAAATATGAAGCAGATGACCTAACCCTCCACTTAAAACAATTGGAGAAAGAAGAACAAAAACATCCCAAAGCCAGCAGAAGAAGAGAAATCATAAAGACCAGAGCAGAAATAAATGAGAAAGAAACAAAAGAAACAATAGTAAAGATAAATAAAACAAAAAGCTGGTTCTTTGAAAAGGTAAACAAAATTGACAAGCCCCTGGCCAGACTCATAAAGAGAAAGAGAGAGAAGAACCAGATCAACAAAATCAAAAACGAAAAAGGAGAGATTACAACAGATCATGCAGAAATCCAAAGGATTCTAAGGGACTATTATGAGCAACTCTATGGTAACAAACTGGACAACCTGGAAGAAATGGACAGTTTCTTGGGGAAGATCAATCTCCCAAGACTGACCCAGGAAGAAACAGAAACTGAACAACCCAATCACAAGCTCAGATATTGAATTTGTGATTAAAAATCTACCCAAAAATAAAAGCCCAGGGCCAGATGACTTCACAGCCAAATTCTACCAAACATTTAAAGAAAAGCTAATGCCTGGCCTTCTAAAACTCTTTCAAAAAATTGCACAGGAAGGAAAACTTCCAAACACATTCTACGAGGCCACCATTACCCTGATACCCAAACCAGGCAAAGACAACACAAAAAAGGAAAATTACAGACCAATTTCTCTGATGAACTTAGATGCCAAGATCCTCAACAAAATCCTAGCAAACAATTCAACGACACATCAAAAAACTCATACATCATGATCAAGTCAGGTTCATCCCAGGCATGCAAGGATTCTTCAACATCCACAAATCAATCAATGTGATACACCATATCAACAAACTGAGAGATAAAAATCACATGATCATCTCAATAGATGCAGAAAAAGCCTTGGACAAAGTACAACATCCATTTATGATAAAAACTCTTCAGAAAATGGGCATAGAAGGAACCTATCTCAACATAGTGAAAGCCATATATGAGAAGCCCACAGCGAACATTATTCTCAACAGTGAAAAACTGAACGCATTCCCTCTAAGATCAGGAACAAGACAGGGGTATCCACTTTCACCACTACTATTCAACATAGTCCTGGAAGTTCTAGTAATGGCAATAAGAGAAGAGAAAGAAATCAAAGGAATCCAGATTGGACAGGAAGAAGTCAAGCTCTCTCTTTTTGCAGATGACATGATATTATACATAGAAAATCCCAAAGACTCTATTACAAAGCTACTAGAGCTAATCAACGAATTCAGCAAAGTTGCAGGATACAAAATCAACACACAGAAATCACTGGCATTCCTATACACAAACAATGAAAAATCAGAAAATGAAATCAAAGAGGCAGTCCCCTTCACCATTGCAACCAAAAGAATCAAATATCTAGGAATAAACCTACCCAAAGAAACAAAAGAACTGTACACAGAAAATTATGAGATACTAATGAAAGAAATTAAAGAAGACTTAAACAGATGGAGAGATATTCCATGTTCCTGAGTCGGAAGAATCAATACTGTGAAAATGACCATACTACCAAATATCATCTACAGATTCAATGCAATACCTATTCAACTACCATTGACATTTTTCACAGAACTAGACCAAACAATAACATAGTTCATATGGAAACACAAAAGATCTTGGATAGCCAAAGCAATCCTGAGAAAGAAAAACGGAGCTGGAGGAATCAGCCTCCCTAACTTCAGACTCTACTACAAAGCAACAGTCATCAAGACAGTATGGTACTGGCACAAAAACAGAACTATAGACCAATGGAACAAGATTGAGAACCCAGAAATAAACCCACGCACCTATGGGTACCTTACTTTTGACAAAGGAGGCGAAACTATAAAATGGGACAAAGACAGCCTCTTCAGCAAATGGTGCTGGGAGAATTGGACAGCTACATGCAAAAAAATGAAGTTGGAACATTCCCTGACACCATACACTAAGATCAACTCAAAATGGATTAAAGACCTAAATGGAAGACCAGAAACCATTAAACTCTTAGAGGAGAATATAGGCAAAATCCTCAAGGACATCAATCAAAGCAAGATCTTCTCTGACCCACCAACTAAAATAGCGGAACTGAAAAGAATAATGAACATGTGGGACCTCATGAAACTTAAAAGCTTTTGTACAGCAAAAGAAATTACAAAAAAGCTCAACAGACACCCCACAGAGTGGGAGAAAATCATAGCAAATGAAACAACAGACAAAGAATTAATCTCCAAAATCTACAAGCAACTCAGACAACTCAGCACAGGGAAAACGAACAACCCAATCAAAAAATGGGAAAAAGATCTAAAGAGACGCCTCTCCAAAGAGGACATACAGATGGCCCCAAAACACATGAAACGATGCTCAACCTCACTTATTATTAGAGAAATGCAAATTAAAACTACAATGAGATACCATCTCACACCCATCAGAATGGCCATCTTCAACAAATCTGCAGACAATAAATGCTGGAGAGGGTGTGGAGAAAAGGGAACCCTCTTGCATTGCTGGTGGGAATGTCAATTGATACAGCCTCTATGGAAGACAGTATGGAGATTCCTTTAAAAACTAAAAATAGAAGCACACTATGACCCAGAAATCCCACTTAATAGTGGGATTAGTGGCTTATATTCCTGATGAAATCAAAACTGAAAGAAGCACCTGTATCCCAATGTTCATTGCAGCTCTCTATACAATAGCCAGAACTTGGAAGCAACCTAGATGTCCATCGACAAATGAATGGATACAGAAGCCCTGGTACATATATACAATGGAATACTACTCAGCTGTTAAAAGAAATGCAGAAGACTCAATCCTAATGAAGTGGCTGGCTCTAGAACCTATCATAAAAAGTGAAGTAAGTCAAAAAGACAAAGACAAATACAGTATACTAACACACATATATGGAATCTAGTAGGATAGTCTTGATAACACATGCAGGGAACTCATGGAAAAACAGACAGAGCATAGACATAGGGACATTGTGGGGAAGAAATAGGAAGGGGGAGGCATGGAGGGAGAAACATGGAAACTTATACTGTTATGTGTGGAAAAGATAGCTGGTATCATTGTGCTAAGGGAATAGGAGTGCTTACAATGGCTTGGGGCGATGGTCTGGAGGGGTGGGATGGGGCGAACTGGGGGGGTGGGGACCATGAATATGCATATGAATGATCTGGGAACATACGTGTCTGTGAACAACAAAACTCTGTAAAACCTTTAAAATAAAGAATCAAAAACAAACAAACAAACAAACAAAAAACAAAACTAGATTCTCCAAGTCCAAGTCCTTCTTCACAAGATTGTGTTTTTTTTTTTTTTTCCCCCCTATATCTGGGAAAGGAATCCAGATGATTATGGCTTATTGAGGCCGTGTGCGAAGTGATTGTCATGCCTTACATCATTTATTTCTGGTAACAGTGGTGTGAGTGGGGTTTGGTATCATGCCTCCTTGAAAGTTAGAGAGACCGAGGAAGTGGTTGGAGTCCGATGCTAATAGGTCATGATGCAGAGATGTGACCTCAGGGTACAGGGACCCTAGAACACTAGCTCTTAACCATTAGGCTGTCCTGCCCCATTTCCCATGAGACTCTCCCTTGGCTCTCCTGTCTTTCCTACTTCTACGCCTTCCTCCTTCTCCCCTTCCTACTGGGAACCTCCCTCTCTGCTGTGGTTCAGAGGTAGGTGACTGCCATGAGGACTCTGGAGCCTGGGCTCCCTCTTTTTATTTGTTTATTTTTGGTTACCCTGGGTCTTTATTGCTGTCACGACTTTCTCTAGTTGCCAGGAGCTGCAGGGTTCTCATTGCAGTGGCTTCTCTTGTTTTGCAGCCCAGGCTCTAGGGCTTGCAGGCTTCAGTAGCTGTGGTTCATGGACTCAGTTGCTCCATGGCACATGGAATCTTCCTGAACAGGGGGTTGAACCCATGTCCCCTACATTGGCAGGCAGATTCCTATCCACTGTGCCACCAGGGGGAGTCCCTGGACCCCTTTTCTGGGGAGCTATTTCAATGGTTCACAATTCTTATCCTAGGTCACATAAAAGGGCTGATACACATCACTGATACCAAGAATCCTGGGCTGGTTAAATGAGGTAGTTAGGGCAGTGGAAGGCATAATGCTGTTCCTTATTGCACTGGCTTTTTATTTTAAAAGGAACTTTATTTTAAATTTTTTTTTTTTTTTTTCCTATTATTAGTCTACTTATTTTGGCTGCATTGGGTCTTCGTTGTGGCGCTCAGGATTTTTTGTTGCAGCTCACGGCTCTCTAGCAGTGGTGTGTGAGCACAGTAGTTTCAGCGTGTGGGCTTAGTTGCATGTGGGATCTTTGTTCCCTGCCCAGGGATCGAATCTATGTTCTCTGCACTGGCAGGTGGATTCTTAACCAGTGGACCACCAGACAGGTGCCTGCATTGGGTTGTGAGAGGCCGAAGGAGATGGAGAGAAGGTGGATGGAAGGCTCCATGAAATTCATCCCCACCTCAAGCACATGCCTCTTAGCAGGAGCCAGTTGTATCATCTTTACTGTCAAAGGGTATGATCCCAACAAGGACACGTTGGCACAGATGCGGTTTCATGCTGGCTGAGGGGCTCCTGCCTGCATCTTCCACCAGATGCTTCTGTGGCTCTCCCTCTCCCTTTCATTCTTGTTTCAGTCTTCCTTCTCCCCTTTGCATGAGAGTGGCCTGAAAGATATTACTTAGACCCCATAAGGTTATAGTCACTGACTTCTGTGAAATTTTATACAGTATTGACGGAATCTGTATACTCAAGAATGCAGCCATTTTTGAATCTAGAGATTTGAGGTTGTGCCAGAGGCGTCACCCTCCTTGGGGCTTATTGTTCAAGTTTGAGCAGAAAATAGTCCAAGGGAGGTGTTGGTGCGCAAACACACAGTTAAAAAAGAAAAACACCTTACTAAGAAAACAGTCTTAAAGATTCCTGAGATGCTGCTAAATAATAGCTGAAATATGTGTGTGAGTGTGCTAAGTCACTTTAGCTGTGTCAGACTCTTTGCGACCCTATGAACTGTAACCTGCCAAGCTCCTCTGTCCATGGGATTCTCCAGGCAAGAATATTGGAGTGGGCTGCCGTGTCCTCCTCCAGGGCATCTTCCCAACCCTGGGATTGAACCCACATCTCTGATGTCTCCTGCATTGGCTGGCAGGTTCTTTACCACTGATGCCCCCTGGGAAGCCCAGTCCAAGGGATTTTGATCATCTCATTGATCAGCCTGCATGCTGACTCTGATGCAGGGTCAGGGCTGAGGGATGCTGTGGTCTTCCTTCACCAAGTTAACACTGCTACCTTCCTCTCTCCCCACGAGGGGTAGACTTGGCAATGGCTTAGGAGTCAAGGCAGGTTTCTAGACCCTTCTGGGTTCTTTTGAGAGAAACAGATCACTCTGAAGGAGATATTTGTATCACAGGTATGTTTTCCATTTTTTAAAGGATATAGGGTCGTAATTTTATAGTTCAACAACACTGACTAGCGTGGATGCTCGTGAGTTCCTTTGTTAGCTTTGCCGTTTGGGGTTTACAGATCACCTGTTTGAGGCTTTACAGAGCACCCACTTGAAATGTCGAGAACCTTCACCACTACCCGTTTCTTTTCTATCTCTTTCTAGACATTTCTCCCACGAAAAAGAAATCAACTTTATATGTATGCCCAACAGATCGTGGAAGACAGAGAGCTATTATTTGTAAAATGTTTTAAAAACAAATTTTCACATTCATGGGCCATGAAAATGACAGTCCCAGATTTTCCTGAAAGGAAATCAGATCCCACTGGTGTGAAATGACACACAAAGACTGTTGATGAAAATTTTGAGATGAAGGAAATAGCAGTGTGGAAACCAGTGGGAGCTCCACTGCCTTTGAACCAGGAAGAACTCACAGGCTTAACTCCTGGGGAGGGTCTAGGGATCGGTAAAGTGTTTTAGGGCCAATTGATTGTTGTGATTGGTTAGTACTGGGCTTTGCTTTTACAGGCTTCGCTGGTGGCTCAGCTGATAAAGAATCTGCCTGCAATGCAGGAGACACAGATTTGATTCCTGGGTTGGGAAGATGCCCTGGAGAAGGGAATGACTGCCCACTCAGGTACTCTTGACTGGAGAAGTCCAAGGACTGAGGAATTCCATTCCTGGTGGGCTACAGTCCATTGGGTCACCAAGAGACAGAGTGATGAACATACATACACACACATAAATGACATTTATAAAAGTTTTACCTGGGACAGACTGTCATGGAAGGGGAAGAGGTAATACAGGACCTCTGGTCACCCCAGGGTAGACTACAGGTCCCCCAGGCAGTTGTACCAACTGGGGTAATGCTCAGGGCTTAGGGAATTGTGGATTCCAAATGACTCTGCAGGTCACTCCATGGTCACTTTCCATCTGTTGAGTTATGAGCCACCCAAGGCCTGCGGAATCCTGCTTTCTCAGAAGTCTGATTTTGTGTGGGGCCAGTGCAATGCCTTCCAATGGATAATAGTTCATAGAGTAGTCCAAGCTTCTCAAGAAAATCTCCTTGAAGGCAGTACCATCCCCCACTTTGATGGACATACACTTATAACAGACTTCCATATAACAGATGGCAGAGTGCAGAATGTGTGATTGAGGCTGGGTAACCGTGCATTGGTTAAAACGTGCCGGGTTTAGGTTGTTTGGGTTGGAAGTGCAGCCTAATGGAAAGCATTCAGCAGAAATTCAGTTCCACCTCGACAGTTGACTTCATCTTAGGTAAGGAGTGCCATCGTGGAAGGTAGCGTGTTCTCTGTTTGAGCGCGAGGTTGCCCGGGTTGCATGGCTTGGTTGTTGGAAGCGAGCGAGAGTCTGGGGAACAACCTGATCTTGGTGCATCTTCGGAGTCAGGCACACAAGGGAGGAGGAAGGCGCACAGGTCTGTGGCTCGCATCTTCCTGGGACGTCTTCAGGACTTTGGCCTGAGCCTTTAGTGTCAAGATAACTTGAGAGTCTCAGTGTTAGTGTTGGATGCCATGGTGCACAGACCTCCTACCAACCTGAAGTGTTCCCTCCCCCAACAGCTTGGAAGATGCCTAGGAAGGGAAAGGAGCTCAGGTGGGGATGGGAGGCAGCAGAAATGTAAAGTGTTCATCAAAGAGAAAATAATTCCTGGAACATGACCATTTTCTGCATTTTGCCTGAAGATGCACATGGGAATGAATGAGCAAGGCAGGCTAGCTCCTTATCCTTGGGAGGATGGGGCAAGGCCAGGAGATGCTTCTTGTAAATACCAGGGCTCAGATTCTAGAGTTGGGGAAAGGAGGAAGTAGGAAAGGGAAATAACACAAATTGGGCACCTGTTGTGTGCGAGGCACTATGGTAAGCCCTTCCACAGATGTCCCTTTTAGTCCTCACTGTATTCATTTGACATAACACTTTCAGTTCTGTTTCATGGGAAATGAAGTTGTGGATTCCAAATGACTCTGCAGGTCACTCCATGGTCACTTTCCATCTGTTGAGTTATGAGCCACCCAAGGCCTGCGGAATCCTGCTTTCTCAGAAGTCTGATTTTGTGTGGGGCCAGTGCAATGCCTTCCAATGGATAATAGTTCATAGAGTAGTCCAAGCTTCTCAAGAAAATCTCCTTGAAGGCAGTACCATCCCCCACTTTGATGGACATACACTTATAACAGACTTCCATATAACAGATGGCAGAGTGCAGAATGTGTGATTGAGGCTGGGTAACCGTGCATTGGTTAAAACGTGCCGGGTTTAGGTTGTTTGGGTTGGAAGTGCAGCCTAATGGAAAGCATTCAGCAGAAATTCAGTTCCACCTCGACAGTTGACTTCATCTTAGGTAAGGAGTGCCATCGTGGAAGGTAGCGTGTTCTCTGTTTGAGCGCGAGGTTGCCCGGGTTGCATGGCTTGGTTGTTGGAAGCGAGCGAGAGTCTGGGGAACAACCTGATCTTGGTGCATCTTGAGTCAGGCACACAAGGGAGGAGGAAGGCGCACAGGTCTGTGGCTCGCATCTTCCTGGGACGTCTTCAGGACTTTGGCCTGAGCCTTTAGTGTCAAGATAACTTGAGAGTCTCAGTGTTAGTGTTGGATGCCATGGTGCACAGACCTCCTACCAACCTGAAGTGTTCCCTCCCCCAACAGCTTGGAAGATGCCTAGGAAGGGAAAGGAGCTCAGGTGGGGATGGGAGGCAGCAGAAATGTAAAGTGTTCATCAAAGAGAAAATAATTCCTGGAACATGACCATTTTCTGCATTTTGCCTGAAGATGCACATGGGAATGAATGAGCAAGGCAGGCTAGCTCCTTATCCTTGGGAGGATGGGGGCAAGGCCAGGAGATGCTTCTTGTAAATACCAGGGCTCAGATTCTAGAGTTGGGGAAAGGAGGAAGTAGGAAAGGGAAATAACACAAATTGGGCACCTGTTGTGTGCGAGGCACTATGGTAAGCCCTTCCACAGATGTCCCTTTTAGTCCTCACTGTATTCATTTGACATAACACTTTCAGTTCTGTTTCATAGGTGGGAAACTGAAGTTGTGAGAGATTAAGTTGCTTGCCGCGGATTGGAGAGCTATTGTGTGATAGGCAGGTCTGCATGACAACGGGGCCTGTGTTCTTGTGACTAGATCACACCTCCTAAAGCATTTGGTTCCAGTGCTGTCAAGGGCCAGGACCAGAGAGAGGGACATGGGAAGAAACCAGTTACTTACAGATAATTCAGCCTATTGGGCAAATCAGACAGAGAAGCCACCTTCTCCAGGAAGCCTTCCTTGAGTTCCCTTGTCCTGGAGTCTGCCCCTTGCTCTGATGCTGCAGGAAGCTTTCTTAACTCCAAAGCTCCTCTCACTTCCTACCAGGTGTTACGGTGACCTGATGGGGCTGTTCTCAGTCCTGCTCCACAGTCTAGTTTCTAGAGAACGTGAGAGGCTGAACCTCTTTCCTTCCATTGCACTGCGCTTTGCCTTCCCCTTAGCATCCTCCATAGTGTGCAGCAGTTTCATGGACAGAATGAACAAGTAGGGACACTAGACAGTGGTGATAGTGACTAGATCCTGCAGCCTCAGGCGCTTAGGAATCCAATGGAGCTAAGGATCGTTTTGGAGACAGGGATTCAGGGACTTCTCTGAGAAGCTGAGACCCCAACCCAGATGTTGGAGAACGGACACAGTGAAGGGTCTGGTAGGGCGACGGGCAGAGGGAAGAGGGGAGCTGTCACCTATGGGGGATGGGCAGTGGTCGGCCATGGGTGCCTCTCCTGCTATGTGCTGTCAGGACTGGACCTGGTGACCAGCATCTCTCCTGCAGCACTGGGGGCTGGGCATCCCTGCTGCGGCGTGTGGCTATGCCAGCCCTGCCAGCTTGAGACCAAGCGTTCCTCCTCCACAGCCATCTTCAAGATGAAATCCTGGTGGGAGGTGGGTGAGCCAGCGAGCATGGATGACCCCCGGACTACGTTTTGACGCGTTTACAGTCTGCCTGCATGGTTGAGCTTTCTCTTGTCTTTTAGATAAACCCCCAAACACTCCACAGGGAGTCATTCCCTGTTGCTTTCCCCCCCTCCCTGCCGGGGCAGAATCAAGGCCTACCAGTCCTGGGACACTGTATTCTTCTTCAGAATGCTCCTGCATGTTCCCTAGCTGACTGTTCATCCAGCTGAGCTGAGAGAAGCAGGGAGGGAAGAAGCGTGTCTGTCCTCATGGCTGGAAACTAAGGCCCCAAGTGGAGGCTCCTTTGTCCACGGCTCGTGGCTCCTCTCAGCTGCCTGGCAGAGTCCCACTGGTTTTCCTCTGACGTCTCAGCTCCTTTTCTGCCTCTTTCACGGGCACCTTTCCTTTCATCCCTGACATGTAGAGGCTCCCAGTATCTGCCATGCTGGTCCCCTTCTTCCTGGAGCCATACGCTGTAGAAAGTCAGGGCTAGAAGAGTCAAGTCCAGGCTGGTGCCTTCTTCTTTCTCTCTCTCTCTTTGTTTTAAAAAATTATTTATTTGTTTGTTTTTGACTATTCTGGGTTTTCACTGCTTTGCTTAGCATCCTCCATAGTGTGCAGCAGTTTCATGGACAGAATGAACAAGTAGGGACACTAGACAGTGGTGATAGTGACTAGATCCTGCAGCCTCAGGCGCTTAGGAATCCAATGGAGCTAAGGATCGTTTTGGAGACAGGGATTCAGGGACTTCTCTGAGAAGCTGAGACCCCAACCCAGATGTTGGAGAACGGACACAGTGAAGGGTCTGGTAGGGCGACGGGCAGAGGGAAGAGGGGAGCTGTCACCTATGGGGGATGGGCAGTGGTCGGCCATGGGTGCCTCTCCTGCTATGTGCTGTCAGGACTGGACCTGGTGACCAGCATCTCTCCTGCAGCACTGGGGGCTGGGCATCCCTGCTGCGGCGTGTGGCTATGCCAGCCCTGCCAGCTTGAGACCAAGCGTTCCTCCTCCACAGCCATCTTCAAGATGAAATCCTGGTGGGAGGTGGGTGAGCCAGCGAGCATGGATGACCCCCGGCCTACGTTTTGACGCGTTTACAGTCTGCCTGCATGGTTGAGCTTTCTCTTGTCTTTTAGATAAACCCCCAAACACTCCACAGGGAGTCATTCCCTGTTGCTTTCCCCCCCTCCCTGCCGGGGCAGAATCAAGGCCTACCAGTCCTGGGACACTGTATTCTTCTTCAGAATGCTCCTGCATGTTCCCTAGCTGACTGTTCATCCAGCTGAGCTGAGAGAAGCAGGGAGGGAAGAAGCGTGTCTGTCCTCATGGCTGGAAACTAAGGCCCCAAGTGGAGGCTCCTTTGTCCACGGCTCGTGGCTCCTCTCAGCTGCCTGGCAGAGTCCCACTGGTTTTCCTCTGACGTCTCAGCTCCTTTTCTGCCTCTTTCACGGGCACCTTTCCTTTCATCCCTGACATGTAGAGGCTCCCAGTATCTGCCATGCTGGTCCCCTTCTTCCTGGAGCCATACGCTGTAGAAAGTCAGGGCTAGAAGAGTCAAGTCCAGGCTGGTGCCTTCTTCTTTCTCTCTCTCTCTTTGTTTTAAAAAATTATTTATTTGTTTGTTTTTGACTATTCTGGGTTTTCACTGCTGCTGCAGGCTCTTCTCTAGTTGCAGGGAGTGGGGGTTACTCTCTAGTTGCTGTGAGCAGGCTTCTTGTTGCGGTGACTTTTCTTGTTGTGGAACTCAGGCTCTAGGGAACACGAGCTTCAGTAGTTGTGGCACATGGCCTCAATAGTTGTGCTCTGAGGCTCTAGAGCACAGGCTCCATAGCTGTGGCTCACGGGCTTAGTTGCTCTGCAGCACGTGGGTTCTTCCCGGATCAGGGATCAAACCCATGTCTGCTGCATGGGCAGGCGAACTCGTCACCACTGAGCTACCAGGGAAGCCCCAGCATCCTCTCTTGAAGGCTCTCCATGTTCTGCTTGGGGACCCCATCTGCCCCACAGCTCCTCCTCTCCCCACTCTGGGTCCCAAGACTTTCACCATCTGCTAGCTTGTTTGTATTTCCAAATGCTTCTTGGACATCTCAACCCAGGCATTACCCCAGCATCCCAAATTGAATAAATCCAGGAAGACACATAATAAACTTAGACTCCCTTCCTGGTAATAGCCACACTTCCATTCTTCTGGTCTCCCTGGCTTGCGCCCTTTATATCTTTTTTTCCTTGCTTTATTCTCCCTCAGTAGCTCCTTGAAAGTCCTGTCTGTGAGTTCTGAGAGCCGCTGGGACCCAGTGCTCCTGTCTGCAGTCCTGGTGTGGGCGGATGTGACTTGTTGCCTGCACCCCTGGGCTTCCCTCCTAGCTGGCCTGTCTGCTGCCAATCTCCCTTCACTATTTCCAGATTTATAGTTTTAATTATGTTCATTAAAATCATTAATTAGTGCAGTTTTAATTATGTCATTTTCCTGCTCAAATCGTTCAGGGTTTCCTCTTTGCTTTAGAATTAAATAATGACTTCTTGCCTAGCAACTAGAATCTTCTTTAGTATTTACTCAGTCTTTTTGACTTAATTCCTTTACACCTGTGGATAAATTACATCTCAAGCAAAGGGCGCATCTGCTGTTTTCTGAATTAGCTCAGAATTTCCTTCCTCTGTGCCTTCCGTTGTTTCAGCCCTTCCTTCTGGTCTCCTCTCTTTAAAATCCCATCCCTTCTCAAATCCCATGTCTTCAAGGATCTTATTTTGACTTCCTCAAGCCAAGTGAATTTCTTCGCTTCCTTTTGAATTGCCATCATGATAGGGACTTTATCTCATTAACCTTTATATAGCCACAAATCCTGGCCTTGTACCTTATTCTCAGGCAGCATTGGCTGAACTGTACTGGATTGGGGCATCTTGGGGAGAGCCAGCCTGAGTCTCTAAGAAGGCTAACTGATGCTGAGAAGTCTTGGATGTTGGGCTGTCATGTGGGACCTAACACATGCTTTCTCTTTAGCATTAGGGTAATTGGGAATTAAAATGTGATAATTCTCAAAGGCATAGGATTGGGAAGCATATTTCTAGAGTCTGATATAGATAAATTTTAACATCACCTGTCTGTGGCCCTGTCTGAGCAGAGAGATCGCTTATGTATTACTTCTGTTAAGCAACTAAAGGGACTTTATTGGTTCTGTCTGGTTCACGATAGATGGAAAGAAAGTTGGATCAGGATATTCGTACTTTAATGTCATCACACTGCTGTCTTGTCCTTCTAGGCTGCGGTCTTCTGGCTGACTCTATTCACAGACAGGTTCTTTCTGTGTGGTGGTAGAAATGAGTACCTGCAATTCCAGGCTTAAATTCAATTATTAGTAGTTTAGGAACCCACAAGATGACAAGAGGAGATATCTTTTATGAAAGCTTCCGCAGGAGTCCCTGGGAGGGTCTGTCCCTGAGTTCAGCATGGTGGCCAGGGGGATGTGGTGCTTTGATTGGGCGGGTATGGGCCTCACTGGACAGAGAAGCGCATTGTGACTCTCAGAAAGGCTAAGTGACTTCTCCAAGATCACACAGTGCACCAAAATCTATGTCTTCAGATCATACTTCCTCTTCTTTGGATGACCGTACCCTGTTCCTCTTAGCTAGTGTCTTTTTAGTTTCTGTGTGTTTGAGCTCTTTTTAATTTGGGAAAAGGAAGTGGCAACCCATTCAATTATTCTTGCCTGGGAAATCTCATGTGCAGAGGAGCCTGGTAGGCTACAGTCCATGGGGTTGCAAAGAGTCGGACACAACTAAGCAACTAAACAACAAGAGCAAATGTGAGCCATTTTTATTTAGGGGGAACCCTTAGCTGCAAAGATGGCTGATTGTATTTTGGGGTCCCTTCTTTCCTTTGTCTAGACTTTTTGGGGCCTCTCTGAGCACTCAATGAATGCCCAGTTCCTTCTAATTCTTTTTCTTCCTATCTTCTTTAAAAACCTGATATTGCACTCCAAAGGACTGTGCTAAGTGAAAGAAACCAGATCAAAAGGCTATATACTGTATGATCCTGGGTATCTGGAAAAGGCACAACTGCAGGTTTGGAAAACAGATGCCAGGAGAGGGGTAGGGGTTGGGGACTGACTACAAAGGCACATGGGGAAGATTTTTGAGGTAATGGACTGTTTTATATCTTGACTGTGGAGGTATTTACAAGACTGTATATATTTATCGAAATTCACAGAACCATACACAAAACAGGGTGAATTTTATGATACTTTAATAAAAACAACAACAGAAAAACTCCTGATTTTAGATCCTCTTCAGTCCTGAGTGACCATGAGAGTTTCTTCTGAATGAGCATCAAACCTTTAGGTGGTGATGAACTATGTCGCTTTGCAATATCACCACAGTCTACTACAAAGAAGGCAAATCCACAAAGTGTTCAGGTCATTCAAGAATACTTACTCTCTTTCCCAGAGAAGTGAACGAGCCTTCTCCAAGATGAGTGAATCCGTGGTGCCTCTGCGGGAAGAAGAGCCTCATCTGACTGCAAGAGGAAGGCTGTGTCCCAGTTCGCCTCCCACTGGCTGAGTCAGAGTGGAGGCTTTCTAGGGAATGCAGGAAATCTGGGATCCAGGCAGAGGGCTTAGGGCACAGCATGGGTGACAGAGGCTGTTAGAGTGGGAGGCGAGAGGGAAGGTATGATGATTCCCAGTGGTTAGTGTCTACCCTCTTCCTCTTCCTCCTGCCTGCCCTTCCATCCCGGCCGCCCTATTGTTCTTTAGGACCCACTCACCCCCCATGCCGCCTGCCCTTCCTCCGGGAGTCTCCACTTAGAGCAATTAAAAGATGGCAAATGGGGATTGCCAGGTGTTTTGCAAAGAGTCGGACACAACTAAGCAACTAAACAACAAGAGCAAATGTGAGCCATTTATTTAGGGGAACCCTTAGCTGCAAAGATGGCTGATTGTATTTTGGGGTCCCTTCTTTCCTTTGTCTAGACTTTTTGGGGCCTCTCTGAGCACTCAATGAATGCCCAGTTCCTTCTAATTCTTTTTCTTCCTATCTTCTTTAAAAACCTGATATTGCACTCCAAAGGACTGTGCTAAGTGAAAGAAACCAGATCAAAAGGCTATATACTGTATGATCCTGGGTATCTGGAAAAGGCACAACTGCAGGTTTGGAAAACAGATGCCAGGAGAGGGGTAGGGGTTGGGGACTGACTACAAAGGCACATGGGGAAGATTTTTGAGGTAATGGACTGTTTTATATCTTGACTGTGGAGGTATTTACAAGACTGTATATATTTATCGAAATTCACAGAACCATACACAAAACAGGGTGAATTTTATGATACTTTAATAAAAACAACAACAGAAAAACTCCTGATTTTAGATCCTCTTCAGTCCTGAGTGACCATGAGAGTTTCTTCTGAATGAGCATCAAACCTTTAGGTGGTGATGAACTATGTCGCTTTGCAATATCACCACAGTCTACTACAAAGAAGGCAAATCCACAAAGTGTTCAGGTCATTCAAGAATACTTACTCTCTTTCCCAGAGAAGTGAACGAGCCTTCTCCAAGATGAGTGAATCCGTGGTGCCTCTGCGGGAAGAAGAGCCTCATCTGACTGCAAGAGGAAGGCTGTGTCCCAGTTCGCCTCCCACTGGCTGAGTCAGAGTGGAGGCTTTCTAGGGAATGCAGGAAATCTGGGATCCAGGCAGAGGGCTTAGGGCACAGCATGGGTGACAGAGGCTGTTAGAGTGGGAGGCGAGAGGGAAGGTATGATGATTCCCAGTGGTTAGTGTCTACCCTCTTCCTCTTCCTCCTGCCTGCCCTTCCATCCCGGCCGCCCTATTGTTCTTTAGGACCCACTCACATGCCTCCTTCCCTTCCCCAGTGTGAGTCCTCCCCACAGAGCCGCCCTGCCCTTGGCCTCCGGGAGTCTCCCCAGGGGACTGTCTCATGCCCATCTCTGTTTTCTCTGTTCTCCCCAATTCCTCCCTAGTCCCTTTGAGCTCATTGCATTGCAGTTGGGGCATTTTGCTTTTTGTCCCTGTCTGATGATTCCTTTCTGTGCCGTAGGTACTCTGACCTCTTCATGCCCCACCCCAACTCTACCTGGTCTCTCCTCCAGCCACAGGTGTTCGAAGGTGTGGCATCACCAGGAGATACTGTAGAACATACAAATGATGTCATGATTCCTGGAGTTTTAGTAGCCTTCTGCTCCATGGGACATCTCAAATTAGAAAAATGTTTTGTTGTAGAAATCCATCACGTTTTGTGATTTAAAGCATCGCATGAAAAATATACATAAGATACAAACTTTTTTATTTTTTCTGAAATAATACATTTACCAAAAAAAGTTGACTCTCAATGACAAACGAATATAGAAAAAGCTCTAGTGGTGGAACGGAGGTGTTGGGAAGCTGGCTTTGGCTGTCCCAAGTGGAATCGCTTCTGTGTGTGTCTTTCAAGGAGTCACTGGTTATGGAAGCAGGTGTGGACTAAGCGACAGGTAAGAGCGGAGGCCAGAGTAAACCTTTGTGTGTTCAGTCTCTAAAGGGCATATATATGTATGAAAGGGAAGGTGTTAGTTGCTCAGTTGTCTCTGAATCTTTGCAACCCCATTGATTGTAGCCCGCCAGGCTCCTCCGTCTATGGATTTCTCCAAGCACGAATCCTGGAGGGGGTTGCCATTTCCCTCCTAGGAGGTCTTCCTGACCCATGGATTGAACCAGGGTCTGCAGCATTGCAGGTAGATTCTTTATGATGTGAGCCACGAGGGAAGTCCATATATATGTATACATGCATATATATGTATGTATATATATATGTTTATATTTATATGTTTTTAGCTGCGTAAGTCCTTTTTAGAAAAAGTTATGCAACTTGATTGAGCAATATAAGAGCTATATAAATGGAGAGAAGTACCACGATTTTGAATGGGAAAACATAAGAATAGAAATTCTCCCTCAAATGAATCTGGTAAGGTCAATATTACAAATTTTTTTTTGGCCATTTCCATTGATCTTTCATTTTTATTTGTCTTTTGTTCTTTGGCCTGTGTGGGCCTCACATCGCAGTGGCCTCTCTCATTGCAGAGCACCGGCTGTGGGCGCATGCGCTCCAGAGCTCCAGTTCGGTAGTTGGACACATCGGTCCAGCTGCTCCATGGCATGTGGGATCTTCCCAGGCTAGGGATCGAACTGGTGCCCCTTGCACTGCCAGGCGGTGTCCTTAACCCCTGGACCACCAGGGAAGCCCGCAATATTACAATTTTTAAATCAAAATCTAAACTAGTGTTTTTCTTCAGCTTGAGACAATCTGATTTTAAAATGGACACGGACGCATAAAGGGCAAGAAGACCCAAGTAATTTGGAAGAACAGTATGGGTGAACTCACTTTACCACCTACCAAGGTCTATACCCTGCTATGTAAAGCAGAAGTTAATTAGCTGATATGGTCATGACCCAGGTAAACACATTCATGGAAAGGTTTGCCTTTTCACCCTGTTTCCTGAGTCCTCTTTGTGTACAACCATGTGCCAGTCGCCCTGAACGATGCCTGCCAGCACTCATGCCTTGGGAATTCCAATACTGTACCTAAAAGGATATTTTTGATGACTTGACAATCAGATTGAAATACATACTCTGGAAACAAGGTTGAAGCTGAGACTCTAGTTGTAATAAAGCTCCTGAGAAACATTTCCTGGCAGTTGTTTATCGTTTGCTTTTAGCTAAATGGGTCTGATACTTTCCAGCTTTAAGTTTCACAAAAAGAATCTGTTTTAGGGAGTGGAGCAGGGGTTTAAGCCCACCGGGGAAGAACATCAGGGTCTTCCTGGGGCAAATAGTGCCAGAAGAAAGGGGTCTGGCTTTGCCAGAGAGAGGAAACGGGCTCCTCTGGGGGAAGCCAGCACTGCCCTGGTGAAATGAGGCCTGCGGTCTGGCTCTGACACAGTTGGGTGCCCAGCCAGGGTCCTCCAGTCAGGTTGGAGATCTTGCCAGCCCAGCAGATGGGCTTGTACATGCTTTGGGCTTATGCCTGGGCTGGATGGTGATGCCGACAGGCTGTGGGCTGTGGTCTCAAAGGACAGGTTCAGGAGGGAATGCAATGCTAATACAGCCTGTGCAGGATTAGCCAGGCAAGCTGCCTGCGTGACCACCGCTGCAGCCGGAGTGCAGCCAGACTCCACGCCTCCAGCACCAGGCTTGAGGCTGTGAGACAGGATGGACTCCCAGTGAATCCCCCAAATGCTGTGACCCGCTCGGCCTCCCACAGCCGCTGCGGGTGCGCTGTGCTGAAGCGATGTTGGGAAGTCAGCCTGTGGTCAGAGGACTCGTATGCTCCAGCTTCCAGGTGCTCCCCACCTCCTCTCAGGGATGGAAACAGGTACCCTAAGGCACACATTGGACCTGTGGCGCTGATAGACTGGAGTGAGCCTCTGGACCTGTCTTCTTGAAGCAGGTATAAACTCAGGTGCCAAAGGGGTCTGAGAGAGAAGAGACTGACGACTGTAGCCTGGGGTCATAGCCAGGGCTGGGCTCAGAGAGGCAGCTTCAGAGTTATCCCTGAAGGGGGATGGAGTTCAACAGCCTGAACATCCTTGTGTTTTCTCTCGTTGTATAGTTGCTCAGTTGTGTCCAACTCTTTTGTGACTCCATGGACTGTAGCTCACCAGGTTCCTCTGTCGGTGGAATTTTCCAGGCACGAATATTGGAGTGGGTTGCCATGCTCCCCTCCAGAGGATCTTCCTGACCCAGGGATCAAACTTGTGTCTCCTGCATCTCCTGCATTGGCAGGCAGATTCTTTACCACTGAGCCGCCTGGAAAGTCAGCTTAAAAGTTAGCTGGCCAGCTTAAAATTCTAAGAATCAGGGATAAGGAGTCAGCCAATGGCAAATTGATGGAAGTCTTTCTCCTCTCCTGCCATTTCCTACTTCTCACAGATGAGTCCAGGAACCTTCCAGACTGGACTGATGCTTTTGTACCTTTGAAGTTGCTTTGGAGAAAGCAAGTAGGAGAAGCTGACATCGGAAGTTAGCTCATCCCTTCCGCCTGAGCCAGTTCTGGTTTATCTTTCAGATCCCGCCCTGCCTTGCAACTGTGTACATCTACTTATTACATTCGTGTTGTAGGCGTGGGCATCCCTCCTTCTCCCCACTGTTTCTTTTCAAAACTTTGCCCCAAGCATGAGTTCTTAGATTCTGTTTTGTCCAAACAGTTTGAGCCAACACACCCACATGAGCAGACTTTGCAGAGAGCTTGATTCCAGTGCTGGTCCTTACAGATGTCCTCTCAGCTTCTGGGCCATCAAAATAGGAAACTGGCCTGGCCAGAGACAGCTCGAGTGCCAGAATGACCTCATCGCTGGGCCCTGCTGAAGGGTGCGGAGACCTGAATGTACAGGAAGGAGTGACTCCTGAGAGCTAAGTTGATTGTGGATTTGGCCTTTTTTTTTTTTTTTTTCCAGATAGTGCATCTAATAAATAATGTATGGGAAGAGGCAGAGAGCTCTGACTTCAAGTCCCAAACAGTACAAGCTGAGTAACCTTGGGCTGCTTGCTTAAAGTCTCCAAGCTTATTTTCCTCATCTGTAAAATGGGAATAGAGATACCAACTGTGTTGTTTGACATAAGAAAAAGATAGAGACGGTATGATTTGTGAGCCTCATGTGGTGCCCTATAAACTATTTTTCAAATTTCTCCAGGTGACTTTGTTGTGCTTTCTAGTTGAACCAAAAGGAATGAATTGCCCCAAGTAGAATTGTGGTTCTGGCCGTGGGGGGAAGTGTAGTTAAGGTAAAGAGGAAGGTTTGCAGGGCAAGTGTAGATCAATCACTTCTTGCTCAGAGGATCTTCCTGACCCAGGGATCAAATGCCTGCATCTCCTGCATTGGCAGGCAGATTCTTTACCAATGAGCCGCCTGGAAACTCAGCTTAAAAGTTAGCTGGCCAGCTTAAAATTCTAAGAATCAGGGATAAGGAGTCAGCCAATGGCAAATTGATGGAAGTCTTTCTCCTCTCCTGCCATTTCCTACTTCTCACAGATGAGTCCAGGAACCTTCCAGACTGGACTGATGCTTTTGTACCTTTGAAGTTGCTTTGGAGAAAGCAAGTAGGAGAAGCTGACATCGGAAGTTAGCTCATCCCTTCCGCCTGAGCCAGTTCTGGTTTATCTTTCAGATCCCGCCCTGCCTTGCAACTGTGTACATCTACTTATTACATTCGTGTTGTAGGCGTGGGCATCCCCCTCCCTTCTCCCCACTGTTTCTTTTCAAAACTTTGCCCCAAGCATGAGTTCTTAGATTCTGTTTTGTCCAAACAGTTTGAGCCAACACACCCACATGAGCAGACTTTGCAGAGAGCTTGATTCCAGTGCTGGTCCTTACAGATGTCCTCTCAGCTTCTGGGCCATCAAAATAGGAAACTGGCCTGGCCAGAGACAGCTCGAGTGCCAGAATGACCTCATCGCTGGGCCCTGCTGAAGGGTGCGGAGACCTGAATGTACAGGAAGGAGTGACTCCTGAGAGCTAAGTTGATTGTGGATTTGGCCTTTTTTTTTTTTTTTTTCCAGATAGTGCATCTAATAAATAATGTATGGGAAGAGGCAGAGAGCTCTGACTTCAAGTCCCAAACAGTACAAGCTGAGTAACCTTGGGCTGCTTGCTTAAAGTCTCCAAGCTTATTTTCCTCATCTGTAAAATGGGAATAGAGATACCAACTGTGTTGTTTGACATAAGAAAAAGATAGAGACGGTATGATTTGTGAGCCTCATGTGGTGCCCTATAAACTATTTTTCAAATTTCTCCAGGTGACTTTGTTGTGCTTTCTAGTTGAACCAAAAGGAATGAATTGCCCCAAGTAGAATTGTGGTTCTGGCCGTGGGGGGAAGTGTAGTTAAGGTAAAGAGGGAAGGTTTGCAGGGCAAGGACAACCACTCCCTGGGAACTCTGAGATCAATCACTTCTTCTAATTGCTCTTGTCTCTTCTGAGATGGGAGTGGTTCTAGAAACCACTCCATTCTGAATCTCTTGTCCCTTCCTGCAACGATGAAGGCACATGGTGGCGGGCGCAGTGGGGCCGGGACAGGGAACCCTGGTGCTCAGACACCCTGTGCCTCACTGGGCTCTAAGGCCTGCCTTCCTTCTCCCTGCAGAGGCCTCAGAGTGTGTGCCTAGATTCACCACCTTTAAGGCTTCCTTTCCCCATCTGCTCTGGCGTGTTTACCTTTCTCATCCCTCGTCTAAACAACTTTTCTTTCTCATGCCTATCCACAACCACGCACCCTGCCCTGCGGGTATCTGATCTCTGGATCTTGTTGTAATTTCAGGAAGCTTTCTCATTTACATCGAAAGATGCAGAGGTTTTGCTTTCCTCTATTTATTTATTTATTTTTTAAAGATTTATTTATCTATTTACTTTGGGCGGGGGTCGGGTTGGGGAGGGAGGGGAGTGGGCGGGCCACTTCTATTGGTCTTTCATTTCTCTATTTTCATTCGTCTTCGTTCTTTGGCTCCTGTGGGCCTCCCATCGCGGTGGCGTCTGTCGTTGCAGAGCATCGGCTCTGGGCGCATGCGCTCCAGAGCTCCCGCTCAGTAGTTGGACACATCAGTCCAGCCGCTCCGCGGCACATGGGATCTTCCCAGGCCAGGGCTCGAACCGGCGCCCCTTGCACTGCAAGGCGGTGTCCTTACCCGCTGGACCACCAGGGGAAGCCCTGCTTTCCTCTATTTAGGATCTGTATAGATAACTTCTCCCAAGAGAAGAGGGTCTGGCATGAAGAAAATTCTAATCTCCCTTCTAGTCCCTGTCAGTTTTGTTTCTGGTGGTTAGTGGGACACCTGGGGGAGAGCTGGCTCTGACCAGCCCGATTAGTCTCCTAGGGAGACCACAGGCGTGGACCAGCCCCTTGAGAGCATCCCCAGTATCTGGACAGAGATGAGGTGGGGCAACCAGAACAGTATCAGCGTTCTTTCTGAGAATCAGGGTGTAAGTTTCTGAATTTCGGCTTGTTCTGGTTGGCATGTAATCTTTTTTTCACTTTGTCTCAATTCTCTCAAGCCCTGAGTCACTGGGCTAATTTAAGTGGATAGTCTAAGAGGTCATTATACATCAAGCCACAAACCCTTGGACTCTTACTGTACTAAGATGCTTTATGCTTTATTTCTTTCGTAAATTAATGTCGATGGTTATGTGCTCACATAAGAGAAATCAGGCAGTGCAACTGAGGGAAATTAGGTAGCAGTCCTAAATACACCTATCTTTCATTTCTGAGAATTTCTCTTTCCATCTCCTCCACTCTTTTGCATTTTTGTTTGTATTTGTAGGAAAAGCTATCAGTTCTATCTAGTTCCATGGCATCAGATATCTCCTATATATTCCTAAATTTTTACTTCTGTCCAAACCTCCCTTCTAAGACTCGTGTATCCACCTGCCTACATATCTAATAGGCTTCTTACTCTTCAGGTGTCCAAACCTGAGCTCCTGGCTTTTCTAACCCAAATTTGCTCCTTCTGCAGTCTTTCTCATCTTTTCCATGTCAAGAAGAGTGGGCGCCTGGCATGCAGTTGGTGCTCAGTAAATATTTATAGAGACTTATAGACGAAAGAATAAGAAAATGAGGGCTTCCCTGGTGGTCCAGTGGGTGAAGCGTCTGCCTTGCAGTGCAAGGAGCACCAGTTTGATCCCTGGCCCGGGAAGATCCCATGTGCCACGGAGCGGCTGGACCAGTGTGTCCAATTAGGAGCCAGCACTCTGGAACACATGCGCCCAGAGCTGGTGCTCTGCAACGAGAGAGGCCACTGCGATGGGAGGCCCACACAGGCCAAAGAATTAAGATGGATGAAAATAAATAAATGAAGGACCAACAAAAGAAGCCAAAATTAAGGGAAAAAAAAAAAATAAGAAAATGAGAGTTCATACTTTTGTGCTTGCAGTCAGGAATGGATGGATCCATTCCAAACACTGCCGCTCATGAAGTGTGTTTCACTGGAGGAGCTGCTTCCTGCCCCACTGCAGCTTCTATCCCCCTAAAATGTGGATGATGTTACTATCTGTCATGAACGTACCAGAACATAATGAGAGTCACTTCAGGTAAATGCAAGCCATTGGATCTCAGACCTTACCCAGAGCATTCAGTGCCCCCTTTCCCCCACTGCATTACATGGATATTTAACCAGGCATTTATTCAGGACTGCTTTACACATCTCTATTGAATCCTGTCTACCAAGACCAAAATGATTTCTGAGTCACTGGGCTAATTTAAGTGGATAGTCTAGGGAAAAGGAAAAGCTATCAGTTCTTATCTAAGTCAGTGCAACTGAGGGAAATTAGGTAGCAGTCCTAAATACACCTATCTTTCATTTCTGAGAATTTCTCTTTCCATCTCCTCCACTCTTTTGCATTTTTGTTTGTATTTGTAGGAAAAGCTATCAGTTCTATCTAGTTCCATGGCATCAGATATCTCCTATATATTCCTAAATTTTTACTTCTGTCCAAACCTCCCTTCTAAGACTCGTGTATCCACCTGCCTACATATCTAATAGGCTTCTTACTCTTCAGGTGTCCAAACCTGAGCTCCTGGCTTTTCTAACCCAAATTTGCTCCTTCTGCAGTCTTTCTCATCTTTTCCATGTCAAGAAGAGTGGGCGCCTGGCATGCAGTTGGTGCTCAGTAAATATTTATAGAGACTTATAGACGAAAGAATAAGAAAATGAGGGCTTCCCTGGTGGTCCAGTGGGTGAAGCGTCTGCCTTGCAGTGCAAGGAGCACCAGTTTGATCCCTGGCCCGGGAAGATCCCATGTGCCACGGAGCGGCTGGACCAGTGTGTCCAATTAGGAGCCAGCACTCTGGAGCGCGTGTGCCCAGAGCTGGTACTCTGCAACGAGAGAGGCCACTGCGATGGGAGGCCCACACAGGCCAAAAAAATTAAGATGGATGAAAATAAATAAATGAAGGACCAATAAAAGAGGCCAAAATTTAAAAAAAAAAAAAGAATAAGAAAATGAGAGTTCATACTTTTGTGCTTGCAGTCAGGAATGGATGGATCCATTCCAAACACTGCCGCTCATGAAGTGTGTTTCACTGGAGGAGCTGCTTCCTGCCCCACTGCAGCTTCTATCCCCCTAAAATGTGGATGATGTTACTATCTGTCATGAACGTACCAGAACATAATGAGAGTCACTTCAGGTAAATGCAAGCCATTGGATCTCAGACCTTACCCAGAGCATTCAGTGCCCCCTTTCCCCCACTGCATTACATGGATATTTAACCAGGCATTTATTCAGGACTGCTTTACACATCTCTATTGAATCCTGTCTACCCAAAATGATTTCTCAACACACGCCTTCAGTCTAAGGAGACAGATTTCTTTATCATCTTGGGAACACATCATCACGTTGCTGCTCGGAATTCTCCTCTCCCAATCCCAGGCCTGGAATGCTATCTCCCAAACCCTTCCAGACTCTCCCTCCCATTCAAGTCTGAGTTCCCGTCGCCCGAGTCCCGCCGACTCTACAGCTGTGCTGATTACTGGCTTCTCTGATTTCTTCCACACCAATCCACGTTGGATGGCCTCCTGACTCATACTGTGTGTGTTTATCTTCTTTCCTTAGGATACAACCCCTTGAAGCCATGACAGTTCTGTTACTCATTCTCCTCTCTCATCTTTATAGTACATAACATGAAACAACTGTGTGCATTTATTTATGCCAAGTTAAAAAAAAATGTTACATACACATAATATAAAATTGGCCATCTGAACTGTTTTCAAGTGTACAGTTCTGTGGTGTTAAGTACATTCCCATTGTTGGGCAACCTCCACAACCCTCCATCTTTCTAACTCCTTTCATCTTGTAAAACTGAAACTCTGTACCTATTAAACCATAACCTCCCATTCTCCTCTATCCCCAGTCCCCAACAATCACTGTTATACTTTCTATCTTTATGATTTTTGATGAGCTTAAGGATCTCATATAAGTGTATGATTATACATTGTCTTTTGGTGGCTGTCTTATTTCCCTGAGCATAATGTCCTCGAGGTTCATCCATGTTGTTCCATGTGCCAGAATTTCCTTCTTTTTGATGGCTGAATAATATTTCATTGTATGTGTATATCCCATTGAGTTTATCCATTCATTTATCAAAGGATACTTGGATTGCTTCTACCTTTTCGCTCTTATGAATAATGCTGCTGTGAATATGGGTGTGCGACTATCTCTTCGAGACCCTGGTTTCAGTTCTTTTGTGTATATAGCCAGAAGGCAAATTGCTGGTAATTCTATGTTTAACTTTTGGTAATTCTATGGTAATTCTATGTTTAACATTTTGAGGAGCCGCTGTACTGTTTTCCATGGCGGCTGCACTGTTTACCTTACGTTTACAGTCATGCACAAGGGTTCCAGTTTCTCCACATCTTTGCTAATCCTTTGTTATTTTACTCGTAGCCACCATTGACATTTCCTTAATGACTAGTGGGTCAGAGCCCAGGTGGCACAGTGGTAAGGAATCTGCCTGCCAAGGCAGGAGGCTCAAGAGACGCAGGTTTGATCTCTGGATAGGGAAGATCCCCTAAAGTAGGAAATAGCCACCTGCTCCAGTATTCTTGCCTGGAAAATTCCATGGGCAAAGGAGTCTGGCAGTCTAGACTGACCACAAAGAATCGGACACAACTGCGCACACACACCAAACACAGACTGACTAATGATACCAAGTACTTTTTCATGTGCTTATTGACCAGTTGTTTATCTTCTTTGGAGAAGTGACAATTTACATGCTTTGCTCATTTTTTTAATCAGGTGGTTTCTTTTTTTGGTTGTTGAGTTGTAAGAAGAGTTTTTATATTTTCTGCACATTAACCCTTGATGAGATATACGATGTGTAAACACTGGGTGATTTAGACCAGGAACTCATTGCTAATTGTTCACCCAGTGTTATAGGAGTCTGCATTTGAAGGACCTACCAGCTGGCAGGTAATTTGAAAGAACTCTTTGACCTATGACAGACATTTTCCATACTTGATCTCAGGCAGAACTCAGCAATCCTGTAAAGTATGCAAGATCACCTTCATCCTATAGGTGTAGAAACGGAGGCTCAGAGAGGTCAAGTAATTTACTAAGGTGTTCCAGCCTCTTAAGTGGCGTAACCGGCTGTCATTTTTCCCTGAGCATAATGTCCTCGAGGTTCATCCATGTGCCTAGATTTTTTGATCTTAACATTTGGGAAGAGTTTATCCATTCATTTATCAAAGGATACTTGGATTGCTTCTACCTTTTCGCTCTTATGAATAATGCTGCTGTGAATATGGGTGTGCGACTATCTCTTCGAGACCCTGGTTTCAGTTCTTTTGTGTATATAGCCAGAAGGCAAATTGCTGGTAATTCTATGTTTAACTTTTGGTAATTCTATGGTAATTCTATGTTTAACATTTTGAGGAGCCGCTGTACTGTTTTCCATGGCGGCTGCACTGTTTACCTTACGTTTACAGTCATGCACAAGGGTTCCAGTTTCTCCACATCTTTGCTAATCCTTTGTTATTTTACTCGTAGCCACCATTGACATTTCCTTAATGACTAGTGGGTCAGAGCCCAGGTGGCACAGTGGTAAGGAATCTGCCTGCCAAGGCAGGAGGCTCAAGAGACGCAGGTTTGATCTCTGGATAGGGAAGATCCCCTAAAGTAGGAAATAGCCACCTGCTCCAGTATTCTTGCCTGGAAAATTCCATGGGCAAAGGAGTCTGGCAGTCTAGACTGACCACAAAGAATCGGACACAACTGCGCACACACACCAAACACAGACTGACTAATGATACCAAGTACTTTTTCATGTGCTTATTGACCAGTTGTTTATCTTCTTTGGAGAAGTGACAATTTACATGCTTTGCTCATTTTTTTAATCAGGTGGTTTCTTTTTTTGGTTGTTGAGTTGTAAGAAGAGTTTTTATATTTTCTGCACATTAACCCTTGATGAGATATACGATGTGTAAACACTGGGTGATTTAGACCAGGAACTCATTGCTAATTGTTCACCCAGTGTTATAGGAGTCTGCATTTGAAGGACCTACCAGCTGGCAGGTAATTTGAAAGAACTCTTTTGACCTATGACAGACATTTTCCATACTTGATCTCAGGCAGAACTCAGCAATCCTGTAAAGTATGCAAGATCACCTTCATCCTATAGGTGTAGAAACGGAGGCTCAGAGAGGTCAAGTAATTTACTAAGGTGTTCCAGCCTCTTAAGTGGCGTAACCGGCATATGAAGCCATGCCTCCCTGCCTCCCCTCACCTCCTGTGCCTTTGGGCAGTGTGTGAGAGCGTGTGAGCTTCACACATGTGTTTTTCATCATTTGCGTTCTCTGGATTTTATTAAAGAAACCCCTGTGCCTGGCAAGCAAGCCATTGCCAGCACCCCTGACTCTGCAAAATGTGTTCCCTCCGTACGTTTGGGTCAAATACCTGGCGTTCACTTATCCAGCCTTCACTGGGAGGGCAGAAACTCCAGTTTTTCCAATCTGCTATCTCCACTGTCCCGCTTCTAGCTTAGGACTTTTTTAGAGTTTGCTCACACACATCAATCCGTTTGATTCAACAGGAAGTTAGTGCTGAGCAGGAGGCTTTGTCCTGGGACAGGGGGATGGATGGGAAGACAGTCCCACCTGTGATACTGAGGGGCTGGACTGGGCAGCAAACTCAACTCTGGAGCAAAGAGACATGTTGTACCTTTGAAAGCCGAGCACACAGTGTAGTACAGACTGTCAGGAGGCCAAAAACAGAGGGCACAGGGTTTTAATGTGTTCTGGAAACATCTTCTCTGACCCACTGTAGGTGTGTGCTCAGAAAAGCCAACCTGTTCAATATCAGACTGAACAAAATATGTTCAGGAAGGAAATATGCTACAAATTATACAGCACAGTCCAAAGCTGAGAGATGCCCTCTTTGGATTATACACATTTTAGCTCCCTAGATCTCAGTTGAGTTGGGATTGAATATCCACTAGAGTGTCATGGGCATGGGGCTCAAAGCGGATGGGGTGCAGTTCTGCTGCAGGACACAGACCACTCAGACGAGCACCCCACAGAAACTAAGGCAAGTTGTTATGAGAAGGTTTCATCAGCTTCCAAGAGGGATTCCACAGTTCCGGATATGGAATGGTATTCATAAGATGTGAATTGCATATTTTAGCACTTATAAAATTATAACCCACATAACGAGCAATTATCTACTTTATGAATGCAGTCTCACTTATTTTTTTAATAAAAATCCTATGAAGTACAGGTGCCATTATTAGTGAGGCAAAGAATTCTCCAGAGTCTCACAACTGGTAGACTTTGGAACCTAGACTTGAACATGATTCTGCTTCATTTCTTTAGTCTTTGCTTTCAAAGCCTGCACTAAACCACCTCCCCATCTCATGCACTCCTGGATGCCAGGCCATTAGTTGAAAAAAACAGAAGCCAGTAGAAATACTTCTTACCTTTGCCCACACTTAGCATTCTCCTAGAGATATTTGTAGGGGTCCAAAATCATGTAAAAGAATGAGCACCAGAGGGAAACTTGTCTGTAGCCTGAGTTCTTTCAGCATGGGCGACTTTTCTTGGCTCTTATGTAGTGAATAATGTATCAACTTCAACAGTTTCCTTGTCCCTACGCCCCATGGGATTTTCTTTCCTGTTAAGGTTTTTTTTTTTTTTTTTTTAATCGTGGCAAAACGTACCAATAAATAATATCCCATTAGGGGTATTTGGTAAATTCAGTGTTGTACAGCCATCACCTGTACTTAGTTCCAGAATATTTTCATCACCCCCCAAAGGAAGCCCTGGAACCATTAAGCAGTCATTTCCCATTCCTCCTTCTTCCAGCTCCTAGCAAACATTCATCTCATCTGCTTTCTGTCTCTATAGATTGACTGACTCTGGTTATTTCATCTGAAAGGGAACATACCATATGTGGCCTTGTGTGTGTTCTGTTAATTTTACCATTCAGGGTTCCTCCTTTGCACCCACCATTTGCAGCCCCACCGTCCTGGATACAGCTTTGGAATCAGTGATTGAACTGGGCAAAGTTCTTGGGCAGGCTGATGAGGTTGTTAGATTAAGTGAATTGTTGCAGAGCTCCTTGTTCTTTTTGGTGGGGGGGATGGGGGGGCAGGACCAATGGTTTTTATTCAAGTTGGGAGTGGGAGAGGACCAGGAGTCAGAGGCAATGGCGCAGGGGCTGCAGGGGAGGCAGTGGTGCCCAGGGAGTTTGTGGGCGGACAGCATCGTGGAGGCGGAGACTCCAGGAAGTTGTGGCCGCGTGAGATGGCGGGAATGATTCTTTGCGACTCTTCAATTCCATCACTGACTAATCCAGAAGAAGCTCTTTGAAGTGCCATGCTGTCGTAACAAAACATCCAAACGAGCAAGTGTACCTTGGAGCACCTGGCCACCTGGCAGCACACGCTGCAGACACGGGCTGGCCTTGGCTGGGCTCGCTGCCGTGTTGAGTCTCACAACTGGTAGACTTTGGAACCTAGACTTGAACATGATTCTGCTTCATTTCTTTAGTCTTTGCTTTCAAAGCCTGCACTAAACCACCTCCCCATCTCATGCACTCCTGGATGCCAGGCCATTAGTTGAAAAAAACAGAAGCCAGTAGAAATACTTCTTACCTTTGCCCACACTTAGCATTCTCCTAGAGATATTTGTAGGGGTCCAAAATCATGTAAAAGAATGAGCACCAGAGGGAAACTTGTCTGTAGCCTGAGTTCTTTCAGCATGGGCGACTTTTCTTGGCTCTTATGTAGTGAATAATGTATCAACTTCAACAGTTTCCTTGTCCCTACGCCCCATGGGATTTTCTTTCCTTTTAAAGGGTTTTTTTTTTTTTTTTAATCGTGGCAAAACGTACCAAAAAATAATATCCCATTAGGGGTATTTGGTAAATTCAGTGTTGTACAGCCATCACCTGTACTTAGTTCCAGAATATTTTCATCACCCCCCAAAGGAAGCCCTGGAACCATTAAGCAGTCATTTCCCATTCCTCCTTCTTCCAGCTCCTAGCAAACATTCATCTCATCTGCTTTCTGTCTCTATAGATTGACTGACTCTGGTTATTTCATCTGAAAGGGAACATACCATATGTGGCCTTGTGTGTGTTCTGTTAATTTTACCATTCAGGGTTCCTCCTTTGCACCCACCATTTGCAGCCCCACCGTCCTGGATACAGCTTTGGAATCAGTGATTGAACTGGGCAAAGTTCTTGGGCAGGCTGATGAGGTTGTTAGATTAAGTGAATTGTTGCAGAGCTCCTTGTTCTTTTTGGTGGGGGGGATGGGGGGGCAGGACCAATGGTTTTTATTCAAGTTGGGAGTGGGAGAGGACCAGGAGTCAGAGGCAATGGCGCAGGGGCTGCAGGGGAGGCAGTGGTGCCCAGGGAGTTTGTGGGCGGACAGCATCGTGGAGGCGGAGACTCCAGGAAGTTGTGGCCGCGTGAGATGGCGGGAATGATTCTTTGCGACTCTTCAATTCCATCACTGACTAATCCAGAAGAAGCTCTTTGAAGTGCCATGCTGTCGTAACAAAACATCCAAACGAGCAAGTGTACCTTGGAGCACCTGGCCACCTGGCAGCACACGCTGCAGACACGGGCTGGCCTTGGCTGGGCTCGCTGCCGTGTTGGGGTGTGCCTGGGGTCCCCAGACCGCAGCTGGCTCCATGCCCCCTGTGGCTCATCTTCGAGAAGGCCTGCCTGACTCTGGTGTCCCAACCTCTGGACCCCACGGAGGTTCAGGTTCTTCATGTCTCTTTGCAGAGAAGAATTCAGCGAGAGACAAAGTGATAGGTAAGAAATAGATTTATTTGGATTCGGAGAAGCCACACTCCACAGACAGAGTGTGGGCCATGGTAAAGCGAATCGAGCGGCCGAGCTCCTTATTCTTGACCTTAGACAAGTTACTCAAAGCTTCTTTGCCCCGGTTTTCTCTCTCTCTAATATGGAGATATATTAATGTCTACATCCTGGAGCGATTCTGAGGATTACTTGAGGTAATCCATAGAAGTGCACAGGGTGCCTGCTTATGGGAATGGCTTCATATGTGTTAGTATCATGTGCTTAGTTGGTGGTATGAGTTGGACTGGGCCTGACATTGTTCACTGGAATAATAACGGAGTCTCTCAGCGGCCCGTCTGCCTGCGGACCGAGCCTGAACGTTGTCATCAGGGCTGCACTGGCCACACACTCTTCAACTCAGGAAGCTTCTAGATTCTCTACTATCTGGAGAGTTCAGATTCCTTAGCTCTGTGTTTAAGACGCTCTGCCTCTCACTTCCTTTCTTTCTGGTTTCTCTTCCCATCCTTTCCCCATGAACCCTTTCCCCATGAACCCTTTCCCTGCCACCACAGTAGACCACCCTCAGTTGGCAAGGGCCCCCTGGGCTTTCCAGCCTCTGTGTCTCTGCTCCTCCTCTTCCCTCTGCTGAGAATGCCCTTCCCTCATCGTCATCCGGCTACGCTCCTGTCTTCCTCTCTGTTCTTTCATCCATCAGGATTGTATGTACATCGGAGGGTTGTTCTGAGATCGTCTGACATAAACATGACCAAGATGACATAAGGTTCACAATAATGTTAGCTGAGAGAAAAAGCACACACGTGTGGGAGACATCTGGTAATTGTTCATGTTGTGTTAATTATCTTTGTTTTGTATCATTAGATCATTCTATGAGGACTGTTTGTACATACCCGCATTCCCTGCGAGACAGCACATTCTTTGACAATAGGGCCATATCTTACGTTTATATCCCCACTGGTGCCCAGGTGGAAGTCTGCGTTTAGAGTCTCCATAATCATGTATTAAAATGAGCGATCTGTGTGCTTCTTCTCACCCCCTGTTTTCATTAGGGAGATAAATCAGTTGCCAATGAATTCAGAGCCAGTGGGAAACAGGCTGAGTTTGTTTTGACCTTTCAGGCACCACTCCGAGGCCTTCTGAATCAGATACTCTGGGGTGGGGCCCCGCAACCAGCGTTCTAACCAGCCTTCAGGTGATTCTGATGCTCTTCAACCTGTGGCGCGAGGTGGACCCCATGTTACTCCGGGCGCCTCTGGTGCCCAGTGCTGCTGTGTTGCCTCTGGCTTCCTGGCAACTCGCTCACAGGACTCCCCCAGCCAGGCCCCCTTTTCCTGCTTTCAGCTTTTCCCTCCTTCCTTCCTTCCACACTTCAGAACGTGCCCATTCTGGGTCCCTTTATTTGTCCAGATTTGTGGCAGGTGAATGGCTCGTCTGAACTGATGAGTGCCACCTTGCTGAAGAGGGGCCAACCGTGCCTCAGGTGAACCGTGTGATCTTTGGCCAGCCCCTTCATCGTTCTGACCCCAAGCGCTTTCAGGTGGTGCTCCGGAGCTTCCTCCAAGAAGGAAGCCTGCCCCTTTCTGGACCTCCTCACACCCTCCATCTCTGCTTTTGTTTCCTCTCTTCCCTGTGTGAAATACTTCATGGAGACTTCTGGTTTTTATCACTGCCCTTGATTCTCTCTTTTCATGCCTCTGTGTGTGTGTCCACATGTATACATGTATACAGGTGGCTCCTAGTATCTGTGGGTTCTACGTCCCCATATTCAACCAACCGGGGATCCTGTACTGTGTTTTCAGTCTGCAGTTGATTGCATGTATAGATGTGAAATCAGCGAATAGGCAGAGCATTCTGTACTAGGCTATTTTATATACTGGACTTGAACGTATGTGGTTTTGGTATCTATTGGGTTCCTGGAAACGATTCCCCACAGACACAAAGGGACAATTATACATGTATGCATCTATATAAATGTGTATATACATATTTACACATATATATGCACACAATATATGTACACATACACATACAGTATATACATATATTTTTATATATACACAATATATACATATATACAGTATATACATATATAATCTTATATATATAAATTATGAGTAATGGATTTATATAGATATAAATTTAACTAATTATATAATCTTCACATAACATCATATACTGATTTGGTTCCTAAGCATTTCCTCTTGTTTATCTAATCAGATGTGAGAAGTCAGGTCTCCAAAGGAAAGTCTTTGGCTTCTTTTCTCTGATCCTCCACAGCATTTACTACCACGTTCCACAAAGTAGGATTAATACATACCTGATGGGTTTAATTAACTTAAAAAAATGACCGAAACACCATGTGTTTGCAAGTTTTTGAAAACACAAAAAAGAAAAAAACATTTCCTGTAATCCCATCCCTAATGCTACCATGGCTACCATTAAAACGAGCTAATATCATGTGTAGTAACTAACATGATTAATGAGTGCTTGTTATGTGCTGAGCTCTTTGCTAAGTATCCATTTGATTTATCTCATTTATTCCCACTGTGAGGCAGGTGTTATCATTATTCCCATTTTATAGACTAGAAAGCTGAGACACAAAGAAGTCAGCTTACATAAGGTCACAAGGTTTGTAAGTAGAGACGCTGAGTTTAAAACAGAAGTACTTTGGCTTTAGGGTCTGTAATAAATTTTGTGAAAACTGCCTGCCCACCTCCCCACAGCCTCTGAGATGTTCTTCTGCCTCCCCTCCGTCTAACAGCACAGATCAGCACTGGGACTCAGGATTTTCCTTCTGCCATGCACTCACTGGTGGTAAGGCTTCTCTGAGCCTCAGTTTCCTTACCTATCAATCTTGGAGCTGGCCTCCACAATCTGTTACTCGGTTGGAACATTCTGTGACTTTATGAATTGAACACTGGAGCAGGGACTTGCTTTCATGTGTGTCCTTCCCTGCCTCGTCTGTGCACCTGCAGGCCTGTTATTTTCCGTCCCTGTCCACGCAAGCTGGCAGTCGGGTCACCCTGACCCAGGTACCTCCCCCAACTTCTGTGTGCTTGTAGAAGCCGCCAGTCAGCCCCTGCACTGTCGGTGGGGCTTGCCCAGAGGTTGGGATTTAGTGGGTTATGTAAGCCATTTACGATCCGTTTTAATAGAGTGTGCATCCTTTGAACTGCAGATGGGGCGCCTACTGTTTATGGGGCTTCCTGGTGCATGGACTCAGGAGAGGCTCCTCAGGGGTTATGGGACTTCCCAGGGTGCAGGCATTTAAGGGGCTGTGTTGTTTTGTCTCTCCCCGCCACCAGCTTTCTGCACCCCCGCCCGCCCCCGCGGCTGTGGCTGCAGAGCCGATTGGTCTGAACAGAAGTGTGTGTGTGTGTGTGTGTGTGTACACCCCTGCTGTCTATACGGCAGGTTCAGAGTAACGCTGGGCGGTGGGTCGACCTCACACCACAGATTAAAGAGCATCAGAATCACCTGAAGACTCCTTAAAGCGCTGATTGCTGGGCCCCACCCTAGAGTTTCTGATTCAGGAAGTCTAGGGTGGAGCCTGATGATGTGCATTTCTAACAAGCTTCCAGGTGATACTGAAGCTGCTGGTCCTAGGACCACACTGACAACCAACTGTACCGGAAAGTTGAAACTTTACATTTAAGCACTAAATTGAGACAAAAATATTTCTGCGTTTTTAGGTAAACGTTCTCCACTTGTTTTCTAGTATACTAAAAAAATAATTCAATATCTTCTTGATGCCGATGGTCATAATTATGAGTGTTCATTACTGTGGTTGACTGTCATTTTGGAGGGCTTCCTGGTGACTCAGATGGTAAAGAATCTGCCTGCAGTGCAGGAGACCCGGGTTCGATCTCTGGGTCCAGAAAGGATCGTCTAACAGCCAGCACTGGGACTCAGGATTTTCCTTCTGCCATGCACTCACTGGTGGTAAGGCTTCTCTGAGCCTCAGTTTCCTTACCTATCAATCTTGGAGCTGGCCTCCACAATCTGTTACTCGGTTGGAACATTCTGTGACTTTATGAATTGAACACTGGAGCAGGGACTTGCTTTCATGTGTGTCCTTCCCTGCCTCGTCTGTGCACCTGCAGGCCTGTTATTTTCCGTCCCTGTCCACGCAAGCTGGCAGTCGGGTCACCCTGACCCAGGTACCTCCCCCAACTTCTGTGTGCTTGTAGAAGCCGCCAGTCAGCCCCTGCACTGTCGGTGGGGCTTGCCCAGAGGTTGGGATTTAGTGGGTTATGTAAGCCATTTACGATCCGTTTTAATAGAGTGTGCATCCTTTGAACTGCAGATGGGGCGCCTACTGTTTATGGGGCTTCCTGGTGCATGGACTCAGGAGAGGCTCCTCAGGGGTTATGGGACTTCCCAGGGTGCAGGCATTTAAGGGGCTGTGTTGTTTTGTCTCTCCCCGCCACCAGCTTTCTGCACCCCCGCCCGCCCCCGCGGCTGTGGCTGCAGAGCCGATTGGTCTGAACAGAAGTGTGTGTGTGTGTGTGTGTTTTACACCCTGCTGTCTATACGGCAGGTTCAGAGTAACGCTGGGCGGTGGGTCGACCTCACACCACAGATTAAAGAGCATCAGAATCACCTGAAGACTCCTTAAAGCGCTGATTGCTGGGCCCCACCCTAGAGTTTCTGATTCAGGAAGTCTAGGGTGGAGCCTGATGATGTGCATTTCTAACAAGCTTCCAGGTGATACTGAAGCTGCTGGTCCTAGGACCACACTGACAACCAACTGTACCGGAAAGTTGAAACTTTACATTTAAGCACTAAATTGAGACAAAAATATTTCTGCGTTTTTAGGTAAACGTTCTCCACTTGTTTTCTAGTATACTAAAAAAATAATTCAATATCTTCTTGATGCCGATGGTCATAATTATGAGTGTTCATTACTGTGGTTGACTGTCATTTTGGAGGGGCTTCCCTGGTGACTCAGATGGTAAAGAATCTGCCTGCAGTGCAGGAGACCCGGGTTCGATCTCTGGGTCGGGAAGATCCCCTGGAGAAGGAAATGGCCACCCAGTCCAGTATTCTTGCCTGGGAAATCTTGTCCCAGACCCTTTGGAGACTCATTCAGGCTATTTGAGTTGTTGGTTTGCACCTGACATTTCCCATCTCCTCCCTTGAGGTCTGGTGGTCTGCCTCACACTGGCTGTGGCTCACTGTGGCATTCTTTCCTACCTGTTTTTTTTTCTTTTTTGAAAAATGTTTCTTATTAAAACATCTGAACCTTTAGAAGTCAGAAAAGTAGAACAGCAGACTCTGTCTACCCATCATCTTGATTTTTAACATTCTGGTTTCATGTTGTGTTTGGTGGAAGTATTCTAAGGCCAAGCTCAGACATTGTAACAGTCCCCTTCCAAATACTTCCAACTGCATCTCTAAAAAATACGCTTCGTGCATAACCACAGACAATTATCACAATACATAAACCCAATAGTATCACCTCATTATCATCTAATGTTCAAACCATATTCAGACTTTTTCTGATTGTTCCAGAAAGTTTTTCCAGTTGCATCAGGGTATAAGAGGGGGGATAAAGGTCTATGTCCACTTTGCCTTTGATCGTTAGGTACCATTCTCTTGGAATTTGATATCTGGGGGGTCAGAGCATCTTTGGGGAGCTAGGGATAGAGAGCTGCTGTTGGTGACTGAAAGCTGACGAAGTACATCTGAAGTCAGGAAGGCGAGTTTTGAATTAGAATTTGTGAGAGGAGGGCCTCCGCTTTCAGGGACTTCGAGGCGTCTCTTGTCTTAGAAACAGATGCTCTTTCACTTTCTTCTCTTTTCTTTGATCTGCAGAGGCAAGGAGGCCAGGCGTGTGACTTCCAGATTCGTGAGTTGCTTTCATGTGGGAGTGTGTATCTCTTAGACGATGTTTATAGAGCAGCTTAGTTGCCCGGGGTCAGCGAGGGAGTCCTTGGCCCCAAGGCCTCTTGACTGTGGGTGTTCTAGAGTGTCTGGGATGTGCGTTTTATTCTCCATGGGCATTCCTTTCTCCCTTTGCTAAGAATCCAGCCTCCATCCAGGCTTTGCAGGGACTATTCCTTGAAGCTCCCCCTGCCACACACACCTAGTCCCTTTGGGTGGCCTGGTTTCTTGCCAGAGGTGTGATGAATAAATATTGATGTGCTGGGCCTGGTTCCCTCTCAGCCCTGTCTCTGTGCTTATCCTTCACGTAGGTGTTTCAGACATGTTACAGCTTCTAATTTAGCTTCCCCTTCAAAATCAAAGGTCCCTTGCTGCATTTTAAATGCCACAGTGTACCCATGGCTGGGGCTGACGTGGATTGGAAGGCAGAGCTGTTCTGCGTCACACGGCATCAGCTGTGCCACCATATGGGCCACAGCGTGGTGCTCAGAGGGGCTGCCAGCCTCAAGCAGGGCTGAGGATGGAATCATGAGGCTGCCAGAGGGGAGGGCCTTTCTGGACAGGGACCTGATTGTCAGGGGCCTCTGGGGCCTTCGGACCACTTGTTCAAGTTTCAGGACCAAGCAGCAACGCTGTGGAGGGAGAGGACCTAGGTGACCCCCCTCGGGAGGAGAGAGGAGAAGGCTCGACTGCTGGCCTCGTGTGAGCCTTGCATAGTCTCCTGTGTGCCTCCCTGACAGCCCTGTTTGGGCATCTATCCAGTAGGTTCCACCAGGGCACCAACCACAGTGGATGATAAAGGGCTACTGCCTCTTTCTTATCCTTCTCTGGACAGGAAGATCCTCAGAGCAGTGACGGTCACCATCTTGCTCTTTAGCACACAGTGGCACTCAGTAAATATGCCGCAGATACATTACTGCAGCCCAGGAAGTGGAGAGAAGGGGGTGTCTTTGTGGTGAGGTAGGTTAAGTACACAGTACAAAAGCAAATAAGAAATGGTCCTGTCAGTACATCCAACTTGCCCAAGATAGGGGCCTTCATTCTACCCTGACTGCTCCTGGCTACCGTCTTCCTGACACACTCTTGTCTACATCTCATTCCTCACCTTCTTCTGGCTGGCAGATTCCCATGATATTTGGCTCACATGTCTTAGAGCAGTTACCATGCTGCTTAGAGATATTTCAGTTGTAACTGGGTCTTATCCCCGATCTGTTCTTTACAGTGCATGAGGTTAGCATTTACACTTGGTTTCTCTTTCGTCCTCCTCAGCCCTAACACGGTGGTTGGCACATACTAACAGGGTTACCAGTGGCATTTTTCTGTTTTTTGGCCCCCTGAAAATTCCCTTTGGGTGGCCTGGTTTCTTGCCAGAGGTGTGATGAATAAATATTGATGTGCTGGGCCTGGTTCCTCTCAGCCCTGTCTCTGTGCTTATCCTTCACGTAGGTGTTTCAGACATGTTACAGCTTCTAATTTAGCTTCCCCTTCAAAATCAAAGGTCCCTTGCTGCATTTTAAATGCCACAGTGTACCCATGGCTGGGGCTGACGTGGATTGGAAGGCAGAGCTGTTCTGCGTCACACGGCATCAGCTGTGCCACCATATGGGCCACAGCGTGGTGCTCAGAGGGGCTGCCAGCCTCAAGCAGGGCTGAGGATGGAATCATGAGGCTGCCAGAGGGGAGGGCCTTTCTGGACAGGGACCTGATTGTCAGGGGCCTCTGGGGCCTTCGGACCACTTGTTCAAGTTTCAGGACCAAGCAGCAACGCTGTGGAGGGAGAGGACCTAGGTGACCCCCCTCGGGAGGAGAGAGGAGAAGGCTCGACTGCTGGCCTCGTGTGAGCCTTGCATAGTCTCCTGTGTGCCTCCCTGACAGCCCTGTTTGGGCATCTATCCAGTAGGTTCCACCAGGGCACCAACCACAGTGGATGATAAAGGGCTACTGCCTCTTTCTTATCCTTCTCTGGACAGGAAGATCCTCAGAGCAGTGACGGTCACCATCTTGCTCTTTAGCACACAGTGGCACTCAGTAAATATGCCGCAGATACATTACTGCAGCCCAGGAAGTGGAGAGAAGGGGGTGTCTTTGTGGTGAGGTAGGTTAAGTACACAGTACAAAAGCAAATAAGAAATGGTCCTGTCAGTACATCCAACTTGCCCAAGATAGGGGCCTTCATTCTACCCTGACTGCTCCTGGCTACCGTCTTCCTGACACACTCTTGTCTACATCTCATTCCTCACCTTCTTCTGGCTGGCAGATTCCCATGATATTTGGCTCACATGTCTTAGAGCAGTTACCATGCTGCTTAGAGATATTTCAGTTGTAACTGGGTCTTATCCCCGATCTGTTCTTTACAGTGCATGAGGTTAGCATTTACACTTGGTTTCTCTTTCGTCCTCCTCAGCCCTAACACGGTGGTTGGCACATACTAACAGGGACTGCAACCTAGTTGCCCAGTGAAATGGGACACTGTGTTTTGGGACTGCTAAAGAAATGTCCAAGACAGTGAGTGTTTTTGAATCGGGGAAGGGAGAGCTCACTGTTCATCTGAAACTATCACAACATTGTTAATTGGCTATATGTTAGTTGCTTAGTCTCGTCCAGCTCTTTGCCACCCTGTGGACTGCAGCCCACCAGGCTCCTTTTTCCATGGAACTCTCCAGACAAGAATACTGGAGTGGGATGCCATTCCCTTCTCCAGGGGATGTTTCAAACCCAAGGATCGAACCCAGGTCTCCTGTACCACAGCCAGATTCATTACCATCTGAGCCACCAGGGAATACTCCAATATAAAATGTTTTTGGTGTTAAAAAATAAATAAAAATAAAATATGTAAAAAAGCAGTGCAGGCCCCAATCACACATCCTAATCTTAGCAGCAGCCCTGCCCTTGAACCACTGATATAACTCCTCACTGAATCTCCTTGCGTTGGGACAGTTTTTGAGGGCAGGAGCTCGTGTTTCCTGCTTTGCCTGGCAAAGCAATAAAGCCAAAACTCGGTCTTGGAAATCTCCGAGTCATCTGAAGAACCCTCCTGGGTTCCTGGAGAACCCTCGGAAGTTGGAACTGATTGGCATGTGGAGAATTGGGAAGGGTGAAGAGGAGTAGGAGGAGGAGGAGAGGGAGGAAGGGAGAGAACAGGTTTGGTATGAAAAGATCAGGGGAGACTAGCCGTGGCACTCAGTAAATATGCAGATACATTACTGCAGCCAGGAAGTGGAGAGAAGGGGGTGTCTTTGTGGTGAGGTAGGTTAAGTACACAGTACAAAAGCAAATAAGAAATGGTCCTGTCAGTACATCCAACTTGCCCAAGATAGGGGCCTTCATTCTACCCTGACTGCTCCTGGCTACCGTCTTCCTGACACACTCTTGTCTACATCTCATTCCTCACCTTCTTCTGGCTGGCAGATTCCCATGATATTTGGCTCACATGTCTTAGAGCAGTTACCATGCTGCTTAGAGATATTTCAGTTGTAACTGGGTCTTATCCCCGATCTGTTCTTTACAGTGCATGAGGTTAGCATTTACACTTGGTTTCTCTTTGCGTCCTCCTCAGCCCTAACACGGTGGTTGGCACATACTAACAGGGACTGCAACCTAGTTGCCCAGTGAAATGGGACACTGTGTTTTGGGACTGCTAAAGAAATGTCCAAGACAGTGAGTGTTTTTGAATCGGGGAAGGGAGAGCTCACTGTTCATCTGAAACTATCACAACATTGTTAATTGGCTATATGTTAGTTGCTTAGTCTCGTCCAGCTCTTTGCCACCCTGTGGACTGCAGCCCACCAGGCTCCTTTTTCCATGGAACTCTCCAGACAAGAATACTGGAGTGGGATGCCATTCCCTTCTCCAGGGGATGTTTCAAACCCAAGGATCGAACCCAGGTCTCCTGTACCACAGCCAGATTCATTACCATCTGAGCCACCAGGGAATACTCCAATATAAAATGTTTTTGGTGTTAAAAAATAAATAAAAATAAAATATGTAAAAAAGCAGTGCAGGCCCCAATCACACATCCTAATCTTAGCAGCAGCCCTGCCCTTGAACCACTGATATAACTCCTCACTGAATCTCCTTGCGTTGGGACAGTTTTTGAGGGCAGGAGCTCGTGTTTCCTGCTTTGCCTGGCAAAGCAATAAAGCCAAAACTCGGTCTTGGAAATCTCCGAGTCATCTGAAGAACCCTCCTGGGTTCCTGGAGAACCCTCGGAAGTTGGAACTGATTGGCATGTGGAGAATTGGGAAGGGTGAAGAGGAGTAGGAGGAGGAGGAGAGGGAGGAAGGGAGAGAACAGGTTTGGTATGAAAAGATCAGGGGAGACTATGAATCTCTAGTGGAGATAAAAAGGTGGGTCTCATTAGTTTGGAACCATCGGCTTCTGGGTGCTTACTAGACATACAGTAAACTGCCAGGAACTCTATAGACTGACCACAGGGAAGAGTAGCTACAACATTCTTAAAGCATGATGCTCCCTCCAAGTTCCTGGTGAGACCGATGGGGATGAGTCAGGTTGACGCCGAGATAAACATTTGCTTCTCAGACAGAGAGCTACCCTGTTATCTGGGTTTTCAAAGTTTGAAAAAGCATGTCTTCCAGTGCCAGATAATGGAGCAGGATGGAAGATGAGGATAAAGAGGCTCCTGGCCCCGGGCTTGGGTGGTTTACCTAGAAAAGAAATACTGAGGTGGGTTAGAGATGATGGATCAAGTTTCAGGCTTAGAAAAGAGGTAACTGTGCTTGCTTTGGAAAGCTCAGGAGTTCTTAAAAGGTTCAGCATAAGCCTATTACATGATCCAGTTACTCCACTTTGAGGTATTTATCCAAGAGAAATGAAAGCATATGTACATGCAAGGTCTTGTTTAGCAACATTCATCATGACTTTGTTTGTTGTTGCCCCAAACTGGAAAAAATTCAAATGTCCATCAAGAGATGAATGGAGGGCTTCCCTGGTGGTCCAGTGGGTAAGGACACCGCCTTGCAGTGCAAGGGGCACCGGTTCGATCCTTGGCCTGGGAAGATCCCACGTGCCGCGGAATGGCTGGACCGATGTGTCCAATTACCGAGCTGAAGCTCTGGAGCGCATGCGCCCAGAGCTGGTGCTCTGCGACAACAGAGGCCACCACGATGGGAGGCCCACATGGGCCAAAGAACAAAGATGGATGAAAAATAGACAAATGAAAGACCAATAGAAGTAGCCCGCCTGCTCCCCTCCCTCCCCACCCCACCCCCCAAAAATAAATAAATAAAATAAATCTTAAAAAAAAAAAAGAGAGAGATGAATGGATAAGCAAATGGTAGTATGTGCCTGCAATGGAATATGATTGAGTGATAAAAAAGAAGAAATGGCTGACTCCCCAAATAACTATGCTGGAAGGAAAGAGTTAGATTAAAAAATACATGTTACAATTCCACTCCTATTGTTGTTGTTTAGTTGCTCAGTTGTGTCTGACTCTTTACATGTGTGACTCATTGGTGGCACTATTGATAAAGAACCCATCTTCCCGTGGAGGAGACAAGAGATTCAGGTTCAGTTTGTGGGTCAGGAAGATCCCCTGGAGAAGGAAATGGCAACCCCCTCCAGTAATCTTGCCTGGAGAATCCCATGGACAGAGGAACCTGGTGGGCTACAGTCCATAGGGTTGCAAAGAGTTGGACATGACTGAAGTGACTTTGCATATATAAAAGTCTTAAAAATGCAAAGTAGGCCTTCCCTGGTGGTCTGGTGGGTAAAGAGTCCACACTGCAGTGCAAGTGGCACCAGTTCGATCTCTGACTTGGGAAGATCCCATGTGCCGCGGAGCGGCTGGACTGGTGTGTCCAATTACGAGCCAGCACTCTGGAGCGCATGTACCCAGAGCGGTGCTTTGCAGTGAAAGAGGCCACTGCAATGGAAGGCCCACACATGCCAAAGAATAAAAAAAGATGAATGAAAATAAATATAAATAAAAAAGAGACATGATGGAGAAAAAGAAGGAAAATGCAAAGTAAACTGTAGTGGCAAAAAATGAAACAGCAGCAGGGGCAGGAGGAGGATGTCACAGAGGCGGATGAAAATCCTTTTGGGACTGCAAAATATGTTCATTGTCTTGATTTTAGTCATGGTTTTACAGGTCTAGATATAGATGTCAAAACTTATCAGTTTACTCTTTAAAGGCATTCACTTTATTGTCTGTTAATTATACTTCAATGAAATTGCTACATATAAATAAAAGTGGTGATTGAATTTCATTGCAGTTCAGTCAAACAAGTCATAATTGCAAGTTTACCCATTCCTAAATGAGAATTGAATCCTTCCATTGGAAATGAGAGGAGGAAAAAAGAACAGTTTCAAGGAGGGTAGGGTGGCAAGGAAGGGTGACTGTTAACACCGAGCACCAGGAAGGCAAACCTTGATGGAAGCTAGTAGTGATGGAAGCAAAAGGAACTGCCTTTGAGAAGTGTCAGGGAAAGCTGCTGGTGGATGTAAGACTGAAGCTGGACATCACTGAATGGAGAAATTGCCTCACTTTTCTGTGACTCAGTTTTCTCATCTGAGAGATAGTCCAGACCTCATAGGATTACAGTGAACATGAATTAATGGAATCATGCCTGGAGTTTTTTAAGTGCTCAATAGCTGTTATTGCTGCTGCTATATCAGCATAATCATTATTATCGTCTACTTTGGGGCAGGGCCTTGAACACTAACCTTCCTTTCTGATCAGAACAGAAAATAACATTTGTTTGGAAGAGATTTATAGGAACATCCTTACCTGACCCTGGCCTGACCTCAAGAACAAAGGGCCTGAAAACAAGAAGTTTTCAATAGCTAACCACACCCCTCTCTCACCTTTCCTAGAAAAGAGCTTTGTGGAAAGCTTCTGGGGAGTTTGGGGGGTTTAAGACATGAACCATCTCCTTGCATGGCCGTGTGATCATCTGTTTCAAACTCCGGTGTTTTGGCATTGTTTGGCCTCACTGTGCATCAGGCACATGGACTTGCATTTTGGTAACATTTTCTGACTGTTATAAATCCAGGGTGTGTTCTTGATCGACAAGAGTTGAGTAAATTGAGCAAGTCACAAAAAGAAAAGAAGGAAAATGCAAAGTAAACTGTAGTGGCAAAAAATGAAACAGCAGCAGGGGCAGGAGGAGGATGTCACAGAGGCGGATGAAAATCCTTTTGGGACTGCAAAATATGTTCATTGTCTTGATTTTAGTCATGGTTTTACAGGTCTAGATATAGATGTCAAAACTTATCAGTTTACTCTTTAAAGGCATTCACTTTATTGTCTGTTAATTATACTTCAATGAAATTGCTACATATAAATAAAAGTGGTGATTGAATTTCATTGCAGTTCAGTCAAACAAGTCATAATTGCAAGTTTACCCATTCCTAAATGAGAATTGAATCCTTCCATTGGAAATGAGAGGAGGAAAAAAGAACAGTTTCAAGGAGGGTAGGGTGGCAAGGAAGGGTGACTGTTAACACCGAGCACCAGGAAGGCAAACCTTGATGGAAGCTAGTAGTGATGGAAGCAAAAGGAACTGCCTTTGAGAAGTGTCAGGGAAAGCTGCTGGTGGATGTAAGACTGAAGCTGGACATCACTGAATGGAGAAATTGCCTCACTTTTCTGTGACTCAGTTTTCTCATCTGAGAGATAGTCCAGACCTCATAGGATTACAGTGAACATGAATTAATGGAATCATGCCTGGAGTTTTTTAAGTGCTCAATAGCTGTTATTGCTGCTGCTATATCAGCATAATCATTATTATCGTCTACTTTGGGGCAGGGCCTTGAACACTAACCTTCCTTTCTGATCAGAACAGAAAATAACATTTGTTTGGAAGAGATTTATAGGAACATCCTTACCTGACCCTGGCCTGACCTCAAGAACAAAGGGCCTGAAAACAAGAAGTTTTCAATAGCTAACCACACCCCTCTCTCACCTTTCCTAGAAAAGAGCTTTGTGGAAAGCTTCTGGGGAGTTTGGGGGGTTTAAGACATGAACCATCTCCTTGCATGGCCGTGTGATCATCTGTTTCAAACTCCGGTGTTTTGGCATTGTTTGGCCTCACTGTGCATCAGGCACATGGACTTGCATTTTGGTAACATTTTCTGACTGTTATAAATCCAGGGTGTGTTCTTGATCGACAAGAGTTGAGTAAATTGAGCAAGGCACATATTGCTACCTTCAATTTTCTTTATAATATCCTAGCAATGAAACAAATCAAAGTCACATGTACGGTTGTAGAAGTTGCATTATGAAATGGTAAAAATTTTGGTAAAAATTTTTTGGTAAATTTTGGTAAAAAATGGTAAAAATTTTTCAGTAATATAAAATTATATATGTAAAGGAAATATTTTTGAAATAGTTTCTGTGAAGTGTTAATTTTTTTGAGTGTATCCCCATTATAGTGTTTGGACAAAGAAATGTACAGAATTATTCCAAGCATTGCATGATAACTTTGTGAATGATTTCAGACCAGTTTCTCCAAATTGAAGTTTTTAAAGCAAACAAGCATACTTAAGCACTAAAAAAAAAACCTTAATACATAAACAAGGGAAACTTTTTTATTTTCCCAACTCTCCTCTTTTCCCACTGGGCATGGTGCTTTCTTCTGTTTGGGCCTCTCTGTGAGGGTCCTTGCTCTGGACACATGCCAGAGACGAGTATTCTGGAATGAGATAGCATCATTCATGGCCAGCTGAGAGGTACTTGAGTCATCTGCTTACTCTGACATGGGCTGTTCTGTTTTGAGAAGGGGAGGACTCCAGGTTCTGTGCAGAAGGAACCCGTTAGCCGGAGGAGGCATGGAGGCGGGGCAAGGCGTTGACACGCGTGTCAGAAGAGGGGCCAGCCAGATGGCTCTGATTTATCCATGTCAGGGCCAGGCGGGAAGGAGCCCGGGCTGGCTGGGTGCTTGCCACCTGGAGGCTTCCTTGCGGCTCAGCCCTTGGAAGGCTGGGCCTCTGGCCTCGCACCTGAGCTCTCCACGGAAGCAGGGGCGGCAGCGACTGGGAAACACCTGTTGCTCCTCCTCAAGTTCACCAAGTAGCTCTCGCTCTTTCAGGGCAGGCCTCCTCTTCGGTATAATCTGAAATGTCAGTTATTACACTCATTTGATTTAAGTATAGAAGCGCCTTGGTTATGCTCTTAGGAGTAAGACAGAGATAGCTAGTCAGTGTGGGTGAGTAATCTTCTAAAAGTATTCGCAAGGATCATCTGTGCCATGGCATCCCGTACTCTTGAAAATCTGAGTGAATGTCAGGTGTCCAGCGTTTAGAGTTAGGGATGGGGAGGTGGATGGTCTTAGGGAAATCCTTTGTTAAGCCCCTCAGAGTTTCTGTACTGGGTGATCCACCAAGAACTTGATATTCTTTTAATCCCCAATGTCTGACTGCAGTTGGGTTTTGTGTGTGTTAGTCGCTCTGTCATGTCCAACTCTTTGCGACCCTGTGGACCGTAGCCCCTCAGGCTCCTCTGTCCATGGAATTTTCCAGGCCAGAATACTAGAGTGGGTAGTCATTCCCTTCTCCAGGGGATCTTCCCAACCCAGGGATCGAGCCCGGGTCTCTTGCATTGCAGGCATTTCTTTACTGTCGGAGCCACCAGGATTTTATGGAAGGTGTTAAAAAATGCAAGATGCAGCCCTTGGGTCCCAGCTTTGGTGCCCATTAAGAGGAGCACTTGTGCACTGGTAAGAGGCTGCATTTATTTGAAAGCACTGCATGCACGGGGTTGGAAGAGCCGTTAGCCTTCTGGCAGGGAGGCATCCCTGTGGACTGGGGTGCTCGGGAAAGGTTTCCTGGAGGAGACAAGGTGTGAAAAGGTGAAAACATGAGGTATACAATGTTCTATTTTTATTTGATTCTCACCTTCTCATTGTCTACTAAGGGTGGAAACACCTTATACAAGAAAGCTACCAAACATAAATAGAAAATGGAGGCACGAAAAAGAAAGAAGTGGCTAATCTAGTTGCTCTGGTGGAGCCCTGCATTTGGTTTTGAGCTTCTTAGCAGCCAAGCCAGAATGAAAACCAGGTTAATTACAGAGCTCTCTTGATCAGAAAGGGGAAAATCTACCAGCTCCTGAGGGGAGGCAAAATTTTTCCTGGCACACTTTTCCCAAATCATTTTCTTATGTAGGAGTTTACACGAGACTCAGGGGCATGGTGGACATTGATCCATCGGCAAAAAAACCCTTTGTGAATGTGGAAGATTGAATGCCACATTATGTCATGGTGAAGGTAATCAGGTCAGAGGCTAAGCTGGCACAATCCAGTTATGTGACTTTGGGGGGCTCTGACTTGATGCAAAATGAACTCAGAATAATTTGCTGGGAGAGTAGACAGAGGGAAATCCTGATGGAGCCCTCTAGGGAAATGCAGAGGAGACCTCCTTGACCTTGGTGAGATTATACCTGGGGAAAGAATGTGGATCCTGTCTCTCTGGGTTCCTACTGTCCAGCATGTAATTACCCTGTCTGAGGATCAGAATTGGTGCTGAGTGTCCTGGCAGCCAGGGGCACAAAAGGAAACACATGTCTGATTCTGGAGTTTGGAGTTGGTCTTGTCTCTGTTACCAGCAACGCTTCGTGCCTTATCCTTTGCTCTATGTTAACTGAAGTCTTAAAGCACCTTCTCTTGCCTCTGACAATTTCTCGAGCAGTTTGAAGTCTAGGAAGGGTAGTTGTACTGAAAAAAAAAAGAAAGAATCCAAGATACACCCAAGTCCAGAAGAGATTGCATATTAGTAGGTTGGCTTTGCAGCTGTTCCCATGATCGAGAGCTGCCATTTGTTCAAGTGTTGATTCTTTTCCTGAGCACTTTACCTACACTCTATATTATCCTCAAAACAGTTTCCTGGAGGAGACAAGGTGTGAAAAGGTGAAAACATGAGGTATACAATGTTCTATTTTTATTTGATTCTCACCTTCTCATTGTCTACTAAGGGTGGAAACACCTTATACAAGAAAGCTACCAAACATAAATAGAAAATGGAGGCACGAAAAAGAAAGAAGTGGCTAATCTAGTTGCTCTGGTGGAGCCCTGCATTTGGTTTTGAGCTTCTTAGCAGCCAAGCCAGAATGAAAACCAGGTTAATTACAGAGCTCTCTTGATCAGAAAGGGGAAAATCTACCAGCTCCTGAGGGGAGGCAAAATTTTTCCTGGCACACTTTTCCCAAATCATTTTCTTATGTAGGAGTTTACACGAGACTCAGGGGCATGGTGGACATTGATCCATCGGCAAAAAAACCCTTTGTGAATGTGGAAGATTGAATGCCACATTATGTCATGGTGAAGGTAATCAGGTCAGAGGCTAAGCTGGCACAATCCAGTTATGTGACTTTGGGGGGCTCTGACTTGATGCAAAATGAACTCAGAATAATTTGCTGGGAGAGTAGACAGAGGGGAAATCCTGATGGAGCCCCTCTAGGGGAAATGCAGAGGGGAGACCTCCTTGACCTTGGTGAGATTATACCTGGGGAAAGAATGTGGATCCTGTCTCTCTGGGTTCCTACTGTCCAGCATGTAATTACCCTGTCTGAGGATCAGAATTGGTGCTGAGTGTCCTGGCAGCCAGGGGCACAAAAGGAAACACATGTCTGATTCTGGAGTTTGGAGTTGGTCTTGTCTCTGTTACCAGCAACGCTTCGTGCCTTATCCTTTGCTCTATGTTAACTGAAGTCTTAAAGCACCTTCTCTTGCCTCTGACAATTTCTCGAGCAGTTTGAAGTCTAGGAAGGGTAGTTGTACTGAAAAAAAAAAGAAAGAATCCAAGATACACCCAAGTCCAGAAGAGATTGCATATTAGTAGGTTGGCTTTGCAGCTGTTCCCATGATCGAGAGCTGCCATTTGTTCAAGTGTTGATTCTTTTCCTGAGCACTTTACCTACACTCTATATTATCCTCAAAACAGTTTCCAGGAGGATGTGCTGTTATAATCTTCATTTTATTGGAGAGACTGGAGCCTGTGAAGATTTGGATGTACTATTAATCCCCCAGTTTGAGGAAGATTCCCACTGGCCTCATTTTGGGATCCAGTGGATTGATTCTTGGCTGCTTGTCCAAGCCCTGGCCATGGATCTCTCCCTCTCCTATATTGTGCCTACTTGGGGTTTTCTGTTTTCAAGTTTGTCCTGGCCTCCTGCTAGTCCCTGGCCATCTGTATGAGCAAGGCACTTCCCCACTAGATCTCAAAGATGGTTCTTCTGGGCCTCATGGTGCCATGTCTGTCCCTTAAGTCACACCGGTTCTCCCTCTTACTCCTTGAACCAGTCCTGAGTCCTGTAAATCCCTTCTAAGAATCCAGATCCATTGTCCAAATCTCTTTGTTTTACAGCCTGTCTTCTGTTCAGGACATTCCAGCCAGTTCCTATGGCCCAGCAGGTGTAGCGCAGATTAGGGACTGAGGGAGGCTCAAGCTGGCTCTTGTTTCTATGCCACCCTTCACCTGGGCTCCTCTGGCTGCGGCTCTGCTCAGCCACTACACAGAGGTGTAGCTACCATATGCCACTGCCATTTTAGCATATCAAAAATACTTGAAAACTACATGAAGATTTTCACTCTCATCAGTGGAGGAGGAAGGCATTTTGATAAGCTCTTCTACTTCTGAACAATCTGGGATTCTTGGTGCCTTTGGACCTCTGAGTCAGTGTGCATTTATTTCTACAGACAATGATTGTATATTTAGGGATGATGCCAACTTAGTCCCCCTGTTTTGGGAAAGTTGGTGACCAGCTGAGTAAGTTGGGTATAGGCTGAAATTCCTGCCTTCATCCCTTGCTCAGTCACTATTCAGCTCGGTTGACCTCTGGGAACAGAGGAACAGGATGAGATGAGATGCATGCCTGTGGAGTCTCAGAGGAACATTTTGGAACATCAGGACTGATTTTTCTTCTTTGAAGCTTCTGAAAGACAGCAATTTTTTCCTGTTTACTGAAAAAAAGAAAGAATCCAAGATACACCCAGTTGCATATTAGTAGGTTGGCTTTGCAGCTGTTCCCATGATCGAGAGCTGCCATTTGTTCAAGTGTTGATTCTTTTCCTGAGCACTTTACCTACACTCTATATTATCCTCAAAACAGTTTCCAGGAGGATGTGCTGTTATAATCTTCATTTTATTGGAGAGACTGGAGCCTGTGAAGATTTGGATGTACTATTAATCCCCCAGTTTGAGGAAGATTCCCACTGGCCTCATTTTGGGATCCAGTGGATTGATTCTTGGCTGCTTGTCCAAGCCCTGGCCATGGATCTCTCCCTCTCCTATATTGTGCCTACTTGGGGTTTTCTGTTTTCAAGTTTGTCCTGGCCTCCTGCTAGTCCCTGGCCATCTGTATGAGCAAGGCACTTCCCCACTAGATCTCAAAGATGGTTCTTCTGGGCCTCATGGTGCCATGTCTGTCCCTTAAGTCACACCGGTTCTCCCTCTTACTCCTTGAACCAGTCCTGAGTCCTGTAAATCCCTTCTAAGAATCCAGATCCATTGTCCAAATCTCTTTGTTTTACAGCCTGTCTTCTGTTCAGGACATTCCAGCCAGTTCCTATGGCCCAGCAGGTGTAGCGCAGATTAGGGACTGAGGGAGGCTCAAGCTGGCTCTTGTTTCTATGCCACCCTTCACCTGGGCTCCTCTGGCTGCGGCTCTGCTCAGCCACTACACAGAGGTGTAGCTACCATATGCCACTGCCATTTTAGCATATCAAAAATACTTGAAAACTACATGAAGATTTTCACTCTCATCAGTGGAGGAGGAAGGCATTTTGATAAGCTCTTCTACTTCTGAACAATCTGGGATTCTTGGTGCCTTTGGACCTCTGAGTCAGTGTGCATTTATTTCTACAGACAATGATTGTATATTTAGGGATGATGCCAACTTAGTCCCCCTGTTTTGGGAAAGTTGGTGACCAGCTGAGTAAGTTGGGTATAGGCTGAAATTCCTGCCTTCATCCCTTGCTCAGTCACTATTCAGCTCCGGTTGACCTCTGGGAACAGAGGAACAGGATGAGATGAACTCAGTGGCCTCAGATGCATGCCTGTGGAGTCTCAGAGGGAACATTTTGGAACATCAGGACTGATTTTTCTTCTTTGAAGCTTCTGAAAGACAGTCTTATCAATGGGATCCCCTTGGTCTCTTGTGTTGGGCTGTCTCTGGAAGGGCTGGCCTGGGAAGGCAAAGAAGGTGAATGTCTAAAAGATAACCTTGTATGAAAAATTTGGAGGAAGTGTTGGTTAAATATCCAAGTCTAAATAATCATCATTTGTGTATTGGTCAGTCTTTCAAATAAAGTTGTACTTCCATGAAAATAAATAAAGATACATTATAAACAGCTCTCTCCTGCAACCCTATGGCTGAAAGTGCACTGCTGGCTTAATTTCTCCATTGTTGCCATTTATTGAGTGATCACTAAATGCTTTAAGTGCATTGCTTCTTTGATTTGCACAGCAACCTAACAGATACCTATCAGACCATTTTACAGATGAGAAAGTGGCAGGACTAAATGGGAAGGCAGTGTGCTCCAGAAGGCTCTCAGGCTGTTAGGCTCAGAGTGGTCTAAGAACCCTTTAGGTAGTTCTGTCTTTGGCCCCTGGAGATCTTAGATGTACTTTGGCGTGGGCGTGTAGATGGGAGAGGTGATTCCTCCTCAGATAAGGCACCCTTGCAGTGCAAAACAGCAGAAACCTGTTTGGTTGAAGCATATGCAAAGAGTAAGGACTGAAATGATTTCCTATCAGCCTTCACCCCCATCATGCAAACCCAGACTCAGTGCTATGCAGCCAAGGGAGGGAAATGTCAAGCCTTTGGCTGTATCCCATCTCTTACCCCTCATGTCCTCTAGAGATGACCACAGCCCTCACTGATCGCTCTTATCCTCTGAAAGTCTGAGCATTTGGATTCTGTAATATTCAACCTAGGGCTCGACTCTCCAGTCTCCCTCGGCAGAACCCCATCACATTGCTTCAGTCTTTGGGGTCCTTACCCCCACAGTCGCTTTTGCCACCCTCTGGGCCAGACTCAGTGAGCCCCAGAGTCGGGAAAGGCCTAAAGGCCATGCAGTTTAATATACTGGTTTCATCAGTGAGCAGCAAGGCCAGCTCTAGTATCTCTTTTATGGCAGAGGAAAGAATTCTTTATGCCTTCTTGTTGAAAGACTCCCAAACCGAAGTGAACAGCTTGGGAGCTTTGTGTATTGTTTGTTTTGGTGGATGCTTTCCTGCATGCCTGGGATTTCTCTGCTTAGACCTGAAATCTTTTACTGCATTAACCATACTCTTCCCCTACCCATCCATCCTGCTTATGTTCTATGTTGGTTTTGATTTTTAGTATCAAATCACAGACCCTCAGAGCTGGAAGGTCATGAAATGCCATCCCTTCAAAGCAAATACTTTAGACGATCATTTCCAGAGTTCTCTTATTCTCACGAAAGGCTTGTGGACACCTACTGCTGGATGAAGGCCAGTGCTTCGGTAATCACACCTCAGTTCTTATTATCGGTGGCTCTTTGGAGGAACCAAGAGGCCTTCTATACCAAGAAGAGTCATCTTTTTGTCTTTTTTTAAAAAATGCTAACATTCTTATTTTGAGTTTCTTGATGCAGAGCCGACCTGTGTGCATGTCAATGGGTAAAACCATTGACTCATGTACGTTACACTTGGGCAGTACCAGATGGGTGAAACTTTAATCTACTTGAGGAAATTTAAGCACATGTTTTACGAAGAGTTTGTAAATGGTGTTGGAAGGTTTCAGTTCAAAGGAAAAAATGATTATAGTTGATAATGATAGCCAAAATAAGACCTTGTAATTAAGTGATGAATTAATTAATCTGCTAACTGGCTTCTATCATCAGCAGGATTGACTCTTTAGGATTGACTTGTATGTACATGCATGTGTGAAAGCTAATATCTGCAGTTCAGATGAGTAAAGTATGACAGCCACGGCCCTTAAACCCAGCAGGTAAATTCAGATCTGAGGCTGAGTGAGAGAGGTGGGTGACAGCAAGTTTAAATTCTCCTAATTCTTGATCCATTTTCAGAAAACCTATAAAAATTGAGAACAATTCAGCTGTTCATTTAGAAGCCCACCTAGAAGTAAGTTCAAATTACTATGTCCATGCCAGAGGCTCAAGGAAGGAGTTCTGTTATCTTTGAAGTGGAAAGAAATTGCCATCTGTTCTGCTGGAGATGAATTAAACTACATTTAAAAAAGTTGAAACTGTGTACCGAAAATATTCATAATTCCTGCCTTTATTCTTTGTGATCTTGCCCTTATATCTTGAGGAATCAGTTGACTTAAATGTTTTAGAGACAAAGGGACCTCTGGCATCTCTTGTTCTCTTTGCTCTCAGGAGCAGACATGCTGAAAGACTTGGACCCCACTTGAGGCCCAGCCTTCCTCCCTGTGGCCTTGGCCAGCGGCACTTCTAGAATCCTGATCCTGAAAGCCCACCCACTGATACGGACCTTGTCCTCAGTAACTCTTCAAGCCTGGATGGAGGAAATGCTTTACCCTTTAATATGTTCTTAAGCCATGTATCACTTTCTGAAAAATTGTGACCATGTGACTTGTAATCACACCTCAGTTCTTATTATCGGTGGCTCTTTGGAGGAACCAAGAGGCCTTCTATACCAAGAAGAGTCATCTTTTTGTCTTTTTTTAAAAAATGCTAACATTCTTATTTTGAGTTTCTTGATGCAGAGCCGACCTGTGTGCATGTCAATGGGTAAAACCATTGACTCATGTACGTTACACTTGGGCAGTACCAGATGGGTGAAACTTTAATCTACTTGAGGAAATTTAAGCACATGTTTTACGAAGAGTTTGTAAATGGTGTTGGAAGGTTTCAGTTCAAAGGAAAAAATGATTATAGTTGATAATGATAGCCAAAATAAGACCTTGTAATTAAGTGATGAATTAATTAATCTGCTAACTGGCTTCTATCATCAGCAGGATTGACTCTTTAGGATTGACTTGTATGTACATGCATGTGTGAAAGCTAATATCTGCAGTTCAGATGAGTAAAGTATGACAGCCACGGCCCTTAAACCCAGCAGGGAAATTCAGATCTGAGGCTGAGTGAGAGAGGTGGGTGACAGCAAGTTTAAATTCTCCTAATTCTTGATCCATTTTCAGAAAACCTATAAAAATTGAGAACAATTCAGCTGTTCATTTAGAAGCCCACCTAGAAGTAAGTTCAAATTACTATGTCCATGCCAGAGGCTCAAGGAAGGAGTTCTGTTATCTTTGAAGTGGAAAGAAATTGCCATCTGTTCTGCTGGAGATGAATTAAACTACATTTAAAAAAGTTGAAACTGTGTACCGAAAATATTCATAATTCCTGCCTTTATTCTTTGTGATCTTGCCCTTATATCTTGAGGAATCAGTTGACTTAAATGTTTTAGAGACAAAGGGACCTCTGGCATCTCTTGTTCTCTTTGCTCTCAGGAGCAGACATGCTGAAAGACTTGGACCCCACTTGAGGCCCAGCCTTCCTCCCTGTGGCCTTGGCCAGCGGCACTTCTAGAATCCTGATCCTGAAAGCCCACCCACTGATACGGACCTTGTCCTCAGTAACTCTTCAAGCCTGGATGGAGGAAATGCTTTACCCTTTAATATGTTCTTAAGCCATGTATCACTTTCTGAAAAATTTAGCCATGTGCTTCTAATTAATTTGTATTTTATTCTTCAGTGGGTTTTTTTCTCTTCATTTTTCTAAAAGAAAAAAAGTCACATGATGAGTAAGTCTGGAAATTAAGTTCTCTGAAGAGTTTATTGACAACAGAAAAAACATGTTTATAGAAAGAAGTCTGTGGAATAGGCAGGTTGGGTTTTCAGGTGTGACCTGTGGATGGAGTTCTGAGGAGACGCTTCCTTGGCATCAAAGTCACAGGGTACCCAGCTCTCAACTAGCCTCATCCTCAAACTCTACCCTTTCCTCCCAGATTGCCATGCTGTGGAAAAGTACCTGTTGCAGTTTGCAGCCAAAGTCTTCATGAAGTACCTGATATTTCTCTCCACCGTGGTGTGAACATTCTCTTCTGTTTCTTTTTCCTGCCTTTTCTCTCTCCCTTTCATTTGGGGGAAAAAGGCTTCTGGGAAGAGATCAAATATCTTGGCTGAAGGTTTGATGGTGTTGGAAATAGAACTCCAGACCATTGACCCCCACACCCCAGGCCCAAAGACGAGACCACCCAGCAGGATCCTGGGCTGCACACAGAGATGCTTCCCAGAACTGGGCTCTTGGCAGAGTTTGTCTTTCAGAACACAGAACACCACTGCATGGAAGAGGATTTCCCCTTTGCCCTGCCACCCTCACTGCTCCCACTTCCAGCCAGAAGAGTCTGTCTTGACCAAGTTTAGGAAATGGGAATTACCTTGGGTAAATGTAGGCAGCTGAAACAACCAAGAACCTTTTTTTTTATAAAGATTTATTTATTTATTTATTTTGGGCGGGGGTCGGGTTGGGAAGGGAGGGGAGCGGGCAGGCCACTTCTATTGGTCTTTCATTTCTTTGTTCTTTGGCTCCTGCGGGCCTCCCATCGCGGTGGCATCTGTTGTTGCAGAGCGCCAGCTCTGGGCTCATGCGCTCCAGAGCTCCGGCTCGGTGATTCCTGGACCCCGCATCGCATGTCCCACAGAATCCTGATCCCTTGGGAAAGCCCAACCCCCCCTGATACGGACCTTGTCCTCAGTAACTCTTCAAGCCTGGATGGAGGAAATGCTTTACCCTTTAATATGTTCTTAAGCCATGTATCACTTTCTGAAAAATTTAGCCATGTGCTTCTAATTAATTTGTATTTTATTCTTCAGTGGGTTTTTTTCTCTTCATTTTTCTAAAAGAAAAAAAGTCACATGATGAGTAAGTCTGGAAATTAAGTTCTCTGAAGAGTTTATTGACAACAGAAAAAACATGTTTATAGAAAGAAGTCTGTGGAATAGGCAGGTTGGGTTTTCAGGTGTGACCTGTGGATGGAGTTCTGAGGAGACGCTTCCTTGGCATCAAAGTCACAGGGTACCCAGCTCTCAACTAGCCTCATCCTCAAACTCTACCCTTTCCTCCCAGATTGCCATGCTGTGGAAAAGTACCTGTTGCAGTTTGCAGCCAAAGTCTTCATGAAGTACCTGATATTTCTCTCCACCGTGGTGTGAACATTCTCTTCTGTTTCTTTTTCCTGCCTTTTCTCTCTCCCTTTCATTTGGGGGAAAAAGGCTTCTGGGAAGAGATCAAATATCTTGGCTGAAGGTTTGATGGTGTTGGAAATAGAACTCCAGACCATTGACCCCCACACCCCAGGCCCAAAGACGAGACCACCCAGCAGGATCCTGGGCTGCACACAGAGATGCTTCCCAGAACTGGGCTCTTGGCAGAGTTTGTCTTTCAGAACACAGAACACCACTGCATGGAAGAGGATTTCCCCTTTGCCCTGCCACCCTCACTGCTCCCACTTCCAGCCAGAAGAGTCTGTCTTGACCAAGTTTAGGAAATGGGAATTACCTTGGGTAAATGTAGGCAGCTGAAACAACCAAGAACCTTTTTTTTTATAAAGATTTATTTATTTATTTATTTTGGGCGGGGGTCGGGTTGGGAAGGGAGGGGAGCGGGCAGGCCACTTCTATTGGTCTTTCATTTCTTTGTTCTTTGGCTCCTGCGGGCCTCCCATCGCGGTGGCATCTGTTGTTGCAGAGCGCCAGCTCTGGGCTCATGCGCTCCAGAACTCCGGCTCGGTGATTGGACACATCAGTCCAGCAGCTCCGCAGCACGTGGGATCTTCCCAGGCCAGGGATCAAACCGGCGCCCCTTGCACTGCAAGGCGGTGTCCTTACCCACTAGACCACCAGGGGAAGCCCAACCAAGAACCTTATTGCGGTAAACTTGCAAGTCAGGAGTTTGGTTCCAACCTACCTTCACCATCCTCCCCCTGCCCTGCCCCCCAACCACCTCTTCCAGGAGGCAACTAGGAAACTTAAAAGAGACATTGGAGATGGGTGAAATTCTTTCAGGACTCTGGCAAGCACAGCAGTTCCCTTGTGGTGCTGGAAGGTACCCAAGTTTATCTGTGTTTATGGGGATTTGCAGGGTTGAGCTGCAGTGGATAGAAGTGTGTAGTTCTGCAGGCTCCATAGTCAATTAAATTTCGTGCTCATCCCCAAACGTCGAGCCAAGACAATCAACTGGGAGAAGGAGAGAGGAGGTTGTTTATTAATCTGAAGGATTTACACCAATGTTCTATTACCTTTTGGGTTCAGCATGCTGTGTTGATTCTGAAAGAATTGAGAGGCCACTCTAGTACTTTCTCATTTGAGAAAGAAAGCCCTGTGGCCTCTTGCAGGTTGGTTCTACTCTTTTTTTCTCCTCTAGCCTGTAGACCTTCTAGTTTACTTTGAATAAAATCAAAGAAATTTCCAGAGAATCAATGGAGATACAAAGAGAGAGGCAGAGGAGAGGTAGTGAGAGATACTTGATAAACAAATCACAGTAAAACAAACAAACAAAAATAAATAAAATCCCTAAGAACCTGGGGTATAACTGTTTAATTCCTGATGATGAATCTTAATGGTGGAATGTTAGACCCAGGATGGGCTGATGGATGAGGGGAATTTTTTGAATGGCATATCCTCAGTCTCTTATATCATACTTCGTAGAGGCACTTCTTACGACTCACATTCAGTTCCTTGTGGTGAGATAGAAGGGAAGGTCTGACTTCTTGTGAATAAATCTGTAAAAATGGCATGGCCCTGTCCTGCTTTGTTCTTTATATTTACCTCCCATGGAGATGTACTGTTTACTTGAATAGGATTTGCACAAATAATCACACAAATAGGATGAAGGTAACAGTTTTCTAAAATATTTCCCTTATGAAAGGAGAGTGGAATTAGCCCTCCTCACTCAATATATTGATACTCTTTGGTTTTTTTGTTTTTAATAAAAGAACAAGGAACTAAATCAGGATCTTTGTGTTTATCCCGAAGTCTTGATTTTCCTGCCTCTTCTCATTCTGAGGACATTTATGTAGAAAGAGAGAATGTGTTATCAATCAAGTTCTTATTACAGAGAGTTTACAAAGGACGTTTCTGGCATAGCCTTTGTAATACTGAGGGTTATATACACAACAGAATTTTGCAGTTCAATATAGTCAAACTATGGGAGCATAGTTTTTCTCTTATTATTGCTCTCAGGTTCTATTAAGCATCAAAGAAACTGTCTTATAGAGAATGTGCTTCCATTTTCGGGAGAAGTTCTGTTGACTTGCCGTGAATGTCCACTGAGAAGCGTTCATGAGTTGGATTCCTTACTGGGTGGTTTTACTGGAGGAAGACTTAGGGCTTTATTTTACGAGTTAAGGACATCTCTTACTCCACCCTTCCAGCTGTCACAAGATTCTCATTTGAGAAAGAAAGCCCTGTGGCCTCTTGCAGGTTGGTTCTACTCTTTTTTTCTCCTCTAGCCTGTAGACCTTCTAGTTTACTTTGAATAAAATCAAAGAAATTTCCAGAGAATCAATGGAGATACAAAGAGAGAGGCAGAGGAGAGGTAGTGAGAGATACTTGATAAACAAATCACAGTAAAACAAACAAACAAAAATAAATAAAATCCCTAAGAACCTGGGGTATAACTGTTTAATTCCTGATGATGAATCTTAATGGTGGAATGTTAGACCCAGGATGGGCTGATGGATGAGGGGAATTTTTTGAATGGCATATCCTCAGTCTCTTATATCATACTTCGTAGAGGCACTTCTTACGACTCACATTCAGTTCCTTGTGGTGAGATAGAAGGGAAGGTCTGACTTCTTGTGAATAAATCTGTAAAAATGGCATGGCCCTGTCCTGCTTTGTTCTTTATATTTACCTCCCATGGAGATGTACTGTTTACTTGAATAGGATTTGCACAAATAATCACACAAATAGGATGAAGGTAACAGTTTTCTAAAATATTTCCCTTATGAAAGGAGAGTGGAATTAGCCCTCCTCACTCAATATATTGATACTCTTTGGTTTTTTTGTTTTTAATAAAAGAACAAGGAACTAAATCAGGATCTTTGTGTTTATCCCGAAGTCTTGATTTTCCTGCCTCTTCTCATTCTGAGGACATTTATGTAGAAAGAGAGAATGTGTTATCAATCAAGTTCTTATTACAGAGAGTTTACAAAGGACGTTTCTGGCATAGCCTTTGTAATACTGAGGGTTATATACACAACAGAATTTTGCAGTTCAATATAGTCAAACTATGGGAGCATAGTTTTTCTCTTATTATTGCTCTCAGGTTCTATTAAGCATCAAAGAAACTGTCTTATAGAGAATGTGCTTCCATTTTCGGGAGAAGTTCTGTTGACTTGCCGTGAATGTCCACTGAGAAGCGTTCATGAGTTGGATTCCTTACTGGGTGGTTTTACTGGAGGAAGACTTAGGGCTTTATTTTACGAGTTAAGGACATCTCTTACTCCACCCTTCCAGCTGTCACAAGTGTTTGCCTCTCAGAGCTTGGTGAATTAGAAGCACGAGGGATAGGAACCATTTGTGAGAATAGTGAATTCATGTGGAAATAGCCCAAAGAGTAAAATGTAGCATGATACCAAACAGAGGAGTTAATTTCTGAGAGTCAAGCCTCCAAAAACTTTTTGGAGAGTGGCTGTTCCATGGCAGCAGTGTCAGTGTGCCCTGGTGAGAAGCAGAAGAGCTGGTCAGGCCTTGTGGATCGTTATCCAAACCAGATGTCTGAGGTCATGGAGAAAGAACTCTGAGGGAGCTGAGCTTTTCACACTCTTTTCACTCAGATGTTTTCCAATCAGTCGAGACCACCTCTGAGGACATTTGACAGTTGTGTTAGTAGCAGAAAGTCGAAACAAGGACATACCCTCCAAAAGCCATTCCATTGCTAAGGGTATATTGTGGGAGTGCCTTTCTCTTTGGCCCTATCCTGCCCTGATTCTAATTATCCGTAGAGACATCCGATTAACTCCAAATGACATGGTCTGTGTGTGAATCCCATGGGAATGGGTTTTGGAAGGAGCCATATCACATTTCATTAGCTGGATCCCTTTTTGCAGGCGCTATCCAATTTGGTTGAGAAATGAAAGATGTTGCAGCATTTCCTCCTGTCCTTTCCTTCCACAAAAGCTTAAGCAACTAGTAGTTGGCTGGAAGGATGGGAGAATAGGACAGAGTTTGAAGGGGACAGTCAGGGTTGGGAGATACTAGAGAGGGTTGGGAGATAATATTCCTTCTTACCTGAAGCCCCACCTGAATAATGGTCCAAACAGTTTGGGTCAATTATGGTGTCTTCCCTCTGTTTATCCAAGCCCTCTCTGTCTTTCTTTCCCACACCAGGTGACGGAAAGCCCATCTTCTCCAGTAATCTGTCCTTCCTCTGAATATCAGCAGCAATTGTGACCTTTACCACAAAGTCTGGCACCAATTTTACACCCACGGACACTATTTCTTATATCTCAATGGTGTGTGTTTTCCTCGCAGAAGGTTATTGGTGGCCTGGAACTCTCTGGACATCTTTCTATGGCCATGTTGCCAGGTCAGGGCTTAGGACTGAGATGTACCGATCATCTGCTTGGTCTGCCATAGACACATTCATTTCGTCAGACCTTTTCAATGGGTTTTGGAAGCACGAGGATAGGACATTGTGAGAATAGTGAATATGTGAGAATAGTGAATTAGTGAAATGGTAGCATGATACCAAACAGAGGAGTTAATTTCTGAGAGTCAAGCCTCCAAAAACTTTTTGGAGAGTGGCTGTTCCATGGCAGCAGTGTCAGTGTGCCCTGGTGAGAAGCAGAAGAGCTGGTCAGGCCTTGTGGATCGTTATCCAAACCAGATGTCTGAGGTCATGGAGAAAGAACTCTGAGGGAGCTGAGCTTTTCACACTCTTTTCACTCAGATGTTTTCCAATCAGTCGAGACCACCTCTGAGGACATTTGACAGTTGTGTTAGTAGCAGAAAGTCGAAACAAGGACATACCCTCCAAAAGCCATTCCATTGCTAAGGGTATATTGTGGGAGTGCCTTTCTCTTTGGCCCTATCCTGCCCTGATTCTAATTATCCGTAGAGACATCCGATTAACTCCAAATGACATGGTCTGTGTGTGAATCCCATGGGAATGGGTTTTGGAAGGAGCCATATCACATTTCATTAGCTGGATCCCTTTTTGCAGGCGCTATCCAATTTGGTTGAGAAATGAAAGATGTTGCAGCATTTCCTCCTGTCCTTTCCTTCCACAAAAGCTTAAGCAACTAGTAGTTGGCTGGAAGGATGGGAGAATAGGACAGAGTTTGAAGGGACAGTCAGGGTTGGGAGATACTAGAGAGGGTTGGGAGATAATATTCCTTCTTACCTGAAGCCCCACCTGAATAATGGTCCAAACAGTTTGGGTCAATTATGGTGTCTTCCCTCTGTTTATCCAAGCCCTCTCTGTCTTTCTTTCCCACACCAGGTGACGGAAAGCCCATCTTCTCCAGTAATCTGTCCTTCCTCTGAATATCAGCAGCAATTGTGACCTTTACCACAAAGTCTGGCACCAATTTTACACCCACGGACACTATTTCTTATATCTCAATGGTGTGTGTTTTCCTCGCAGAAGGTTATTGGTGGCCTGGAACTCTCTGGACATCTTTCTATGGCCATGTTGCCAGGTCAGGGCTTAGGACTGAGATGTACCGATCATCTGCTTGGTCTGCCATAGACACATTCATTTCGTCAGACCCAGGTTTTGGTGTTTAGCAAACTGGGGACAATTTTGGCAGCAGAGCCGTGGGCAAGATTTAAGTTATTTTTTCACATTTATCAGTGAACTGGGCAATCCATCCACATTTACAATTCCCTAATCAGATTAGCTCATTTTTAATCATCTGGAGTCTGGCTGGGTTTGTACTGTGTGGGAGCCAGCAAGGCCCAACTGTTGCGCTGACTTCCTTTGTCGCTCCCGATGAAGGTCTTTTTATCTTCGCCCACCTTGCGACTTCAAAACTGTGAGTCAAGCTGTGTTTCAAGCTGTGTTTTTCCTCCCTCTTCACAGGTACTTTTTAGCTGCCATTTTCTCTTCCACCTCATTTGTTAGGTTTTATGGCTGCACATCATGACGCCTTCCCTTTTTAATGCAGCTGGAAGAAGTGGGCGTGTGTGTGGTGTGTGTCCATCTGCACTTGTGCATGTGTCTGTGTGGGTTTGTGTGGATACCCATGCACACACACATAGACACATGTATATATATGTCTATGTGTGTGTATCAGCACACACCTATGGGTACATGTACATGTGTGGGTTTCGGTGGATGTGCATCAGTGTCATGCATGTGCACAGTCAAGCATATTTGCTGGTGAATAGCCCCTGCCTGACTGAAATGGCATGAGTAGGATCCAGGTTCCCAACAAAATGAAGAAAGAAAAAAACCAACATTTTTTCTTCTAAGACTGTAGGTCATTTCTCACTGACATTGTTTAACCAACAGTGCAGAATTTTGGAGGTATTCTGTTTCCCAAGTTTGTAAGTTATTTTCTTTTCTCTGGGCTTAAGCCAGCTTGCCTTAGTATTCTGTGCTCACGTATAGTGTGCTTTGCTGGTTGGGGGTCGCACCTAGGTCTAGGATCGATCAGATATAGATTAACAAAGTGGATTGTTAGCCTTTGCTAAGTCCTTACTTGTCTCCAGACCTTCAAACCCCAGAACCCTGGGTAAAGCTGTAGGAGGAAAAGGGAAGGACAGATGGATAGAGCATGTACACAATCCCAGTCTCCATGGTTCCTTGCTCTTAGCAGGGTGTAGCTGGCTTGTGCCTACCCCTACTCAGTCACCCAGGAACATCCTCACTCCTGGATGCCCAGGTAAATATTCGCCCATGGGTACCACTGGCAACGCAATTCTGCAAGAAGTAGGACTGGGAAAGACTGTCCTTCTCTCACGAGAATCCTGTCATTTCTCCTAGGTGGTTCTTGTATAGTGGACACGAGGCCTTTGCTTGGGAGTGAGTTCCAACTTGCTTTCAGGGACAGTGTTCCCTGCAGGCGATGTTCTGCCCCCCAACCCCCGCCCCCTGCACGCCAAGGAATTGCTTCTCTTCCCTGTGGTCAAGGTCAAGCACGGAGCAGTCAGGCACAAACTGGCATTATTATCCAGATGCATCTGGAAGGTGGAAATTCTGCTTCCTCTGTCTGGAAAACACAACCCCGGTTGTGGCTTTTTTTATTTTAGGGACATGATGTCGCTCTTCTGTTTCCGAAGTCTTGCCCCCAAATTCGTGAAGACAGTAGTGTTTGAGTTCTTTTCACAGTCACAGAGATGGTAACTTTGAAGGTAGCATCTGAGATGTCAGGTATACACTGTCCCTTCTGCAGTGCAGCAAGAGTATGAATTTCTGTTTTCTCGGCAGCCTGAATATCTTTTAGCTCTATACCTTCACAGAAGGGCCAGGCTGACACAGCCATGCTCCCACCCCAAACCCACAAAAACACCCTGTGATTTAGGATCCAGGTTCCCAACAAAATGAAGAAAAAAACCAACATTTTTTCTTCTAAGACTGTAGGTCATTTCTCACTGACATTGTTTAACCAACAGTGCAGAATTTTGGAGGTATTCTGTTTCCCAAGTTTGTAAGTTATTTTCTTTTCTCTGGGCTTAAGCCAGCTTGCCTTAGTATTCTGTGCTCACGTATAGTGTGCTTTGCTGGTTGGGGGTCGCACCTAGGTCTAGGATCGATCAGATATAGATTAACAAAGTGGATTGTTAGCCTTTGCTAAGTCCTTACTTGTCTCCAGACCTTCAAACCCCAGAACCCTGGGTAAAGCTGTAGGAGGAAAAGGGAAGGACAGATGGATAGAGCATGTACACAATCCCAGTCTCCATGGTTCCTTGCTCTTAGCAGGGTGTAGCTGGCTTGTGCCTACCCCTACTCAGTCACCCAGGAACATCCTCACTCCTGGATGCCCAGGTAAATATTCGCCCATGGTTACCACTGGCAATACGCAATTCTGCAAGAAGTAGGACTGGGAAACACTGTCCTTCTCTCACGAGAATCCTGTCATTTCTCCTAGGTGGTTCTTGTATAGTGGACACGAGGCCTTTGCTTGGGAGTGAGTTCCAACTTGCTTTCAGGGACAGTGTTCCCTGCAGGCGATGTTCTGCCCCCCAACCCCCGCCCCCTGCACGCCAAGGAATTGCTTCTCTTCCCTGTGGTCAAGGTCAAGCACGGAGCAGTCAGGCACAAACTGGCATTATTATCCAGATGCATCTGGAAGGTGGAAATTCTGCTTCCTCTGTCTGGAAAACACAACCCCGGTTGTGGCTTTTTTTATTTTAGGGACATGATGTCGCTCTTCTGTTTCCGAAGTCTTGCCCCCAAATTCGTGAAGACAGTAGTGTTTGAGTTCTTTTCACAGTCACAGAGATGGTAACTTTGAAGGTAGCATCTGAGATGTCAGGTATACACTGTCCCTTCTGCAGTGCAGCAAGAGTATGAATTTCTGTTTTCTCGGCAGCCTGAATATCTTTTTAGCTCTATACCTTCACAGAAGGGCCAGGCTGACACAGCCATGCTCCCACCCCCAAACCCACAAAAACACCCTGTGATTTAGGCAGGCGGCAGCTATGGTTATCTTTACTTCATAGGTGGATGATGAAATTGAGACAGAGAGAAGTCCAGGGGCCGAGATGCCAGCCCTTTAACCGCACCCTCTCTCTTGACCAGGTCACCGGGACTGGCCCCATCCGCCTCTGATTATTTCTTCCTTCCTAAAAATCCAGGCTGCTTCTTGCCATGCAGAGACAATGAGATCCTTAACCACGAGTGAAAAAGACCAACGAAATCAAAACAAACAAGGGTGCTTTTTTTACACTTTTCTTAGGAAGTCATTAAGGAATATTGAGCTGATTAATGTGGGTGGAAAATATTTAAGTTTGGTCATTGTTTGGGCTGGTCAGTGTGGCTGCATTAGGAATTGGTTTTGAGAAAGCACTATACTGTTCTTTCTAGGCGTCCTCTTAATTCTGCGGTACTCGAGGAGTGGATCAGGTTACCCCCAAATTCAGGGATGAAGAGGGGCCTCTGCAGTGTTTAGTGGGCGCCTTGGTGAACAGGGAGTGTGGGGGTGGGAGAGGATGGTCATTTCAGGCTTTCCCAGGCTGACAACCTGTCTTGGCCAAGATGGAGATGACCTAGAAGATTTAGAAGCGAAAGGGAAAATAAAGGCAAAGCAAAAAGGGACAAGCGGGCTCTGTTTATATAGGTCTTGCATTAGGCAGATCCTTTTTCTGGCCGATGCTGCTGTTCACAGCAGGCTGGGGAAGAGCCTAGTAGACAGCAAATGAGAGGTTGTTCTCCCCAAAGCCGCCTCCTGCCCAGGGAGCAGGCCGAGACGAGGACCCTGGTGGCCCCAGGTTGACCTCTCCCAGCAGCTGCCGGCTCCTCTGCGGCACAGGCTCACTGCGCGCGCTCTGCCACCCAGGTTTTTCCTCCTTGAGCGAGCCGCCCTTTGTGACGTGGACTGAATCCTGGCCAACTTCTCTTTCCTCTTCGTTTGTCTTTTCTCAGAACTTTTGTTCCGGTTTTGCACTTTCTGAGACACAAAGGAAGTGGGGTCATTCTATTGGGGTGACTCTGGAAGTAGGTATGTGGGAGAGCTGCCCACCACCAGGAGCAGGCCACCTGTGTCCCTTCCTCTCTGGATGCCCCCAGCCCATTGCTGCCCCTGCTGGAACCCTTTCTGAGAGTCCCAAATCTTCCACAGGCTGCCAGGGGTGGAGAGGGACAGTCGAGTTAGAATCACATGTGTAGCTCCGGCTGCCTGGCTGGGATGCTCCATCATGGCAGGAATGGGCCCGTTCCCTCTGAAAGCATGCTGTAGACTGGCAGAAGGGGCAGGAAGGGAGGGAACCCCTCTCGGTATCATTTCATTCTCCCAACAGCTCTTCGAAACGTATCTCCATTTGACAGAGGAGGAAACTGAGGCCCAGAAAGAATGAGTGACTTCTTCAACTGGGTTAAGCATTAGAGTCAGAATTAGCCCCAGACGTGCTGGGGCCAAATTTAGTGCTTCTGCATAAAGCTGGAGAGCAAAAGCATAGCCAGGTCAGTAGAAGCAACTGAAGGAGAAAGGGAAGCAGAGACATGGAAGAGAGAAAGGGGAGCTAGTAAAACCAGGAGAGAGTTAGGACTCCCTTAAGTTACTGAGTGATGTTCTCCTGTCTGCCTCCAAGGGTCACAGTGAAAAGAAAATACAATAGACCTCTCTCACAGTAAATGCAGATTTTTCTTCACTTGCCCATTTTTTTCTTCATTACTTCCACTTACCAGGTTTTTTAAAAAGCGTATTTGTCATCTTCTTTCTGGTCACCTTGCCCGGCACTGGGCCCTCTGGGGATACGTGGAATTGAGGAGAAGTGAGCTCTTCCTTCAAAGAGCTTGTGGCCTGTGCCGGACCAGCATGCTCAGAACCACTCAGTGATGCAACCAAAGGTTGTTGATGAGGAAACGTGAGTTGAACATCTGTTGTGTGGTTGGCTCCATTCAGGTCCAAGCTGTGGATTCTGAGGATCAGACTCTGAGTGGGAAAGGCGGTCAGGGAGGGTGTCTCAAGGGGAAGAGGCTTGAGCTGAAAAATGGGCCCCCTCCCTTCCTCATGAGGAAAAGCACTGGTAAAAGGGAAAGTGGGCAGTGCAGGGGCCACACCCAAGATGGCCCTCTGCACCTGTGCCAGTCTGTGGTGTGCCCTCTTTGCTAGGTGTTGAAAATCGAGCTTGCTTCATTTGGGTGGTGGTTGCAGGCGGCTGGTGAGATGTCTGGGTTGGATGTCAAGGCTTTCTGGAAGCAGGGAGCGTTGTCATTCCCGGTAAGGCAAGAGTGCTGCCCAGCAGTCTCGCCTGGCTCCTCTCCTCTGTCCCCTCCGCTTTGGGCTTCCTTGAGTACTGGCTACCTGGCCCCTGGAAGGGGTTTCTTTCCAGGCTATAAAAGTTCAAGAAACTGCCTTAGCTCCTGCCACCCACAGCCCTCGAGGGCTGCTCTTTTACAGAGGAGCCAGGCAGAGAGGCACTGTCCCCAGGATGCTCCCAGGAGAAGGGTGCCCAGGCTGCAGGAGCATGGGGTGAGGAGGGAGTGATGGGCACAGGAGACCCAGATCCAGGCTTGCTCCAGGGCAGCTGTGCCACTTGGGTGAAGATGATGATGATGATGGTGACGATACTCCTGTGCCCAGACTCTGCAGGACATTACAGACACCGCTTGATGACCTTTCTAGTGACTGTGTGAAGGGGGTTCTGGCCTCACTCTTCTCCTGCAAATGAGGACATGGAGGCTCACAGAGCTTCTGGGCACTGGGAGGCAGAGTTGGGATTCATGATCAGGCCACATCACCTCCTTAGCTATTAGCCTAGGTCTATCTTTTCTCTCAAGATGAGGACCTGAATGAGCTGACTGCTCGGGCCCCTCTAGGCACCGTCATTCTAGAATGTTAGGAAAGGATGTCCCCAGGTGGGCAAAAGCACTGGCCTTAGAAATAATGGGGAGGAGACCCAAGGTGCCGGGCCCCCGTGTGCCCCATGGCAGCCTAGGGCCAATGTCTCAGTTCTTTTCCCCCAGGCTGCCCCAAGCTCTTCTGCCTTTCTGGGAGCAGTCGGTGACTCTAGGAGCTGCTTTCCCCAGAGCCGCTCATCCCTGGAGAAGGTGCACTGGGGCGGAATGGCTGGGGCGTTCCTCTTCGCCTCGGTGGCTGGGTCCTTATCACCATCCCCACTGCGCACGCTGCTCCCCAGTCAGAGCTGTCGGCTGCCGCCCCCCGCAGCTGCTGCTGGTTGCCACATCAGGTTAGAAATAGAAACTCCCTGCTGGGCCCCAGCCCTCCCCTCCTGCTGCTGCCGCTCATCTGGGGCCACCTGTGCTGCCTTAGTGGGTGAGGCCTCTCTTGGAGGAGAGGGGAGTGGAGGAAGCCAGGGATGTGTCCGCCTGGCAGCTACAGGGCCAGCTCTGCTGGTCGGGGCCTGTGACTGACTCACAGCCTCCAGGCCTCCCCTCTCTCAGCAGCTGCTTCTCCAGCTCCTGAGAGGTGATGTGAGGCTGGCCTGGCAGGGTGGCTCAGCTGGCCATCTGCGGCTTCCAGTCTTGCACTGCGGAGGGCCTCCCTGAATGCATGTTGAACTTGAGTTATGAATGCAGGACCGGGCAGAATCCCAGCAGGGCTGCCAGGACAACCTCAGCTGCAGGGGCTGAGTGCTGCCTTTTCTTTCTTCTCCCTGAATCCCTTTTCTCCTCATCCTGGCTGTTTCTTCCTCTGTGATGTCCAAGCTCTCTCTGCCCCTTTCTTCCCGTATGTGGTTATCTGCCTTGGGAGGGGTCCGTGTCAGGGGTCAGGCATGGATTTTTGTGTGACCTTTGGGAGCAGGGTAAAGGGAAGAATGGCTTTCTATCCTATGGGTGTTCTGAAGCACAGGTCTGGGGAGACAGACGGGCCTTGGCCTCTGGGGCTGTCTTCTCTCCATCCCTGCCTCCGCAGATGATCTAACCCGGGAGGCCTTCCTGGAGGGGCCTGCCCAGGCTGTGTCCTCAGAGCCAGCACACCCTTCCCCATGTGTCTCAAGCAGCAGCCCTGCCCCTCCCATTCCCGAGGCTGTCTCTGAGTCCAGAGTATCACACTGACCCAAGGAAGCACAGTGACCTGGTCCCAGCAGGGTGTGGTGAAGGAAGTTGTTTTTATTCATGGTAAACAGGATAGTAAAACAATAGCAGTGTAGATGCTTCTCTGTTATTTACCAGTGAATTCCTCTGCATTCTGGATAAGCCGCGGCTTTCTCTTCCCAAGGTGGGGTTGGTTCTTAAGGAGAGGAGCAGTAAAGAAGGAACTAAGGTTTATTGAGACAGTACCATGTGCTAGGCATTGTGACAAGCACCGAAACCACATTTGTTCCTGTTATTGTCCCCTAAACCTCATTTATCCCTGTTTTATCCCATTTGCTCAGGAGGAGCTAAACCTCATGGACCTGGAGTGAGTGGCTTATGGGAACATGGTTAAAAAGGGTCCTAGCTGACTTCCTGACAGGTCTGTCTCACTCTAGGGACTGTGTCTTCCTGCCCTGAGAGGGTGTGTGTGTGTCTGAGGGTTGCCATGTGGAAAGACGGATTCCATGAGGAATCCCCCCTCCCTCCTCATCCTCCTGCATCATGCAGTGCACGTGAGGCTCATGACAGCCTCCCACCAGCCAGAATCTGATAGTTATTGTTTTCCACTTATTTTTATACCTCCTTGGAATATGGAAAGGGGATGCTGAGACTGTCATAGAATGGGAAATTCAAGGTCAAAGAAGGAAAGAACTCTAGGATCTGGCCCCTCCTTTGCAGTTCCACCTCCTGTTCTGAGCCTCCACCATCTCCTGCCAGGGCCATCGATCCCAGCAGCCTCCTCATTGGTCTCTGTGTCCACTCCTGCTGGCCCAGTCCACATGGTCTTCAGGTTATAGTATTCCTCTGCTGGAATCCCAAAAGGAGTCTTCATCATGGGTGAAAACCCCAATGCGTCTAACAGCCTACGAGGCCCTGCATCCTCTGTACCTCTACCCCCACTTCTCTGGCTTTATTTCATATTTTTCTCTCCCCATTCACTCCATTGGCTTTTGTACTGTTCCAGGAATAGACCTGGAACAAGTTTCCTGTCTGCACTGGGCATTCTCTCTGTCTGGATCACTTTTGTATCAGAACCTCTCCCTTCAAGTCTTTGCTCCAATGATCGGGCAATGGGGCAGGCCTAAATACCCAACTTAAAACCTCCACCCCCTTCTCCATCCTGATCCTGTTTAGTTTTTTTTTTTTTTTTGTCCAGAGTAGTACTTAGCACATTATAAAATGCCATACAGTTTACTTTCTTTACTGTTAGCATGTAGACTTTCCAAAAGCAGTGATTTCTTTCCCTCTTCTGTTCACTGATAGATTCCCAGCATCCAGAACAGTACCTGACATGTAGTAGGCACTTTAATACATGTTTGATGAATAAATGAAATCACCTATCAGGTTAGTGAGGCACTCATGACCAGAACCCGGTGCTTTACACCCAAGGCGAGGATTCCCCCCAAGTGTTTTGTGTTAGAACGGTTGTATTTTTTCAGATAAATCCAAACTTAACATAGACATAGAAAGCAGAAGAACATCAACCTGTGTCGTGCAGGAGACATGCGCCAAGTACTGTGTAGGTATGTCTGCCAGGGGCTGGGTATGTATCGTCTCAGATATTTGCATGTCCTTCCTGGGAGGAACGTGACACTCACAGGAGATAAAGGACATGCCCAGGACCACAGCTACTGAGAGACAGAGCGGAGCTTTCTCCCCCAGCATCCTGTGGACCAGTCCCTGTCTTGCTCTTCCTTTTCTGGGTGGTCTTGGGTGGCCAGGACTATGTCCATATGCAGGCATGGTCGTCATGCAGAGCGCGGTTGTCAGGTCCTGGTGCTTGGCCATGTGTCAGCTACAGTAAGCCAGAGGGTTGCAAAAATGCAATGGCAGAGGCTGGCTACTCACTGAAGGGCACACCGGTGCTGGTTTCCAGGACTGAGGCACCACCGCAGCCCTCCCCTCTCTAGCTGAGCTTAGCTATTGGTTCCTTGAAGGAAGCCTGCAGGGAAGTGTGCTCTAGACCCGACTTGTGACTTCCATGCTTGTTCCCCTGCAGTCTCCTCCCCAGTCCTCCAGGCTGGTATGGAGCTTCTCAAAACTCCACTTGAGAAGCTTCCACTTGGAGCTTCTCAAGTGGAAAAGGTTTGAAAGCCACCCAGGATGAGCATGCATCCCTCTGTTTTAGAAAGACTTACTGTGCAGGTCATCTTGGGGGCTGAGAAAGATACAGTGAGAGGCGAACTCGTTCCTCTCACTCAAGACGTTTCTGTTCTACTCATGATGATGTGATAGACATATATGAAATAGCTAATGTGACAGATCCACAAATCAGGAGCAGAAACATGACCTATAAGCTGAGTGCTGAAAGTGTTTCTTCAATTATTAGTTTGGAAGTGAAAAGTACTAGGCAACCTATAACTCTAATGTGTTCTTAAAAATGGGAAGTGAAATGTGGAAATATGGCAAACAGAGAGTCAGTCCCCTCACAGCGAGGGGCACACATACTGCTGTAACTTTCTGTGACAGAGCTGGCATCATCTTTGAACATGAAGGATCAGACACCCCAAGTGAGGCCTTGGGTTATAGTAGCTTGTGTTCATTGGAAATAAATATCTATTTTGTCCAGAATGGCCATGAAGAAAATTCTACTGTTGACTACTGAGAGGACAATAATTAGGAACATTGAACGCACCTTTCAGAACACTGAGTTCCAATGAAGTGAAGGCTTTGGAAGTTTCCATGGAAATCCCTGTTTGTTCTCTGTTCCAAAGGACCCAAGCTACTTCTCTTTCCTCAACCGCAGAATCTCATGGACTGTGGGGAAAGTTTGAAGGGTTTTAACAGAGTCCAGTAGGATTGAACTAGTTCTTAGAGCTTTCGGATTTCATTGACCACTGGAGTGTTATAGAATTATAAGTATTCTTCCCAGTATTTTAGTTATACAATTCATTCAGCACTTAATATGGAGTGAAGAGTGAAGCTTCTGAGAAGAGACAATCTGATGGGGACCCGAAACTTGCTTAAGGCCTCGTTCCAACCTCCCCGCTCAGCCCTTTTTCTAGAGACATTGTTTTGTGGCCACCAGCTCTATTATACTTGGATTCTTCTTATTTTCTGCCATTCCTTTGGCATTTTCCTTGAGGTCAGGGATCAGACATTATACAAGGCATTCGTCCTCACACACCCTCAATAAATGCTGGCCGATTGGAAGGAATGGAAGCTGCTGTTGCCCACTGATGAGAATGAATAACCAGGAACTTGCAGATTAGAGGATAAGAATGACTTTTCTCAGGACATCCTAATAAACTGACTGAGCCTAGATATTCCTCCACATAATCTGCCTGGATTTTCCTCAGGGGACTTGAATCTTAACTCCAGGCTTGATATGTTCCAGTAGGTGGTCTGCTTGCAAACGTGTTTACTTTGACTGAAGCCTGCCTGTGTGAGAACACTTAATGCAGATGATCAAAAACACACATGAGGCTTTAATGGTGCCATTCTGTTCTCTGCTCCTCGTCCTCCACCCCAACCCCCACGGCACTCAAATTTTGTTTAAAGACATCCGAGTGAAATGTGGAAATATGGCAAACAGAGAGTCAGTCCCCTCACAGCGAGGGGCACACATACTGCTGTAACTTTCTGTGACAGAGCTGGCATCATCTTTGAACATGAAGGATCAGACACCCCAAGTGAGGCCTTGGGTTATAGTAGCTTGTGTTCATTGGAAATAAATATCTATTTTGTCCAGAATGGCCATGAAGAAAATTCTACTGTTGACTACTGAGAGGACAATAATTAGGAACATTGAACGCACCTTTCAGAACACTGAGTTCCAATGAAGTGAAGGCTTTGGAAGTTTCCATGGAAATCCCTGTTTGTTCTCTGTTCCAAAGGACCCAAGCTACTTCTCTTTCCTCAACCGCAGAATCTCATGGACTGTGGGGAAAGTTTGAAGGGTTTTAACAGAGTCCAGTAGGATTGAACTAGTTCTTAGAGCTTTGGTTTCATTGACCACTGGAGTGTTATAGAATTATAAGTATTCTTCCCAGTATTTTAGTTATACAATTCATTCAGCACTTAATATGGAGTGAAGAGTGAAGCTTCTGAGAAGAGACAATCTGATGGGGACCCGAAACTTGCTTAAGGCCTCGTTCCAACCTCCCCGCTCAGCCCTTTTTCTAGAGACATTGTTTTGTGGCCACCAGCTCTATTATACTTGGATTCTTCTTATTTTCTGCCATTCCTTTGGCATTTTCCTTGAGGTCAGGGATCAGACATTATACAAGGCATTCGTCCTCACACACCCTCAATAAATGCTGGCCGATTGGAAGGAATGGAAGCTGCTGTTGCCCACTGATGAGAATGAATAACCAGGAACTTGCAGATTAGAGGATAAAGAATGACTTTTCTCAGGACATCCTAATAAACTGACTGAGCCTAGATATTCCTCCACATAATCTGCCTGGATTTTCCTCAGGGGACTTGAATCTTAACTCCAGGCTTGATATGTTCCAGTAGGTGGTCTGCTTGCAAACGTGTTTACTTTGACTGAAGCCTGCCTGTGTGAGAACACTTAATGCAGATGATCAAAAACACACATGAGGCTTTAATGGTGCCATTCTGTTCTCTGCTCCTCGTCCTCCACCCCAACCCCCACGGCACTCAAATTTTGTTTAAAGACATCCGAGGATGTTTTCAGTGCCTTGGAGAAAACTGCTGGAAGAGGCCGGCCTCATGCGGCTGAGCATCCCCTCTGGTCTTTTCTCATAGATGACTGTTTATGGTTCTTTTCTGGACCAGCGAATGTTCAAGCATATTCCTCCCAAGAGCCCAGAATGCTAACCCATTCTGCTGATGGAGTATCTTGCCTATAAGAAAGATCCCAGTCTTAATACGAAGCTGTTCGTTGTGCTAGAAATGTGCTAGAAATGAAACCATAGGAATTAAAGCCTCATTTTATCAGTTCATTTTGTAAGGATCCCTTAGGAGCAGTATGGCCCAGGGAGACGTGTGCAGGTCTTGTGGCCTGATGAGGCACCAGGGCCTCTGGGTGCTACAGACGCATTCTGTTTCTTGAGCGGGGCTCTGGTCCCACAGGTGCCGTCACTTTGTGCATGTTTCTGTCAATATATTCTGCTTCAGTCCAAAGTTATGAAGAGAAAATAAGCAAGAGAATAACAAACACAGAATTAGCATAGTGCTTCCTCTGGGTGGCGTGTGGCAGGGGGATGGCATTGGAGGGCCATACGCAGGCAGCTATGAGCCTCCTTTCCTGAGTTTGCTTTGGATATTAGGCTCCTTAGAATTCTCCTCCATAACTGACACATGTAAATATCCTTTTATAGATATCAAGCATTAAATACTCAGCTCCACGGGGCTATAGAAAAGAGATTTTTCACGTTCTGTCCTCACACACCCTCAATAAATGCTGGCCGATTGGAAGGAATGGAAGCTGCTGTTGCCCACTGATGAGAATGAATAACCAGGAACTTGCAGATTAGAGGATAAGAATGACTTTTCTCAGGACATCCTAATAAACTGACTGAGCCTAGATATTCCTCCACATAATCTGCCTGGATTTTCCTCAGGGGACTTGAATCTTAACTCCAGGCTTGATATGTTCCAGTAGGTGGTCTGCTTGCAAACGTGTTTACTTTGACTGAAGCCTGCCTGTGTGAGAACACTTAATGCAGATGATCAAAAACACACATGAGGCTTTAATGGTGCCATTCTGTTCTCTGCTCCTCGTCCTCCACCCCAACCCCCACGGCACTCAAATTTTGTTTAAAGACATCCGAGGATGTTTTCAGTGCCTTGGAGAAAACTGCTGGAAGAGGCCGGCCTCATGCGGCTGAGCATCCCCTCTGGTCTTTTCTCATAGATGACTGTTTATGGTTCTTTTCTGGACCAGCGAATGTTCAAGCATATTCCTCCCAAGAGCCCAGAATGCTAACCCATTCTGCTGATGGAGTATCTTGCCTATAAGAAAGATCCCAGTCTTAATACGAAGCTGTTCGTTGTGCTAGAAATGTGCTAGAAATGAAACCATAGGAATTAAAGCCTCATTTTATCAGTTCATTTTGTAAGGATCCCTTAGGAGCAGTATGGCCCAGGGAGACGTGTGCAGGTCTTGTGGCCTGATGAGGCACCAGGGCCTCTGGGTGCTACAGACGCATTCTGTTTCTTGAGCGGGGCTCTGGTCCCACAGGTGCCGTCACTTTGTGCATGTTTCTGTCAATATATTCTGCTTCAGTCCAAAGTTATGAAGAGAAAATAAGCAAGAGAATAACAAACACAGAATTAGCATAGTGCTTCCTCTGGGTGGCGTGTGGCAGGGGGATGGCATTGGAGGGCCATACGCAGGCAGCTATGAGCCTCCTTTCCTGAGTTTGCTTTGGATATTAGGCTCCTTAGAATTCTCCTCCATAACTGACACATGTAAATATCCTTTTATAGATATCAAGCATTAAATACTCAGCTCCACGGGGCTATAGAAAAGAGATTTTTCACGTTCTGTCGTCAAACAGAACAGGTTTGAATCTTGTCTTGCTGCTTTGGGGGTCTTGGATGAACAGCAAAATCTCCCAAACTCTCCGTTTGCTCATCTGCAAAATGGAGATTGCAATCCACAGCCAAGAATTCAGTTGATATTTGGGGTATGTATTACAAAGTGAAGTATAGGGTGTTAGCATAAAACAGTGGAACCTGACCTAGTTAAAGGAATAGGCAGGAGTGGGTTTGTCAGGGAAGATTTCCTTGAGAAGGTAGTGCTTGAACTGGGTGTTGATGCTAGGCTCTTTAATGTACACAAAGTCAGCGCTTGGACTTCTCTCCCCTCGTACTCATACCCTAGATGCGTCCTGTGGCAAGTGGAGATAAGGATTCCAGAGGAGCATGGAACTTCAAAATCACAGTGGATTTCAGAGGACATTGCATAACCCATTGCCTTCCAGCCTCATTTTTGCTTGATTGTGCCAATAAAGAAAACGAAGCTCAAGGGCTACTGTGACTTGCCTGGGCAACTCAGTGGATGAACAACAGGACCTGGACTGGACCACCTACCGCTTTTGCCCCTGATATGTGCCAGACACAGTTCCAGTGCTTTCCATGCTGGATATCTAATCTTTGCTAACAGCTCTATGTACTAAGACTGCGATATTATTTCTTGTCTACAGATGAGGCGACTGGTGCCCAGAGGTGCTGTGTTAACTGATGCCCCCTCAAGGTCACACAGTTGCTGAGGAGAGAGGATTTGAACCTAGCCTAAGTGCAGAGGCCACTCCCTCCACATTCTTAAATACTACCCTATACTTTCTTCTACTGAAACCTCAATTTGTGGTGTCTGGGCTACCTTGACATTTTCCCTACTCTCACAGAACTACTGTCTTTGGGGAGAGGAAAGATGGCTTTGGTACAACAAAGATGAGAAAGCCCGGCTGAGGGAAAGGTTAGCTTAGCGGGTAGTCTAGTTGGTAGTACTGAGGAAGACTGTGGGTGGCTGATGTAATGTTGTCTGCAGTCCACTGGAGGGTCACTGGCTGGATCTCAGGTCAGGGACTGATGACTCTCCCCGAGCAGAGGCGTTCCGACTTGTCTTGAGCAGTGGGGGAGGGGGCCATGTGAGGTTCTAGGCAGTGGGACTTGAAGAATGAAACCCCGAGAGACTTTTATCTTCCAATTAGGCTTCTCTGGAGACTTATCTCCCAAGAGGACACACCTGGCCACTGAGGTCCTCAGAGTTTGTGTTTCTGGGAGTCCCTGACAGGGGGACTCATTGCCATTGGTGGCATTTATGTTCCTCATCAGAGGAGGAAGGTTGAGTTATGGTTTGGGTTTCTAAAAAGTTCTCACTCCTGACTGGAGTTCCATTTTTGCCAAGATACCTCCCCTCCTATTAATCCTCCCCTCCTCTAGTATTCAGAACATTACTACCCACCACTGCCAAGGGATCCTGGGTGGGGTTTCATCATTGGTACTGACGTATGTTCTAACAAGTCGGTGCATTTTCTCCTACTAACCTGTATTTCAGTATTACCAGGACATTGATAGAGAAATGTTCTCCTTTGGATCAGTCTCAGGAATGTCTTCCCCATGGATGGCCCTCCTCTCTATTTGCATAATGGCAAGAAAGCACTACTGCCACCTAGTGGGGATTCAGAGTGTGACCTTCAGAGCTCCTCCTCCTGACCCCAGCACATTATTTCTGTTATTAAAAATTTAAGGAGCAGTTCTGAGTGCCGCGTTCTTCCCAGTGTGTGGATCCATGTGCATTTTCAGGTCCCCTTTCCATTCTCCTAAAACTTGCAGCTGTGTCTCAGGGGGTTTGTTTTCTGTAAACCAGACAGAGCCTTTGAAACAGGTGCAGGGAGCTTCCTCTACCTTCCCGTGGCTATTCTTTATAGCAGTCCAACGAGGTAGGAACCTGAATCGCCACTTGCAAGTGAGGAAATCGAGGTTCAGAAAGGTTAAGTAACTTAACTGTGTAGAAGGCCTCCTAGGTAGTATGTGGTTTATGGCTTGTTTCTCTCTGTAAGCATACTATCTAGACACAGTGGGGAAGTGTTTTCAGGTCCTGGCCACCTTGCAGAGAGGGAGCCGCTTGTGTCCAGCGGTGGTCCAGCAGGGCAGCCTGGATAGAGGAGGCAGGTCTGGAGCTGGAATTTGGAAGTCTGAACGGGAGGAGAACCTCTGGTGAATAAGGGCATGGAAGAAGAACAGGAAGGGAGCTGTGTGGAGGTAAGCCAGTCTAGACCTGAGCCTTCTGTCCTGGATGGAGGTCCAGGGTTCAGAGCCATCAAGAGCTAGGCTGGAGGGCCCCCGGGGTCACTGTTTCTACTCCCACACTGCATTTGTAAATGGAGAAGTATGACATGTTTGATGTAAGAAACTGAAAAAATGCAGAAGTACATAAAGTAAAAAACAAAACTGAGTATCTCTAGTTCTATCCTCCCTGCAAAACAGAATTAATAAAAGTTTGGTATATATGCCTCCAGGAGATTTCCTGTACCTGTAAAATTCTATAGGTAAATATTCCCATTCATATATACATAAATTAATACATGTATGCATTGTATGAGTTATTTTAAATAGGATTATTTTAACTACAATTTTAAAAGTTCATTAAAAATTCTATTACCTCATGGGAATATTACTCATTACTATATAGTACTCATTTTTTTAGCTTTTAAAAAGCCTTTTGCTATGGAAGATCTTAAGCATATATAAAAATAAAACACTATAATACATAGCATTATATAATATATATTCATATAACATATAATAATATATAATATGTTATAATACATATAATAAAGAGCATAATAAATATACTCTACCAGCTTCAATACTTGTCATTGTATGGCCAATCTTGTTTTACATCTACCTGTCTCCGTAGGTTCCTTACAACTGGATTATTTTAACTTTTTAATTTTTTAAAAACACTAATAACAGTCTTTATTGCTTACACTCCTATGTTAGTAATAGCAACATATTGTACTTGCACATATCATATTTTTTCAAGGACCTTGAAGTCATTGTATTAAAAATGTGGTGTTGGAAGTTCAAGATTCATGGCATTATTAAGTCTACTTCGTTATGGCACAGGAAATAGATTGTCTGCAACAGACCCAAAATAAATGGCTCAAAGAGACATGCCTACATTTCTTATGGTTTGTAATTTTCTGAATCTCCAAATTTGCCACTTGTTGTCGGTATTCCCCCATACCTACCACAGGGTCTCCAGGTAAAAATGATTTTTACATGTTGGGAATAAGATGACGACCAAATGAACAATTTAGTTTAGCCATTCATCTTTGAAAAGCACATGATGGAATGCCAGAAGTGACTTTTAAATAATGTAACTTTACACCTTACTGATTCCTAATAATCATGGCCAGGATACCCTTGGGTCGAGGAGAACATTTTACGCTGGAATGACATGTGTGAAGTGTGATGGAGCCCTGTTTTTGAACTCAGGTACATGTAACACAAGAGCAGAAATGCATCAGTTCACTGAAGGTCAGACTCTGAGTCTTTCTAAAGAGCAGAGCTTTCTGTTTCCTTTTGGATTTTAAGACAGAGAGTCTAACTCTTAGAGTTTAAACTGAAAGACCAGGTTTGTATGGTTGCAAATTCACTTCTGTGGAATCCACGGATGAGCCAGGCCCACTGGAGTGGTGCTAAGGCCAGTGTGAGAAGCCCACCACGGGAGAAGAAGGGGTCCCTGAGCTGCTCTGCTCTTGACTCAGGTCACAAAGCACAGCTCTTCTTGGTCAGGGACCCAGGGTGGGCATTCTGAGCATTTTCTTTCTTAGAGGGATTTCCAGCACTATTTGAGAAGCAGTTTCTTTTTGGAACATATGGTCAGGGTTTCTGTCTTCCAGTCAAATATGAAACTATGTTAGCTCTTCCTGTGTCCTTCTTTCTTTCGGAGGAGACACAGTAAATGTTAATTTCTTCTGGAAGTTCATTAGCCTAAACGTCATTGATGATAAGGGGGTTTTAGTATAATCCTCTGGTTGCGACGTCTGGCTCACTCATAACCTATTAGTAACAACATTTTATGCCTTTACTGTGCCCAAGTATGAAGATAGAGACTGGAGCCAGAGAGATACTGTCTTAGTTTCGTAAGACCTAAATTATTTTAAAGAATGTTCCAGACATCATATGTTTCACCTGTAAATATGTCTGTACCTATCATAAAAGACAAGAGCACTTAAAAAATAACCAAGGTGCCATTATCACATTTTAAAAAGTATGAACTCCTTTATATCATTAAATATCTAGTCAGTGTTCAATTTTTTGAGTTGTCTCATAAACAGTTTTATAGCAGCGGATGTGTTTGAATCATGATTCAAGTAAGGTCCGTATATTGCATTTGGTTGATGCTTTTTAAGTCTCTTTTCGTTCATAGATTTCTATTTTCTCCTTTTCCTTTCTTGATTTTTGCAATGTATTTGTTGAAGAAATGAGTCATTTGCCCTGTAACATTTCCCACATGCTGAATTTTGCTGATTATGTCCCCATGGTGTCTTTTAACCGATTCCTCTGTTCCTATATTTCTTAACAGGTGGTTAGTTTTAGGAACTGGAACGGGATCAGATTTGATTCCTTGGCAAGAAGGATGGAGCTCCTTAGGGAGGGGAATGAGGTGCCCAGGAGCAAATCATAGCAGGAAAAGGAGGGACAGATGGACAGAGCAGGTCAGAGGGAGATGAGGAGGCACTTCTGTGGAATCCACGGATGAGCCAGGCCCACTGGAGTGGTGCTAAGGCCAGTGTGAGAAGCCCACCACGGGAGAAGAAGGGGTCCCTGAGCTGCTCTGCTCTTGACTCAGGTCACAAAGCACAGCTCTTCTTGGTCAGGGACCCAGGGTGGGCATTCTGAGCATTTTCTTTCTTAGAGGGATTTCCAGCACTATTTGAGAAGCAGTTTCTTTTTGGAACATATGGTCAGGGTTTCTGTCTTCCAGTCAAATATGAAACTATGTTAGCTCTTCCTGTGTCCTTCTTTCTTTCGGAGGAGACACAGTAAATGTTAATTTCTTCTGGAAGTTCATTAGCCTAAACGTCATTGATGATAAGGGGGTTTTAGTATAATCCTCTGGTTGCGAACGTACGGCTCACTCATAACCTATTAGTAACAACATTTTATGCCTTTACTGTGCCCAAGTATGAAGATAGAGACTGGAGCCAGAGAGATACTGTCTTAGTTTCGTAAGACCTAAATTATTTTAAAGAATGTTCCAGACATCATATGTTTCACCTGTAAATATGTCTGTACCTATCATAAAAGACAAGAGCACTTAAAAAATAACCAAGGTGCCATTATCACATTTTAAAAAGTATGAACTCCTTTATATCATTAAATATCTAGTCAGTGTTCAATTTTTTGAGTTGTCTCATAAACAGTTTTATAGCAGCGGATGTGTTTGAATCATGATTCAAGTAAGGTCCGTATATTGCATTTGGTTGATGCTTTTTAAGTCTCTTTTCGTTCATAGATTTCTATTTTCTCCTTTTCCTTTCTTGATTTTTGCAATGTATTTGTTGAAGAAATGAGTCATTTGCCCTGTAACATTTCCCACATGCTGAATTTTGCTGATTATGTCCCCATGGTGTCTTTTAACCGATTCCTCTGTTCCTATATTTCTTAACAGGTGGTTAGTTTTAGGAACTGGAACGGGATCAGATTTGATTCCTTGGCAAGAAGGATGGAGCTCCTTAGGGAGGGGAATGAGGTGCCCAGGAGCAAATCATAGCAGGAAAAGGGAGGGACAGATGGACAGAGCAGGTACACAGTCCCAGTCTCTATGGTTTCTTGCTTTTAGCAGTGTGCAGCCAGCTCGTGCCTACCCCCTACTCAGTCACCCAGGGACACCCTTGATCCTGGATGCTTTAGCAAAGAAGGGGACTTTTCATGGGCCTCCCAAAGTCAACCTCTTGACTTGCTCTCCCTAGTGGCAGGTGGGAGACAAAGAGCAAGGGTGTCCCCAAATCGCTGTAGGACTGGCTTCCAGGATTCTCAGTTGCTAGCAAGGGTGTGGTTTGCATTTTATTAGCATCTTTCATGGGGGCATCTGGGGCCATCAGACCTCATCATCTGACCAGCAGTTGGCTCTCATGATGAGTGGATGTCTATGGCTTCCTCCTTCTGTGGTTTTGCCCTGGTGTTCTTCCCTTCTTCCTATAAGTAGTAGATCTCCACTTAAACACACACACACACACACACACAGACACATGCATGCACGCACACACACACACACCATCACCACCATAAACACAATTTTCTTTCCTCTTCGCAACTCGTTCCTCTGGCTGACGCTGCTGAGCCACTGAGGACAGCTCAGCTATCTCAGCTCAGAGCTGGGAGAATCTGGAAGTGTTTGCAGACATTGCTCGTGCTCCTGAAATGCTTTACACATCACATCACAAACTCCTACAGAAGAATCACTTAATTTAGAAATTAAATGACAATCCCTGAATCCTCCTTCACAGCTCATCCCCAGAAGCCCATCTTTAGCCACATTTTAATTTCTTTCTTTTATTTTGGCCACACCACACGGCAAGTCAGGTCCGTATATTGCATTTGGTTGATGCTTTTTAAGTCTCTTTTCGTTCATAGATTTCTATTTTCTCCTTTTCCTTTCTTGATTTTTGCAATGTATTTGTTGAAGAAATGAGTCATTTGCCCTGTAACATTTCCCACATGCTGAATTTTGCTGATTATGTCCCCATGGTGTCTTTTAACCGATTCCTCTGTTCCTATATTTCTTAACAGGTGGTTAGTTTTAGGAACTGGAACGGGATCAGATTTGATTCCTTGGCAAGAAGGATGGAGCTCCTTAGGGAGGGGAATGAGGTGCCCAGGAGCAAATCATAGCAGGAAAAGGGAGGGACAGATGGACAGAGCAGGTACACAGTCCCAGTCTCTATGGTTTCTTGCTTTTAGCAGTGTGCAGCCAGCTCGTGCCTACCCCCTACTCAGTCACCCAGGGACACCCTTGATCCTGGATGCTTTAGCAAAGAAGGGGACTTTTCATGGGCCTCCCAAAGTCAACCTCTTGACTTGCTCTCCCTAGTGGCAGGTGGGAGACAAAGAGCAAGGGTGTCCCCAAATCGCTGTAGGACTGGCTTCCAGGATTCTCAGTTGCTAGCAAGGGTGTGGTTTGCATTTTATTAGCATCTTTCATGGGGGCATCTGGGGCCATCAGACCTCATCATCTGACCAGCAGTTGGCTCTCATGATGAGTGGATGTCTATGGCTTCCTCCTTCTGTGGTTTTGCCCTGGTGTTCTTCCCTTCTTCCTATAAGTAGTAGATCTCCACTTAAACACACACACACACACACACACAGACACATGCATGCACGCACACACACACACACCATCACCACCATAAACACAATTTTCTTTCCTCTTCGCAACTCGTTCCTCTGGCTGACGCTGCTGAGCCACTGAGGACAGCTCAGCTATCTCAGCTCAGAGCTGGGGAGAATCTGGAAGTGTTTGCAGACATTGCTCGTGCTCCTGAAATGCTTTACACATCACATCACAAACTCCTACAGAAGAATCACTTAATTTAGAAATTAAATGACAATCCCTGAATCCTCCTTCACAGCTCATCCCCAGAAGCCCATCTTTAGCCACATTTTAATTTCTTTCTTTTTATTTTTGGCCACACCACACGGCATGTGGGATCTTAATTCCCCGACCAGAGTTCGAACCCCCACTTTTTGGACCATGTGGCAAGGTCTCTATCTTCCAGTCAAATATGAAACTAAGTTAATGTGGCCTCTTAACTACTAGACCACCAGGGAATTCTTTGCCACATTTTTCTTAAATGATCATTCCCAGCTTTCCAATACCTCTGATTAGTTTCCCCTCTCTCCACCATGGAAACAAATTCCATTTCTTTTTTAAATTTTATTTTATTTTACTTTTTACTTTTACAGTGTTTTGTTGTTTACAGATGTGTATAATCCCAGATTAGTCATATGTATATTCCTGGCCCCCATCCCTTCTCCACCCCCTCCCCCCAGTCCCCCCCATCCCACCCCTCCAGGTCATCACACTATGCCCCTGCAGCATCCCCTATTCCCATAGCGCAATGACAATAGCTATCTTTTTCACATGTGATAGTATACATTTCCATGTTACTCCCTCTACGCCTCCCCCGCTTGTTCATTCCCCACAATGTCCATACGCCTATTCTCTATGTCTGTTTTTCCATTGCTTCACTGCATGTGTTACCAGTACCATCTTACTAGATTCCATATATATGTGTTAGTATACTGTACTTGTCTTTCTCTTTTTGATTTACTTCACTTTTTATAATAGGTTCTAGATCCATCCACCCATTAGGACTGATTCTTCTGCATTTCTTTTTATAGCCGAGAAGTACTCCATTGTACATATATACCAGAGCTTTTTTTTTTTTAAACATTTATTTATTTGTTTATTTATTTTTGGGGGGATGGGGTAGGGAGGGAGAGGGGGGCGGGTGGGCCACTTCTATTGGTCTTTCATTTGTCTATTTTCATCCGTCTTTGTTCTTTGGCCCGTGTGGGCCTCCCATCGCGGTGGCCTCTGTTGTCCAAGAGCACCAGCTCTGGGTGCATGCGCTCCAGAGCTCGGGCTCGGTAATTGGACACATCAGTCCAACCGCTCCGCGGCACGTGGGATCTTCCCAGGCCAGGGATTGAACTGGCGCCCCTTGCACTGCAAGGCAGTATCCTTACCCACTGGACCACCAGGGAAGCCCCTACCAGAGCTTTTTTATCCATTCATTCATCAGTGGACATCTACGTTGCTTCCAAATTTCATTTCTTAAAGCCGGTTTGTTTGTTGTTTTCTATTCATCTAAGACATGGGACCAGAACAGCATATATCACCAGCAGTTAATATGGGGCCTCCACAATGACCTGACATTAAAGCAACTAGAGGGCTTCCCTGGTGGTCCAGTGGGCAAAGAGTCTGCCTTGCAGTGCGAGGGGTGCTGGTTCGGTCCCTGGCCTGGGAAGATCCCACATACTGTGGTGAGGCTGGACGGGTGTGTCAAATAATGAGCTAGTGCTCTGGAGTGCATGTGCCCGGAGCCAGTGCTCTGCTACAGGAGAGGCCACTGCAATGGGAAGCCCGCACAGGCCAAAGGACAAAGATGGACAAAAGTAAATAGATGAAAGACCAATAAAAGAGGCCAAAACTTGAAAAAAAAAGCGACTAAAGTTGACTAGATAACCCTGGACCACATGACGTGGTCTAGGGTTGCCTGATCCATCCCCTCCCAAGTCCCTTCACTTAAAAAGAAGCTATTTGAGTCTTAGAAGGGTTATATCATCTCTCAGAATCAATAGGTAGTAAGTGGAGGTGAGGCTTGGGCCTACCTTTGGTTATGTCTGTTTGAGCTTTATCAAAATCCTTATATTTTGTAAGATTTACTCATAAAGTGAAGTCCATAAAATAAAGGACATCCTTCATATATGCAGCTTATGAATTGTGGATTATTCCTCCTTAAACTGCATTTCTTTTTATAGCCGAAGTACTCCATTGTACTTATACCAGAGCTTTTTTTTAAACATTTATTTATTTGTTTATTTATTTTTGGGGGATGGGGTAGGGAGGGAGGGGGGCGGGTGGGCCACTTCTATTGGTCTTTCATTTGTCTATTTTCATCCGTCTTTGTTCTTTGGCCCGTGTGGGCCTCCCATCGCGGTGGCCTCTGTTGTCCAAGAGCACCAGCTCTGGGTGCATGCGCTCCAGAGCTCGGGCTCGGTAATTGGACACATCAGTCCAACCGCTCCGCGGCACGTGGGATCTTCCCAGGCCAGGGATTGAACTGGCGCCCCTTGCACTGCAAGGCAGTATCCTTACCCACTGGACCACCAGGGAAGCCCCTACCAGAGCTTTTTTATCCATTCATTCATCAGTGGACATCTACGTTGCTTCCAAATTTCATTTCTTAAAGCCGGTTTGTTTGTTGTTTTCTATTCATCTAAGACATGGGACCAGAACAGCATATATCACCAGCAGTTAATATGGGGCCTCCACAATGACCTGACATTAAAGCAACTAGAGGGCTTCCCTGGTGGTCCAGTGGGCAAAGAGTCTGCCTTGCAGTGCGAGGGGTGCTGGTTCGGTCCCTGGCCTGGGAAGATCCCACATACTGTGGTGAGGCTGGACGGGTGTGTCAAATAATGAGCTAGTGCTCTGGAGTGCATGTGCCCGGAGCCAGTGCTCTGCTACAGGAGAGGCCACTGCAATGGGAAGCCCGCACAGGCCAAAGGACAAAGATGGACAAAAGTAAATAGATGAAAGACCAATAAAAGAGGCCAAAACTTGAAAAAAAAAGCGACTAAAGTTGACTAGATAACCCTGGACCACATGACGTGGTCTAGGGTTGCCTGATCCATCCCCTCCCAAGTCCCTTCACTTAAAAAGAAGCTATTTGAGTCTTAGAAGGGTTATATCATCTCTCAGAATCAATAGGTAGTAAGTGGAGGTGAGGCTTGGGCCTACCTTTGGTTATGTCTGTTTGAGCTTTATCAAAATCCTTATATTTTGTAAGATTTACTCATAAAGTGAAGTCCATAAAATAAAGGACATCCTTCATATATGCAGCTTATGAATTGTGGATTATTCCTCCTTAAATATGCCATAGAAAGTTTTTGTGTTTTTTGGCTGCATCACATGGCATGTGGGACCTTAATTTCCCCGGTCAGGGATTGAAACCACATCTCCTACAGTGGAAGAATAGAGTCTTAACCCCTGGGCTCCCAGTGTAGTCCCACCATAGAAACTCTGTGAGCTGAGCTAAGGCAGGGATACTTTACTGAGTAGGCTGCCAGTGCTTCACCAGGCCTCTAACTGTCCATTTGTCTTCTGACTCTAGCTTGACGGGTAGTCACAGGCTCAGCTGCTCACTTCCTGGGCAGCTGTGCTGATCTAGGGGACTATCTTCACATTCTTTCATGGAAGTAGTGTGTTTTAATGAAACAAACCCCAGATAGACTTAGGCTCAAGTCCTAAGTCTCTACTTGGCAGCAGTGTGGTTCTTAGTTTATCTATCTCTGAAAAGGGCTGACAGTCCCAATTCCAGGACTAGTGTGGCAGTATTCCAGACTGTAGACCTCCTGCCCTTGGCATATACCATGTGCTTTATAAATGGTTGTCATTGTAACTTTGGAGACACAGAGTTGAGTCCAGCCTTCAGGGAAGTGGGGATAAGAGAGATCTAAGATAGAAGGCCAGTGTTTTCAGAATAACGTATGCTTTTGTTTGACCCTGAGATTTGGGAAAGATGGTTATTTTTTAATGAACTACCCACTTTTTTCTTCACAAGCTAAAAATTAAACTGAGATAATTAGCTGTCTATCATATAACCTCTTGAGTTTTGTTTGATTGATTGATTACATATATGTACACATGCGCGTGCACACACACATACAGAGCAAGAGGGAAAACTCAGCAAATCTTCACCTGTAGGTTTGCGTGAAATTTCTTTATTATTCTTTTATTTTCTTTCTTTCTTTCCTTATTTGTTTTTGGGTGTGCAGGCTCTTTGTTGCTGTGCCGGCTTTCTCCAGTTGTGGGATCGGGAGCTGCTCTCTACCTTTGGTTATGTCTGTTTGAGCTTTATCAAAATCCTTATATTTTGTAAGATTTACTCATAAAGTGAAGTCCAAAAAAGGACATCCTTCATATATGCAGCTTATGAATTGTGGATTATTCCTCCTTAAATATGCCATAGAAAGTTTTTGTGTTTTTTGGCTGCATCACATGGCATGTGGGACCTTAATTTCCCCGGTCAGGGATTGAAACCACATCTCCTACAGTGGAAGAATAGAGTCTTAACCCCTGGGCTCCCAGTGTAGTCCCACCATAGAAACTCTGTGAGCTGAGCTAAGGCAGGGATACTTTACTGAGTAGGCTGCCAGTGCTTCACCAGGCCTCTAACTGTCCATTTGTCTTCTGACTCTAGCTTGACGGGTAGTCACAGGCTCAGCTGCTCACTTCCTGGGCAGCTGTGCTGATCTAGGGGACTATCTTCACATTCTTTCATGGAAGTAGTGTGTTTTAATGAAACAAACCCCAGATAGACTTAGGCTCAAGTCCTAAGTCTCTACTTGGCAGCAGTGTGGTTCTTAGTTTATCTATCTCTGAAAAGGGCTGACAGTCCCAATTCCAGGACTAGTGTGGCAGTATTCCAGACTGTAGACCTCCTGCCCTTGGCATATACCATGTGCTTTATAAATGGTTGTCATTGTAACTTTGGAGACACAGAGTTGAGTCCAGCCTTCAGGGAAGTGGGGATAAGAGAGATCTAAGATAGAAGGCCAGTGTTTTCAGAATAACGTATGCTTTTGTTTGACCCTGAGATTTGGGAAAGATGGTTATTTTTTAATGAACTACCCACTTTTTTCTTCACAAGCTAAAAATTAAACTGAGATAATTAGCTGTCTATCATATAACCTCTTGAGTTTTGTTTGATTGATTGATTACATATATGTACACATGCGCGTGCACACACACATACAGAGCAAGAGGGAAAACTCAGCAAATCTTCACCTGTAGGTTTGCGTGAAATTTCTTTATTATTCTTTTATTTTCTTTCTTTCTTTCCTTATTTGTTTTTGGGTGTGCAGGCTCTTTGTTGCTGTGCCGGCTTTCTCCAGTTGTGGGAGCGGGAGCTGCTCTCTAGCTGTGGTGTGCTGGCTTCTCTTTGCTGTGCCTCCTCTTGTCGCAGAGTGCAGGCTCAGTAGTTATGGCACATGGGCTTAGTTTCCCCGTTGGCATCCTTCTGGACCAGGGATTGAACCCATATCCTCTGCATTAGCAGATGGCTTCTTAACCCCTGGACCACCAGGGAAGTCCCTGACATGTGATTCCTGGCAATTTGTTAGCCATGGTTTCCTCAGGTCTGAATGCAGAAAGCAAACTGGGTCAGAAACAGTTCATAAGAAGTACATCCTCAGTTGACCTACTCAGGTACTTCCTCTCTATTATTTCATTACTTTTTGTCCCGGCAAATTTTGCTCTTACAGCTTCAAGATAATCAATTTATTTTCATGCGCATTCTCCATCCAAATTGGATTACAAATATAAATAGCCGTGTGCTGGCCCCGATGGTCAGCCTGTGCTAGCAGCCTGGGTCCTTGGGCAGCCTGGGCTGTTTGTTTATTTTGAACTGAAGCTCTTAAGTGCTGGAATGTCTTCCGCCTCCTTCACACACAGCCATCTCAACACCCCCTTTGTTCCCTGCTTGCGGAGGACAAATACTTGGGGTTTTCAGTAGTTGTGGTAAGAATGCCTGTTCCCTGGGCATCCGCCTGCTGGATGCTGTCCTGTGGTGAGCCTTTTTATTTAAAACATTATCTAAATCATGACATGCATTTGTGCACATATACACACACTCCCAAAGCTGCATCCTGAAGTTTACCTTACTGTTGTGTTTCCTTACAGGAACAGAAAAACCCCACGGTGTAAGATTCCAAGGGAAATAGGACAAGGGCCCAGGTTAGGAACAGTGGTTTCAGCTTTGCCCTCATTGGGAATCTACTTGCATCTGCATTATTTTTTACTTCGTATTATCTTTGATTGTTTGGAAGTAGTTTTCTTGTTTATTTCTGTCTAACAGAGACAGAAGTAGAATTACCTAGAACTCAGGTTAGGCTCTGCATGCCAGCCGGGAGCACCACTTTCCTTTGTCTTCTAGATGTGAGATGTTCCGTAACCCATCCTGTCCTCTGTTCACAGGTGGCATGTCTCTTGGCATGGTCCAGAACCACTGGTGTTAGAATTTTCTAGGAGCTTGGGAAGGTACAAACTCTTGAGCCGTATTCAGACTCATTAACTCTGAATTTCTAAGAATGGGGCCCAGGAATCTGTGATAAAAATTCACAGAAACAATGTTGGTCTGTATATAAAATGCCATCATTGAACATATGGGGAATGCCACCATTTCTTCTTTTTTTAAAAAAATATTTATTTATTTATTTATTTTTTTGGGGGGATGGGGTGGGGAGGGAGGCGGCGGGCGGGCCACTTCTATTGGTCTTTCATTTATCTATTTTCATCCATCTTTGTTCTTTGGCCTGCATGGGCCTCCCATCGCAGTGGCCTCTGTTGTCGCAGAGCACCAGCTCTGGGCGTATGCGCTCCAGAGCTCCGGCTCAGTAATTGGACACATGGGTCCAGCCACTCCGCGGCACGTGGGATCTTCCCAGGCCAGGGATCGAACCGGCGCCCCGTGCACTGCAAGGCAGTGTCCTTACCCACTGGACCACCAGGGAAGCCCCATTTCTTCTTCTTTCAGGCTACAACTTTGACTCTGTAGGCATTCATGTATACAGTCATCCTATCTTTTCATCGATGCCAGGATCATTCTATGCTTGCCCTCAAGAAGCTTAGGATCCAGCTGAAGAGATAAGGCGGGGTTCATATTAAAAGATAAATAACAACAGAAGGCAAGGAAGGCTAAGTGCAAATGTGTAACATAAATTTGATTTTATAGGAGAAGAGAGGTGCTGGCTTTGTGTGGGGTCCTGAGGAAGGGTGATACAGGGTGTGAGGTAGGTGGAGGATCCCACACTGGGGATGAGGGGCACGTGTTGGGGTGACGGGCATGTGTGGGTGGAGAGGGGCACCAAGCCTGACCAAAGAAGGAGGAAGAATTGGGCTGGTTGTGAAGGAATGCAGGTCTAGAAGACTTTTTATGGGGAGCTTAAAAGATAATCAGATTAGTTGGGATTTAGGGGAGAAAATTTGGCAGATCAATGCTATAATCAGCACTGTGTTGGGATTTGCAAAGTCAGAATCCAATTTCCTACTTTGGCATCTTCCCCTTTCATGAGTCCAGGATGCCCCAAATTGTAGGTCTCATTCCCTTGAAAATTCTGGAAAAGATTGTAGGGAAAATTCTGGGCAGGGTGTTCCATAATTGAAAAGATTCTTTTTATTATGAAAAATTTCAAATACATATAAAAGAAGAACATTATCATAACTTTTATTTAGCAATGAAAAGCTCATCACTATGAGCCAACAGCATGAAGTCTAAGAAGAGGAAAAACTAATCTATGAGGATAGAAATGAAAATGGTGGTTTCCTCTGGTTCTCAGGAGACGTTGGGGGGGAAGGGGCCTGAGAGAACTTTCTGGGATAATGATGATGCTTTTTGTCTTAATTGGGTTTCTGGTGACACAGGTGTATCCATTTGTAAAACTCAGTCAACTGTACATTTAACACCTGGCTGTTGCACTGCTTGTAATTATATTTCCAAAAAAATATTTTTCTTCTCTTTCTGATCGTATTAAGGAGGTCCTCTCAGGTTGGGGTCAGTGTCCATGCATGCACCCCTGCTAAGTTGCTTCAGTCATGGTCTACTCTTTGTGACCCTATGGACTGTAGCCCACCAGGCTTCTCTGTCCATGGGCTTCTCTAGGCAAGAACACTGGAGTGGGTGGCTGTGCCCTTCTCCAGGGGATCTTCCCAACCCAGAGATCAAACCTACATCTCTTGTATCTCCTGCTTTGTCAGGCAGAAAAAGCCCCCAGAGTGTCAGTAATACGTCTCTAATATGTATATACCTTTTCTTTTTTTGCACTTTTATCTTTTAAATTATTTATTTAGTTGATTGCACTGGATCTTAGTTGTGGCATGTGTGATCTAGTTCCCTGACCATGGGTCAAACTCAGGCCCCCTGCATTGGGAACAGAGTCTTAAGCACTGGTCCACCAGGGAGGTCCCTGTATATACCTTTTAAAACAAGAACAGATGACCTCAGAAGTATATTATTTTGTGTTCATTGCATTAAAAATAATTATTTATGGCCAATGACACTAGTTTTCCTAAGTAGTAAGTATGATAATGTTTTTCTTCAAAAATAAACTTAAGAAAAAGAGATAAGTGGTAAAGATAGAGTGTGAAAATCTTAGGTGGGAGGTGACTGGCAGACATTTGAGGACCACTGATGGGATGGAGAGTTGCGGTGTCAGGGCTCCTTGGGAGGAAGACAGGAAGGGTCTTACTGAAAAGTGCTCTGTCCTTATTCAGTGTCACTCAGATTTTACTCATTGAGTTTGATTTTGTTTTTTGAACTCCAAGTGATCATTTCCTGCAGAGCCTGTGGCATGGAGAGATGGCCATTGCCATCAGGGTTCGGGCATCTGTTGGGAGCTGGAGGAAACAGCAGATGTCAGTGGGTCAGCCAGAGGCAAAACTCTGGCCTCAGCCTCGTGGACAGCACCTGGTAGCTGGGAGGCCTGGCCATGCTGTCTGTTGAAATGATGGAGACAGAGACAGTGTCATGAAGTTGCCTCGAACCATCTCCCTGCTCGCCTGTGACTGTGCCCGGTACCTTCTAGGGCCCTGCTGCAGAATCAGAAACAGGTTATGGCCAAGCTGCCTTGGGGTGCTGCCCCAGGGCTGAGCATCTCACAGCCCTGCTGGGTCATCATGGGGCCAAATAGATACCATTTCTCTGCTGAAAGCTGAGGCCTCCCGCTGACACCTGCTGGGATCTTTGTTGACATACATAATGTATGGGAACATGACTTGTGGTCCCCCAGTGACTTATTTATGTCCTGTGCTCCTATCTTCTGGATTCTAGGGAGTCCGGGCTCTCTAGGACGTCTGCCCAGTGTCTCTGTGTATCTGCCAGTATGGTAGAATTCATCCCATATCCTTGGGTAGGGGAGCGGGATTACAGGGAAGAGACAGTTCAAGTGACAGGTGCTGTTCAACCACCTTCCACAGGGTGCCTGGAGAACTGTGGCATGAGTGAGGTGTGTGTCCCTATCCTGTCTTCCGTTCCTGTGCACCGTCTTCACTCTCCACTGTCTCTGCCTACTCCTCGTATCTCGTTTTAGCCATTTTATCTTTCGATTTCATCTGCTCATGACCCACTTCACTGCAGTAAAATTAGATAAACCCAAAAGGGCTGCTCCCAGGAATGGGACAGGCCTTCAGGGCACAAAATGGGTGATCTTGGATGCTGTAGGTAAAATGGGGAAGGCAGAGTATTTCGTGTGAGAGGTCCATGTTGTGGGTGGCGGCACATGTCTGAAGTTCATTATCAATAGCAGGAAACGTTACTGGGCAGGGGGTTACCATACACCGAGTGGGTCTAAGTGTTCTGTGTACCCTCTAGGCCACCTAATCCTCCAATGGTCCATCAAACAGCCAGTGCCATGACCTCTGTTTTACAGATGCAGAAACCAAGGGCTAGAACAGTGTAAGTCACTTGAACAAAATGGCACTGTGGTAGTAGAGTGGGAGTTAAACCCAGACAGTCTGCTTCCTGAGCCTCATGGGTAGCCATGAAGCCATGATTCCTCAAACTCATCGGATCATAAGACTTTCTTGAGGCTTTGCTGGAAACCCAGGCAGTTCCAACAGGGACTAGGATCCCATGGGCCTGGGAACCTGTGCATCCAATCAAGGCCCTTAGTGAATTACCCACTAGGGGGTTTAGGAAATTATGCATCAGGCCACTTGGAAGTGAGGTGCTGTCCCCCGAGATAGGAGGAGTCCGGCTGGGTTTGTATACTTTGCTGGGAGCAAAGCTGCAGGTGTACTCTTCCTGATATCTGTGTGCTAATGAGCCTAGACTTGGTTCAGTCCAATCACTCAGTCATGTCCAACTCTTTGTGACCCCATGGACTGCAGCAGACCGGGCCTCCCTGTCCTTCACCATCTCCTGGAGCTTGCACAAACTCATGTCTATTGATTCAGTGATGTCATCCAACCATCTCATCCTCTGTCATCCTCTTCTCCTTCTGCCTTCTATTTCTCCAGACACCAGGATCTTTTCCAATGAGTCATCTCTTTGCATCAGGTGGCCAAAGTATCGGAGATTCAGCTTTAGCATCAGTCTTTCCAATGAATATTCAAGGTTGATTTCCTTTAGGATTAACTGGTTTGATCTCCTTGCAGTTCAGGGGACTCTCAAGAGTCTTCTCCAACACCACAGTTCAAAGGCATTGATTCTCTGGCACTCAGCCTTCTTTATGGTCCAACTCTCATATCCATACATGACTACTGGGAAAATCATAGCTTTGACTATATAGGTCTTTGCTGGCAAAGTGATATCTCTGCTTTTGAATATGCTGTCTAGGTTTGTCATAGCTTTTCTTCCAAGGAGCAAGCATCTTTTAATTTCATGGTGCATTTTAATTTCAGAGCCTAGATATAGGAACTGGTCAAAATGAGATTCCAGGTACAAAAGTCCAGTTAGCAGGCACAGGTACATTTGAAGACAGATTTGGGGAGCAAATATCCTAGTAGAATAAAATGTTAGGAGGGGATTCACACCTATACCAGAATAGCAGCTGGATGTCACACTAGCAGTGAACACTTGGCAGTGTTATCCACAGAGCGGGACTGAGCCTCTGGGTAAGGGTCTGGGGTGAGGGCCTGGAAGGTCCTGCCAAATGGTTTCTAACTGGATGTTTCATGGAATTTTAGTGGGAGGGAGGAGTAACAATACTTCATTCAGCTACCAAGAGTCCTTTAGTCAGGGGTACCTCACTTTATCTTTGTAATATATTTGTGTTCCATATTTCATCTGAAGAAGGGAAAATGTGAAAACCAGGGCCTTACAGTGTAAACAGAGGAGAGCTACTGCATTGACTGAGTGATGCAGATTCTGGTATATCCCCGAGATAGGAGGAGTCCGGCTGGGTTTGTATACTTTGCTGGGAGCAAAGCTGCAGGTGTACTCTTCCTGATATCTGTGTGCTAATGAGCCTAGACTTGGTTCAGTCCAATCACTCAGTCATGTCCAACTCTTTGTGACCCCATGGACTGCAGCAGACCGGGCCTCCCTGTCCTTCACCATCTCCTGGAGCTTGCACAAACTCATGTCTATTGATTCAGTGATGTCATCCAACCATCTCATCCTCTGTCATCCTCTTCTCCTTCTGCCTTCTATTTCTCCAGACACCAGGATCTTTTCCAATGAGTCATCTCTTTGCATCAGGTGGCCAAAGTATCGGAGATTCAGCTTTAGCATCAGTCTTTCCAATGAATATTCAAGGTTGATTTCCTTTAGGATTAACTGGTTTGATCTCCTTGCAGTTCAGGGGACTCTCAAGAGTCTTCTCCAACACCACAGTTCAAAGGCATTGATTCTCTGGCACTCAGCCTTCTTTATGGTCCAACTCTCATATCCATACATGACTACTGGGAAAATCATAGCTTTGACTATATAGGTCTTTGCTGGCAAAGTGATATCTCTGCTTTTGAATATGCTGTCTAGGTTTGTCATAGCTTTTCTTCCAAGGAGCAAGCATCTTTTAATTTCATGGTGCATTTTAATTTCAGAGCCTAGATATAGGAACTGGTCAAAATGAGATTCCAGGTACAAAAGTCCAGTTAGCAGGCACAGGTACATTTGAAGACAGATTTGGGGAGCAAATATCCTAGTAGAATAAAATGTTAGGAGGGGATTCACACCTATACCAGAATAGCAGCTGGATGTCACACTAGCAGTGAACACTTGGCAGTGTTATCCACAGAGCGGGACTGAGCCTCTGGGTAAGGGTCTGGGGTGAGGGCCTGGAAGGTCCTGCCAAATGGTTTCCTAACTGGATGTTTCATGGAATTTTAATGGGAGGGAGGAGTAACAATACTTCATTCAGCTACCAAGAGTCCTTTAGTCAGGGGTACCTCACTTTATCTTTGTAATATATTTGTGTTCCATATTTCATCTGAAGAAGGGAAAATGTGAAAACCAGGGCCTTACAGTGTAAACAGAGGAGAGCTACTGCATTGACTGAGTGATGCAGATTCTGGTATTATCCATCCCAGGGCTTTGCTTTCAAAAGGAGTGTCTGGATTGTGGTTACTGTGGACATTATTCTCAGCAAGGAACTGCAGGCCTGGAGACCTTGTGCACCGGAGATACGTTTAATGGGAGGCCCACCTGGAGCAGTCCGATCCTATCAGCCAGGAAGGATGCCCCAGGATTCAGTTGTGCCTGTTTCCATTGAAAGCTCAGAGGACTGTGTCTGTGCCCTGGTGCCTAGAGAGCCTGAGGTCAGGAGCATCCATGATCGTTTCCCTGTCTCAGGTCTCACTGTCTCCTGACTCTCATAGGGAGGCAGATTTCTTCTTAGTCAAACTGAAGCGCTTCCTGCTGAAATGTCTCCTACAGAAGGCTGTGGCTACCTGGGAGCCTCAGGAAATGAATCATTCTGAGCAGCAGCAATTTCTATATAGCTCAAGATTCATCCCTTTCCTTGCCCTTGCTGTTGGTTATTACTATTTTTGAGGGTAGTCATCACATTATTTCAGCTTCTGTAACCAGGTCCTCATGAGCATAATTTAACTTGTTCTGAATGACTCTGGACCGTTCTTAGGATTATCAGTGATGTGGTACCTTGATGGCCACAGTGCCCTTTCATTAATGAACCCTGACTTTCAGGCTTTTTTGGTGCTGTGTCTACTGATTTCAGCTTTTCTGTCTCTTCCCTTTAGCACTCACTTCTCACTGCAGTCAGGGGACCTGCTTCTAATAGTCTCCTCGTTTCTACGTGCCCCCCCTCTAACACTTCTAATTTGTGTGATTCTAATTTGCTGTTCATTTAGAAGCCAGGCAAATGATTTTGTTTCAGTAGTGTATGAAACGAAATATAAAGCTGCCTGTGAGGAGCAGAGGGGAACTCAGCCCGAAGGGTATGTGCATGGGCATCATGGCATCAAATTCAGTTATTCACGCAGGTGCTTTTATTACTTATTCCCTATTTAAGGTAGGGAAAATCATGCTTGTTCTTTGGATTTTCAGATCTGGATAAATGTCTGGAGATAGATTTCTCGAGTTCTCCATCTTTGTATATTGAAGGATAAGTGAATCTGAGAAGGGCAGTGACTTAAACCAGTGATACTCAAACCTGACTCAATTCTCAAGTGATTGCTCAAATATCAGGGCTCAAAGACTATATTTAAACCATCCCAGTTTAAGTCAGGACCATTGGGGAGGAGAGTCCCAAGCCATGGAGGTTTTAAAATATATCCTTTGGATTCTAATATGCAACTAAGATGAGGAGCCACTGACTTAGATTCCTGCAAAAGCATCATTCTGAAGACCTGTGCTCCTTTGAGACAGGTCTGTCCATGAGAACCACCTGGAGGAGGTTGGAACATTTTGAGGGCACTGCCCCACTCTGTTGACAGATGTTTCTAATGAGCAGTCAGGGTTGAGAATCACTGCTTTAAGATATTTTGCCACCAGTATTGTTGTTAATAAATCTGTGTTTTCTGAGAGGTTCGGATATCTTTTTTTTTTTTTAAGGTATCAGTGTCTTACTGGAGACAGTGACAACCTTTGTTTTTAGATTAGCTTTACAAATTGAACACCCAAATGGTAGTGTTTACTTATGTTGGAGCGATAGGAAGGAAAGGAGAACTTTGTTTGATCAACCACCTGGGCTGAACTCTTGTTCTGAATGACTCTGGACCGTTCTTAGGATTATCAGTGATGTGGTACCTTGATGGCCACAGTGCCCTTTCATTAATGAACCCTGACTTTCAGGCTTTTTTGGTGCTGTGTCTACTGATTTCAGCTTTTCTGTCTCTTCCCTTTAGCACTCACTTCTCACTGCAGTCAGGGGACCTGCTTCTAATAGTCTCCTCGTTTCTACGTGCCCCCCCTCTAACACTTCTAATTTGTGTGATTCTAATTTGCTGTTCATTTAGAAGCCAGGCAAATGATTTTGTTTCAGTAGTGTATGAAACGAAATATAAAGCTGCCTGTGAGGAGCAGAGGGGAACTCAGCCCGAAGGGTATGTGCATGGGCATCATGGCATCAAATTCAGTTATTCACGCAGGTGCTTTTATTACTTATTCCCTATTTAAGGTAGGGAAAATCATGCTTGTTCTTTGGATTTTCAGATCTGGATAAATGTCTGGAGATAGATTTCTCGAGTTCTCCATCTTTGTATATTGAAGGATAAGTGAATCTGAGAAGGGCAGTGACTTAAACCAGTGATACTCAAACCTGACTCAATTCTCAAGTGATTGCTCAAATATCAGGGCTCAAAGACTATATTTAAACCATCCCAGTTTAAGTCAGGACCATTGGGGAGGAGAGTCCCAAGCCATGGAGGTTTTAAAATATATCCTTTGGATTCTAATATGCAACTAAGATGAGGAGCCACTGACTTAGATTCCTGCAAAAGCATCATTCTGAAGACCTGTGCTCCTTTGAGACAGGTCTGTCCATGAGAACCACCTGGAGGAGGTTGGAACATTTTGAGGGCACTGCCCCACTCTGTTGACAGATGTTTCTAATGAGCAGTCAGGGTTGAGAATCACTGCTTTAAGATATTTTGCCACCAGTATTGTTGTTAATAAATCTGTGTTTTCTGAGAGGTTCGGATATCTTTTTTTTTTTTTTTTTAAGGTATCAGTGTCTTACTGGAGACAGTGACAACCTTTGTTTTTAGATTAGCTTTACAAATTGAACACCCAAATGGTAGTGTTTACTTATGTTGGAGCGATAGGAAGGAAAGGAGAACTTTGTTTGATCAACCACCTGGGCTGCCGCAAATTTATCTCTGATCTTGAAAGTGGAAATCCCAAGAGCAGCCATGAATTACAGATCTGCCAGGACTCCCAAATCGTTGGTGGACGGATCAGCCTTTATGATGGCTGCCTGGATAGATGGCTGTTGTACCTAGGTCTCCAGTGTTTTCTCATGTGCATGTTTATATCTTCAAAAATGCACAAATCCGTAAATGACAGCGCTGTTCTTCAGATCAGATGTGCAGCTGAATGAGGGATGCAGAAGAGAGAAATCGATGTGACAAAGTTCTCCAGTGTTGCTCCAGAGCAGGGGTTTAAACCAGGCTTCAGGGGGAGGATCATGTGACTCTGTGTTGAGGGGGCCAGAATGTGAGAAAACTTGCAGGAGGCGCTGAGAATAACACACACACGTGTGTGTTCTGATCTCACTGTTTTTGATTTTCAAATCCACTATTAGAGCTTGTGATATATTTAGCCTTGTTATCAGTGCATAGAGCAGGTTTTCAAGGCTTGTAGGATGTATCTATTAAAATAACCTATGTGACTGCACAGCCTCTCACTATACCATTGTTGTTCCACTGAAACACAATGAGAGGAAATGGGGCTCCAGGAAATGACCATTCTATCAGGGGATCCAAAGCAGCACAGGGCCACTCCAGTATTTACACATATTCTGGCCATTGTGCTTGCAACCTTGGGTAACCCTCTACTTTTTTCTGCTCCTTTTTAATCTTCTGCAGACTTTGAAAGCTATCATTGCTTGAGGAGGGATGTACTAAGCTTTGGGCATTGGGAAATTGATTTGTGAACACACTTTGTGTTTCTTTTTGTGCCTTCCTTGGAAGTTTCCAAGGTTATGGATTTTTTAGCCAAGCAGCTGACATTATAGTTTTGTGCTCCAGATGGTGGTGATGGTGGTTGGGGAGGGGTAGAGTGGGTTTGGGGCACAGCCCAGAAGACATGAGGTGTGGACTTGATTCAAGATCTCTATAAAAGCATCTATTAAAAATCAAAGACATCGTTTTTCTGACAAAGATACATATAGTTAAAGCTATGGGTTGTCCAGTAGTCATGTGCGGATGAGAGAGTTGGACCATGAAGAAGGCTGATTGCCTGAAGAATTGATGCTTTCAAATTGTGATGCTGGAGAAGACTATCGAGAGTCCCTTGGACAGCAAGGAGATCAAACCAGTCAATCCTAAAGGAAATCAACCCTGAGTATTCATTGGAAAGACTGATGCTAAAGCTGAAACTGAAGTTCCAATACTTTGGCCACCTGATGCAAAGAGGTGACTCATTGGAAAAGACCCTGATGTGGGAAAGACTGAAGGCAAAAGGAAAAGGTGATGGCGGAGGCTGAGATGGTTACATAGCATCATCAACTCAGTGGACATGAGTTTGAGCAAACTCTGGGAGCTAGTGAAGGACGGGAAAGTCTGGCATGTTACAGTCCATGGGGTTGACATAACGACCTAACAACAGCAACAGTAAAAGTATCTTGGCCTTCTTAAGAGGCCAGATCAAACTCTCTCCGTTTTGGTCACCTACAACCAGCTCGCCTTGGTGACCAGGGGATGTTTATAAATTGACTTGTAGAGGTGCCCATGACCTGTTAGGGGATTGACTGGGGTAAGTCCGGGTGGCTCCCTCTGTCCATTTTAGATTCTGGACTTTTTGATAAAGAGGGAAGACTGCTACTGAAGACTGAAATCCACTGCTTGGAATAACTCACCCTCAACGTGGAAAAGATCGCAGGAGCTGTAAGTCTGACTCTCAGACTCCCGATAGGGGACATGCCATAGCCGTGCAGGTGGAGGAACCTGTCCAGAGCCCTCTGCATAGTGGAGCCCATGGAGCAGCCTCTTAGTCCAATCTTGTGTCCAAGAGGTCTTCTTACCTCCTTCTTTTAGGTACCCCTTTGGGCTAATAGGGTCCACATCCACAGTACTTTTATGATGCCCTAATTTTTTTCCATATCCTTTTTGATTTAATTTCTTTCTTGAATGATGGAGTCAATTATGTAACCAAATATAAACCAATAAGTAACTGCTGAATTAAATTTTGTTACCTGATTTATGCTCCCCCCTCCTCCGCCTCCATCTTTATGGGTAGCTTGGAAAATCAGTTGTGCTTTCCTTAAAGACAGCCTGTTCTAGATGTGAGGTTCCTGTCCTCAGATCTGTCCTTGCTGATGGCAGAGCAGCACTAACACTCAGAGGCTCACGGCCAGTGCCAACTTCAGCAGAGCATCCTGCCTGAGAGCACAGACTGCAGCCCGGCTGTGTGGATGGGAATCCTGGCTCTGGTACCCACTGGAGGACCTCTCTGGGTCTTGGTTTTCTTGTCCATAACATGAGGATAATGATGCCTACCCCTAGGTGATGTAGAGGACCACAGGCCTGAAGGGGCTCAGTGGACACATTGTAAGGACTCAGCAAGTGTGAAGTGTCATTGTCACTAGCACTTCCCTTCACTACCCTAAACACAGAGCTAGAGAAATACCCACGCCCACCTCTTCACCTCTACTCAGCTGTTCCACCAGAGAGTGGAATAGACTACTCAAGTCCATGTCTCGCTTCTGCCACTCACTCACTGTATCACCTGGAGCGGTTTACCTGACATCTCTATGCCTGGGCTTTCCACTTGTAAAATGGGGTTATCCTCCAATAATCCTGCAATTGTTTTTAGGATGACATGAGATAATGCTTATTAATATAGCCATCTTTCCATCCATCAGAAACACTGATAAATAGTAAGTGGTATAATTCATTCATTTACCTTCCCTTGTCCCAGGATAGATTTAAAACAGGTCATAGAAGAGGTATTCAGTCCATAAAATGTACTGGAAAGCTCTTTGATGACTGTGAGAAAGGTCTGAAGGATCCTTTGTCTTAGTTGTTTGGGTGAACAGTGAAGATGTACAACTCTGAATCCCACTGGCTCTTGGTCTGCTTCCTGGGTTACTGCTCTTCTCGCTGGATCTCTGTCTTCTGTGGCTGGCCTGTGTTCTGTGTTTTTCTTGCCCCTTTGGGCTAATGGTAATTTTTCCTTTTTATCCTTTTGATTTAATTTCTTCTCTTGAATGATGGAGTCAATTATGTAACCAAATATAAACCAATAAGTAACTGCTGAATTAAATTTTGTTACCTGATTTATGCTCCCCCCTCCTCCGCCTCCATCTTTATGGGTAGCTTGGAAAATCAGTTGTGCTTTCCTTAAAGACAGCCTGTTCTAGATGTGAGGTTCCTGTCCTCAGATCTGTCCTTGCTGATGGCAGAGCAGCACTAACACTCAGAGGCTCACGGCCAGTGCCAACTTCAGCAGAGCATCCTGCCTGAGAGCACAGACTGCAGCCCGGCTGTGTGGATGGGAATCCTGGCTCTGGTACCCACTGGAGGACCTCTCTGGGTCTTGGTTTTCTTGTCCATAACATGAGGATAATGATGCCTACCCGTAGGTGATGTAGAGGACCACAGGCCTGAAGGGGCTCAGTGGACACATTGTAAGGACTCAGCAAGTGTGAAGTGTCATTGTCACTAGCACTTCCCTTCACTACCCTAAACACAGAGCTAGAGAAATACCCACGCCCACCTCTTCACCTCTACTCAGCTGTTCCACCAGAGAGTGGAATAGACTACTCAAGTCCATGTCTCGCTTCTGCCACTCACTCACTGTATCACCTGGAGCGGTTTACCTGACATCTCTATGCCTGGGCTTTCCACTTGTAAAATGGGGTTATCCTCCAATAATCCTGCAATTGTTTTTAGGATGACATGAGATAATGCTTATTAATATAGCCATCTTTCCATCCATCAGAAACACTGATAAATAGTAAGTGGTATAATTCATTCATTTACCTTCCCTTGTCCCAGGATAGATTTAAAACAGGTCATAGAAGAGGTATTCAGTCCATAAAATGTACTGGAAAGCTCTTTGATGACTGTGAGAAAGGTCTGAAGGATCCTTTGTCTTAGTTGTTTGGGTGAACAGTGAAGATGTACAACTCTGAATCCCACTGGCTCTTGGTCTGCTTCCTGGGTTTCTGCTCTTCTTTCTCGCTGGATCTCTGTCTTCTGTGGCTGGCCTGTGTTCTGTGTTTGGTTAGACAGCCCCAGGGCAGGGAAGCAAGCTGAGAGAGGAAGAAGGAAGAAGACAGTGTCCCTAAACTTCCCCCAAAGCCTTGCTCTTTGGAAACCCTGTGAGCTCACAGGTGTTTTGTCTCCTGTGTCTCTGCCACAGAATTCCTGATCAATAGTTTCAGGCTGCTTTCCTCCAGCAGTGTGGGGTTTCTGTCAAAAAAGCAACATTGAAAGGCCACTTCCGTTTACTGATTTTTCTGTCTAATGCTCTTGCTTTTGCTTCTGAATAAGTATGTGCAGGGCAGCTAGCCAGTGCCAGGTGTGGGGCTCTGTTTCCACAGCCCTAATCAGCGCCAACCACGGTGCTTTGGTGGTGGCCTTCAGGAACCATCAGTCAGAGCAACAATTGCTTAAATTTCCCCATGTATACAGTCGGTCCTCAGTATCTGTGGGTTCAGTATCTGCAGGTTCTGCATCTGCGGATTCAACCAACTGCCAGTCAGAACCACAGTGCACGGCCTGCGGTTGACTGAATCTGCCGATGCAGACCCTGTGCATGCAGCCTGCGTTGCAGAGGGCTGGTGATGGGGTCTGAGAGGGTGTGGGCTGTGATATCCACTGGGTGAGGCAGAAGTGGGTCCTGGAACCAATTCCCTTGATGAGGACCAAAGGACAACGGTAGGTTTGGGTCCAGGATTTGTGCAGCTGCCTGTGAAGGATGAGGACAAGGTCTCGCACCAACATGTGAACAGTCCTGCTTAACAGCCAGGCAAAAGGGGCGCTGAGTCAGGACTGTGCAGATTGTTGGGGTTTTGCCTGCTTCAGATTGGTTATTGGTGCATTAACAGAAACAAACAGATTTAGATAAAACCCAAGAAATCCCACAGCTCCGGTGCTTGAATCCCAAAGAACGTAAGATTCTAACCGCTGCTGAAACACTGCCTCATTACTGAGGGGCAGCAGCCCTGGGACCCCAGCTGGAGACCATGGGGCGCAGATGTTTCAGCTTGCTGCAAATGGAATTGTTGACCAGTCAATGCAGAATGCTTCCTTGGGGGTGTGGCGTCATCGATTTATGAATTATGGCCCTTTTAAACTTGCTGCTTGCCTTCTCAGATATCGACCTTTTAAAAAGTGATTTTTCATGTGGATCCTTTTCAGAAACATACACAGGGATCAAGGTTAGCGGTTATGCCAGAAGAAATGGAGTGCTCTGGGCTGATGCTTCCTTTGAATAATGAATTACTCAAGGAGAGATTTTTGGTTTTGAAAATGGCAGATGCATTGTCAGGACAGACTGGGACTCCACTCGGGGTTGGGGTTCTTCTGATCTTTTAGGGAAGGGTTAATCAGCCTGAATGACGCTAGATGCTCATCTCCCAGTCCCCGCCTTATTCCAGCAGTTCCCCAGGCAAATCTTTTCTGTGGTTCAAAGTGCCTGGGGGAAGAACCTGGGTCTTGCTATGACTAGGAATCTTAGGAAGAATGTAACGACTGCCCAACAACGCTGTCCCTCTCGACGCCTGATCATTCCCAGCTCTGTTCTTTTCCCTTCTGAGGTCTTTGACTTTCTCACGCAGCGCCAGTGTTGGGTGGTGGGTGCTATCGCTCTCCATTTCTAATCCTCTAGGACAGTAAGCATACCTAGAGCCATGTGCACTGGTCACACGCTTGGTCACTGTGCTAGGTGACAGACGGCATCTGTCAATTCTTACGGAACAGTATGAGGGAGAAGCTGTTATCGGCGTTTCTTTTTCAAGAAACTGAACCTCAAAGTAGACATTTCAGGATTGCAAGAGGTAGCGAGCAGACCAATTCCCGCTTGTTAGGCAAGGTTGCAATGTGAACATTGCAACAGAGCAAAGGCTGAGTCAGGACTGTGCAGATTGTTGGGGTTTTGCCTGCTTCAGATTGGTTATTGGTGCATTAACAGAAACAAACAGATTTAGATAAAACCCAAGAAATCCCACAGCTCCGGTGCTTGAATCCCAAAGAACGTAAGATTCTAACCACTGCTGAAACACTGCCTCATTACTGAGGGGCAGCAGCCCTGGGACCCCAGCTGGAGACCATGGGGCGCAGATGTTTCAGCTTGCTGCAAATGGAATTGTTGACCAGTCAATGCAGAATGCTTCCTTGGGGGTGTGGCGTCATCGATTTATGAATTATGGCCCTTTTAAACTTGCTGCTTGCCTTCTCAGATATCGACCTTTTAAAAAGTGATTTTTCATGTGGATCCTTTTCAGAAACATACACAGGGATCAAGGTTAGCGGTTATGCCAGAAGAAATGGAGTGCTCTGGGCTGATGCTTCCTTTGAATAATGAATTACTCAAGGAGAGATTTTTGGTTTTGAAAATGGCAGATGCATTGTCAGGACAGACTGGGACTCCACTCGGGGTTGGGGTTCTTCTGATCTTTTAGGGAAGGGTTAATCAGCCTGAATGACGCTAGATGCTCATCTCCCAGTCCCCGCCTTATTCCAGCAGTTCCCCAGGCAAATCTTTTCTGTGGTTCAAAGTGCCTGGGGGAAGAACCTGGGTCTTGCTATGACTAGGAATCTTAGGAAGAATGTAACGACTGCCCAACAACGCTGTCCCTCTCGACGCCTGATCATTCCCAGCTCTGTTCTTTTCCCTTCTGAGGTCTTTGACTTTCTCACGCAGCGCCAGTGTTGGGTGGTGGGTGCTATCGCTCTCCATTTCTAATCCTCTAGGACAGTAAGCATACCTAGAGCCATGTGCACTGGTCACACGCTTGGTCACTGTGCTAGGTGACAGACGGCATCTGTCAATTCTTACGGAACAGTATGAGGGAGAAGCTGTTATCGGCGTTTCTTTTTCAAGAAACTGAACCTCAAAGTAGACATTTCAGGATTGCAAGAGGTAGCGAGAGCAGACCAATTCGGATCCAGTTCTTGTTGCTTTCCAAACTCTTTTCTTTATTTTGTTCCCCCTACCCCTTCCCACATGGCTGCCAGGTGAGGTGCCAGTTTCTGCCTTCTTGGGGAGGTGAGATCAGCCCCTCTCTCTCCTCCAGGTCCAACCCTACTGAGATTCCCAGAGACCTCAGTGCCCGTGCCCATGGGCCAGTCAGGTGACCCCTGCTCAGTGTTCCCGGTCCTGCTTGGGCAGGTATGTCTGCCACAAGCACCGGAGCTTGCACCTGGAGCCTGTTCTCTTGAGACATCCTGGCACAAGCCCTTTCTGACTGCAGGGTTCGTAGCCCCTGCCTTCCACCTCTTCCTGCACACCTGTGCTCCCCCTTGAACCTTTGGTGCTTGAACATTTTCAATGGACCCAGCCTGTTGTCTGCTGCATGGCTGCATCAGAGTCCCTGCTTGGCCTGAGCTTCAAATTCACGCACCCTGGCTCTTTGGGCACGGATTCCCTCCCCAGGGCTTCCTGTCAACCTGCTCCTGTACTCCGAGCCCTTTCTCCCTTCATTGCCAGCCCCACCAGGGGGTCAGGAGCAGAGCAGAGCTGGGCGCTGCCATTGGGCCCTTTGCATTTATCCACTGCCAGTTTGTGCTTTTTCTTTTTTGTAAGATCTCCACTGATGGGTGACAGTGCTTTGAAATTTTTTCTTATTACTAACAATTTCAGATATTCAGGAAGGTGAAAAAAAAAAACACAACTCATTTTCTCTAAGGGATTCTTCCATTCTCATCTCCCTTCAGCCTTGCTTTCATTTTTTTGAAAGCCGTTATTCTTCACACCTCCGTGCCTTTTACCCCTGTTGTTCCTTCAGGGTGGAATGCCTTTCCAGGCTCTTCTTGCCTGACTCCAGCTAATTCTTTGACGTCTTCTCCAGGGTCTCCATCCCAATCCCTGCCTCAGGTTAGTTGTCTCTCTCTATGTTCATCAAATGTCCAAGTGGAGTTAGTGTAATATGCTTGATAACACGGACGTTGGAGTTAGGCTCCCTGGATTCAAATCCTAGCTTTCTTACTAGCTGGAACCTTGGGCAATTACTTAATTCTCTATGCTTTTTTTAAAATGTTCATCTTTTTAAGTGCTTCTTCGTGCCCATTGTTCCAGTTCCCCTACCCTTCCCACATGGCTGCCAGGTGAGGTGCCAGTTTCTGCCTTCTTGGGGAGGTGAGATCAGCCCCTCTCTCTCCTCCAGGTCCAACCCTACTGAGATTCCCAGAGACCTCAGTGCCCGTGCCCATGGGCCAGTCAGGTGACCCCTGCTCAGTGTTCCCGGTCCTGCTTGGGCAGGTATGTCTGCCACAAGCACCGGAGCTTGCACCTGGAGCCTGTTCTCTTGAGACATCCTGGCACAAGCCCTTTCTGACTGCAGGGTTCGTAGCCCCTGCCTTCCACCTCTTCCTGCACACCTGTGCTCCCCCTTGAACCTTTGGTGCTTGAACATTTTCAATGGACCCAGCCTGTTGTCTGCTGCATGGCTGCATCAGAGTCCCTGCTTGGCCTGAGCTTCAAATTCACGCACCCTGGCTCTTTGGGCACGGATTCCCTCCCCAGGGCTTCCTGTCAACCTGCTCCTGTACTCCGAGCCCTTTCTCCCTTCATTGCCAGCCCCACCAGGGGGTCAGGAGCAGAGCAGAGCTGGGCGCTGCCATTGGGCCCTTTGCATTTATCCACTGCCAGTTTGTGCTTTTTCTTTTTTGTAAGATCTCCACTGATGGGTGACAGTGCTTTGAAATTTTTTCTTATTACTAACAATTTCAGATATTCAGGAAGGTGAAAAAAACACAACTCATTTTCTCTAAGGGATTCTTCCATTCTCATCTCCCTTCAGCCTTGCTTTCATTTTTTTGAAAGCCGTTATTCTTCACACCTCCGTGCCTTTTACCCCTGTTGTTCCTTCAGGGTGGAATGCCTTTCCAGGCTCTTCTTGCCTGACTCCAGCTAATTCTTTGACGTCTTCTCCAGGGTCTCCATCCCAATCCCTGCCTCAGGTTAGTTGTCTCTCTCTATGTTCATCAAATGTCCAAGTGGAGTTAGTGTAATATGCTTGATAACACGGACGTTGGAGTTAGGCTCCCTGGATTCAAATCCTAGCTTTCTTACTAGCTGGAACCTTGGGCAATTACTTAATTCTCTATGCCTATGTTCTGGTGTGTAAACAAGGTGATAATAATAATTTCTATTTGTTAGGTATATAATAAGCATTAAATGAATTGTTATATATTGTGCACTGAAAACAGTGTCTGGAATATAGTAAGTGGCACATACATAAGGGTTAGCTATTACTGATTTCCTATGATAACCTTTAATATCTACCAAACTGGAATGACCACTGCCCTTGAACCTGAGAGGAAGCACCACCTTAATTTGGGCAGTTCAATTCCAGGCAAGTCAGTTAACTTTACTGGCCTCAGGTCTTCCGTCTGCTAAATGGGGTCACTACAATATCTACTTCACTGGGTAGCTGGGGAGATTAAATGAGTAAATAGTGATCAAATGCCGAGAAGAGTGCCTGGTATGTCAGGATCAGGAGGCCAAGCCATTGGTATTAGCTGTTGTGTGTTTTGCTCAGGGTCAGGCCAAGAACTGTAGAGCTGGAAAGGTCATGAGCGTTTTTTTTAAACTTTACCGATAAAGATAACAAAGTAGCTAAAATAATTATTAAAGATCACACAGCTCTATTTGCTCTTTAACAACAACACAGGAGAATGTGTGTCTAGGAGGGTCCAAGGTGTTTCAGACAACTTGCGAGGAAGGGAGGGAGGAGGGAGTGGTGTGTGTGATATTTTCACACTCTCTGTTACCTCCTCTGTGTAACAGGTGGGGAGGGTTTTCTCAGCCTCATTGTCCGTGTGGAGACCTCCCCCACCCCCGTCCTAGCCAACATCACACAGTTGGCCACTTGTGAAGGTCAAGGCCAGGTCACCTTACTCCTTCTGCCACGTGGCTCAGTCTTCTTTAAGCCAAACAGAGACCAAAGACAGCTGGCTGGCAGTGGGGGGAGGCGGAGCCATGGATCCCCAGGGCTTTGCTGGAGTCGCTCAGCTCTCCATGACTGGGATGACAGCACGTCCCAGCTTGCCCCAACAGTCTGGTTTACACCTGTGGACCAAGTAAAATGGTGACAGAGCACCTGTTGACTCTCACAAGTGACTTTTCCAGAGCTTGGGGGCCACGTCTTATGCCTTATTTGTAACCTCCCAGCAGGCTTCCGGGCTGAAATCACTGTCCCTATCAATTGATTCCCTGTGCAAACTGGATGAGACCACTGACACTTTAGAAGGTGGCAGGGCCCCTTAGAGAGACTGAGCATTTGAACAAGCCCTGACCCAGGGCCCGCGGAGAGTCCCACCTGCTGGGGCGGAGCTCTGTTGGAACAGACAGTGGGGACTCTGCTCTCACAAGGCGCTGCCTTGCAATTCATTGTCCTGTTGATACAGGACTGCCTCCGCACCTTGGGTGTTCTGCTTTTCTGTAAATGCTTTACTCTGTAAAGGTAGAGTACCAGAGCTCCTCCTCATGGGGCTCTGATATTTGATTGCATTTTAGCTGGAAGAAGAATGCAAGTTGCCAGTAGAGCAAAAGCATATGCTGGGCTTATTGAACTCCTAAATTTCTGGGAAAAAAATCCCCAAGAATGTAGCCTTGTTTCCACTTCCTCATCTTTATTTCCATGAAGACTTCTCAGGGATGCATAATATGGTAAACCAAGGATCCTTGGTATTCTTGGTGTGTGTGTGTGTGCTAAGTCGCTTCAGTGGTGCCCATCTCTTTGTGATCCCGTGGACTGTAGCCCACCAGGCTCCTCTGTCCATGGGATTCTCCAGGCAAGAAGACTGGAGTGGGGTGCCGTGCCCTCCTCCAGAGGATCTTCCCAACCTTAGTGAGACCAAGTTTAATGAAGTTTTGGGGCTGTTTCTTCATGTCCTCTGTCCCAGCTGTGGCTCAAGGAGCAGCAGAGTTATTTGTCCAAATGAAGTGCAAGGCTGGCACTACTGTTGCTCTGGATTAGGTTCCATGAGATTGTAGAAGGCAGATGGGAAATGTGCATAAAGAATGAAAGAACATGGAACGGGAGTTTACATTATGGAACATGGAATATAACCTAGATTTTAGCATGTCCATTTTACAGGCATGGAAACAGAGATTCCCAGAAGTTAAGTTGCCTAGCTCCTAAGTAAGGAGCTTTTAGGTATTAAGGTTCCGTGTATGCCCGCAGCCTTCAGGGACTCTCACAAGTGACTTTTCCAGAGTTTGGGGCCGTTATGCCTTATTTGTAACCTCCCAGCAGGCTTCCGGGCTGAAATCACTGTCCCTATCAATTGATTCCCTGTGCAAACTGGATGAGACCACTGACACTTTAGAAGGTGGCAGGGCCCCTTAGAGAGACTGAGCATTTGAACAAGCCCTGACCCAGGGCCCGCGGAGAGTCCCACCTGCTGGGGCGGAGCTCTGTTGGAACAGACAGTGGGGACTCTGCTCTCACAAGGCGCTGCCTTGCAATTCATTGTCCTGTTGATACAGGACTGCCTCCGCACCTTGGGTGTTCTGCTTTTTCTGTAAATGCTTTACTCTGTAAAGGTAGAGTACCAGAGCTCCTCCTCATGGGGCTCTGATATTTGATTGCATTTTAGCTGGAAGAAGAATGCAAGTTGCCAGTAGAGCAAAAGCATATGCTGGGCTTATTGAACTCCTAAATTTCTGGGAAAAAAATCCCCAAGAATGTAGCCTTGTTTCCACTTCCTCATCTTTATTTCCATGAAGACTTCTCAGGGATGCATAATATGGTAAACCAAGGATCCTTGGTATTCTTGGTGTGTGTGTGTGTGCTAAGTCGCTTCAGTGGTGCCCATCTCTTTGTGATCCCGTGGACTGTAGCCCACCAGGCTCCTCTGTCCATGGGATTCTCCAGGCAAGAAGACTGGAGTGGGGTGCCGTGCCCTCCTCCAGAGGATCTTCCCAACCTTAGTGAGACCAAGTTTAATGAAGTTTTGGGGCTGTTTCTTCATGTCCTCTGTCCCAGCTGTGGCTCAAGGAGCAGCAGAGTTATTTGTCCAAATGAAGTGCAAGGCTGGCACTACTGTTGCTCTGGATTAGGTTCCATGAGATTGTAGAAGGCAGATGGGAAATGTGCATAAAGAATGAAAGAACATGGAACGGGAGTTTACATTATGGAACATGGAATATAACCTAGATTTTAGCATGTCCATTTTACAGGCATGGAAACAGAGATTCCCAGAAGTTAAGTTGCCTAGCTCCTAAGTAAGGAGCTGTGATTTGAACGGGAAAGTCCATGGTCTTACCCCTGAGACCCCACAGTGCTTCCTGGTTAGACTGATACACATCCCTGCCCGCAGCCTTCAGGGGATCCTGGGACAGGTGCCAACTGCATACCATGTATCTAAATATTGAAATAAATTAACTATTAAAATGTTCTAGCTTCTTAGCTTGGCAAATATACCTTTAGAATGACAAAATTTTTAAATGTGTAAAACCAGAGTTTTATATGATCGAAAGTTATTATCAAAATGTGAAGTTCAGCTTGCATCTTTCATGGGAATATTTTTCTCCCTAATTTTCACTGTTTTGATCAGTAATTAAGTCTTGAGTCTTTCCTAAATGAAAACTTTGTAATATTCTGTTTCAAGTTGTATGTAGGCCATTCACTTTTATTTCAGTATTTTCATTTTTTAAAAATGTAACATTTTCCTTCATTGCTGATTTTCTATTCTTTTTAACATTCTCCAAGCAGCAGTTTCTTTTCTGTTTCTACTGTGATCTCATATTCTCAGTGATCTAAAGAATCACTATATTTTTAAATATAAAAATAAAAGTTGATTATATACTTGACTATAACACTTGATTATATTTTAATCAAATATATAAATCAGAATAAATATAAAAATTTAAAAATTAAATTATTTTCAAAACACTATTTTTTTCTGAAATGTTCAAAGTTATCTGTGAAATTAAAAGGCAAACATATCAGTATAATTAGTGAATGTTAAATTTTAATTAAAAGTCCTTAAGTAAGGTTAAAATTTTAATTTAACTTGAAGAAGAAATTAAATCTCATTAACTATTTTTACAGAAATAATTACATTCACAATCTTGGAATTCTAATCCATTTAGTTGTCAGTATACAGAGTCAGTATCACTTTTTTCTTGCTATGTCTAGACCTGAGTGCACACACGTTTAAGAGTAATATGAATTGATATTGCAAAATGTTCCTCAGCTGCAGTTGCACCCACCAGTTCCACACGAATTCATGAGTATCTCTGCAAATAGGAATTGAGATGCAAAGAAAAGTAAGAGAGTGATTGCTTAATACCAATGAAAAATAGACTTGGTTATGCAAGGTTCTATTGCATTCAGTTATATCATACGAGAGGAAGACCTGTTCAAATTAATTAGTTTGCTGCTTCTCTTACTTAGACATTTAGGCCTCCTGGATCTCCCCCCTCCAGAGCCAGGTTGGTCTCCATGTCTGAAGCAGCACAGCCTGCAACATCTTCCTAGTGTCTGGATGGTGGTGAGGACCTGGAACAGGGGATGTGGGGAAACACGTCCGTAGGGCCTGTGTTATGTTGGTACAAGAGGGAAACTTAGGCGTTTGTGTCACGCTGCTCTGTATTGTGCACGGGCTCCTTAGCTGCAGAAGTACCGTGTCCCCTTTTTTTAAAAAATATTTTATTATTTATTTATGGCAATTCCGGGTTTTCGCTGCTGCCACAGGCTCTTCGCTAGTTGCAGAGAGTGGGGGCTACTCTCTAGTTGAGGTGAGCAGGCTTCTTGTTGCGGTGACTTCTCTTGTTGTGGAACTCGGGCTCTAGGGCACATGGGCTTCAACAGTTGTGGCACACGGGCTCAGTAGTTGCAGCTCCGAGGCTCTAGAGCATAGGCTCAATAGCTGTGGCTCACGGGCTTAGTTGCTTTGCAGCATGTGGGGTCTTCCCAGAAGAGGGATCAAACCTGTGTCTTCTGCATTGGCAGGCGACCTCTTCACCACTGAGCTAGCAGGGAAGCCCACACCATGTGCCTTTTCAATAAACCTTTGTATATTGTGACATGCATGGCTCTCTAAGCAGAGCCAGGCCAGGGCTGTTCAGCACAGGCAGGGTGGGGAGCTGGTGTTTCATCTCCAGGCTGTAGCTGAGTACGGGAAGCCCTTAGCAACTGGCTCTTTAGACTTCTGATTCATGAGATGAGGAGAGCCAGTGTAGGGTATTGCCCCTCCCTGGTGGCTCTTGGGAGAGAAAGGTCAGGTGGGTGGGTCATTCCCTTCAGGCTAGCCAAGCTGGCAGAGATTTCTTACTCAGTTAGCGTGGTTGTATAATGTTGAGTAGATGAAAATACAGTTGCAGGAAGTGGGGTGCAGGAGAGGCAAACTGTACCAGACTGGGTGGCGTGTTACAGCAAATGCTTGAGGCAGTTTGTAAACTCTACTCAGTCCAGCCACAGGCCACTAGGTAAGATGGGGCTTGGGTGTTTTCAAGAGATAAGAAGGGACACGACAGGCAAGGACAAGCCCTATAGGGTATCAGCTCTGAGAACATGGGGAAGCCTGGCCTGAATTCCACTGCCCAGGCAAGAGCACTTCCCTAGAGCCCCACCCTAGGCACCTACCCCAGAGAGTCGTCAGGCCACCTGAGTCTTTGGCTGTGGTCCCAGGCCAGTCCTGGGGTGGCCAGCACCCCACAAACCCACAGCCCCTGGCAGATACCTAAGGAGATTTTAAAAGGGAGTGGGCTGCTGGCTCTGGCAACAGGCACTTAGAACCTGGTCATGGACTCAGGCTCAAGGGTGGTCTCCATTGCCCAGAAGGGAATGGGCAGAACCACAGTTTGGCAGAACTGGCTGCTGGGAAGAGGTCGAGGCCATGCCTTAAGCCTCATGGGGAGTGTCAGCCTGAGGAGTTTGAAGCAGAAGAACAAAAAACCTATCATTAAATCTGGGGATGGAGGTTGGAGCAGAACTGGTACAGCTGGCTTCCCTCCTACCTTCTACAAACAACTCACGGGCTGTCTCCGTGCACCACGCACTGTGCGATGCTTTCACACACATATGAACGAGCCAGGGTCCCAGTGCACTGTGCTTTGCATTCACACAACGTATGAATGAACCAGGGTCTTGCTCCTTCCCAACAAATGATTCAGATCCACCGTAACAGGTAGACGAAGAGTTCATTACAGTCCACAGACACCAGTGCTGATCTGTGTCAGAGAAGATTCCTCAGCAAGTCTCGCGGGATGGACAAGAATTAGCAAGTAAAGAGATTCCAGGGAGGGAGAATAGTGCCGGCAAAAGCAGAGAGATGGGTGCTCTCGGATGGATGAGGTTTGATGAAGGCTGGTTGGAGGTGAGGCTGGGGTAGGTCAGTCACACCTGGGGGCCCAGGTCGTGAGGCTCAGGTGTCTGCTCATGGATCTCAGAGGCCATGGGGGAAGGATTTGAAGCGGAAGAGTGACTATTTTTAGTGCCTCATTAGAGATTGGATCTTGAAATGAATTTGTCAGGGATGCATTTGGAGAGAAGACCAGAGTGGGGAACCAATTCAAGGGATGTTCCAGAATCCAGGAAAAGGTGGCAAGAACTGGGACTGGGGCATGTTCCTTGGAATGGAGGGAGAGGATCTAGTGATGAGCGTTGTGGGTGGTTGGGGGGAGACGAAGGGTACAGTGTGTGAGCTACTGGAGAAGGGTCCGTGGAAGGCCTGGGGTGCACAGGGAGAGTGGAGGCTCTGGAGGAAAGGAAGTGAGGTCCCAGAGAGGGCGCCATTCCCTGGGGTCTCCTGGAAGTCAACAGGCAGGTTGCCTTTCTGGAGCCAGGAGAGAGGCCACTGTGGGTCCTAGGAGGGTGCCTGGAACTGGCCTGGAAACTGAGTCAGGGCCCTAGCTTCACTGCCAGAACCCACACTGGGACTGGAGTCAATCTAACACCTCTCTTTCTTGCCTTTTCTCCAAAATATGGATAATAATACCTACTGTCTAGGCTCAGGCTTAAAATAAATATGATGTTTCATTGAGTCTGAGATGCTGTTTTGTGTCTTTTAGCATCTGTGAATTCTGGATGCATCTTACAGATGTCTGTTATACTTTAACTGGCAGCATTATTTTTCTTTCTTAATGATAGATAAAATAATGGTTCCTCTTAAAGATGATGGTATCTGAGGTTAGATGATGGGTGCCATTAACATGAGTTTTTGAAAATCTCAACAGAGTGAGACTATTACAAGACCCGTGACAGCCTACCTCCCGCTGAGGATGAGGCTGTCTTCTGGCTTAATCTTCACAATGACAAACAGATTAAAATGTATTAAGGCACAGTTCTCACCAAATGGAGCAAGCCCTCCAAGGAAGCTGAAACACTTTAGAATGCTCCACCCAACCGCTTTTGATAAATCTCTAGAAGCAGAAAGGTTTGTGACTACAAAGGGACTGGCCTAGCGTCCCTGCCATATACACCCAGTTCAGGCAGATAAGGTGCATTAAGAGAATTGGATCTTGAAATGAATTGGGGCTCAGGTGCTCATGGATCTCAGAGGCCATGGGGGAAGGATTTGAAGCGGAAGAGTGACTATTTTTAGTGCCTCATTAGAGATTGGATCTTGAAATGAATTTGTCAGGGATGCATTTGGAGAGAAGACCAGAGTGGGGAACCAATTCAAGGGATGTTCCAGAATCCAGGAAAAGGTGGCAAGAACTGGGACTGGGGCATGTTCCTTGGAATGGAGGGAGAGGATCTAGTGATGAGCGTTGTGGGTGGTTGGGGGGAGACGAAGGGTACAGTGTGTGAGCTACTGGAGAAGGGTCCGTGGAAGGCCTGGGGTGCACAGGGAGAGTGGAGGCTCTGGAGGAAAGGAAGTGAGGTCCCAGAGAGGGCGCCATTCCCTGGGGTCTCCTGGAAGTCAACAGGCAGGTTGCCTTTCTGGAGCCAGGAGAGAGGCCACTGTGGGTCCTAGGAGGGTGCCTGGAACTGGCCTGGAAACTGAGTCAGGGCCCTAGCTTCACTGCCAGAACCCACACTGGGACTGGAGTCAATCTAACACCTCTCTTTCTTGCCTTTTCTCCAAAATATGGATAATAATACCTACTGTCTAGGCTCAGGCTTAAAATAAATATGATGTTTCATTGAGTCTGAGATGCTGTTTTGTGTCTTTTAGCATCTGTGAATTCTGGATGCATCTTACAGATGTCTGTTATACTTTAACTGGCAGCATTATTTTTCTTTCTTAATGATAGATAAAATAATGGTTCCTCTTAAAGATGATGGTATCTGAGGTTAGATGATGGGTGCCATTAACATGAGTTTTTGAAAATCTCAACAGAGTGAGACTATTACAAGACCCGTGACAGCCTACCTCCCGCTGAGGATGAGGCTGTCTTCTGGCTTAATCTTCACAATGACAAACAGATTAAAATGTATTAAGGCACAGTTCTCACCAAATGGAGCAAGCCCTCCAAGGAAGCTGAAACACTTTAGAATGCTCCACCCAACCGCTTTTGATAAATCTCTAGAAGCAGAAAGGTTTGTGACTACAAAGGGACTGGCCTAGCGTCCCTGCCATATACACCCAGTTCAGTGGTTCTCAGACTTCAAGGTGCATTAAGATCCTTGGACCCAGAAACGTAAGCATACACAGTATACACCCTCTATGCCGTGGGTGATTTAAGGTTTTCTAGGACAATTTTGACTCTTTTCTGTATATGATGGCATGTCACTATTGTCACTTGTTTACTGAGGAAGGCTCAAGTGTTATGTGCACCATAATCAAACTAGAGTGGGAGTCAACTCATTTTATGGAAAATATTACAAAATGAAGATTGTGGACAAAGATATTTTTTAAAAGTGGAAGTAAAATGTGGCATGAAAGTTGGCATCTGATTTCTAAATATATCAAAGCTATTTTGATGAAAAACTCAACATTTAACATGTCTCAAGCAGTGATGGCCGTCAGAGAAATTTTATTGATCACCACAAGTCCTGAAGAAAAGGGGAAGGGTTTAGAAGCAAGAAAACAAGGTCTGCTGTGTGCCCAGGTGTCAGAATTGTGCAAGATGCTGTGACCCTTTAATGGTGACCATTTTGCACTACAAAATAGCACATTTGAAATGAAATGCCAAGGCAAGAATGTTGGATTGTAGGAGCTGGTACTAAGCCTGAATCATCAAGTTTCAGTGTGTCTTCCCCACGGAAATTTCAGCCCGTGGGCAGTTGCCTTTGGCCATGGGTTGCCATTAGAAGGTGCCCTGTGACTATGCTTTTCCCACTGGCATGGTCAGAGATAGACGGGTTTGCTAGAATCCCTTTGACCCTGCTTGTCACATGTATCTTATGAGAGTAGTCATTGGGAGGCTTTTCACTTGAATCTTTCTCTGCTCCCAGCTATAAACTGACCTTTAATATTTGTGGATGGCTTGGATTTGGACAGTCCTGGCCTTGTCACCATCTTTAGCAGTTATGAGTGCTGGCTCAGCCACTGTGGGCTACATTGAATTAAGGCCAGTAGAATAAATGTTTAGTAAAGTGTTTCTGAAGTATTTTAGTAACAAAGCGCTTCCCCCCAAATACTGTATACACTAATAAATTTAGTTACTTTTAAACAATGGTTTTTTGGAGGGCAGTCCCATAAAATTGTCTGTCTAAACATGCAGAGATTCTGCAGAGAATGCTGTTTAAATGGGCAAAGCTAGAAGTCAGGATTCCCAGGTCCTCATCTCTACCCCATCCTGGGAGAGGGGTCTTTGGTCACAAGTGTGAGCCCAGCCTCGGATTCACTCATTTATCCCTTACTGGACAGTGGGGGAGGGGGTGGGGTGTCCCAGTGTGCTGTCTGTGGCTGATTCATCTTTGTTTTCGCTGCCAACATTCAGTTCAAAGTCTTGCCATGAGTGCTCAGTGTAGCACCCACACAAGAGCTCTATGAAGGTGCTGCGTCCATTACAGCAAGCTTAACACAATGTAGCCAAAGCCAAGAGCTGTTAGGGAAACTGTGGAGTGGATCTCCACCCTGGCTAAGCATCAGGGTGATCCGGAGCAGTGTTAAAGCACACAGATGCTCAGCCCCACCCCAGACTTACTGACCCAAAGCTGGAGGAGAGGACCTGGACGAATTGTGTCCAGGTAGCCTCAGGATATTCTCATGGTCGTCCAGCACTTGGTCCTGATTAGTAATAACTTCTCCTACACTAAGTTGCCAAAGGCTGTGGGTAGGGGGAAAGGGCTGAGCTTTGGGGAAACCTAAAGCTCTCTGGGCTTTGGAGTTGGTCAATGCAGTGGTGGTGGTAGGCGGAGCAGGGATAGTTCCACTTGGAAAGTAGTTCAGCTCTCCGATTGAGACAGAAGAGAGACTCCTCTGAGTCCCCATCTACCCTGTGAATAGGGAGACCCAGGGACTTAAGTCTCTTGCGGGAGGCTCTGCTGTGTGGACGTCTGGATGTCAGAAATTCTAGATTAGGGCACATTAGCACAGGAAGGCTGACCAGGAATCAGATTTGATGGTTTCATAAGGTATCTATCTCTATTTGCTTCATTGGGAGATTTTGTATTAAGCCTTTAAATTTTTGGTTCAGTTAATGTCATCAATTTTTTTTTTTTAAGTACTTATTGTATGTTCCCAGGTCTGCTGAACCTTCAAAATTAGTTTTGAGCAAAGCGCTTCCCCAAATACTGTATACACTAATAAATTTAGTTACTTTTAAACAATGGTTTTTTGGAGGGCAGTCCCATAAAATTGTCTGTCTAAACATGCAGAGATTCTGCAGAGAATGCTGTTTAAATGGGCAAAGCTAGAAGTCAGGATTCCCAGGTCCTCATCTCTACCCCATCCTGGGAGAGGGGTCTTTGGTCACAAGTGTGAGCCCAGCCTCGGATTCACTCATTTATCCCTTACTGGACAGTGGGGGAGGGGGTGGGGTGTCCCAGTGTGCTGTCTGTGGCTGATTCATCTTTGTTTTCGCTGCCAACATTCAGTTCAAAGTCTTGCCATGAGTGCTCAGTGTAGCACCCACACAAGAGCTCTATGAAGGTGCTGCGTCCATTACAGCAAGCTTAACACAATGTAGCCAAAGCCAAGAGCTGTTAGGGAAACTGTGGAGTGGATCTCCACCCTGGCTAAGCATCAGGGTGATCCGGAGCAGTGTTAAAGCACACAGATGCTCAGCCCCCACCCCAGACTTACTGACCCAAAGCTGGAGGAGAGGACCTGGACGAATTGTGTCCAGGTAGCCTCAGGATATTCTCATGGTCGTCCAGCACTTGGTCCTGATTAGTAATAACTTCTCCTACACTAAGTTGCCAAAGGCTGTGGGTAGGGGAAGGACTGAGCTTTGGGGAAACCTAAAGCTCTCTGGGCTTTGGAGTTGGTCAATGCAGTGGTGGTGGTAGGCGGAGCAGGGATAGTTCCACTTGGAAAGTAGTTCAGCTCTCCGATTGAGACAGAAGAGAGACTCCTCTGAGTCCCCATCTACCCTGTGAATAGGGAGACCCAGGGACTTAAGTCTCTTGCGGGAGGCTCTGCTGTGTGGACGTCTGGATGTCAGAAATTCTAGATTAGGGCACATTAGCACAGGAAGGCTGACCAGGAATCAGATTTGATGGTTTCATAAGGTATCTATCTCTATTTGCTTCATTGGGAGATTTTGTATTAAGCCTTTAAATTTTTGGTTCAGTTAATGTCATCAATTTTTTTTTTTTAAGTACTTATTGTATGTTCCCAGGTCTGCTGCCTAAATCCTTCTAGAATGTAATTAGATATTTGGAAGCAAAGGAGAAGGAAATACAAAAGACAGGTCAAAGACCTAATAGACTAGCTAAGCCATAAATATCTCTTTTTTCCTTTTTAGATAGTGTTTTGAGCATTGAGATTTGTCCACATCTTTATAGGAACCCTATGAGTTCAACACTGTTTCTATCATCACTATTTTCTAGATGAGAAAATGGAGGCACAGAGAGGGTAATTAATTTTCCCAAGATCACACAGCTAGAGTCAAATCCAGGCTAGCTGCATGGTTGTCAGCTCTGAACTCTGCATAGGGCCTCTTAAGAATTTAGAGCTGAGTGGAGAAGAGTGACACAATTTGATGTGAGTCTTCCTTTCTTGGCTGGGTTCAGTGTCCATGCCCCCTCAGCCCACCAGGGTGCTGTTTACTGCCCTTTCCTTATCTGTCTTCCTTGGCCATGACTTCTGGAGGACAGGACCAGGTCTCCCAAGAACAGAGCTTGGCAAATCAAGATCCTCTAAGAACTTCCGCTTATTGGGAGCCTGTGCTAAGTATTTGCATGCAGTATCTTCTAGCTCCAGTCACAATGCTCCTGTGTCACATGGAAAGAAATGACCCTGAGCAAACCCAAGGAACTCACCCGAGGTCACACCACCATCCCGCATGTCCGTGCCTGTTCCCTTGGGCTCCCACTCAATCTGTGCCTCCTGCGTTGAGCTCAAGGGCTGTTAGCAGCCCATGGGATACAAGGTGAGGCTGGAGTACTCATCCCAAGCTTCAAGGGGAAGATTCTTTTCCCACATGTACGTCATTGAGAAAGTAGATTCTAGAAGTGTTTTGCTCTGGGGACCCTGGCCAGGTCAATCAGGTCAGGTCAGCCAGATGAGCCCACATGTGTGAGAAAGCTTGAGAACTGAAGAGCACCTCACACATGTACAGTGTTATTTTTCCACAATGGGCACGTTGATGGGACTGTCCCCGCTCTCCCGCCAAGCTCAAGCATGTCCATCGCTCCCTCGGCTCGCACTCACTTCTCTCTCCTTGCTGCGCCTCCGTGCGCAGTGTTCATAGGAGATGTAGGCTAGCTGGAACATGACTCGGGAGATCCAGCTGTCTTCTGTCACAGAATCCTCCATTCATTCATTTATTAAGTTATGGTAAAATATACATAATATAAAATTTCCTATGTTAACCATTTCTAAGCAGACAGACCAGTGGCATTACATACATTCATGCCACTGTACAACCATCGCCACCACCATCTCTAGAACTCCTCGTTCTCCCCATCTGACACCCTGGCCTCATTAAACACTAACTGCCACCCCCCACCCTCCAGTTCCTGGAAACCACCATTCTGCTTTCTGATCCTATGAATCTCACTAAGGTTGGTACCTTGTATAATTGGAATCACACCGTACCTGTCCTTTTGTGACTGATTTATTTGACTCAGATGACTTGGTTGTTCTCAGGCTGAGTGCAAATGAGGGAGAGACCTGAGAGGAGCGAGGAGGAGAGTGTGCCAGGAGAGACCATGTGTCGTCAGGGGCCTAAGGAGATGGTTGAGGAAGCCCTGAAACCCCAGGGGCCTGGGCGGAGGGCTGGACCAGGGTCTCCCAAAAAGCTTGGCAAATCAAGATCCTCTAAGAACTCCGCTTATTGGGAGCCTGTGCTAAGTATTTGCATGCAGTATCTTCTAGCTCCAGTCACAATGCTCCTGTGTCACATGGAAAGAAATGACCCTGAGCAAACCCAAGGAACTCACCCGAGGTCACACCACCATCCCGCATGTCCGTGCCTGTTCCCTTGGGCTCCCACTCAATCTGTGCCTCCTGCGTTGAGCTCAAGGGCTGTTAGCAGCCCATGGGATACAAGGTGAGGCTGGAGTACTCATCCCAAGCTTCAAGGGGAAGATTCTTTTCCCACATGTACGTCATTGAGAAAGTAGATTCTAGAAGTGTTTTGCTCTGGGGACCCTGGCCAGGTCAATCAGGTCAGGTCAGCCAGATGAGCCCACATGTGTGAGAAAGCTTGAGAACTGAAGAGCACCTCACACATGTACAGTGTTATTTTTCCACAATGGGCACGTTGATGGGACTGTCCCCGCTCTCCCGCCAAGCTCAAGCATGTCCATCGCTCCCTCGGCTCGCACTCACTTCTCTCTCCTTGCTGCGCCTCCGTGCGCAGTGTTCATAGGAGATGTAGGCTAGCTGGAACATGACTCGGGAGATCCAGCTGTCTTCTGTCACAGAATCCTCCATTCATTCATTTATTAAGTTATGGTAAAATATACATAATATAAAATTTCCTATGTTAACCATTTCTAAGCAGACAGACCAGTGGCATTACATACATTCATGCCACTGTACAACCATCGCCACCACCATCTCTAGAACTCCTCGTTCTCCCCATCTGACACCCTGGCCTCATTAAACACTAACTGCCACCCCCCACCCTCCAGTTCCTGGAAACCACCATTCTGCTTTCTGATCCTATGAATCTCACTAAGGTTGGTACCTTGTATAATTGGAATCACACCGTACCTGTCCTTTTGTGACTGATTTATTTGACTCAGATGACTTGGTTGTTCTCAGGCTGAGTGCAAATGAGGGAGAGACCTGAGAGGAGCGAGGAGGAGAGTGTGCCAGGAGAGACCATGTGTCGTCAGGGGCCTAAGGAGATGGTTGAGGAAGCCCTGAAACCCCAGGGGCCTGGGCGGAGGGCTGGGCACTTGAGGCTCAGGACTTCTGAGAGGTTGGTTTAGAAGCTGAGTCCCTGCGGATGCTTTGCTGGAGACCTTCTGTGTATAGACAGTCCTCACCGAGGCTGATGAGATGGGGCTGAAGCAGGATCCAGGAGCTCACTGCAGGTCTGTTGGATGGAGCAGGATGGGCTGCAGGGTTCAGACTTGGCATGGGCTGGGGAGCAGGTAGACCATGGTTTTGCACACAGACTCCATCTCTTATCAGATGTGATCTTCAGCAAGCCACTAAACTGGTCTCAGCCTCAGGTTTTTCATCTGTAAAATGGGGATGATGATCCCTACCTTGCAATAATGTCCATAAAGTGTGAAACACTGTCTTGCATGTAGGTGTTCGCCAATAGTAGCACTGGAATGGTCCCAGCTGTGTTTCTTATGCTCACTCAGCATTTTTAAAGAAAGTGAAATCTTCAGCCAGACAGTGTTTTCTGGTTTCTGCTTATGGCCCAGAATCATGACTGCTAATTTCTCTTTAAAGCAATGTGTCTGACACAGAAATGAGAAGTGGGAGTGTGGTAGAGGTGGTAGGTAGTGGCTGATGTCTGCTGATCCCATGGCTACAAAAACAGACAATAGGAAAGGGCAGGAAGCTACTCAAAGAAATGGAAAAGAGCAGGGTGCAAATTAAACAAAATGTCACTCCCATTCTATCTCTCCTCTGGGGAAAGACCTTCCGGAGCTCCCACCTGCTCAGGATTCATGGCCCTTTCCCTACGGTCTGGTTGAATGGATTCTCAGAGTGGCATGCCTTCTTAAACTGCCACCCCCCACCCTCCAGTTCCTGGAAACCACCATTCTGCTTTCTGATCCTATGAATCTCACTAAGGTTGGTACCTTGTATAATTGGAATCACACCGTACCTGTCCTTTTGTGACTGATTTATTTGACTCAGATGACTTGGTTGTTCTCAGGCTGAGTGCAAATGAGGGAGAGACCTGAGAGGAGCGAGGAGGAGAGTGTGCCAGGAGAGACCATGTGTCGTCAGGGGCCTAAGGAGATGGTTGAGGAAGCCCTGAAACCCCAGGGGCCTGGGCGGAGGGCTGGGCACTTGAGGCTCAGGACTTCTGAGAGGTTGGTTTAGAAGCTGAGTCCCTGCGGATGCTTTGCTGGAGACCTTCTGTGTATAGACAGTCCTCACCGAGGCTGATGAGATGGGGCTGAAGCAGGATCCAGGAGCTCACTGCAGGTCTGTTGGATGGAGCAGGATGGGCTGCAGGGTTCAGACTTGGCATGGGCTGGGGAGCAGGTAGACCATGGTTTTGCACACAGACTCCATCTCTTATCAGATGTGATCTTCAGCAAGCCACTAAACTGGTCTCAGCCTCAGGTTTTTCATCTGTAAAATGGGGATGATGATCCCTACCTTGCAATAATGTCCATAAAGTGTGAAACACTGTCTTGCATGTAGGTGTTCGCCAATAGTAGCACTGGAATGGTCCCAGCTGTGTTTCTTATGCTCACTCAGCATTTTTAAAGAAAGTGAAATCTTCAGCCAGACAGTGTTTTCTGGTTTCTGCTTATGGCCCAGAATCATGACTGCTAATTTCTCTTTAAAGCAATGTGTCTGACACAGAAATGAGAAGTGGGAGTGTGGTAGAGGTGGTAGGTAGTGGCTGATGTCTGCTGATCCCATGGCTACAAAAACAGACAATAGGAAAGGGCAGGAAGCTACTCAAAGAAATGGAAAAGAGCAGGGTGCAAATTAAACAAAATGTCACTCCCATTCTATCTCTCCTCTGGGGAAAGACCTTCCGGAGCTCCCACCTGCTCAGGATTCATGGCCCTCTACGGTCTGGTTGAATGATTCTCAGAAGTGTGGTTCCAGGGCCAGCAGTATCAGCATCAGTATCACCTGATATCTTGTTAGAAATGCAAATTCTGAGGTTCCATCCCAGAGATACTAAATCAGAAACCCTTGGGGTGGAGCCCAGCAAGCTGCACTTCAACAGGGCACACACAACGCTGCTCCAGCCCCCACCTCCATGTCTGCTTTTTCTTCTCTGCTGTTTAACTCAAACTCTGCTCCAGCCAGACTAGTGTCCCCTTTGAAAACATAGGGGCCATTTCTGCTTCCATTCCATTGCTGTACCGCTCCCTGCACCTGAAATGTTCTTATTTTGTCTTAATTTGCATCTTACCCATCCTACAAGGCTGCCCTCAGGACTCCACTCATCCAGAGTACTCTGGGCCACCCCAACCCATCGTCACTCCCTCTCTGATCATCTATCACCTTTTGGATCCCACCCCTTCTCTATGACTTTGATCACTGGTGAACTTCTCTGGAGGTTGGTCTGGTCCCAAACTGGAGTTGTCGGTACCTGGCTGGCAAGGAGTAAGCCTCCTAGTTCTTTCTTTCCCCTTCAACATTGAATACGTGTTTTACCCTGATGAGTACTAATGGTAGACCCTGGAATATACCTACTTTATCAAATGACATTTGTAGGCTTGGACATTTGAGAAAAGGAACTGCAGGAAATTGTCAAGGGAATGCTGTTCCTGTCATCTCTGATGGTACACTGCGATCGACATTCACCACTGTGAGAAACTGTTATTCCCCGTACTCCTGGCTTTTCACATCATTAGAGGAAACTCAACACAACAGGTGTTGCTGGAGAGCTGATTAAACAATTATCACCCCTCCAGGCTTCCTGTTTGTGTGCGGTCTAGAGAACGCCAAAGTCACCGATTCTGCCAGTCCTTCCTCTGCCACTGAGCTAGCTGCCAAGGAGCTGCCAGGATTGGAGCCCCCACAGCCTGGAGGTAGGGTGGGGTGAGGATTGTCACCTGACCCTGCTGTACTGAAGATGCTCTCAAGGCTGCAGAGACTGTGTTTTTTTCTAGGAGGAAGGCTCTACATACTCTGAGGCCTGGGAATCATCTAGCTGAGGTGATGGAGAGCTCCTTAGGAGCAGAGCTGGAAGGGAAGACTCCTCCAAGTTCCTAGCTTAGTGCTTTTTCTCCACCTGTACTTGGGACTGGCATGTGTACAACTGTAGTCTGATGTCTCTCTATATATCCTGCCTCCTCCCTAGTGGCAGGCCAATATTTCTAAATCACCGCTGTACCCTGGCCCGGTCAACCCAGAATCTAGCACCAAGTGGTACTCATCCATCCAGGTGACTTGTTTGCTCTGTGACTTCTGTGGGTATGAGCTTTGGAGTGAACTTGTTGTAAGGCCAGGATCTTGGGCTGGGTGCATCCTGGACTGGAGGGAGGGCTGAGACGTCCTCCCACCTGCTGTCCTGAAATTCTACAGGCCTCCAGATAGGTCCTTATAGTTTTCTGACTTAAATCTTCTCAGGAATCAATTCGCTTGTCCTAGATCCTGGACAATTGAGAAACTTGTGCTGATTTGTTATCCTGTAGCAGGAAAGGTGATTAAATGTCATTCATAACTCTTTCTGATACTAATGACCCCTTAGAATGTGACCTTAAGAAGCTTTTTCTAAAAATTTTTTACAGAGTTTGGTTGTTCACAGACATGTATGTTCCCAGATCAGTCATATGCATATCCCTGGCTCCCTCCCACCTCCCAGTTCCCCCCCATCCCACCCCTCCAGGCCACCACACTGCACCCCTGCAGAATCTCCTATTCCCACAGTGCAATGTTCCCTTTTCTCTGCATCCTCTCCAGCATTTATCGTCTGTCAATTTTTTTGATGATGGCCATTCTCACAGGTGTAAGGTGATATCTCATTGTAGTTTTGATTTGCATTTCTCTAATAATAAGCAAGGTTAAGCATCGTTTCATGTGTTTTTCGGCCATCTATATGTCCTTTTTTCATGAGATATTTCTTTAGGTCCTTTTCCCATTTTTTGATTGGGTTGTTTGTTTTTCTGATGTTGAGTTGTCTGAGTTGCTTGTAGATTTTGGAGATTAATTCTTTGTCTGTTATTTCATTTGCTATGATTTTCCCCCATTCTGTGGGTTGTCTGTTCAGCTTTTTTGTAGTTTCTTTTGCTGTACAAAAGCTTTTAAGTTTTATTAGGTCCCACATGTTCATTTTTCTTTTTAGTTCCGCTATTCTAGTAGGTGGGTCAGAGAAGATCTTGCTTTGATTTATGTCCTTGAGGGTTTTGCCTGTATTCTCCTCTAAGAGTTTTAGGGTTTCTGGTCTTACATTTAGGTCTTTAATTCATTTTGAGTTGATCTTAGTGTATGGGGTCAGGGAATGTTCCAACTTCATTTTTTTGCATGTAGCTGTCCAATTTTCCCAGAACCATTTGTTGAAGAGCCTGTCTTTGTTCCATTTTAGATTTTTGCCTCCTTTGTCAAAAATAAGGTACCCATAGGTGCGTGGGTTTATCTCTGGGTTCTCTATCTTGTTCCATTGGTCTGTATTTCTGTTTTTGTGCCAGTACCATACTGTCTTGATGACTGTTGCTTTACAGTATAGTCTGAAGTTGGGGAGGCTAATCCCTCCAGCTCCATTTTTCTTTCTCAGGATTGCTTTGGCTATTCGGGGTCTTTTGTGTTTCCATATGAACTGTGTTATTCTTTGGTCTAGTTCTGTGAAGAATGTCATTGGTAGTTTGATAGGGATTGCATTGAATCTGTAGATGACATTTGGTAGTATGGTCATTTTCACAATATTGATTCTTCCGACCCAGGAACATGGAATATCTCTCCATCTGTTTAAGTCTTCTTTGATTTCTTTCATGAGTGTCTTGTAATTTTCTGTGTACAGTTCTTTTGTTTCTTTGGGTAGGTTTATTCCTAGATATTTTATTCTCTTGGTTGCAATGGTGAAGGGGATTGCCTCTTTGATTTCATTTTCTGATTTTTCATTGTTTGTATATAGTAATGCAAGTGATTTCTGTGTACTGACTTTGTATCCCTCAACTTTGCTGAGTTTGTTGATTAGCTCTAGTAGTTTTCTAGTAGTGTCTTTGGGGTGTTCTATGTGTAATATCATGTCATCTGCAAATAGAGAGAGTTTTACTTCTTCTTTTCCAATCTGGATTCCTTTTATTTCTTTTCCTTCTTTTACTGCTGTAGCTAGAACTTCCAGGACTATGTTGAATAATAGTGGTGAAAGTGGACACCCCTGTCTTGTTTCTGATCTTAGAGGGAATGCTTTCATTTTTCTACAATTGAGGATAATGTTCGCTGTGGGCTTCTCATATATGGCTTTCACTATGTTGAGATAGGATCCTTCTATGCCCATTTTTTGAAGAGCTTTTATCATAAATGGATGTTGCACTTTGTCCAAGGCTTTTTCTGCATCTATTGAGATGATCATGTGATTTTTGCCTCTCAATTTGTTGATATAGTGTATCACATTAATTGATTTGCAGATATTGAAGAATCCTTGTATGACTGGGATGAACCTGACTTGGTCATGGTATATGAGTTTTTTGGTGTGGTGTTGAATTCTGTTTGCTAGTATTTTGTTGAGGATTTTGGCATCCAAATTAATCAGTGAAATTGGTCTATAATTTTCTTTTTTTGTGTTGCCTTTGCATGGCTTTGGTATCAGGGTGATGGCGGCCTCGTAGAATGTGTTTGGAAATTTTCCTTCCTGTGCAATTTTTTGAAAGAGTTTTAGAAGGACGGGCATTAACTCTTCTTTAAATGTTTGGTAGAATTCACCTGTGAAGCCATCTGGCCCTGGGCTTTTATTTTTGGGTAGATTTTTAATCAGAAATTCAATTTCTGAGCTTGTGATTGGGTTGTTCATAGTTTCTATTTCTTCCTAGTTCAGTCTTGGAAGATTAATATTTTCCAAGAAACTTAAGAAGCATTTTGAGTAAGAGTTCTGGGGAGATTGATTACTGATGTCTGCTAAGACAGTCTAAAGGAGAATTTGTAGCTTCACCAAGATGAAATCACGACAAATTCTCTTAGTAAAAATTTTCCTTAGAAGCTATTTAATTGTTAGGTTTCACACTAACAAAAACTCTGAATAATAGTCACTGAAGACAGATGTGTTTTCTTGCATGTTAAAGTCTAGATGGAATCCAAGGGAAGTGGGGAGCCCCCAGGGTGCAGAGACTTGGGCTTTTTTTTGTCTAGGCTTATTCTTAATCTCATTGTTGAAGATGGAATCATCTGTATTCCAGGCAGCCGGATGGAGAAAAGGATTATTAAAGGATCATTTCTTAAAAGGTAAAATCATAACTGCCATACCAATGTAAAAATAACCATTGTAAATACTTTATTAACTCAGTTAATGAGAGACTAGCAAGAAGTCATAGTTGGCTCAAAGCAGAGCTGAATATGCACATAAAGAGGCCACCAAGAATGCGAAAACAAGCTTCTAATTAGATGCAAACTGGGTCAGTATTTATTGCAAAATCAACTTCATTTCCACTGACATAATTTTCATTTTTATGAATGGGAATCATTCGTATTATTGACAGTATTATTACTACCACTCACAGAGGTGTAAAGTAGCTCAGAGACAACCAAAGTCTGAGATAATAGGGAAGTGGACCCTAGGTAGAACACTAGTAATTATTTTGGTTCATTTCACAATTTTTCCTGGTGAGATAAAGATGAAGTAAGTAAAGGAAATACATCTGCTTTCTCATAAGATAAGTTCCTAAAAGTGGCCAAAGAATGCATTTGCTTACATCTATGGCCAGAATTAACTCACCTGGCCACACTTAGTCACAAGAGAGATTGGGAAATGTGGCCTTTATAAAATTCTCTCATATGGAAGAAGGGGACCACAGGTATTGAGGTGATCTAGCAGCCTTTGCCTCAGCCATGACCTATAGTTATTGTAGCATTGTTCTTAAAAGCAAACAGTTGGAGGCATCAGATAACTAGTGGTACATCCATACAATGGAATATGATATAACCATTAAAAGGAAGGAACTACCTCTGTATAAGTACAGATGTAAAGATCTCTAAGACAGATGGTTCCGTGAAAAAGCACATGCAGAGAAGTATGCACAACAGTCTACAAACTGAGTTGGAAAAATGTATGGATATGCTTGTTAGTACTTAGATTCTCGTTGAAAAGGATAAGAGAAAGAAGTAACAATTCCTGGGTGATTAGGGGCCAGAGGAAAAAAGGAAGCTGGCTTTTCATTATTGTTGATTTTTGGTACTTTCTGAACCTGAGCAATGTTCATGTATTATCTGTTGTCAATAAAGTAAAATAGAAGTCACCATCATGTATGGTGTGAAGGAAGAATGGCCATCATGTATGGCTTGAAGGTAAGCTTTCTGAATTGCTACAGCAGGGTCTTCCAAGTGTGGAAAGAAGGGGGGCAGATTGGAGAAGATGGGCCCTGGGACAGAATTCAGAGACACAGAGTCTTTTTACTGCACAGTCTTTTGTGGTTCTTGCATTCTGAACCACCTCATTTAATGTTATTTTAAAGCATTGATACTATTTTTAAAAACTGAAAAGAAAATTAAGTCTTTTGACTCCTATCAGTGCTCTTTAAAGTGTCTAAAATAACATTTTAACAGTATAGTAGCTGGGACTTCTGTAGTGATCCAGTGGTTAAGACTCCACGCTCCCACTGCAGTGGGCATGGATCTGATCCTGGTTGGGGAACCTAAGATCCCGATGCTGTGAGGTGTGGCCAAAAGAAATTTAAAAATAAAATGATGATAGCTATTACAGATATCTCCACACATCTGCACAGATTCATACCCATATCCACATTTTCCTGTCTGGGGGATTCCACCTCAGGGAAAATCTCCTGGCAATGTTTGTAGTCATTTCTTCCTCAGGTGGGAAGAAGAGTGAACCAAGAGAGAGGAGGCCTGGGTTCTCGTCTTAGCCTCAGCCTCAGCCCAGGAAAGCTGTGTGACCTTGGATGAGTCACACCACCTCTCTGGTCTGCCTCTGTAAAGAGGCCTACATGCCCTTCCTCTACTTACCTTACAGGAACATCCTCAGATTTGTTTTTGGGGAGGAGGTGATCTAAGCATTTTCAAATGCAAAGAATTATAATCACCCACCAAGAGAGAAAAAGCCGTGGACCTCAGATCTTATACAGGAAATTCTATCATAGGCAGAGAGGCTATCTGAAGCATGGTTCCGTGAAAAGTGCAAGGCAAGTAAATGGAAATAGGGCTTGTTAGTACTTAGATTCTCGTTGAAAAGGATAAGAGAAAGAAGTAACAATTCCTGGGTGATTAGGGGCCAGAGGAAAAAAGGAAGCTGGCTTTTCATTATTGTTGATTTTTGGTACTTTCTGAACCTGAGCAATGTTCATGTATTATCTGTTGTCAATAAAGTAAAATAGAAGTCACCATCATGTATGGTGTGAAGGAAGAATGGCCATCATGTATGGCTTGAAGGTAAGCTTTCTGAATTGCTACAGCAGGGTCTTCCAAGTGTGGAAAGAAGGGGGGCAGATTGGAGAAGATGGGCCCTGGGACAGAATTCAGAGACACAGAGTCTTTTTACTGCACAGTCTTTTGTGGTTCTTGCATTCTGAACCACCTCATTTAATGTTATTTTAAAGCATTGATACTATTTTTAAAAACTGAAAAGAAAATTAAGTCTTTTGACTCCTATCAGTGCTCTTTAAAGTGTCTAAAATAACATTTTAACAGTATAGTAGCTGGGACTTCTGTAGTGATCCAGTGGTTAAGACTCCACGCTCCCACTGCAGTGGGCATGGATCTGATCCCTGGTTGGGGAACCTAAGATCCCGATGCTGTGAGGTGTGGCCAAAAGAAATTTAAAAATAAAATGATGATAGCTATTACAGATATCTCCACACATCTGCACAGATTCATACCCATATCCACATTTTCCTGTCTGGGGGATTCCACCTCAGGGAAAATCTCCTGGCAATGTTTGTAGTCATTTCTTCCTCAGGTGGGAAGAAGAGTGAACCAAGAGAGAGGAGGCCTGGGTTCTCGTCTTAGCCTCAGCCTCAGCCCAGGAAAGCTGTGTGACCTTGGATGAGTCACACCACCTCTCTGGTCTGCCTCTGTAAAGAGGCCTACATGCCCTTCCTCTACTTACCTTACAGGAACATCCTCAGATTTGTTTTTGGGGAGGAGGTGATCTAAGCATTTTCAAATGCAAAGAATTATAATCACCCACCAAGAGAGAAAAAGCCGTGGACCTCAGATCTTATACAGGAAATTCTATCATAGGCAGAGAGGCTATCTGAAGCATGAAGCTGAAGAGTGAATTGAGGAACTGCCTGCCAGTAAAACAGTGTTGATGGAGCACTGGTGTGTGTCAGCCCTGTGCCAAGGACAGGGGCTGGCAGTGGAGTGTGATGGTGAAGAGCTCCAGCTCCAGGACTGCTGGCTCCGCCCACCTGCTGGGTGACCTCAGGCTGGTGACATAGCCTCTCTGTGTCTCAGTATCCCTGCTGTGCAGTAGGGTTATACAGCCCTGCTTCTGTCCACATAGGCTTGTTCTGAAGATTAAATGACTTCATAGATGTAAAACACACAACAGACATGCCTGGCACGTGCTCAGTGCTATGAAATGATAGTGCTTCAGCAGGTGTTGGTCATGAAATGTATAGTTGTTGGTAAAGTCCCCGGCACAGGGCCTGGAGCCCACAGGTGTCCTCACAGTAGGTGAGGTGGTGGGAGTGGAAACAAGGAAGTGTTAATACCGTGGTTCTCTGCTCTTGTGTGACTTCCAATCTAGGGGCGGAAAGACTCATCTGAAACAGCACACACTAGCAAAATAGCAATGTATCAGGTGAACATCGCTTCAGTGGGCGTATTAAGGTCAGGAGGCTTTGGCAGGGTCGCAAGCACCTTAAGGAGAGTTCTTGGCTTGGTTGCGGAAAAACACAAATGGCAATTAGAAGAAAATGGCTGTTGGTAATTCCATTTCTGGGTTTCCTGGCCCCACTTGCAGCCAGGAATGAGGCTTGCTGGGGATTCCACCTCAGGGAAAATCTCCTGGCAATGTTTGTAGTCATTTCTTCCTCAGGTGGGAAGAAGAGTGAACCAAGAGAGAGGAGGCCTGGGTTCTCGTCTTAGCCTCAGCCTCAGCCCAGGAAAGCTGTGTGACCTTGGATGAGTCACACCACCTCTCTGGTCTGCCTCTGTAAAGAGGCCTACATGCCCTTCCTCTACTTACCTTACAGGAACATCCTCAGATTTGTTTTTGGGGAGGAGGTGATCTAAGCATTTTCAAATGCAAAGAATTATAATCACCCACCAAGAGAGAAAAAGCCGTGGACCTCAGATCTTATACAGGAAATTCTATCATAGGCAGAGAGGCTATCTGAAGCATGAAGCTGAAGAGTGAATTGAGGAACTGCCTGCCAGTAAAACAGTGTTGATGGAGCACTGGTGTGTGTCAGCCCTGTGCCAAGGACAGGGGCTGGCAGTGGAGTGTGATGGTGAAGAGCTCCAGCTCCAGGACTGCTGGCTCCGCCCACCTGCTGGGTGACCTCAGGCTGGTGACATAGCCTCTCTGTGTCTCAGTATCCCTGCTGTGCAGTAGGGTTATACAGCCCTGCTTCTGTCCACATAGGCTTGTTCTGAAGATTAAATGACTTCATAGATGTAAAACACACAACAGACATGCCTGGCACGTGCTCAGTGCTATGAAATGATAGTGCTTCAGCAGGTGTTGGTCATGAAATGTATAGTTGTTGGTAAAGTCCCCGGCACAGGGCCTGGAGCCCACAGGTGTCCTCACAGTAGGTGAGGTGGTGGGAGTGGAAACAAGGAAGTGTTAATACCGTGGTTCTCTGCTCTTGTGTGACTTCCAATCTAGGGGCGGAAAGACTCATCTGAAACAGCACACACTAGCAAAATAGCAATGTATCAGGTGAACATCGCTTCAGTGGGCGTATTAAGGTCAGGAGGCTTTGGCAGGGTCGCAAGCACCTTAAGGAGAGTTCTTGGCTTGGTTGCGGAAAAACACAAATGGCAATTAGAAGAAAATGGCTGTTGGTAATTCCATTTCTGGGTTTCCTGGCCCCACTTGCAGCCAGGAATGAGCCTTGCTGGGATGGAGCTAATAAGCTCTGGTATCTAGTTCCAGGCTGCAAAATTTGATGGAATTGGGCATTATCTCTTCTAGTAGGAAGATCACCAACCAGGAGACTGCTGCACCTCCCCTGAGGCATTTCTCCGAGGTCCTAGGCTGGGCTCACAGGCTTCTCTCTGCCAGGGCCTTAGGGCTGATCAGTCATGGGTCATTTATTAAAGGGATCTAAAAGTGTCCCTGCCCCCGGCTGCATGAGCAGGAGGAGGCTCGTGGGGTTAATAGCTTGAGAGGGTGCAGATGGCGCTTTGCTAGCACAAAGCAGAGGCAGGTGCTAATGAGGACAGGGTTGGTCTCTGAGCAGAGGGGGGCGGGGCAGTTTTGTTCTTTTCTTCCATGTGTCTGGCTCCCTGCTAAGTGGATAGGGGGACATGAAGGGACCTCAGGAGCTGCTCTTTCTCTTTCACAGAGGAGAAAATTGGGCTGTGGGAAGTACAAGGTGGTTGTTGGATACTCGGGTGCAGCTTGGCCCAGCACTCAGGCCCTCAATGTCCCAGTCCAGATTATGGAGCACAGCCAAGGGTGGGAGTAGGGAGCAGCCAGATTATGGGCTGTCAGGAGTTTTCCTCTGTAAATAGAAATAACCCTGTAGTGTGTGTGTCAGGAATCTTTGAGATGGTGTGAAGTGGCCTGACATGGTCCACAGACCATGTGTCCCAGAATGTCTGCGTTGGTTCTTTATTTTTAGAGCATAAATATAGGTGAACTTAGCTGCATATCTAAGCATATCTAAGGGAAATCTAAGCCTCCAAGAGCATGTCTGGTAACCCGAAGATGACTGTTGTTTCTGTGAATTCAACACAAACTGTTTATGTGGATACTTATCAAGGACTAGAGCCCTTAGGATAACCGGAGTAATCAGGAGAGACCCTTCCCAGCCCCTGTCTCTGGGAGAGTAATTGAGGAAACAATGAGATAAAGTGATTGCAGGTTGAAATGAGTGGGGCTAAGCAGCCCGCCCAGCAGTGGTGATGGGGCTGTGGTGGGTGACTGGGAACCCGGATGGGACTTTGCTGCCGGATGGAGAAGAATCTTGAAGCCAGAGCTGAAGATTGGAAATGGCAAACTGGTTGGGTTTGATCTAATTCAACCTGCCTGTAAGGGCAGAGCCCACTGACCTGAGTAACCAGGAGGCCCCTGTCCGCCAGCCCTGCAGCCAAGGCCTGCCAGGTGACTGCAGAGGCACTCCCAGGGAGGAAAGCAGCCTTTCCAGGAGGGGAAGAGAGGTCAGAGCCCTGCCTCTGTCCAGATCTCCAATTTCATTCCTGGCACTGCCGCTGGGGTCTGATCTTACTCCTCCCCTAGTGAGATTTTAGGAATCTTTCATGCTGAAAACCAGGAAGACAAAACTCATAGACAAAATATGTAGTTGTCTATGCAAAAGGAGAGATGAATAATTCCGCATCTCCACTAGTTTGAAAGGAAATGTGCAGTCCCAATTCTCCTGGGGCCTGGGCTGCTTGAGGGTGTGAACAAGCATCTTGATTCTTTCCGGCCTTAGGCACATTCAGGAGGGACTTGAGAACCAAGAATATTTGATGCAACAGAGTTGCTGAAATATCCTAGCCCTGGACAGCGTCTTTATACTCTTGGAGGGAGGAGTGGAGAGGGAGCAGGTGAAAGGGAGGAGGGAGGAGAGTTTTGTAGCACCTCAGCACAAGCTGCCCTTGTCCAGAGCCCTTGAGAAGAGAAGACCCAAGAAGGGCTGTGGGGACACCCTCCGTGTCCCAGGCTTAGGGGCTGTGGCAATGTGACTTCTCCACAGATGAACCCACAAGGGCGTTGGATTAGGTTCTAATTTCCTTTCAGCTCTAAAGCGCCAAGCTCCTGGTTTGAAATGGCTCCATTTGCACCCATTTAGAGCAGGGATCACAAGTCTGTGCTTCACCTAATCAGGCATGCCCTCTCCCCCAGAGGAGACTTGCCCAGTGGTATAATTTAGCTTCCAAGCCAGAACCTCATTACCATTTAAGAAGGCACTAATCTCATAAGAGGATTATGCAGGAAATTTGATACAGCAGTTTCCCCCCACTCCTTTCCCTTCCCTGGTGGTTCAGGGTCAAGAATATGATTTTTTTTTTTTTTCACGGCATTTAACAAGATATGCGTCTGGTAAAGTACTAGTTCTAGAGTCAAAAGAAGTCAGTGTGTTCTCTGAGTTGTGACCCTCGCAGGTGGGCTGTGATTCCAGCTGCTTTCAGTGCTCTGCCCCAGATCCATCCTCTCCATGGACCACGTCTTATGGGATCCTGTTCTTACTTTGTATTTCTTTGCATCCTCTCAGCTTTCCAACCCCAGGTGCTCTGTCGTTTCATTCCTGGGTTCCCTCCATTGGCCAGAAAGCATGTCTTGATTAGTCACTTCAGAGGGTGAGGTGGCCTAAGTGAAACTACTCAGGTAATTGCACATATCCTGAAGTTTTCAGCCAGCATCTCCAGCCCCCATGTAGGGAGGATATTTTATTGACAGAATATTCCTGCAAATGTACCACTTTCTCTATTTGGTTTATAAGAAAGAGCTAGGAGATACGGTTAAGGAATGGCATAGGGTCAGAGTTGAAACTCAGCACTCCCGGTGGTCACTACTATTAGAACGTGTGTCTCTGCTACCTTCTGGTGAGACGACCTTGAGTAAATCATCCTCTGGTTTTGATTTCTCATCTGCAAAAAACAGGAGTGATGGTATTCATCCTTTTAATCCAGTGTGTGGGCTGGGTTGATTGGATGTGAATGCTTATGGTCCAAGTGAGATAAGAGTGTTAACACAGATGGCGATGAAGCTGGCAATTAAGGCAAGACACATCCTGGGTAGAGATGGGTCTCTCATTTAACCTTTTTCTCTTGGCCATTGAAAATTACTGAAAGGGCACACCTTTGTTTATATTTGTATTTATTTGTCTGTTTGCCAGTCATCACAGCTCCTGAAATGTCTACTGCTGTCATTGCCTGACACCCCATAATATGAAGGCTTGCTGTGTGGCCTTCCCCGATGAGTAGATGACTCAGGATTCTGCTTTCAAGGCCACATTTCCCTCTTCCCTGAGTCCCAGATGGACCTGTGAATGGGGAAGAACAGTTTGCTTCAAATGAGCAGCCTGAATGGAATTTGCTGACTATCCCTGGACTTCGTTGCAGTTGTTCAGTTGCTCAGTCGTGTCTGACTCTTTGTGACCCCGTGGACTGCAGCACGCCAGGCTTCCCTGTTCTTCACCGTCTTCCGGAGTTTACCCAAACTCATATCCATTGAGTTGGCGATGCCATCCAACCATCTTGTCCTCTGTTGTCCCCTTCTCCTCCTGCCTTCAATCTTTCAGCATCAGCGCCTTTTTTAATAAGTCAGCTCTTAGTGAGGTTTAATGTTTTTGGTGTGTCCTCTGGACCTAGGAAATCATTCAGTAACGTTTCCTAGGGATGAGACCAGGTACACTTTCTCCAACATGTAGCACAGGTGAATAACTTGGGACCTCATTATCATTCACATCTAGAGGCGTACTTGACTTTCTGTGTCGACTAGATGGAAGCAATGCAGTGCTGGCTGATCTCCAACCTTCTTGTGAAACTTCGGGCCTTGATTGTTTTGGTTTCAATTCATCTTTCTTTCCTTATCCTTAAGCTCCTGCCATTTTATTTTATAATTATTTGCAAATGTACCACTTTCTCTATTTGGTTTATAAGAAAGAGCTAGGAGATACGGTTAAGGAATGGCATAGGGTCAGAGTTGAAACTCAGCACTCCCGGTGGTCACTACTATTAGAACGTGTGTCTCTGCTACCTTCTGGTGAGACGACCTTGAGTAAATCATCCTCTGGTTTTGATTTCTCATCTGCAAAAAACAGGAGTGATGGTATTCATCCTTTTAATCCAGTGTGTGGGCTGGGTTGATTGGATGTGAATGCTTATGGTCCAAGTGAGATAAGAGTGTTAACACAGATGGCGATGAAGCTGGCAATTAAGGCAAGACACATCCTGGGTAGAGATGGGTCTCTCATATAACCATATTCTCTTGGCCATTGAAAATTACTGAAAGGGCACACCTTTGTTTATATTTGTATTTATTTGTCTGTTTGCCAGTCATCACAGCTCCTGAAATGTCTACTGCTGTCATTGCCTGACACCCCATAATATGAAGGCTTGCTGTGTGGCCTTCCCCGATGAGTAGATGACTCAGGATTCTGCTTTCAAGGCCACATTTCCCTCTTCCCTGAGTCCCAGATGGACCTGTGAATGGGGAAGAACAGTTTGCTTCAAATGAGCAGCCTGAATGGAATTTGCTGACTATCCCTGGACTTCGTTGCAGTTGTTCAGTTGCTCAGTCGTGTCTGACTCTTTGTGACCCCGTGGACTGCAGCACGCCAGGCTTCCCTGTTCTTCACCGTCTTCCGGAGTTTACCCAAACTCATATCCATTGAGTTGGCGATGCCATCCAACCATCTTGTCCTCTGTTGTCCCCTTCTCCTCCTGCCTTCAATCTTTCAGCATCAGCGCCTTTTTTAATAAGTCAGCTCTTAGTGAGGTTTAATGTTTTTGGTGTGTCCTCTGGACCTAGGAAATCATTCAGTAACGTTTCCTAGGGATGAGACCAGGTACACTTTCTCCAACATGTAGCACAGGTGAATAACTTGGGACCTCATTATCATTCACATCTAGAGGCGTACTTGACTTTCTGTGTCGACTAGATGGAAGCAATGCAGTGCTGGCTGATCTCCAACCTTCTTGTGAAACTTCGGGCCTTGATTGTTTTGGTTTCAATTCATCTTTCTTTCCTTATCCTTAAGCTCCTGCCATTTTATTTTATAATTATTTTTCAAGTGGCAGGACTTCCATTTTGGAAAGTTCTTGCTTCCCCTTGTGTCCAGTCATCCTCCACTCTGCTCTGGTCCCAGCCCCTCCCCAGGCTCTACTGCACCCCACCCCCTACGTCAGATGCCCCTTCCTTGCCTGCTCACAGCCCCCCTGCCTTCCTGGTCCTCCTGTCAGCTGCCACTTCCTAATGTTAGAGGGTGAAGTGGCCTAAGGTGTGAACAAGAGGGTAAGTGTAATTCCCTTCAGAATGATTGCACTGTAAAAGAGAATGTTTTAGAGAACAAAGTAATGACACTTAGTGTTGATTATGTAAGACTTTATTCAGATGCTGCAAACAGGAGTTCCATCAATGAACTATTTCAGGAGGGCAGTATGGCAAAAAATATCAAGGACTTTAAAAACATGCATTTCTCTTGACCCAGCAGCTCCACGTCCAGGTAAGAATGATCATAGACAAGTGTAAAGAGTATTCTTTTTAGTGTTGTTTAAATTACTGAAACACTAGAAAATAAATATACCCAATTGGAGTCTGCTGTGGATTCACAGAAATTAGTCAGGTTCAACAATTGATTAAAACGTGGCTCATCTGTACTGTGGAAGACTATGTAATCATGATAATAGAAAAATAAACGAATAATGTGTAAAGATTTTCAAGATCTATGAAGTGGCAAGATCTGCAGGTTATGTTTTGTGTTTGCTTTGGTGGCTCAGCAGACTCTCCCTGAGTTTGAACCCAAGCTCTGTCACTTACAAGCTGTGTGACCTTGGGTATGTTTCTTAACTTCTCTGAGTTTTAGTTTCCTCATCTGTGAAATGGAAGATGAACAATGCCTACTCAGGGGTGGCTGAGAGGATTCCGTGACTAAAATCATGCTAAGGGGTTAATTCCATACCTGATATATAATAAGTGTTTAATACATTAGCTATTATTATTAACCAATCACTCATGCATGCATGTACCTACACACACAACATACACATACAAACATACACAAATTTCTTTGAAAGGCTAGAAGGAATATATTACAGATTATCTATGGATAGTGAAATTATGGTAATTTAAAATTTTTTCTCTTTTTTTACAGTTACGATGATGAATGTTTGTCATAACAATATCATTAAAAATCCATAGGGAACAGTGGGTGAGAGGCGTAAGGGAAGTAGCATGAAGGCCTGTACTATCATAAGTGAAGAAAATAGCTCTAGTCATTGCTCTGTGAGAAAAGGGGATCCTTCAGGGGTGCTGTGTGATGGTCGGGAGGGGAGGGAAGGGGGGGATATACATGTGACTAATCTGAGAACATGCATGTCTGTGAACAACAAAACTCTGTAAAAGTTAAAAGTAAAATAAAGGTTTAAAAAAAAAAAAAAATCCATAGGGGCATAGAAAGTGGGGGGAGGGGGAATGATTGTTCCGTAAGGAAATTACTCAAGTGAAGATTTCATCAGGAAGTATGTGAGAGTGTGTGCCTGTGTGTATTTTGGATAGGAACATAGCCCGGGGGAGGGACAGGCCTCCCCCTGGAACCCTGCTATGCCAACAACTGTAACACTATCCTCTTGAATAATAGCAATATGTAGCTAACTTTTTTGTTGTTGTTTAATTTTGGCCCCTTTTCATTGACTTTTTTATCCATTTATTTTCATCCATCTTTACTCTCTGTCCTGTGTGGGCCTCCCATCACAGTGGCCTCTCTGGTGGCAGAGCACTGGCTCTGGGAGCATGCGCTCCAGAGCACTGGCTCGTAATTGGACCAGCTCCTCTAACTTCTTATTGGGTGTTCAGGTTATGCAATTCTGCTATAAGTTTGCAGAGTACCAGCTTTCAAATATCTTATTGTTTAAATTCCTTAAATAACCCTCAAACACTTCTGATCTTGAGGCTTAACTGGGTTTAGTGGCTTGCCTGACACCACCTGGTTAGTCAGGAGAAGCCAGGAGTGGAGTGCCTGTGTCTTCAGGCAAGGGTAGTGTTTGATCTACCTGTCCTCAGAGAGCCAGGCGGGAGGAGGGTGTCTGCTCTCAGCCAGCTCTCAGGGTTCTGGGCAGGCAAGAGGCAGGGTTTCACCTAGCTGTGGTAGGAATCAGGAGAAGCTCAGTCTCCTTGGACTTCCTCTTTGTTAGCCCTGGAGTCTTGCAGAGTTTCAAGGAATTTATTCTTTCAAGTATGAAAGGAAAAAAGAAGGGCAACTTTATTGGTGACTTTATTCCTTTGGGTGAAGTAAGAATTTCCACACTCATTTTGCATAATCAGTCGGTCCATAAGGTAACCTTTATTATCTGTTACACAGAAATTGAGGTTCTGATTATTTTTTGTTTTTGGCATTTGTAGGATGTGTTTTCATTACATCAAAGTGGTCGTTCAGATATTTGGGATTAAAGGCCTAAACAAAACTCAATCTTGTGACGTAGATTTCTGTCTCTCTGGCTGCAGAAGATGGATAGATAGTCTGGCTGCTCCACACCCCTTCTGGATATGAAAACATAAACTCGAATCTTGTGACGTGTAGATTTCTGTCTCTCTGGGTGCATCAGGAAGTATGTGAGAGTGTGTGCCTGTGTGTATTTTGGATAGGAACATAGCCCGGGGGAGGTACAGCCCTCCCCCTGGAACCCTGCTATGCCAACAACTGTAACACTATCCTCTTGAATAATAGCAATATGTAGCTAACTTTTTTGTTGTTGTTTAATTTTGGCCCCTTTTCATTGACTTTTTTATCCATTTATTTTCATCCATCTTTACTCTCTGTCCTGTGTGGGCCTCCCATCACAGTGGCCTCTCTGGTGGCAGAGCACTGGCTCTGGGAGCATGCGCTCCAGAGCACTGGCTCGTAATTGGACCAGCTCCTCTAACTTCTTATTGGGTGTTCAGGTTATGCAATTCTGCTATAAGTTTGCAGAGTACCAGCTTTCAAATATCTTATTGTTTAAATTCCTTAAATAACCCTCAAACACTTCTGATCTTGAGGCTTAACTGGGTTTAGTGGCTTGCCTGACACCACCTGGTTAGTCAGGAGAAGCCAGGAGTGGAGTGCCTGTGTCTTCAGGCAAGGGTAGTGTTTGATCTACCTGTCCTCAGAGAGCCAGGCGGGAGGAGGGTGTCTGCTCTCAGCCAGCTCTCAGGGTTCTGGGCAGGCAAGAGGCAGGGTTTCACCTAGCTGTGGTAGGAATCAGGAGAAGCTCAGTCTCCTTGGACTTCCTCTTTGTTAGCCCTGGAGTCTTGCAGAGTTTCAAGGAATTTATTCTTTCAAGTATGAAAGGAAAAAAGAAGGGCAACTTTATTGGTGACTTTATTCCTTTGGGTGAAGTAAGAATTTCCACACTCATTTTGCATAATCAGTCGGTCCATAAGGTAACCTTTATTATCTGTTACACAGAAATTGAGGTTCTGATTATTTTTTGTTTTTGGCATTTGTAGGATGTGTTTTCATTACATCAAAGTGGTCGTTCCAGATATTTGGGATTAAAGGCCTAAACAAAACTCAATCTTGTGACGTGTAGATTTCTGTCTCTCTGGCTGCAGAAGATGGATAGATAGTCTGGCTGCTCCACACCCCTTCTGGATATGAACATTGACTTTCATCTGGGCCGGCAGGATAACATTTCTGAGAGCAACACCCCAACGGAAGTTTTAGTGAAGAAAGAATAAACTACCCTGCGTCTCAGTCACTGTAACAGATGTTTGTCAGGAAGGACAGCACTCTGGTAGGCAAGTCTCCGAAACTATGCTATGAAATGGATCTAAAAGGTTCATCTCACACTGTGGGGTTCAGTCCTTTACCCTGCTTTCCTCCTCAGTTTTTCCCATCTGCCTTATCTCCTTCCCAGACCAGCTCCTGGAGCCAGCAGTTTGAATTCAGAAGAACAAAAAGCTCATTGAGCCTCAGGCGTTGGTGGAGATCTACCACTGCAGTTTTAAGACAGGAGGTGGAGATTTGGTTTTGATCTTTTTTGTGCCTTCTTTCCCCTCTTCCCTGCTTCAGCACTCACCATGCCTGTTTCCCAAACGCGGATAATGATAAAACCTGTATAAAGGTTCTTGAATTTGCCGCCAAGGCCATCAGTGGTATGGTAGAAACCTGGGGTGTTGGCTTAGGAGAGGAAGCAAGTGAGAGCAGTTCATTGTGATGGTTTGCATACTTGAATGGATGCTTAATATTTGAGGTATAGGAGGTGAACAAAGGAGGCAGGGAAAATAAAGGATTTGAGCGTAGTCTCCAGCGACAGGAAGATCTGTGTTGAGGGTTAGGCATTTGTTCTCCTGCCTAAATAAAGCAAAGGAGAGGAAGTAATAATAATAACCATGATGATGTTGATGATGATATAATAATAATAATAATAAATATTTACTCTGTCAGGCCTAGTTTCTATGCATTTTATGTAAAATAACAACACTATGAGGTAGGAACTGTTCGTCTCCCTAGCCTGCAGATTGAGAATGAGGAATAATTGATTGGCCCAAGGTCACTCTGCTATTAAGTGGAGGTGGTGCTCAAGAAGTCTGACTCCTGGGTTCACTTCCTACACTCTGTACTTTTCTTTTCTTTTTTTTTTTTTAATGTTTATTTCACTTTTAACTTTTACAGAGTTTTGTTGTTTACAGATATGTATGCTCCCGGACTGGTCATATGTATATCCCCCGCATCCCACCCCTCCAGGCCATCGCACAGCACTCCTGCAGGATCCCCTTTTCTCACAGCACAATGACAATAGCTATTTTCTTCACATATGATAGTACAGGTTTTTATGCTACTTCCTCTTAAGAACTCTCCTCAGAACACTGTCTTTCCTCTGGGGTGGTCAGGGAGAACACCACTTTTGGGAGTCCAGGTCTAAAGTGAATCCCAGGGAACATGCTATCCATTACAGCCCTGGAGCTGAGCGACCGTCCCGTCCCTCCATGCCTGCGGTTTCAGGGATGGTTCTCTTCTTCCAGCACACTGTCCGCCAGGCTGGCTGGTTGTCAGCATGTGGTTTGCCCTGTTCCTGGGCTGGGGATGAGAGGCTAGGTGATGGAAAGGCAGCATAAGCATCGCATGGATGGGATGGGGGAGGCTGGAGGCTGGAGGTTAGCTCTGGACGACACTGTAGAGCAAGCTGGTTTGTGAAACTGTTCACCAGAGAGCCTTGAGTTTTACCAGCAAAAGTTTGGGAACCCATGTTGGTGAGCTGGAAATTGTGGCCTATAAATCAAGTCATGACTCATTTTTCCTATAAAGACCTTGTTCTCTGAGTAAATGGTGAGACTAGGGGGAAGAAGCCACAACACCAGGAGATAATTGCACCAAGATGGGTGTGGGCCGTGGCCCTCCACAGCCCACTGTCTTCGTCATGTACAGATTGGGGTGGCTGCTGCTTTGAAAAGCAAGAGGGAGTTTAATAAGGGTCAAAAGTGATTACTGGTCAGAGGAATGCAGATGGAAGTTGAATGCAGCACTTTTACAAGACTGAGATGAGCTCAGCAGGAAAATGGAAGAGGATGTTCTTAAGGGGTTAGACCTAAGGAGTGACTCCTTAATGGGATCCTCCAGCTGAAAGTAATGGAAATACCATGGAGTCTCAGTGTTTCTGGGTATCACCCCATTTAAAATACAGATTTACTGAGCACTTTTCAAGTGCCCAGTAGTGTTCCACGTGCTCCTGGCAGGGAGGGGGACTCCGGATACAGGAGAGGACCTGCCCGTAGTGGACCTTGGAATCGAGAGGAACAGCAGATTTGGCTGGAGATAGGCCTGGCAGTTTAGGTAGATTTTACTTGGGCTTTTGGCAGGGGGTGGTTTGGAAAGGACAGAGTGTGCTGAAGAAGGGAGGGTGGGACGAAAGGCCTGGTACAGCAGGAGGACAATATGGCTGAAGCATAAGGGGGTGGGAGAAAGAGCTGGAAACTCCAGTTGGGGCCCAGTTTTAAAGAATAGTAAATGCCAGCAAGAGAAGTTGTGACTTGTGGTAGTAGAAATCACAGAGTTGAGAGTTTTAACTTTGTTATTTGGAAGTGAGGTGTCTTGGGGACCTCTTGTCCCCTAGTCTTGATTCAGAACCCCAAGGCCAAACTTTGGGTTTTCAAACTGAGACCTTCATTCTCTTCATTTGTTGAGATCTTGATTATTCCAAACTTTCTGGTTTATGCATGATGGTGGCTCCTGTGGGGTTTCAGTTAAGGCAATTAAGGCTCTGAGAGGTTGTTCTGGATCATGTGCATGATAGTGGCAGAGGCCAGAGTTAGAAACTTGGCCTTCAAGCTCTTTTCCTCTATGACAATGAGCTGAAATCCTATGCGGTTTGGCTCCCTCACTTTCAGAGAGCTTACTTAGGTCTGGTGACAGATCGTCTTACACAGGTCAGCACAAAACTAGCATCTCTGAGTCTCAGCAGTTGGGGAGCCCAGCTTAGAGTAGGAAAGTGGGGGAGACCCTGTGTTCAGGAATTCCAAGGCTTGTTGTTGTTCAGTCGCTAAGTCATGCCTGACTCTTTGAGACGCCACGGCCTGCAGCACACCAGGGTTCTCTGTCCTTAACTATCCCCCAGAGTCTGCCCAAACTCATGTTCACTGAGTCAGTGATGCCATCCAGCCATCTCATCCTGTGCTGTGCCCTTCTCCTCCTGCCTCCAATCTTTCCCAGCATAAGTCCTTTCCAATGAGTTGACTCTTGGCCTCAGGTGGCCATGATATTGGAGCTTCAGCTTCAGCATCAGTCCTCCCAATGAATATTCAGGGTTGATTTCCTTTAGGATTAACTGGTTTGATCTCCTTGCTGTCCAAGGGACTCTCAAGAGTCTTCTCCTTTGTCTTGCTAGCATGTGAAGTGAGTGCAACTGTGCGGTAGTTTGAACAACCCGTGTCTCTTAGGGATTGGAATGAGAGGACCTTTTGAAGCCAGGGGTGGTTTGGAAAGGACAGAGTGTGCTGAAGAAGGGAGGGTGGGACGAAAGGCCTGGTACAGCAGGAGGACAATATGGCTGAAGCATAAGGGGGTGGGAGAAAGAGCTGGAAACTCCAGTTGGGGCCCAGTTTTAAAGAATAGTAAATGCCAGCAAGAGAAGTTGTGACTTGTGGTAGTAGAAATCACAGAGTTGAGAGTTTTAACTTTGTTATTTGGAAGTGAGGTGTCTTGGGGACCTCTTGTCCCCTAGTCTTGATTCAGAACCCCAAGGCCAAACTTTGGGTTTTCAAACTGAGACCTTCATTCTCTTCATTTGTTGAGATCTTGATTATTCCAAACTTTCTGGTTTATGCATGATGGTGGCTCCTGTGGGGTTTCAGTTAAGGCAATTAAGGCTCTGAGAGGTTGTTCTGGATCATGTGCATGATAGTGGCAGAGGCCAGAGTTAGAAACTTGGCCTTCAAGCTCTTTTCCTCTATGACAATGAGCTGAAATCCTATGCGGTTTGGCTCCCTCACTTTCAGAGAGCTTACTTAGGTCTGGTGACAGATCGTCTTACACAGGTCAGCACAAAACTAGCATCTCTGAGTCTCAGCAGTTGGGGAGCCCAGCTTAGAGTAGGAAAGTGGGGGAGACCCTGTGTTCAGGAATTCCAAGGCTTGTTGTTGTTCAGTCGCTAAGTCATGCCTGACTCTTTGAGACGCCACGGCCTGCAGCACACCAGGGTTCTCTGTCCTTAACTATCCCCCAGAGTCTGCCCAAACTCATGTTCACTGAGTCAGTGATGCCATCCAGCCATCTCATCCTGTGCTGTGCCCTTCTCCTCCTGCCTCCAATCTTTCCCAGCATAAGTCCTTTCCAATGAGTTGACTCTTGGCCTCAGGTGGCCATGATATTGGAGCTTCAGCTTCAGCATCAGTCCTCCCAATGAATATTCAGGGTTGATTTCCTTTAGGATTAACTGGTTTGATCTCCTTGCTGTCCAAGGGACTCTCAAGAGTCTTCTCCTTTGTCTTGCTAGCATGTGAAGTGAGTGCAACTGTGCGGTAGTTTGAACATTCTACCGGCTGTGTCTCTTAGGGATTGGAATGAAAACTGACATTTTCCAGTTCTGTGGCCACTGCTCTTTTCCAAATTTGCTGGCATACTGAGTGTATCATTTTAACAAGTATCTTTTAGAATTTTAAATAGCTCAGCTGAAATTCCTTCACTTCCACTAGTTTTGTTTGTAGTCATGCTCGTAAGGCCCCCTTGACTTCACACTGCAGGATGTCTGGCTCTAGGTGAGCGACCACACCACCGTGGTTATCTGGGCCGTTAAGACCTTTCTTGTGCAGTTCTTCTGTGTATTCTTGCCACTTTTTCTTAATCTCTTCTGCTTCTGTTGGATCCTTGTCCTTTGTTGTGCCCATCTTTGTATGAAATGTTCCCTTGGTATCTCCAATTTTCTTGAAGAGATCTCTAGCCTTTCCCAGTCTATTTTTTCCCTCTATTTCTTTACATCTTTAATTTAAGAAACCTTTCTAGGATAACTCACCCCTTCAAGCTCCCTCCTACCAACCCAGGCCCTATTGGTAACCTCATAGGCTGTAGGCACACTACCTTTTTGTAATATTTAGAAACTCATATGTGGAGAGACAGTATTGCTTTTTAAACAAAATACTTATTTATTTTATTGGCTGCCCTGGGTCTTAGTTGCCACATTCAGGATCTAATTCTCTGGCCAGGTATCAAACTTGGAGCCCCTGCATTGGAAGCTCAGAGTCTTAACCACTGGACCTCTAGGGAAGTTCCAGGAGGTGTAGCCTGACTCTTTGAGACGCCACGGCCTGCCCTTCTCCTCCCTGCCCAAACTCATGTTCACTGAGTCAGTGATGCCATCCAGCCATCTCATCCTGTGCTGTGCCCTTCTCCTCCTGCCTCCAATCTTTCCCAGCATAAGTCCTTTCCAATGAGTTGACTCTTGGCCTCAGGTGGCCATGATATTGGAGCTTCAGCTTCAGCATCAGTCCTCCCAATGAATATTCAGGGTTGATTTCCTTTAGGATTAACTGGTTTGATCTCCTTGCTGTCCAAGGGACTCTCAAGAGTCTTCTCCTTTGTCTTGCTAGCATGTGAAGTGAGTGCAACTGTGCGGTAGTTTGAACATTCTACCGGCTGTGTCTCTTAGGGATTGGAATGAAAACTGACATTTTCCAGTTCTGTGGCCACTGCTCTTTTCCAAATTTGCTGGCATACTGAGTGTATCATTTTAACAAGTATCTTTTAGAATTTTAAATAGCTCAGCTGAAATTCCTTCACTTCCACTAGTTTTGTTTGTAGTCATGCTTCGTAAGGCCCCCTTGACTTCACACTGCAGGATGTCTGGCTCTAGGTGAGCGACCACACCACCGTGGTTATCTGGGCCGTTAAGACCTTTCTTGTGCAGTTCTTCTGTGTATTCTTGCCACTTTTTCTTAATCTCTTCTGCTTCTGTTGGATCCTTGTCCTTTGTTGTGCCCATCTTTGTATGAAATGTTCCCTTGGTATCTCCAATTTTCTTGAAGAGATCTCTAGCCTTTCCCAGTCTATTTTTTCCCTCTATTTCTTTACATCTTTAATTTAAGAAACCTTTCTAGGATAACTCACCCCTTCAAGCTCCCTCCTACCAACCCAGGCCCTATTGGTAACCTCATAGGCTGTAGGCACACTACCTTTTTGTAATATTTAGAAACTCATATGTGGAGAGACAGTATTGCTTTTTAAACAAAATACTTATTTATTTTATTGGCTGCCCTGGGTCTTAGTTGCCACATTCAGGATCTAATTCTCTGGCCAGGTATCAAACTTGGAGCCCCTGCATTGGAAGCTCAGAGTCTTAACCACTGGACCTCTAGGGAAGTTCCAGGAGGTGTAGCATTTAAAAAGTGTTGATTGTGTCTGGAGTTGTTTAACTCCACATTGAACACCTAGAAGTTGAAGTAATTATCTCTTCTAAGTTACAGATGCTAAAAGAAAAGATGGAGCATCACAGCCTGAAGTGGAAGCAATAGCAAATGCATGTTTATTGGGGGATGCTTTTATTGAGGCATGAATCTTTGTGGGGTGTTTTCTATACCCTAGAAGTTGACGGATGGGGGAGGGGGTCAAGGAAGGAAATTATAGAGTGAAGGTAATGTCCTTGAGAAAGTGCTTTTGGGGAATGGTGATACAGGTGAGGAGAGAGTTCCTGACAACCTAAACAGGGCTCCAAGCCAAAGGAGTGACCCAGATGGAAGATGCTGAGGAGGCAGGGGGAGACAGATTAGACCGCAGGAAGGGAAGCATTGGAGCCCAGTGTAAGGCATGCATGGGGTGTGTGGGCCGGATGGTGGCTACATAAGCCTGGCTGCAGCACTGGGCATTTGCAGTGGGAAATAAGGAATAAGGGGAACACAGGGGATAATTTAGAGGAAGTGGGCTGCCATGCAGAGGAACTCAATGTCATCCTATGGGCAGAGGGGAGTTTTGGTGAAAGAGGCATCATAATGCCTGTATTGTACACAAGGTGAGTTGTGTTTCCAGTAGGGTGGATTAGTGTTGACAGTGAGAAAGATATAGGGTTATCATGTGAATTCTATGAGGACTGGCACCAGGTATGGGCACGGAACCAAACGACAGGCACAGAAGCTTATGAAGAAAGATTTCAGGGCTCACTGACAGATCACATTGGAGGGGCAGAATGTGGGAGGACCTGGGATGGCTCCAAGTGAAGGGCCTGGGAGAACGGGCTGCAGAATGGTCTGGCATCTGTCCAGTGCTCTCTCTTTCCAAGTTCTTTGTATATATCTTTTCTGAAGGTATTGTGTTAAGTCAGCATGTATCAGTTATTGTGTTTATCAAATATGTGTATGTACAAAGGCACAGAGAATCAGGAAAGTGCATGTTCCTGTCACCTCCAGAGGGGAGAAGAGTAATTCTGTAGTTTGGGGAAGGCCCGTGGCATCTCAAGGGCTTTCCCAGTGGCACAGTCAGTAAAGAATCCACCTGCAATGCAGGAGAGGCGGGTTCAATCCCTGGGTCAGGAAGGTTCCTTGGAGGAGGGGGCATGAATACCCCAGTATTCTCACACACACACACACACACACACACACACACACACACACACGCACACACACACACACATTTTAAGGGCAGCTGGTTTCCAGAGGATGAAACTTGAGCCAACCCTGGAGAGAAGCGCTGTGACTCTCGCGAAAAGTGAGAAGGCAATCAAAATCGTGTACCCACAAGTGGCCTCTGTAGATAAGATTGGTATAAGCATGCTGGAACATCCCACCTTCTGCTTGCATGGCTGGGGTTGCCTGTGAATGAGTCTGTTGTTGGAAGTGGAAGGTAACTACCAAGAATCCCCAACTGTGCATGGCTACTTTCTTCCTTCTCGGGCTGAGACGGGGGTGCCGGGGGCATTGGAGCCCAGTGTAAGGCATGCATGGGGTGTGTGGGCCGGATGGTGGCTACATAAGCCTGGCTGCAGCACTGGGCATTTGCAGTGGGAAATAAGGAATAAGGGGAACACAGGGGATAATTTAGAGGAAGTGGGCTGCCATGCAGAGGAACTCAATGTCATCCTATGGGCAGAGGGGAGTTTTGGTGAAAGAGGCATCATAATGCCTGTATTGTACACAAGGTGAGTTGTGTTTCCAGTAGGGTGGATTAGTGTTGACAGTGAGAAAGATATAGGGTTATCATGTGAATTCTATGAGGACTGGCACCAGGTATGGGCACGGAACCAAACGACAGGCACAGAAGCTTATGAAGAAAGATTTCAGGGCTCACTGACAGATCACATTGGAGGGGCAGAATGTGGGAGGACCTGGGATGGCTCCAAGTGAAGGGCCTGGGAGAACGGGCTGCAGAATGGTCTGGCATCTGTCCAGTGCTCTCTCTTTCCAAGTTCTTTGTATATATCTTTTCTGAAGGTATTGTGTTAAGTCAGCATGTATCAGTTATTGTGTTTATCAAATATGTGTATGTACAAAGGCACAGAGAATCAGGAAAGTGCATGTTCCTGTCACCTCCAGAGGGGAGAAGAGTAATTCTGTAGTTTGGGGAAGGCCCGTGGCATCTCAAGGGCTTTCCCAGTGGCACAGTCAGTAAAGAATCCACCTGCAATGCAGGAGAGGCGGGTTCAATCCCTGGGTCAGGAAGGTTCCTTGGAGGAGGGGGCATGAATACCCCAGTATTCTCCCCACACACACACACACACACACACACACACACACACACGCACACACACACACACATTTTAAGGGCAGCTGGTTTCCAGAGGATGAAACTTGAGCCAACCCTGGAGAGAAGCGCTGTGACTCTCGCGAAAAGTGAGAAGGCAATCAAAATCGTGTACCCACAAGTGGCCTCTGTAGATAAGATTGGTATAAGCATGCTGGAACATCCCACCTTCTGCTTGCATGGCTGGGGTTGCCTGTGAATGAGTCTGTTGTTGGAAGTGGAAGGTAACTACCAAGAATCCCCAACTGTGCATGGCTACTTTCTTCCTTCTCGGGGCTGGACACCCTGTAAGGACTCTGGATAGTAGAGAGCTCTGTGCCCTTGGCTTTGCACCTTCAACTTGGTTAATTCAGGTGGTTTGGCCATTGAGGTGGTGGTAGGGATACCATTTGGGATGCTGTGAGTTTCGAGGTACAAATCAATGTCACTCACTGAGCCAGTTGCCTATCGGGTTAAATCTTTCTCATTGGATTAACTCCTTTTTTCTTTCTTAGTTAAGAGCATTTGTTTTTTTAATGTTCTCTCTTTGTGAAGAGAGCTGTTTCTTTAAATTTTGGCAATGATTCTCTTATGCAAAATATAAACTCATGTTCATAATTTTCCTATCCTCTATAACAGAGGTCTCCAACCTCCAAAATTTAATGCCTGATGACCTGAGGTGGATCTGATGTAATAATAATAGAAATAAAGTAGACAATACATGTAATGTGCTTGAATCATCCCAAAATCAACCTCCCTGCCCCCATCTGTGGAAAAATTGTCTTCTGTGAAACTGGTCCCTGGTGCCAAAGAGGTTGGGGACCTCTGCCCTCTATGAGGTCCTATGATTGACACATAATGACCCAAACAAAATGTAACACCAGGTAAATGAAGTTTCTCTTCAGTCTTCTGGTTGAGTCCTGGTAGTCACTTTCCTGTAACTGAGGCCTGTTCCCACCACCCTACTCCAGTTGTCTGGGGAGACAAAGATGAACAGGAAGCTGCCCTGGAATAACCCAGTCTCCCCCCGGAGGTGGCTCCCAGTCATCAAGCCCTGTACTCCAGGTGGCATGGCAGAGAGTGAAGTGAGTTCCATTAATTCTCTGAGTCAATTCTCAGGTCTTCAATTCTTAAGGCTTGAGAAATGGGCCCGACAACCTCATCCTTCCCACTGCCTCAAAGCTGGGGCTTTCAGGCTTGTCATCTGCATTCTCTGGATGGAAAAATTTGGAATTTGTTAGAAAATATTTCAGGCCAAGTGGCTGAGCTATTGAAATCACTTTTTTTGGAAGTCACTGGCAAACTTTGGGTCCCCTTAAGTTAGGGAACCTGTGATTTTCCCATAGGTTTATGAATGAAAGAATCAGAGTAACTTGACTTCAAGAAGCAAGTGGTGACTTTTCTCATGTTTGACTAATTGTTGTACTAGGGTCTCTGTTACACTCTAAGAGTTTCATCCATGGTGATAAATTCATGGGGGTTGAGATGACAGAAAGGCAGCCATCACCCAACCCCTAGCCGCTTAGTTTGATGCTCCTTGCAGGCTTCCTGGGGTGGGGGGCATCTTCCATCTGTGACTGGGAACTTCAGGCTTTCCACCCCTTCCCCTGGCTACATACTATTCATTTCCCAAGTTGTCCCCTGAGCCCATTTCCACCTCCAAGGGCTCCCCCAGCTCTGCTGTCAGCAGCCACAGAGGCATCTGAGATGTGTGTGCTCTGGACAGCTGTTTCTGTTATGCTGGTGGAGTTTTTGTACAACAGATGCTGGACAAAGGGTCACAGCCCTGGGGTTGTGCAAGGGCAGGGCATCTGGCCTAGCTGACCCAGCCCAAGCTTTGCACTCCCAGGGTAGATGCCCATCAGATCACTGGCTTTTCCTGGCTCGGCCAAGGGGTTGGGAGGTTTACTTCACACTCTGGAAGAAGGCTTACTTCACACGGCCTCAGTCCCTGCAGAGGGCTGAGTGTGCACTCTGGCTCGCTAAGGGGTACAGCTTAGTGTGGTCATAGGGAAGCTTGCTGGGTTTGGTGGCAGTGAGGTAATCTCGAGGCAATTAAAGCAAATCAGGGATAATTTGCAAGCTTCAGCAGGACAGTCACATTGTTAACACAATTAGTTCCAGTAATAACCCAGTCTCCCGGAGGTGGCTAAAAATCCCCAAAGCCCCATCCCAAAGCCCTGTACTCCAGGTGGCATGGCAGAGAGTGAAGTGAGTTCCATTAATTCTCTGAGTCAATTCTCAGGTCTTCAATTCTTAAGGCTTGAGAAATGGGCCCGACAACCTCATCCTTCCCACTGCCTCAAAGCTGGGGCTTTCAGGCTTGTCATCTGCATTCTCTGGATGGAAAAATTTGGAATTTGTTAGAAAATATTTCAGGCCAAGTGGCTGAGCTATTGAAATCACTTTTTTTGGAAGTCACTGGCAAACTTTGGGTCCCCTTAAGTTAGGGAACCTGTGATTTTCCCATAGGTTTATGAATGAAAGAATCAGAGTAACTTGACTTCAAGAAGCAAGTGGTGACTTTTCTCATGTTTGACTAATTGTTGTACTAGGGTCTCTGTTACACTCTAAGAGTTTCATCCATGGTGATAAATTCATGGGGGTTGAGATGACAGAAAGGCAGCCATCACCCAACCCCTAGCCGCTTAGTTTGATGCTCCTTGCAGGCTTCCTGGGGTGGGGGGCATCTTCCATCTGTGACTGGGAACTTCAGGCTTTCCACCCCTTCCCCTGGCTACATACTATTCATTTCCCAAGTTGTCCCCTGAGCCCATTTCCACCTCCAAGGGCTCCCCCAGCTCTGCTGTCAGCAGCCACAGAGGCATCTGAGATGTGTGTGCTCTGGACAGCTGTTTCTGTTATGCTGGTGGAGTTTTTGTACAACAGATGCTGGACAAAGGGTCACAGCCCTGGGGTTGTGCAAGGGCAGGGCATCTGGCCTAGCTGACCCAGCCCAAGCTTTGCACTCCCAGGGTAGATGCCCATCAGATCACTGGCTTTTCCTGGCTCGGCCAAGGGGTTGGGAGGTTTACTTCACACTCTGGAAGAAGGCTTACTTCACACGGCCTCAGTCCCTGCAGAGGGCTGAGTGTGCACTCTGGCTCGCTAAGGGGTACAGCTTAGTGTGGTCATAGGGAAGCTTGCTGGGTTTGGTGGCAGTGAGGTAATCTCGAGGCAATTAAAGCAAATCAGGGATAATTTGCAAGCTTCAGCAGGACAGTCACATTGTTAACACAATTAGTTCCAGTAATCCTCCCTAATCATTGAAGATAAACAGACAACCTTTGAAGTCAGAGAAGACATCTCTATGAAGAAAGGAAAGGATGAAGTGATCAGCTTCTTTTTCTCTTCAAAGCACTTATCAATGTGAATCCTGACCAAAACATAGAAACCACCACCACCTGCTGTATGTGCATGACGGGCTCAGGAAAGGACTTGAGAGTCTCTTCAGAGAGGGTAGGAGGAGGCCCGGATGGACAGCCATGACTGGGCTTTAATCATCCTGTGTCTGCAGTGGGGCATTGGATTAGATTGGTTGGGATGAGAGATGGGAAAGACTTGGGTTTTATGAGGTACTCTGCTCCCCAGATAAGGTCTTTAAGAAAGGTTAGGATGAGTGTGGAACACCGGCCCCGCTGGGATATTGAAGTTCTCCACTTCCTCCCTCCCTTCCTCATCCCCTCTTTTCTTCCCTTCTTTATCTCTTATTATGGAATGTCTCAAGCCCGTATAGATGTAGACTGCATAGAATAGTTGATTCCTTGGTGTACGCCACCTAGTTTCAACAGTCATCATAACCAGTGACTAATTATTCAGTTGATATTTAATTATCAGCACTCCCTGCTGTTGCTCATCTGTTTATGAATGATGGGGCTCCTGGAATTTCTGGTGGAGATTTCTTGTCTCTTTTTAAGAAGTTGAATGGGCCAACAGTTTAGGTCGACAAGGAGGTTTTCCTAGGAGGCTACACTCAGGGCAGGAAAACTAGATGAGGACGGTTGAGTAGATGAGGACCCTGGGTTCATTTGGAGAGCTAGATGCATTGGTGAGTGGGAATAGCTTTCATTTTTATTTTTAACTGCTGACAAGGCTACTTCTCTGCAGCCAAGCTGCCCACTCTGGAGCACATTTATCCAGGAGAATAAGCATGGGCATAATGGCTTCCGTAACAGTAAGTACTTTAGCTTCACCTTTACCTGGCTGTGGTTCTAAGTCTTCTTGACCTTTTCCTGTGTCTTGCCTTAGAACACGTAAGGGGTCCCCTGTGGGGATCTTGCATCTGTGCAGTCCAAGAGGGCACCTTGCATGGGGGGTGGTTCAGGCATCTAGCATCTCGCTCCATTGTTTTCTTACAATGAGCCTGGGAATTGGGGTGCACCATTGTAATGCTGCTTCTGCTATGTTCTGACTGAATTTAGAGTCAGAGTGTTCGGTGGTGTGGGGAGGGATAAGCAATCTGTTAGAGAAACAGCAGCAGGCCGACAGGCTTCCCAGAAACATAGAAACCACCACCACCTGCTGTATGTGCATGACGGGCTCAGGAAAGGACTTGAGAGTCTCTTCAGAGAGGGTAGGAGGAGGCCCGGATGGACAGCCATGACTGGGCTTTAATCATCCTGTGTCTGCAGTGGGGCATTGGATTAGATTGGTTGGGATGAGAGATGGGAAAGACTTGGGTTTTATGAGGTACTCTGCTCCCCAGATAAGGTCTTTAAGAAAGGTTAGGATGAGTGTGGAACACCGGCCCCGCTGGGATATTGAAGTTCTCCACTTCCTCCCTCCCTTCCTCATCCCCTCTTTTCTTCCCTTCTTTATCTCTTATTATGGAATGTCTCAAGCCCGTATAGATGTAGACTGCATAGAATAGTTGATTCCTTGGTGTACGCCACCTAGTTTCAACAGTCATCATAACCAGTGACTAATTATTCAGTTGATATTTAATTATCAGCACCCCCTGCTGTTGCTCATCTGTTTATGAATGATGGGGCTCCTGGAATTTCTGGTGGAGATTTCTTGTCTCTTTTTAAGAAGTTGAATGGGCCAACAGTTTAGGTCGACAAGGAGGTTTTCCTAGGAGGCTACACTCAGGGCAGGAAAACTAGATGAGGACGGTTGAGTAGATGAGGACCCTGGGTTCATTTGGAGAGCTAGATGCATTGGTGAGTGGGAATAGCTTTCATTTTTATTTTTAACTGCTGACAAGGCTACTTCTCTGCAGCCAAGCTGCCCACTCTGGAGCACATTTATCCAGGAGAATAAGCATGGGCATAATGGCTTCCGTAACAGTAAGTACTTTAGCTTCACCTTTACCTGGCTGTGGTTCTAAGTCTTCTTGACCTTTTCCTGTGTCTTGCCTTAGAACACGTAAGGGGTCCCCTGTGGGGATCTTGCATCTGTGCAGTCCAAGAGGGCACCTTGCATGGGGGGTGGTTCAGGCATCTAGCATCTCGCTCCATTGTTTTCTTACAATGAGCCTGGGAATTGGGGTGCACCATTGTAATGCTGCTTCTGCTATGTTCTGACTGAATTTAGAGTCAGAGTGTTCGGTGGTGTGGGGAGGGATAAGCAATCTGTTAGAGAAACAGCAGCAGGCCGACAGGCTTCCCAGAAACAGGAAATGCCTTTATGCTAACTTCAAGCATTATTTCAGTTTTTCTGCATTTCATTTCTCACCACATGAATCCCATGCATGCATGCCTGCTCAGTCACTCTTTGTGTCCAACTCTTTGTGACCACCTGGACTATAGCCCACCAGGCTCCTCTATCCATGGGATTATCCTGGCAAGAATACTGGAGTGGTTAGCCATTTCCTTCCCCAGGGGATCTTCCCAACCAAGGAATTGACCCCCATCTCCCATGTCTCCTGCATTGGCAGGCAGCTTCTTTACCACTGAGCCACCTGCAGAGCCCTCACACGAACCCCAACCTTGCAACAAATAGAGCAAGTTCAGTGATGCATGAAGTCAGCATCACATCAGACTTAAAAAAGACTCCTGTGTGTGTGTGGTTGGGAGGTGGATAGAAAGGCTTTGGGCCCTCTCATTTAAAGACACAGAGAAAGCTTAAAAACCAAGTCTTTTATCAGCCAGAAGTCTGGGATGAGTGTGCATGTTTGATGTGGTGGTTTGGAGGAAGGAAGGAGTGGAATCAAAGCAGAATCCAACCAGGGCAGGCAAGGCTGGGACTCTGTGTCCAAGTCTTTCAGGCATTTGGGCTGATCCCTCTCATCTTCGCAGTCTCTGTGTTCTTATGGCTCAAACTACAGATCGACATTCCTTAACCAAATCCCCCAAGGCCAGATGTATTTAGAAATTCATACTTTTGTGTTTTCAAACTAAACAGATCTGGGAGCCATGTGAGAATAAGCATGGGCATAATGGCTTCCGTAACAGTAAGTACTTTAGCTTCACCTTTACCTGGCTGTGGTTCTAAGTCTTCTTGACCTTTTCCTGTGTCTTGCCTTAGAACACGTAAGGGGTCCCCTGTGGGGATCTTGCATCTGTGCAGTCCAAGAGGGCACCTTGCATGGGGGGTGGTTCAGGCATCTAGCATCTCGCTCCATTGTTTTCTTACAATGAGCCTGGGAATTGGGGTGCACCATTGTAATGCTGCTTCTGCTATGTTCTGACTGAATTTAGAGTCAGAGTGTTCGGTGGTGTGGGGAGGGATAAGCAATCTGTTAGAGAAACAGCAGCAGGCCGACAGGCTTCCCAGAAACAGGAAATGCCTTTATGCTAACTTCAAGCATTATTTCAGTTTTTCTGCATTTCATTTCTCACCACATGAATCCCATGCATGCATGCCTGCTCAGTCACTCTTTGTGTCCAACTCTTTGTGACCACCTGGACTATAGCCCACCAGGCTCCTCTATCCATGGGATTATCCTGGCAAGAATACTGGAGTGGTTAGCCATTTCCTTCCCCAGGGGATCTTCCCAACCAAGGAATTGACCCCCATCTCCCATGTCTCCTGCATTGGCAGGCAGCTTCTTTACCACTGAGCCACCTGCAGAGCCCCTCACACGAACCCCAACCTTGCAACAAATAGAGCAAGTTCAGTGATGCATGAAGTCAGCATCACATCAGACTTAAAAAAGACTCCTGTGTGTGTGTGGTTGGGAGGTGGATAGAAAGGCTTTGGGCCCTCTCATTTAAAGACACAGAGAAAGCTTAAAAACCAAGTCTTTTATCAGCCAGAAGTCTGGGATGAGTGTGCATGTTTGATGTGGTGGTTTGGAGGAAGGAAGGAGTGGAATCAAAGCAGAATCCAACCAGGGCAGGCAAGGCTGGGACTCTGTGTCCAAGTCTTTCAGGCATTTGGGCTGATCCCTCTCATCTTCGCAGTCTCTGTGTTCTTATGGCTCAAACTACAGATCGACATTCCTTAACCAAATCCCCCAAGGCCAGATGTATTTAGAAATTCATACTTTTGTCTTTTCTAGAGGGTTATTCTGTGTATTCTGTAATAGACCCAGCAGATTCTGGGGCAGTCCTTTATGATCAAACAAATTAATGTTTCTATAACACAATTGTGTAACTAAATAAACAGAGACAGTAAATACCCACTTGTCAGCTTGGGTCAACATTTGTGTCCAAAGGATGTTGACCCATATTTCAAAAAGAATCTAATTTTTAGAGTATTTTGGATGTCAGGATAGTGCGTCAGGGGTTTGGCATCTGTACTGCCTCTCTGCTGGTGACTTCTAAATTAAAATCTTTTTTTTTCAGCACTTAAAAGAATTATTTATTTATTTGTCTGTGCTAGGTCTTAGTTGTGGCATGTGGGATTGAGTTCCCTGATCAGGGATCCAACAAGGGCCCCCTGTATTGGGAACACAGAGTCTTAACCACTGTATCACCAGGGAAGTCCCCCGAATTCAGATATTAAGCTTGGACTTGGACCTCCACTGCCCTTGGCTGTCTCAGAGGTGTCTCCAATCGTACTTGTCCAAACTCTGCTCTGGGTGTCTGCTTCTGCCCTGCCCTCTTTCCAGTCCTCTCCTGCTTGGTCAAGGATGGCTTCATGTTTTGCTCAGGCCACAAATCTCCATGCTAACCTCACACACCACGTCCAATCCATCAACAATTCTTTTGGCTCCATCTTCAAAATATATTCTGACACTGACGACTTCCCCTCACTTCTCTGATCCCATCCCTTCCTAGTCACGCCATTGTCTCCCCTGGCTCATTACGAGACCCTCCACCTCTCAGTGGGGTTATCATCATATCGTCCTAACCTCGCTTGCCCCTAAGTTTTATTCCCCACAGAGTAGCCAGAGTGATCCGGTCAATGTGCAAGTCACAGCCCATCACTGCTTGGCTTAAACTTGCCTCTGGCTTCCCATCTCGCTCAGTGCCAAAGCCCAGCCCTCACCGCATGCCGCCTCTAGGACCTTGTCACTGGTGACCTCCTTCACTCTGTTCCTGTCACCCCATGTCCTACCTGGCGAAGGCCAAGTCCTCCCTCACCTCCCAGCCTTTGCACTTGCTCATCCTTCTGCTTGTTAAGCTCATATGTTCCTCCTAGAAATCTGCAGGCCTGGCTCCTTGAGTATCCAGAAGGCCTTCCTTGATGGTCTTAGGTAAACGGACATTCAGTCACCAAACCCACACTTCAAAACTAACCTTTTGACCAGAAAGGCATGACATACTCTGAGGGAAAACCAACAAAAGGTTTAACAGGTTAGAAAAGATCTATTAACTGAAACTTGGTTTCTGTTACATCTACTCTGGGTGGTGAACAAAGCATTGACTAGTCTAAAGATAGATATCAACATTTTAAAGTTTATTTTCTTTTGATGCCTTTGAAAGTCTGGGGATTTTTTGTACTTGGGCTTTTTGTGAGCTTTTTTCTATACCTTTCAAGCTCTGGCTCCATTAATTAATGATTGTAGATAGATCTACACTGTCCCCATAAAGCAGATGGGGCTCAGAACCCCTCCCATGTGATCTCTAACACAGCATACTCGTGATGTAAGTCTTTTCTGTACTTGCGCATGATATCATATGGAATTCTAGTGTCCATGAGAGAAAGCCACACACTCAGAGCTAGTCTGACATTCGGAACTTGGACAGTCTTCTGATCCCCTTTGCTGTGAGCTTCAGGAGATATCTTTCCTTCTAGTTCAGATGTTGGTGGGACTTCAGCACATGTAAGTCTCATTTGTGAGTCCAGCTGTGTTAGTCTGTGCATTTGACAAGGCCTGTAGTTTCAAACAGGTATAGAAAGCAAGTAGAGAAGTTTTAAAAGAATTGCGCATTTTGGGAGACTGAATAGTCCCTGCTTTCATGTATTATTTGTATCTTAAAATATATAAATAAATTCATTTGTTTATAGAAAAAATCCAGTGGAACACTCACACATGTACATTAGGTTACATGTTAAGGTAGGCTTTATTCCAAAAAACTAGAACTTGGGTTAAACTTCTTATTTTATCTTCTTTACTATTTGACACAAAATCTAAAAGTTTTTAAAGTGTAATGTTTTTCTTCAAAATTCAATGGAGTCAACTGATGAATGTCTAAATGAGAGTAAGATTTTACTGATGTCGACGTGCCTGTTAAATTCCATTTTTCTCGATATCACATGTTTGAGGTCTATGCTTAGTTTTTTTTAGAACCAGCATTTTACATTTTTATAATTTTTCTTTAGAAAATTCTAGGACACTGAGGACAAATGAGAAGTCTTCTATCTTCCAAAGAATTCATGTAGAAACAAAGATAGTGCCACTGTATGGCTAGATGTTATTAGCACAGTATGGCTATGTCATAGCGAAATGTTTGCTCATTACCTGGTTGACAACAATCTTTTTGTTTGGTATTGAAAAAGCATTGACTAGTCTAAAGATAGATATCAACATTTTAAAGTTTATTTTCTTTTGATGCCTTTGAAAGTCTGGGGATTTTTTGTACTTGGGCTTTTTGTGAGCTTTTTTCTATACCTTTCAAGCTCTGGCTCCATTAATTAATGATTGTAGATAGATCTACACTGTCCCCATAAAGCAGATGGGGCTCAGAACCCCTCCCATGTGATCTCTAACACAGCATACTCGTGATGTAAGTCTTTTCTGTACTTGCGCATGATATCATATGGAATTCTAGTGTCCATGAGAGAAAGCCACACACTCAGAGCTAGTCTGACATTCGGAACTTGGACAGTCTTCTGATCCCCTTTGCTGTGAGCTTCAGGAGATATCTTTCCTTCTAGTTCAGATGTTGGTGGGACTTCAGCACATGTAAGTCTCATTTGTGAGTCCAGCTGTGTTAGTCTGTGCATTTGACAAGGCCTGTAGTTTCAAACAGGTATAGAAAGCAAGTAGAGAAGTTTTAAAAGAATTGCGCATTTTGGGAGACTGAATAGTCCCTGCTTTCATGTATTATTTGTATCTTAAAATATATAAATAAATTCATTTGTTTATAGAAAAAATCCAGTGGAACACTCACACATGTACATTAGGTTACATGTTAAGGTAGGCTTTATTCCAAAAAACTAGAACTTGGGTTAAACTTCTTATTTTATCTTCTTTACTATTTGACACAAAATCTAAAAGTTTTTAAAGTGTAATGTTTTTCTTCAAAATTCAATGGAGTCAACTGATGAATGTCTAAATGAGAGTAAGATTTTACTGATGTCGACGTGCCTGTTAAATTCCATTTTTCTCGATATCACATGTTTGAGGTCTATGCTTAGTTTTTTTTAGAACCAGCATTTTACATTTTTATAATTTTTCTTTAGAAAATTCTAGGACACTGAGGACAAATGAGAAGTCTTCTATCTTCCAAAGAATTCATGTAGAAACAAAGATAGTGCCACTGTATGGCTAGATGTTATTAGCACAGTATGGCTATGTCATAGCCGAAATGTTTGCTCATTACCTGGTTGACAACAATCTATGTTGGTATGAAAGTTTTCACATGAAAGATAGTTTAAAGGTTAACAATATATAAGGTGTAAAAGTGTGGGCCACACCACCCCACAAAAATGGCGAAAGAGGGTTGTACAGAGGAGATTTAATCAAAGGATTTTTAAACTAGAGTGTTCTATTTGGCTGAACTATTGAAACTTCTCTTAAGATGTTCTAAGTCTCCCCAACTGATGAATATGCCTGACTACTAACCCCACATGAGTGATGATTAGGATTAAGTAGTGCTATGAAGCATTTGACCAGAAAATTACACTTTGAAAGAAGTGTAACGTGAACATAATTTGTCCCATTTTTAACTTTCACCTTCAGGAATTCTCCAGTGAAGATCTTGATTTTCAGCTGTGGGTAATTTACTGAGATGTCAGTGGATTGCTTGACCTCACTGTGCCTGTTTCTTAACCTGTAAATGAGAGGATGGAGCCACATAATGTCATTCAGGCAACAAGTTTATTGTCTGATTGTTTTTAGATCACAAAAGTTAGAGTAGAAAGTAGAAGAAATGACAGAGTTTAGAAAACTTTGAAGATCTACAAATAAAAAAACCACACACTGTTTCACTCCTCTGTAGATAACATTTTATTTTTAAAAAAATTGGATCATAGTATACATATTCCTTTGTCATCTCATTTTTCCTCCACTTTTATTACCACATTTTGGATATCTTTCCATGTCATTAAGTATAATTCTACAAGATTTTTTTGTGTAATAGCACCACATCTAATGATTTGAATATGCTATAATGTATTTAAATAGTTTGCTATTATTGGATAATTAGTTTCTAATTTTGCACTCTTCAAAATGTTGGAATAATAATCCCTGTATTTAAATCTTGCACATGTGTGATTTGGGATAATTCCCAGAATTGGAATGGGGGGGGTCAAAGGGTTTTTGTTATATAATGGCAAACCACCCTACAAATTTTGTGCCAGTTTGCACTTCATTGGCCGTGTATAAGGGAGCCTATTTCTCCTCTGCTCTTGCCATCCCTAGATAATATTGATGGTGATACATTTTGGGAATTTTCATTCAAGGTGACCTTGGAGCAGATATGTTGATGGCTTTGCTTACTCAAGATCCCAACTGAAAAATAGAAAAGGAAAAAGATGGGAGATAAAATTTTATAACAAGTAAATGAGCAGAAAGATGCCATCAACAAACTATTTCAGTGAATTTCTGGGAGAAGAAAGGAGAGAGTAGGTGGCAACTATGGAACAGAATAAAGATACAAAGGAACCACAACCAGAACACGTGTGGAGGGGTCCCAGAGCCCAGCCTAGAGCCAGCTATTCTACAGGACCCTCAAGGTGCTCAGGCGCCCCAGAGGCAGGACTGAGATGTGTAGCTGAAAGCAAGTGACTATTTGAAGGTCTGTATGTAGCATATGCCAAATAATGGGAGTTTCATAGAGAAAATGAAGAGGTCAGTTACAAAGGACACATAGAAGAATCTCTCCCACAAATTCAGTAAGTCCAAATAACAAGTACAACAAGTCAAAAAAAAAAAAAAAAGTTACTCCGAGGCATATCGTGGTGGAATTTCAGAACTCTGAGTATACAAAAAGATCCTGAAACTTCTGTAACAGAGTTCTAACCACATGCTACTAATCTTAGCATAAGATCCTAAATCTTCCAGAGACTGAAGACAAAAAAATGTCAACTACTAAACAACAATAATCAGGCTGATAGTCCACTGGCAATATTAACGTTAGAAAAACGTTCTGATATTTTTTTTTTTTTTTTTTTTTTTACCTAGAACTCTGTATCCAGTCTTTAAACTATCAATCATGTGTTAGGACAGGCATGGAAGGTCTTAGAAAGCTGGTTTTCCATGCACTCTTAATCAATTTATCAATCAGAATGTACTTTACTGGCAAAAACAAGGGAGTCACTCAGAACAAGGAAGATGATGGATTCCAGCAAGAGTGACTGCATCCAGGAGAGCAGTGAAAAGAAGTCACGGTTCTACAGCCATTAGAGCAGTCAGCCAGATTAGGGAGAAGTGGAGGGTGAAGGTCTCCAGAAGAGCAGACCCTGAAAGAAGAGGATCCAAGGGGAAACTTGAGGATCTGAGAAAAGCAACCAGTAGAGTTGAAAGAAAAGAGTTCATTTGAATTTGATGCTAGGTATATTCATTGAGTGGCATGTATGTTATCACATTGGACTCGTGGAAAAGGAAGTATATCTGATATCATTTACAAAGTTATATATTTAAGTTAACACTATTAATTCATTTTCAGATTTTGGAACCAATATAACTATAGTACCAAAAGAATGCCAGTGTTGTCAGTGTTGATGCATGCATGCTCAGTGACTCAGTCGTGTTCGACTCTTTGTGACCCTATGGACTGCAGCCCTCCTGGCCCCTCTGTCTGTGGGATTTCCAGACAAGAATACTGAAGTGGGTTGCCATTTCCTCCTATAGGGATGGAATCCATGTCTCCTGCCTCTCTGCTTTGGGAGGAGGTATCTTTACACTGAGCCACCTGGAAAGCCCATCATCACTGATAGTCTTAACAGTAAAGATCAGAGGATGGGAGCAGGGCTGAAAGCAAGTGACTATTTGAAGGTCTGTATGTAGCATATGCCAAATAATGGGAGTTTCATAGAGAAAATGAAGAGGTCAGTTACAAAGGACACATAGAAGAATCTCTCCCACAAATTCAGTAAGTCCAAATAACAAGTACAACAAGTCAAAAAAAAAAAGTTACTCCGAGGCATATCGTGGTGGAATTTCAGAACTCTGAGTATACAAAAAGATCCTGAAACTTCTGTAACAGAGTTCTAACCACATGCTACTAATCTTAGCATAAGATCCTAAATCTTCCAGAGACTGAAGACAAAAAAATGTCAACTACTAAACAACAATAATCAGGCTGATAGTCCACTGGCAATATTAACGTTAGAAAAACGTTCTGATATTTTTTTTTTTTTTTTTTTTTTTACCTAGAACTCTGTATCCAGTCTTTAAACTATCAATCATGTGTTAGGACAGGCATGGAAGGTCTTAGAAAGCTGGTTTTCCATGCACTCTTAATCAATTTATCAATCAGAATGTACTTTACTGGCAAAAACAAGGGAGTCACTCAGAACAAGGAAGATGATGGATTCCAGCAAGAGTGACTGCATCCAGGAGAGCAGTGAAAAGAAGTCACGGTTCTACAGCCATTAGAGCAGTCAGCCAGATTAGGGAGAAGTGGAGGGTGAAGGTCTCCAGAAGAGCAGACCCTGAAAGAAGAGGATCCAAGGGGAAACTTGAGGATCTGAGAAAAGCAACCAGTAGAGTTGAAAGAAAAGAGTTCATTTGAATTTGATGCTAGGTATATTCATTGAGTGGCATGTATGTTATCACATTGGACTCGTGGAAAAGGAAGTATATCTGATATCATTTACAAAGTTATATATTTAAGTTAACACTATTAATTCATTTTCAGATTTTGGAACCAATATAACTATAGTACCAAAAGAATGCCAGTGTTGTCAGTGTTGATGCATGCATGCTCAGTGACTCAGTCGTGTTCGACTCTTTGTGACCCTATGGACTGCAGCCCTCCTGGCCCCTCTGTCTGTGGGATTTCCAGACAAGAATACTGAAGTGGGTTGCCATTTCCTCCTATAGGGATGGAATCCATGTCTCCTGCCTCTCCTGCTTTGGGAGGAGGTATCTTTACACTGAGCCACCTGGAAAGCCCATCATCACTGATAGTCTTAACAGTAAAGATCAGAGGATGGGAGCAGGGCTGAAAGCACTCAAGCTCCAGTTAGAATGTGGAGTCAAGAGATATTGTATATAGTGGATGAAACAAGAGATTGATGTTTAGACTGCTTTTCTGCAGTTGTAGAGAAGAATAGAGAAGGAACTGAGAATTGCAATGTGTAATTATTTTGTGGAGGGAGGGGAAGTGAGGTGGTGAGTGAACTAGATCCTCATCTATCACAGCAGCAGGGCAAGAATGAATGTCTAAAATAAGAAATCTAGAAACGGAGGTATATATGCTTTATTTAAGGACATGGCAGTGACGACTAGAAAAAGCCAAATAGAAATGATTAAAATTGGCTCCCTCTGGGGAGTATGGGGCAAGAGACTGGTGCCTTTCTTTGTAAGTTCACACGTAGTTTTGATTTTTAAAAACTGAACACATGATGCTTAATTTTTAAATATATTTTAATAAACAAATAACAGAAGAATACACAGCCCCAAAGAAACTTTGGCTAATTTGAGAGGCAAAAGAAATAAAGTCGTAAACTTGTTTAAATTTGTATTTCTTTGCTTGTTTGACTCAACTGTTTTCAAAGTTACTTATGACTCTTAGCTTTTATGCCTCTGTGATTTTTATAAAACTCTCCTTTTCCTCATCAGGCATGGTTCTAACTCTATGATGCAAAGCGGTGGCAAATAGGACTTGTTACACAGAAAATCTCAATGCAGCAATATTTTTAGGAGGGCATTTACTCCTTGAACCTGGGCATCCTGCCCTGTGTTTGTCTTGTAGTCCAAACCTTCCAGCTGTTTTGCTGTGGGATTGGTGTTCCTTTAAATATGAGCTTCAAAGGGACAATGAAAAAGCTTTGCTTTTGTTGTTCTTGTGCCCAAGCTGTAGCTACCAAAAGAATGCCAGTGTTGTCAGTGTTGATGCATGCATGCTCAGTGACTCAGTCGTGTTCGACTCTTTGTGACCCTATGGACTGCAGCCCTCCTGGCCCCTCTGTCTGTGGGATTTCCAGACAAGAATACTGAAGTGGGTTGCCATTTCCTCCTATAGGGATGGAATCCATGTCTCCTGCCTCTCTGCTTTGGGAGGAGGTATCTTTACACTGAGCCACCTGGAAAGCCCATCATCACTGATAGTCTTAACAGTAAAGATCAGAGGATGGGAGCAGGGCTGAAAGCACTCAAGCTCCAGTTAGAATGTGGAGTCAAGAGATATTGTATATAGTGGATGAAACAAGAGATTGATGTTTAGACTGCTTTTCTGCAGTTGTAGAGAAGAATAGAGAAGGAACTGAGAATTGCAATGTGTAATTATTTTGTGGAGGGAGGGGAAGTGAGGTGGTGAGTGAACTAGATCCTCATCTATCACAGCAGCAGGGCAAGAATGAATGTCTAAAATAAGAAATCTAGAAACGGAGGTATATATGCTTTATTTAAGGACATGGCAGTGACGACTAGAAAAAGCCAAATAGAAATGATTAAAATTGGCTCCCTCTGGGGAGTATGGGGCAAGAGACTGGTGCCTTTCTTTGTAAGTTCACACGTAGTTTTGATTTTTAAAAACTGAACACATGATGCTTAATTTTTAAATATATTTTAATAAACAAATAACAGAAGAATACACAGCCCCAAAGAAACTTTGGCTAATTTGAGAGGCAAAAGAAATAAAGTCGTAAACTTGTTTAAATTTGTATTTCTTTGCTTGTTTGACTCAACTGTTTTCAAAGTTACTTATGACTCTTAGCTTTTATGCCTCTGTGATTTTTATAAAACTCTCCTTTTCCTCATCAGGCATGGTTCTAACTCTATGATGCAAAGCGGTGGCAAATAGGACTTGTTACACAGAAAATCTCAATGCAGCAATATTTTTAGGAGGGCATTTACTCCTTGAACCTGGGCATCCTGCCCTGTGTTTGTCTTGTAGTCCAAACCTTCCAGCTGTTTTGCTGTGGGATTGGTGTTCCTTTAAATATGAGCTTCAAAGGGACAATGAAAAAGCTTTGCTTTTGTTGTTCTTGTGCCCAAGAAACAACTCCGTCATCACACACACAGCACAGTCTCCATGAACAGCCCACAATATGTTCTTTCTCTAAGCTCTGCTTTAGTACTTCCTTACCTGTGGTTGGGCCCAAGGGAACAGGAGCATTGGGTCAGAAGTTGGAGAGCTCTGCCTTCATCCTGGCTCTCCTTCTTTGAGCTGTGAGGATGTGGGCAAGCCACTGAAACTCCTGATCCTCAGTTTTCTCATTCTTGAAAGAGTTAAGATAAAAATATTGCCTCCCAGGGGCTTACCTAGTGGTCCAGTGGGTAAGGACACCACCTTGCAGTACAAGGGACACCGGTTCAATTCCTGGCCTGGGAAGATCCCACGTGCCATGGAGCGGCTGGACCAATGTGTCCAACTACGGAGCCGGAACTCTGGAGTGCATGCGCCCAGAGCCGGTGCTCTGTGACAACAGAGGCCACTGGAATGGGAGGCCCACACAGGCCAAAGAACAAAGATGGATGAAAATGGATAAATGAAAGACTGATAGAAGTGACCAAAAAAAAAAAAAAAATTACCTCCTAGATATATGTATGCCTATGGTTGATTCATTTAGATGTCTGGCAGAAACCAACAGAATTTGGTAAGGCAATTATCCTTCAATTAAAAAAAAATAAAAACAAAGAATATTGCCTCCCTCATCCCATGGACAGAGGAGCCTGGTGGGCTACAGCCCATGAGATTGCAAAGATTCGGACATGACTGAGTGACTAACACACATCCAGATAACAATATGAGGTGCTCAGTAAAGGGTATTTATTAGATTTGTAATTATTAGCATGAATGAAAGAGTATCTCTTTTTGAGCAGCTCAAAGTGCTGAATAACAGTTAGTTATAATGTCTTAGGTTTTGAAAGGAGTTGGGATCTGAATGTCTCTGTGAGCAGCCCTTGGTGAAAGGTGCTGCTAAAAGTTGTGATATTACAGAGACAGTGTAGATCCTGGCCTGGAGATAATTTTCCTGGTTGTACCGTCATGAGCTCCCATCTGGCTCTTGACTCTGTTCCACCTTGAATCACCTTAGTTTTTACAAACAGGAAAAACTTTGCTTTTGTTGTTCTGTGCCCAAGAAACAACTCCGTCATCACACACACAGCACAGTCTCCATGAACAGCCCACAATATGTTCTTTCTCTAAGCTCTGCTTTAGTACTTCCTTACCTGTGGTTGGGCCCAAGGAACAGGAGCATTGGGTCAGAAGTTGGAGAGCTCTGCCTTCATCCTGGCTCTCCTTCTTTGAGCTGTGAGGATGTGGGCAAGCCACTGAAACTCCTGATCCTCAGTTTTCTCATTCTTGAAAGAGTTAAGATAAAAATATTGCCTCCCAGGGGCTTACCTAGTGGTCCAGTGGGTAAGGACACCACCTTGCAGTACAAGGGACACCGGTTCAATTCCTGGCCTGGGAAGATCCCACGTGCCATGGAGCGGCTGGACCAATGTGTCCAACTACGGAGCCGGAACTCTGGAGTGCATGCGCCCAGAGCCGGTGCTCTGTGACAACAGAGGCCACTGGAATGGGAGGCCCACACAGGCCAAAGAACAAAGATGGATGAAAATGGATAAATGAAAGACTGATAGAAGTGACCAAAAAAAAAAAAAAAATTACCTCCTAGATATATGTATGCCTATGGTTGATTCATTTAGATGTCTGGCAGAAACCAACAGAATTTGGTAAGGCAATTATCCTTCAATTAAAAAAAAATAAAAACAAAGAATATTGCCTCCCTCATCCCATGGACAGAGGAGCCTGGTGGGCTACAGCCCATGAGATTGCAAAGATTCGGACATGACTGAGTGACTAACACACATCCAGATAACAATATGAGGTGCTCAGTAAAGGGTATTTATTAGATTTGTAATTATTAGCATGAATGAAAGAGTATCTCTTTTTGAGCAGCTCAAAGTGCTGAATAACAGTTAGTTATAATGTCTTAGGTTTTGAAAGGAGTTGGGATCTGAATGTCTCTGTGAGCAGCCCTTGGTGAAAGGTGCTGCTAAAAGTTGTGATATTACAGAGACAGTGTAGATCCTGGCCTGGAGATAATTTTCCTGGTTGTACCGTCATGAGCTCCCATCTGGCTCTTGACTCTGTTCCACCTGAATCCATTGAATTCCACCTGGAGTCTTTACTGATCCCTTGCCATGCGCCCAGTCCTGGATCAAAAACTGCCAACCCTTTACCCCCCAAAAAGGACATGTAACTCTTCCCCAGAAGGGTTCAAAGTCTAGGTGGGAAATAACCCTAAGGACTCAACATCTGGCGATGTGAGGATGCTAGCGCTGGGCCAGGCCCAGCCCCAAGAGCCTCACTCTCTCATTGGATCCTCCCAACACTCTGAAGCAGGTGCCACTGACATTCTCCATGTGTCAATGAAGAAATCAAAGCAAGGGCCACACAGCTTGTGACAGGCAGAGCTGGGGTTAGGCTAGACAGACAGGTGAGCTTCAGAGCCTTGACACTCAATCACCGTAATTGGCTTAGTGTAAAAAAACAGGAAACATGGAATGAAACACATGGATACAAGCAGACCCAGTGAGAGAGAGCATTGTAAAGCAAAATGCAAAGTGCAGATGGGTACTGGGTATTTTTGACTTCAGGATACTGGGCTGGTGTAAGTGGCAACGTTTCCTTCTGTTTGTACTCAGCATTTCCTTGTGGATAATATGGTCATCTACCACCATCCCTGAAAGAAGAAAACAACACCCCGACCCGCTGATGCTTTGTAAGCCATGGAACCCTTTTGGCATTGGGTGTGGCGCCTCTGGGTGTTTTCTCAGCTGAGGAAAGCAACCGTATACACAGATGTATTCATTCTTAGCCACCTCAGTCATCTGAGGGAGCCAGCTCTCTGCATCTAGTTCTGAGCCTGCAGAGAAGAGGAAGCAGGTGCCAGCTGGGTTGACTCTGTGGCCTGTGGGGAGCTGGGATCTGTAAGGGAGGCCTCCAGGCCAGCCAACAGGACTTTCACACAGACAGGCTGGCTGCTGCTCGGTTGGTATCTGGGACCTGGTTACAGGGGGTGCACAAGCAGTGTGTCAGCCAGTTGTGAGGGGTGTTTGTTTAAGATGTGTCTGGGAACGGAAGCAAGTGACTCTCTGGGGGATTGGGGGTTAGAAATAGGTAGTGAAAAAAGGTGTTGACGTAAAAATTGTGACAAGTTCACATGAGGACACAGTTTTTTAAATTGAAGTGAAATTGCTTTACGATGCTGTGTTCATTTCTGCTGTACAAATTGTGAATTCCGCCATGTGTATACATGTTTCTCCTCCTTCCTGAGCCTCCCTCCCAGCCCCCACTGCACCTCTCTAAATCATCACCGAGTACTGAGCTGAGCTACACAACAGCTTCCCACTGACTGTCGATTTTACACATGGTGGTGTCTATTTGTCAGTGTTGCTCTCTCCATTTGTCTCATCCTCCCCTTTCCCCACTGTGTCCACAAGTCCCTTCTCTACATCTGCGTCTCTATTCCTGTCCTGTAAACGGGTTAGGAACATGGTTTTATAATTCAAATGGTTTAAAAGAGCACAGAATAAGGAATAATGCCCCTTGTCTGATTTCTGGCCCCTCAGTCCTATAGTTTCTATGCCTGTTGATTAAGACTCCTTTTTAGAGTATCTCTCCCTAACAAGTAAGAGAGTGTGTGTGTGTGTGTGTATCCATATGCTCACCCATTCTATTCCTGTGATAGCCTGGCATAATAAATCTGTTATACCATACTTGTTTTCCACTTCATACATCCCTTGTGGATAATATGGTCATCTACCACCATCCCTGAAAGAAGAAAACAACACCCCGACCCGCTGATGCTTTGTAAGCCATGGAACCCTTTTGGCATTGGGTGTGGCGCCTCTGGGTGTTTTCTCAGCTGAGGAAAGCAACCGTATACACAGATGTATTCATTCTTAGCCACCTCAGTCATCTGAGGGAGCCAGCTCTCTGCATCTAGTTCTGAGCCTGCAGAGAAGAGGAAGCAGGTGCCAGCTGGGTTGACTCTGTGGCCTGTGGGGAGCTGGGATCTGTAAGGGAGGCCTCCAGGCCAGCCAACAGGACTTTCACACAGACAGGCTGGCTGCTGCTCGGTTGGTATCTGGGACCTGGTTACAGGGGGTGCACAAGCAGTGTGTCAGCCAGTTGTGAGGGGTGTTTGTTTAAGATGTGTCTGGGAACGGAAGCAAGTGACTCTCTGGGGGATTGGGGGTTAGAAATAGGTAGTGAAAAAAGGTGTTGACGTAAAAATTGTGACAAGTTCACATGAGGACACAGTTTTTTAAATTGAAGTGAAATTGCTTTACGATGCTGTGTTCATTTCTGCTGTACAAATTGTGAATTCCGCCATGTGTATACATGTTTCTCCTCCTTCCTGAGCCTCCCTCCCAGCCCCCACTGCACCTCTCTAAATCATCACCGAGTACTGAGCTGAGCTACACAACAGCTTCCCACTGACTGTCGATTTTACACATGGTGGTGTCTATTTGTCAGTGTTGCTCTCTCCATTTGTCTCATCCTCCCCTTTCCCCACTGTGTCCACAAGTCCCTTCTCTACATCTGCGTCTCTATTCCTGTCCTGTAAACGGGTTAGGAACATGGTTTTATAATTCAAATGGTTTAAAAGAGCACAGAATAAGGAATAATGCCCCTTGTCTGATTTCTGGCCCCTCAGTCCTATAGTTTCTATGCCTGTTGATTAAGACTCCTTTTTAGAGTATCTCTCCCTAACAAGTAAGAGAGTGTGTGTGTGTGTGTGTATCCATATGCTCACCCATTCTATTCCTGTGATAGCCTGGCATAATAAATCTGTTATACCATACTTGTTTTCCACTTCATACATCCCAGAGATAGTTTCAAATAGGTCACTACATTTAGATCTTTTTTCTACTTTTTTTTTTTTAAGGACTTGCATAGTGACCTACCAAATGATTTTCCATAATTTATTTAAGTGTCTCCTGTTCATGGATATTTAGGTCCTTGAGGTTGTTAAAAGCTGTTCCATAGCACTTGGCCTAATTTTTTGGTTTTGCGTATGGGGAAATTGAGATCCACACACAGAAAGACAGGTTTAAATAATTCAGTAGAGAACCTACCTTTTGGATGTGTTTTTCTTGCTATTACTGTATTTTGATCATAGAAAGACAAGAGAAGGTGGCTGTGAGTGTTTTGCACACGTGGGTGGGTGTGTGAATATATGCCTCCACAGGTAGGTGTACATTATGTGGGGTGACAGATGTGTTCTTGAAAAACTCTGAATGAACCCTTTTATTTAAAAAAATGAAATATGAAATTTTAAATGCCCTGAGGGTGGGAAGATGATTTGTTATTTAAAGGAAAATTGTAGAGCAATCCTTATGTGAAATGATGTCTTCTTTTTTTCCTTTTTCAAAAATGGCTTTTATTGAGGTATAATTTACATGCAAAAAAATGCATCTGTGTTACGTGTGTGGCTTGATGCAGTTTAAGAGATGTGTATATTCATGTTGCCACCACCTTATCAACATAGAGTAAGGCTTCATCTTCCCCAAACATTCTTCTGTGCCTCTTTTTGAAAAATCGAAGATATAGTTTACCACTGTAACATGCAAAACTCAAAATGATTCTATCAACCTCTATGGCTCATTGAATCCAGTTCCCATTTCCACCTCAGGAGATCACTGATAGGCTTTTTGTCAAAAAGAAAAATAAGGAATAATGCCCCTTGTCTGATTTCTGGCCCCTCAGTCCTATAGTTTCTATGCCTGTTGATTAAGACTCCTTTTTAGAGTATCTCTCCCTAACAAGTAAGAGAGTGTGTGTGTGTGTGTGTATCCATATGCTCACCCATTCTATTCCTGTGATAGCCTGGCATAATAAATCTGTTATACCATACTTGTTTTCCACTTCATACATCCCAGAGATAGTTTCAAATAGGTCACTACATTTAGATCTTTTTTCTACTTTTTTTTTTTTAAGGACTTGCATAGTGACCTACCAAATGATTTTCCATAATTTATTTAAGTGTCTCCTGTTCATGGATATTTAGGTCCTTGAGGTTGTTAAAAGCTGTTCCATAGCACTTGGCCTAATTTTTTGGTTTTGCGTATGGGGAAATTGAGATCCACACACAGAAAGACAGGTTTAAATAATTCAGTAGAGAACCTACCTTTTGGATGTGTTTTTCTTGCTATTACTGTATTTTGATCATAGAAAGACAAGAGAAGGTGGCTGTGAGTGTTTTGCACACGTGGGTGGGTGTGTGAATATATGCCTCCACAGGTAGGTGTACATTATGTGGGGTGACAGATGTGTTCTTGAAAAACTCTGAATGAACCCTTTTATTTAAAAAAATGAAATATGAAATTTTAAATGCCCTGAGGGTGGGAAGATGATTTGTTATTTAAAGGAAAATTGTAGAGCAATCCTTATGTGAAATGATGTCTTCTTTTTTTCCTTTTTCAAAAATGGCTTTTATTGAGGTATAATTTACATGCAAAAAAATGCATCTGTGTTACGTGTGTGGCTTGATGCAGTTTAAGAGATGTGTATATTCATGTTGCCACCACCTTATCAACATAGAGTAAGGCTTCATCTTCCCCAAACATTCTTCTGTGCCTCTTTTTGAAAAATCGAAGATATAGTTTACCACTGTAACATGCAAAACTCAAAATGATTCTATCAACCTCTATGGCTCATTGAATCCAGTTCCCATTTCCACCTCAGGAGATCACTGATAGGCTTTTTGTCATGATAGATTCGGTTTAGGCAAATGTTCTATTCTAGAATATTATGTAAATGGAATCATAGAGTATGTTCTCCGTTGTATTTGGCTTCTTTCCTATAGCATTTGTATTATTGTATGTACCAGGAGTCCATTCTTCACTGTTGAGTGAAAGTCTATCATATGGATGCAGCATGGTTTCCTTATTCATCCACCTGTTCTTGGACATTTGGGTTACTTCCAGCATTTGATTGTGATGAATGAGCCTGCTTGGAACATTTGTGTACAGGCTGATGGCTTCCCAGATGACGCAGTGGTAAAGAATCTGCCTGTCAGTGCAGGAGACACAGGTTCAACCCTTCAACCCACTCCAGTATTCTTGCCTGGAAAATTCCACAGGCAGCAGAGTCTGGCGGGTTACCGTCCATATAGGGCTGCAAAGAGTTGGAAATGACAAAGCACCCATGTACATGGTTACCTGATGGCTTCCCGAGTAAATCATCTCCGTAATTCAGTCGTGCAATCCAGTTTGAAATCAGTCCTTCATTCATTGAGCCAGCATGTATAAATATGTATTAAATCCCTCCCGTGTGCTGTGGGTTCTGCCCTGCAGGGATATACACGGAAGTTTGCATCATATCTGTGCACTACCGTGGAAGGCATTTGAGATAGAAGCCATCCTCTCCCCTTATTTCATGAAAGTAAGTACTGTTGGAAGCCTATGAACCGAGTGGAGCTCTTGAAATATTTAATTACATGTGCACCCTCTGCTTTTTAATCAGCCAGGGTCCTCTACCCATCGAGCTAGTAGCAAACTCCTCTAATGAAGAGTCTTTAGTTTAATTGGCTGCTAACTCCAAAATCAGCACCCAGCAGCTGCTCGAGAGCTGCCATCGCTGTCTCTACATGCGCTGCTTTCCAGAAGCAGCGGCCAGGAGGCCGCCCGCCATGGGAAGATCTCCTGCTAGGTCTGGCTTGTCTTGTTCATGCCCGGCACCTCTGGGGATGGTAGGGCACCCGAGGGAGTCTCCAGGGAGGAAAAGCCAGCAATAAAGAGGGCACAGGTCTTGAGAATTGGGTCCTTTAGCCCTCGGGAAGGAAGCCCTGAGTCTTCTTCCTTCTTCTCCTTTCTCCTCTTTCTCCCTCACTCCCCACTGACTTCCAGGAGGCAAAAGAAACAGTCTATTATCTAGGACTTAGTTGGTGTGACAGGGGCAATGCAGTCTCTTTTCCTCGTCCTCCTCCTCCTTTCTGGAGTCATCTTTTTCCAACCCACTCTCTCTCCCTTTTGCTTCTTTCTAGGCCCTAGTGCCTGACAACAGGTGGAAAAGGAAGCAAAACTCAGATGGAGCCCATGTGACTTTTGTGGACTGTTCTGAGGGGAGGTTTGCCTCGAGGTCTCTAGTGAAAGTGGAGCCTATGATTAGGAGGAAGTTTGACTATGAATTTCTTACCTCCTTTATCTGGAACTCGATGACCTCCAAACCTAGGCATGCCCAGTGAACAACACCCGCAGGGGGCGAGGGGAGAGTCCGGGGGGTATCTCCGTCCATATAGGGCTGCAAAGATGGAACGATGACAGTTACCTGATGGCTTCCCGAGTAAATCATCTCCGTAATTCAGTCGTGCAATCCAGTTTGAAATCAGTCCTTCATTCATTGAGCCAGCATGTATAAATATGTATTAAATCCCTCCCGTGTGCTGTGGGTTCTGCCCTGCAGGGATATACACGGAAGTTTGCATCATATCTGTGCACTACCGTGGAAGGCATTTGAGATAGAAGCCATCCTCTCCCCTTATTTCATGAAAGTAAGTACTGTTGGAAGCCTATGAACCGAGTGGAGCTCTTGAAATATTTAATTACATGTGCACCCTCTGCTTTTTAATCAGCCAGGGTCCTCTACCCATCGAGCTAGTAGCAAACTCCTCTAATGAAGAGTCTTTAGTTTAATTGGCTGCTAACTCCAAAATCAGCACCCAGCAGCTGCTCGAGAGCTGCCATCGCTGTCTCTACATGCGCTGCTTTCCAGAAGCAGCGGCCAGGAGGCCGCCCGCCATGGGAAGATCTCCTGCTAGGTCTGGCTTGTCTTGTTCATGCCCGGCACCTCTGGGGATGGTAGGGCACCCGAGGGAGTCTCCAGGGAGGAAAAGCCAGCAATAAAGAGGGCACAGGTCTTGAGAATTGGGTCCTTTAGCCCTCGGGAAGGAAGCCCTGAGTCTTCTTCCTTCTTCTCCTTTCTCCTCTTTCTCCCTCACTCCCCACTGACTTCCAGGAGGCAAAAGAAACAGTCTATTATCTAGGACTTAGTTGGTGTGACAGGGCAATGCAGTCTCTTTTCCTCGTCCTCCTCCTCCTTTCTGGAGTCATCTTTTTCCAACCCACTCTCTCTCCCTTTTGCTTCTTTCTAGGCCCTAGTGCCTGACAACAGGTGGAAAAGGAAGCAAAACTCAGATGGAGCCCATGTGACTTTTGTGGACTGTTCTGAGGGGAGGTTTGCCTCGAGGTCTCTAGTGAAAGTGGAGCCTATGATTAGGAGGAAGTTTGACTATGAATTTCTTACCTCCTTTATCTGGAACTCGATGACCTCCAAACCTAGGCATGCCCAGTGACACACGGCAGTGAGAGCTAAGCCGGCGGCATGGCTGGGGTGCTCGCGCAGGGGCCAGAGTCCTTGCTGGGCAGGTGTGGTGGACAGGCAGGAACTGAGGCTGCAGGCTTTGACTCTTGCCCCTGCCCCTGCCTCCTGCAGTTCCAGAGGAGTGGTCCTCAGAGACCACCATGTGAACGATAGCTTTGCAGCCATGTGTGCTCTCACTGGCCTCTTTACCTTCCTTAACCTCCATCTTCTCATCCATAAATAGTAATGGATGAGAATAATAATACTTGGCTAATAATACTTGTTACCTTACAGGTTAATTGTGAGAAATCAATGACTTAATACTTGTGAAGGATGTTGTGAATGGTTGGGCACCACCGAAAAAAGTGCCTGTGTGTATTTTTGCTTTTCAGAGATGGCTTTTCCTGGTTTCTATGGTTTGGGCTGTTTCCGCATTGCCTTGTACCTAACTTGCGGGCATGGAGATCTTGTTTATGCCCAGACCTTCCCCAAGGGCTCTGTGTGAAGAGAGGGATAGGCAAGGGGTTCAACACATTGCTCTGCTTTAAACTGACCTGGCTGGGGAGCCAATCAGTTGCACCTGAGAGGGAGAATGACCCCACTGAGGACAGCCAGAGGCTTAGAGTTGGGTGAACCCTGGGACTGAGTTGTCAGGGAAGGCTTTGTGGAGCTTGAGATGGAAGCTCCTGGAGTGGGTGGTGAGGTGGCACTCCTGGGCTGGGCGGGGCTTGAGATGGGAGCTCTCGGAGTCATGTTTCCTGTGTGCTCCGGGCAGCAGCACTAGGTGGGAATCTGGTTGAAAGCTCTCTGAACCTCACGTTTTCAACCTGAAAAGTAGGAAATCTGTAAGGCTGGCCTCACAGGAGATTCTGCTGTGCTGTGCTTAGTTGCTGAGTTATGTACGGCTCTTTTTAACCCCATGAATTGCAGCCCACCAGGCTCCTCTGTCCATTGGAATTCTCCGGGCAAGAATACTGGAGTGGGTTACCATGCTCTCCTCCAGGGGATCTTCCCAACCCAGGGATCGAGCCCAGGTCTCCTGCATTACAGGTGGGTTCTTTATCAGCTGTGCTCACAGGAGATTAGGTAAACTGATACAGGCGAAACACTCAGTCCAGTGTCTCAGGCCTAGCAGGTGCTCTGGCAATACGTGGTCATTCTCCACTTCTTCTCTCGTAATCACCTCTTGAGTCTCTGATGAACAGGGGCTCCAGTGTTCTTTTGCCTCGAGGCTTCCTGCAGGGGTGGATGCAACATTCTCACTTTGGTTCTACATCTGATAGTCAAAGCACCTTAAAATCATCAGATGTCCTGGAAATAACATATTAATATCAACCTTGGGTAAGAAAATTTTTTGGGTGGAGAGCATTTGATAGAGTAGAAAGAACATCACATCGAATTAAATAGTAGATTTAAATACTTGACTTTTTAATCACTGTCATCATGCTCAGTCCCTAAGTTATGCCTGGCTCTTTTGTGATCCCCTGGACTGTAGCCCTCCAGGCTCCTCTGTCCATGGTATTTCCCAGGCAAGAATGCTGGAGCAGATTGCCATTTGTTCCTCCAGCGGATCTTCCCGACCCAGGGATCAAACCCAAGTCTTCTGCCTCAGTAGGCAGATTCTTGACCTCTGAGCCACCTGAGACGCCTTTAACAACAACAGCAGCAGTAATTACTGAGTGTTCTGTGCCAGGTACCATGCTATGCACTGTACGTAGGTTTTTTTTTTTTAAAGATTTATTTATTTATTTACTTTAGGCGGGGGTCGGGTTGGGGAGGCAGGGGAGCAGGCGGGGCGCTTCTATTGGTCTTTCGTTTATCTATTTTCATTCTGCCTTCGTTCTTTGGCTCCTGTGGGCCTCCCATCGCTGTGGCGTCTCGTTGCAGAGCACCGGCTCAGTGATTGGACACATCGGTCCAGCCGCTCCGCGGCATGTGGGATCTTCCCAGGCCAGGGCTCGAACCGGCGCCCCCTGCACTGCAAGGCGGTGTCCTCACCCACTGGACCACCAGGGGAAGCCCTGTACGTAGGTTTTTGCATTTTGCATCAGGACAGGCCCGCTGTCACAGCACCTGTTACTGGCTCCATCTCACTGCGGAGCATCCTGAGGCTTAGAGGAGAGAGTTACTTGCTTCAGGCCAGAGAGCCAGCAAGTTCACTCTTCATCGCCATATACCGAGTAACTCCTAATTGCCAAGGACTTTGCATGTGTGTCTCATGGAATGGTTCACAACATTGTCTGACCTGCAAGTGAGAAAACCAGGATTCAGGCCTGGTCTGACTCCAAAGGTTGTATTTATCTCCCCTACCTTCTACTGCTTTGCTTCTGGCCTCAGCTGGAGGTTGAAAGAGATTTGTAGTCAAAAACAGAGATAGGATCTGGGAAAGTACATCAAGTAAGGGTATGGGGTTCAAGGAGATTTGATAAACGGAGTTGCATCTGGGAGAATTGGGAGGAACCTGAAGCCTGGGAGAAGGTGCTGAGAAGAACCCCTGGACATGGTGGGGAGGAGGGGGGAGGCCTGCTTCCGTGCCGTGCCTGCTGTCTGGTGGGGGTGCCAGCTGCCAGCATGCAGGGGTTGTGCCAGGCTGGGCACCCACACAGCTTCATTATCTGGGAGAAGGTTGCCGCTGAGGAACCCCCGTGCCACTTTCCTAATTGAGGATCAAACCCAAGTCTTCTGCCTCAGAAATTCTTGACCTCTGATGACGCCTTTAACAACAACAGCAGCAGTAATTACTGAGTGTTCTGTGCCAGGTACCATGCTATGCACTGTACGAGGTTTTTTTTTAAAGATTTATTTATTTATTTACTTTAGGCGGGGGTCGGGTTGGGGAGGGGGGGAGTGGGCGGGCCACTTCTATTGGTCTTTCATTTATCTATTTTCATTCGTCTTCGTTCTTTGGCTCCTGTGGGCCTCCCATCGCTGTGGCGTCTCTCGTTGCAGAGCACCGGCTCTGGGCGCATGCGCTCCAGAGCTCCGGCTCAGTGATTGGACACATCAGTCCAGCCGCTCCGCGGCATGTGGGATCTTCCCAGGCCAGGGCTCGAACCGGCGCCCCCTGCACTGCAAGGCGGTGTCCTCACCCACTGGACCACCAGGGGAAGCCCTGTACGTAGGTTTTTGCATTTTGCATCAGGACAGGCCCGCTGTCACAGCACCTGTTACTGGCTCCATCTCACTGCGGAGCATCCTGAGGCTTAGAGGAGAGAGTTACTTGCTTCAGGCCAGAGAGCCAGCAAGTTCACTCTTCATCGCCATATACCGAGTAACTCCTAATTGCCAAGGACTTTGCATGTGTGTCTCATGGAATGGTTCACAACATTGTCTGACCTGCAAGTGAGAAAACCAGGATTCAGGCCTGGTCTGACTCCAAAGGTTGTATTTATCTCCCCTACCTTCTACTGCTTTGCTTCTGGCCTCAGCTGGAGGTTGAAAGAGATTTGTAGTCAAAAACAGAGATAGGATCTGGGAAAGTACATCAAGTAAGGGTATGGGGTTCAAGGAGATTTGATAAACGGAGTTGCATCTGGGAGAATTGGGAGGAACCTGAAGCCTGGGAGAAGGTGCTGAGAAGAACCCCTGGACATGGTGGGGAGGAGGGGGGAGGCCTGCTTCCGTGCCGTGCCTGCTGTCTGGTGGGGGTGCCAGCTGCCAGCATGCAGGGGTTGTGCCAGGCTGGGCACCCACACAGCTTCATTATCTGGACCATGTCATTGTAAGCGGAATTTGTGATTAAGCTAATTTGGCCACGACGCTGCAACGCATCCCACCTCCTTTTTGTACCTGATAACCCTCCCAGTTATCCATGTGGAAGTCCCACCGCCCGGGTGGATGCTCAGAGCCTCCACACGCGGCTGGCTGGGGTTCAGCCCGTGCTCTGCGGCCATCCGCCCAGGCTGCAAAGCTCTTTGTTGCTCTTGGCATGTTTTATGGCTTAATTTCTAGTTTTCTGTTTGGAAATGCAGTTCGTCGGCATTGAGGCAGCAGTGGGTGCTAAAATGGTTTCTGATTGCTATCTTGAATGTTAATATCCTAATACATTTTATCATCAATGACCTGTCCCCCCGGCCACCAGCTCTCACTCCCCTTTTGCAGAGATCGGCGCGCTGTCTGCCTTCCGAAAGGCCGTGTGGCCCGTCTCATTCCTTTGCTGTCTCCCTCCCTGCTTTTTTCAGATACCATTGTACTTCACCAGTGATATCCACAGTCGTGGGAAATGTTTGACTTGAAGGATATGAGAAAGTGTTTCATTTTGCCGGCAGGGTTTAATAGGGATGATCTAATCTCTAAGAGGCACACATTGTTTAAATTCCATGCTTTTGGACAAGAGGGCCCCTGATACTTTTGAACTGTGGTGGGGATGGGATTTTGGCTGGGCGCTGTTCGGTAGAGTCGACGGATGGTTTTCCTGTTTACTCTTCAGTGCAGGGGCCAGGTTGTGCTTGTGGCAGGGGACAAGGCCCGTAGTGAGTGTGCTGGAGAACATTTTCTTTCCCCTAAAACCTAAAATCATGGACTCTCAGGGCAGAAGGGATGCAGAGAGTCATCTCTTGGCATCACCAGTATGTGTTATTTGACTTCTAGTTGGACCCCAAACTCAAGATCCCCAGCCCAGGTGAGTGGCCCCGGGGAGCCACCTAAGGGCTCTCTGTCCTCCCTCACTTCCTGACCCAAGAGAACAACTATAAGATCACAAAGGCCTCATCTGGCAGGACGGGGCGTCAGAGAACCCCAGGGTGAAACTAAAATTCTGAGGGAAACTATAAGCGTTCTCAACCACTGAAAGGCTGAGTCAGGAAGGAAAGTGGGGCTCATACATGGCTCAGGGAATGTGGATTAGGACCCAAGGAGCAGCAGTTCATGGTGAGTTTTTACCTCAAAGTCTCTGGTGCTCCTGATACGATTTCTGCGTCTTCTTCCCCTCTTACCTCATTGGAATATCATTTGAGTACACATCACCCACCTTCCTTCCTTCCTTCCTAGGGAAGGGGCTCGGAGGAGCAAATAATCCCAAAATAGGCTCTGGGACACAGAGCCTGTCCCCACCTCCACGAAGGTTTATCGGGTGTGTCTCCTGACCCGCGGACAGTAGGCTAAGCACTAGAGATGCAAGCAGGATTGTCAGTCTCTGTCATGCTGAGGAGAGAGACACACTGACCACGTGTTACACAAGATAGGGGCCGTGGTTGAGGTCTGTATGTGTCCTATGAGAACACGAGAGAAGAGTGACCAATTCTGACTGGAACATCTGGAAAGGCTTACGAGAAGAGGCCGTAACTGACCTTGACCTTGGAGGAGGGGGAGGTGTTGACCAGGCTGGCCCTTCCCAAGGAGGACTTGCTAAATGTGTGCCTGCTCTTTGCTGGGGACCATTCGTGGTTCCTGCCCTCAAGAGACTCACAGCTTGTGGAGGGGTCCAGCCTGGCACAACTGAGCCAACCAGAGCTCTGCGCAGACAGGTGGAAGGTGGGGGTGGGTTCCAGGGGCACTCAGTGATCCACGGATTCCAGAATTGTTACTGTCTCATGGAGAACACGGTCAGCAAGGACAGTTCAGTCCTTGGAGGCAAGTGGACACTGAGAGGCCCAAACCCTCGGATCTTGCTCATCCACCTGCTTCTGTGTAGAAGTAGCTTGCTGGATTAGGAGTAGGGGAGGGTGGGTGGAGAAGGCTGGTGGTAAGAATTTAGCAGGATCAGCTCTCTCACAGCCTTGGTAGAGGCTGGGGTCTGCAAAACGCACATGTCAGCACACCCCCAGAGCATGGGGTCCCTTCAGTCCTGGACAAGCACCATTCACACGCCTGGCCTTGGCTTATGCTGTTGCGGTCCCCTGGAATGCCTTCCCTTTCTTGCCCAGGTGACTCTTTTACTCTGATTTCTGGTTCACCAGATACTTTATATCTATTAGTTTCTGTCCCTGGTCATTAAGTTGGGCTTGACATGATTCTCTGTGTTGTTTTTAATTTCTCAGTGAGATTACAAACACCTTGAGAGGGAGAATAATGTCTTACGTTTTTTTAATCTCCCATGAGCAGTTCGGGTCATATAAAGAACAGGGGCTGCTGGAGACAGTTTTGGCATTGAATCTCAGCATTGCCGTTTATCCTGGAATGTTGAGCTCAGTTTCCTTATCTGTGAAATGGGATAACACAGGGTTTCTCACCCTTGAATTTGTCAGCATTTGGGGTGGGTAGTTCTTTGTTGTGAGGACTGTCCTATCTTCTGTAGGATGTTTAGCAGCACGCCGGACCTCCACTCACTAAACGCCAATAGCACAACTTCCTTTTCAGTCATGACAATCAAAAAGGTCTCTGGATACCTTTTTTGTCCCCCCTATAAGTATTCCTGGGTCAAGTGTCCCCCTGCAGTTCCTTGTGTCATGTTCTGCTTGGGCAGCAAAATTGCTTCCGGTTTGGAACCACTGGGATGGCACTACCTGCTGAGATGTAGGTCGTGCATCTGAAACACTGAGCATTCCATAAATTCTGATTCTCCTGCAACTCTGATTTACCCAGCATTCCGCATGTTGCAGGTTGATGGATTGGCTGGAGCTGCGACTCTAGGTTTTAGCAGTTTGGGTTGGAAATGTCATGAACTCTCGGCTGCCCCATAATGCACTAACAGAGTCACTGTCATTTTCTTAATTGCAGATCGATCTGGAGCCAGAAGGAAGAGTGTACGTGATCATTGATCTCTCAGGGTCTTCGGGTGAAGGTAGGAGAGTGTGGCCTCTTGCCATTGTTCTCGTCTATTGACCTTTTTGTCGTTTGGCCTCTCTCTTCCCTCTTTGGCTGGGACCTATTGCAGTGACATTTAATTAATTGCCACCCTTTAAAGGGAAACATTATTTTGAAGATGTTTATGCCTAGGTACCAAAAAGGACCAGCCATCTGTTAACTCTGGTGGTAAGAATTTAGCAGGATCAGCTCTCTACAGCCTTGGTAGAGGCTGGGGTCTGCAAAACGCACATGTCAGCACACCCCCAGAGCATGGGGTCCCTTCAGTCCTGGACAAGCACCATTCACACGCCTGGCCTTGGCTTATGCTGTTGCGGTCCCCTGGAATGCCTTCCCTTTCTTGCCCAGGTGACTCTTTTACTCTGATTTCTGGTTCACCAGATACTTTATATCTATTAGTTTCTGTCCCTGGTCATTAAGTTGGGCTTGACATGATTCTCTGTGTTGTTTTTAATTTCTCAGTGAGATTACAAACACCTTGAGGGGGAGAATAATGTCTTACGTTTTTTTAATCTCCCATGAGCAGTTCTGGTCATATAAAGAACAGGGGCTGCTGGAGACAGTTTTGGCATTGAATCTCAGCATTGCCGTTTATCCTGGAATGTTGAGCTCAGTTTCCTTATCTGTGAAATGGGATAACACAGGGTTTCTCACCCTTGAATTTGTCAGCATTTGGGGTGGGTAGTTCTTTGTTGTGAGGACTGTCCTATCTTCTGTAGGATGTTTAGCAGCACGCCGGACCTCCACTCACTAAACGCCAATAGCACAACTTCCTTTTCAGTCATGACAATCAAAAAGGTCTCTGGATACCTTTTTTGTCCCCCCTATAAGTATTCCTGGGTCAAGTGTCCCCCTGCAGTTCCTTGTGTCATGTTCTGCTTGGGCAGCAAAATTGCTTCCGGTTTGGAACCACTGGGATGGCACTACCTGCTGAGATGTAGGTCGTGCATCTGAAACACTGAGCATTCCATAAATTCTGATTCTCCTGCAACTCTGATTTACCCAGCATTCCGCATGTTGCAGGTTGATGGATTGGCTGGAGCTGCGACTCTAGGTTTTAGCAGTTTGGGTTGGAAATGTCATGAACTCTCGGGCTGCCCCCATAATGCACTAACAGAGTCACTGTCATTTTCTTAATTGCAGATCGATCTGGAGCCAGAAGGAAGAGTGTACGTGATCATTGATCTCTCAGGGTCTTCGGGTGAAGGTAGGAGAGTGTGGCCTCTTGCCATTGTTCTCGTCTATTGACCTTTTTGTCGTTTGGCCTCTCTCTTCCCTCTTTGGCTGGGACCTATTGCAGTGACATTTAATTAATTGCCACCCTTTAAAGGGAAACATTATTTTGAAGATGTTTATGCCTAGGTACCAAAAAGGACCAGCCATCTGTTAACTCTGGTGGAGCAGAGGGAAGATTTTTGACCTGTGGAGATCAATAGAGCAGGCATTCCTGAGCCTGGGTGCCCAGACAGGCTTTGGAGGGGTGGCTGCTTCTCCTGGGAGACTCACACAGGTCTGTGTGTGTGTGCCTGTGTGTGCCGTGGGGAGGACGTAAAACCAGTTCGTCTAACAGTATTCAGAAATGAAACAAATGAGGCGACACATTTCAGAATCTTATTTCTTTAGAGCTTTTATAAAAATGTTACATCTATGAAGAGGATAAATTAGGAGTTTGGGATGAACGTATGCATGCTACTGTATATGATAGATAACCAACAAGAACCTATGGCATAGCATAGGGACCTATACTCAATGTTTTTGTAGTAATCTTTAAGAGAAAAGAATCTGAAAAGAATATACATATCTATCTATCTATCTATCTATCTATCTATCTATCTATCTATTTATGTGTGTGTGTGTATGTGTGTAGGCATGTATTTGTGTATGTGTATAACTCAATCCAAAAAAAGGAAGTGTTCATTCTCTGAACCAGTTCTTTACCCAGGCAGAAGCTCTCCTCTTAAAAGAGAAATAACAGGGTGAGGACATCCACTCCCCACTAGGGTATAAATGTTCTTCTGATTGTTGGGTTTTCCTTCTTTTTTATTTTTACACCTTCTTCTTTCCCCTCTGTCCCTGCTTGCTTGCTGCCTTTCAAGGCTTGCTACGTGGTGAGGGCTGAAAAGCTGGAGTAGGAGGGAAGATGAGAAGATAAAATCTTGTCCACATGAGACCAAGGAGATGGTGGCAGACCTGGGCTCTAAGGAGGTTGGGAATTAGGACTGAAGCTTAGTGACGGGGACCATTTTTCCTGTCCTCTGCTCTCTGTGGGCAAAGCACAAAATAGTTGGCCTTAATGTCATGACAGAAAGAAGGGATTAGCAAGGCAGATTCCTATGAAGAGGATAAATTAGGAGTTTGGGATGAACGTATGCATACTACTGTATATGATAGATAACCAACAAGAACCTATGGCAATTATGTCTGGGAAAAGGGGGGATTAATTTTGCTAATTAGTTTTGCTAATTTGCTAATCGCAATGAGAAAATATGTGGAGAGGTTGTGGCCTCAAGGGAAGAGCACAACTCCTGGCTGGGAGATTTGGGCCTTTTACAATGTCTCCCCAGAATACTGGAGATTACAAGCCAAAGCCACAACCCCTCAATTTTAGGTACAAAGCTCTAGTTTAAGGCTCTGTTATGGAGGGATTATGTAAGAAGATAAGCCCAAAGGACCTGGTCAAATGATGCACTTGACACATGTGCCTGATGATTTTCATTCGACTGTGATCACCTGATTTCAACAAGTGTTCAGAATAATTCAATAATTGTGTGTATATGGGACTCAATAGAATTCAGTGCTCTTATAATAGATCTCAATTATTTGGCATAGGTTTAAAACTTTAAACATCCTTCCAAAATTGGTCTCTTACATTTTCTGCTCTTTGTTGCAATTACACTTTGGCATTTCCAACTTTCCTTCTCTACTCTCAGCTCCGAACAGCTAAGAATAGAAAACTGTTGTAGAAGATTTGAAAATTTAACAATATTTAGCATGAAATATTCAAGAGGTGCAAAAGAGCCTAAAAAACCCAACATGGGTACCTGTGCACCCACCACCGAGATTAAGAAATAAAGCACTCAGTAAGGTAAAGCCTTGCATTACTTTTAACATAACGTGCGATCCTACATTTACCATATTTCACACTATTACAGTGGTCTTCTGGTTGAAGATACCCATGGAACATTCAATGGGCAAAACTAATCCCCCCTTTTTCCTGACATAATCTATATGCAACAGGATAATTAATTATGCATTTCCTGTGCCAAGAATTTCCTGTGGCAATCGGTGGGAGGCTTGGACTATTTTTTCCTTTGAAAAGATTAACGACTTACGAAATTATAGAAGACGTCTTTTTTTTTTTTTTTTTTTTACATTAGCAGGAAAGGATATGGACAAATGAATGAATAAGTCAGAGGCAATTAATTTTTTTTCTTCTTGCTTCTACAGCTTGTTGCATGTGAATGACCCAAGCAGTTTTCATTGGACTGAATTCTCAGTCTATTTTTTATCTCTTTCATCTAAAGAAAATAGAGTTTTCTTCAGAAATGCTGACACATGCCAGACTCAGTAAAGTGCTAGCATGTGTTGCTCTGAAGAAAAGGAGAAGTTTTTCTCCTTTTTTTTTTTCTTGCTGTTCCTGGATTTGGAATTCTTTCTCTGGAGAGTGGGAGGAACTTCCAGCAATCTCTTCCTAGAAGCTGATCTTGGTGGATTCTGTTTGTTTTCTACGCATCTGTTTTCCCAGTCCTGTTGCCAGGATGCTGAGGACTCCTGGTCCAGAGGTAGTTTTGTTTTTGGAGAAGAATGAGGAGAGGAATAGGTAATCAGTAGCCACAACATTGGCTGCCTAGATCACACAGTAAGGGTCTAGGGCGAAACTTGTTTGTCATACCCATACTGTGGACATTCACTGATTCTTATTTAAGTCCTTTCTTTAGTGAAAATTCCTGAGAAAAAGTGAAAAAGAGGGCTGCATTGAGGCACAGTGGACACTGTCACTGCTTGATTATCCTGCTGTCAGGCATCCCTTCACTTCGTCGATTTCAAGAGCTCCAGCCAATCCCATCAGTGGGAAAAGAGATATTCACAGCAACTGCACAAACTTTACACCGCAGACAAATACCAAAGAGCTCAGAAAGGTGTGGGAGTGAAACTGTGTGAGTACACCCCCTGCTTCAGGGATGAGCCAAAGGATTCTTTTTTCTTGCTAACACAGTGTGAAAAGCCTGAACGTTTACGTCTGTTAGGGTTGAAGTTAATGTGATTTCTAACTGTCTAATAAAATTCCATTGCTTGTATGTGCAGTGCAGTTCATCATAATGGGATTTGACTGGTATGTGCTTTAACTAAACCAGGCGACCTAACCTTAGCTGTATGGGGTCAGGCTGGATAACAGTTAAGGTCATTTCTGGTCATGCAATTCTGATATTTGGTATAATTTGAATAGACATCTATCAGAGCTCAGGCTGAGAGCTGGCTAATATCTGTAGCCAGTAGAAGGAGTTGACAGGTATGATGTCAGGCACTTAACCTACATTATCCCAGGTAGTAAGCCTTCTCAGAATGCTTTGTGTGTTGCTCTAAGCTTGGGTGCCTCTTAGTGTTTGCTTTTATCATAGGTAATGACCATGGGGCTTTCTGGTAAACACAGACTCACCAGATTCTTAAATCAGAGCATAATTGGCCTAGGCAACAGAAACATAAACAACATTGTATGTAATTCTCAATTGTGCAAATTATTAGTTCCTGTTGTGAGCATTAGTTATTATTTCTTCCTTTGTTGTGATGTAATTTGTATATTATTTCTATTCTTTATGGTAATACGACAATGATCCATCATTTGCAGACTCACAGAGGAGGGGCAGTTGGGGTCTGACCCAGGGGTGCCTAGCCTCTTCTCCCACCTTTCATCCAGGAGAGTTTTGTTCACCCAGGAGAGTTTTTCAGAGTCTAAACAATAATAGAAAAGACAAGAAGTGGATCTCAGTGGAATGTTTGGGTCCCCAAACTGTTTCTCCAGTAAAAGGCTGAGGATACCAGATAATTGGAATGATTTTTGCAGTCCACCCATTACAAATAACTGTGGTTAGATCAGGTTGGGAAACGAGTGCATAATGTGGAAGCAGAAGATGAAGAGGTGGATGAAGGATCCAGCCCTCTCCCCTTCTTTCTGTAGCCACAGGCTTCAGAAAGTGTTCAGTCTCCTCTCTGGGGGAGGAGAGGAGAAGAGAGGAAGAGCCTTAGACCAGTGGACTCCACTGATGGACTCCTGAAGGCTTTCTCCGTGGCTTACTAGTTTAGAGCTTCAGATTTCTCAGCCATCAATGGGGCTAATGGGATGTATGGTAGATATTGATACTCTGATAGGATTGCTCTAAGGACAGAGCTCTCACATAAAGGCGATGTTCAACAATCTCTTGAAGGCCCTGGAAACCTGAGGGCAGAGGTGAACAACCCTCTAACCCAGTGCGCAGGAAGGAGCCACAGGCAGGGTATCCAGGTTGGAGGGCAGGTTTCTTACTCTGGGGCATGGCATATGCAAAAGATCCAAGAATAGAGCCAGGTGCCAAAGAAGAAATTCATAAAATAATATCTATATCTGAGAGTGCTCTTTGTAGCATTCAGATTTTCCCATAATTTTGTCCCATTTTCTGTCTTTCTCTTTTGTCCCCACCCTTCTCTCATTGAAGTATTTTCCAGAAGAACGTTCCTTAGCTTGTCTGTGTCCTCTCATCCTCCATGTTAGAAATGTCTCCTTTTCTAAGCTTGGGCTGTGCCCTCTCCACTCAGTGAAGACAGAACATGTGGTCCCCACACTCTCATTAGCCCTGGGTAAAAGCATGTAGTTGAAGATAGTTATTAAATCTCTCTTCAGCAGGGTTGAATCAATCAAATCCCTTAACCTTTCTGAAGAGAGCATTTATAAATCTTATCTCATCTTTGCAGGTCTCTTCTGGACCTTTCTTTCAAGTTGCACAGACAGGTAGACCTGATCAAGTCTTTCTAAGATGGTAATGTGTGTAAAGCATGTACACACATCTCCTAGTGGGAGATGGTGACCTTGAGACGTCAAGTGATGTACCCGAGGCCAAACAGTTGATTATAAGGGCCCTATTGGGTCCAGATTCCAGGCTACAATCCAGGGCTCTGTGTGAATTATGGCCCCAGTCCTTGCCCCAGTAATGAGCTTGCCTACATGTCAAAGACTTCCTCAGTACTTTTAACATTTTAGTTATTTTTCTCAGGAAGCTTTTTTTACAGAAAGAGGAAGGTAAAGTTTTTAGTTTTGAATCCAAAGATGACCCAGAGACTCCCTTTCATAAACAAGCAGATCTTTTTTCCACTCTCTTTGAAATGAAAACTCCCATGGTCTCAATTCAGGAATGGTCAGCTCTTTTTCAGGCTCTCTGTGGGTTGCATCTATAACTAAGTCTTGGTCAGACTCAAATCCCAGCAGGTTAGCAGTCTTTCTTACCATGTGCCCGTGACAGGCATTAGAACACTGCCTTCAGGACTGAAATAGAGAGGTAGACTTTCCTCTTGACACTCTGCCCAGGGTGGTTTCTATCTAGATAACATCTTTCAGATTCCGGAGTCCCACTAAATCTTCAAGTCATAAGAATTCTACTCTTTTCCTTGGATTTTCTGCATTTATTAATCCAATGCCTTCTAATGATAAGATCATTAAGCAGAACAATTCATTCAAATGAAGAATAGTCATTACATCCTGGAGTGTGAAGTCATTTGGGCCCTAGGAAGCATCACTATGAACAAAGCTAGTGGAGGTGATGGAATTCCAGCTGAAATATTTCAAATTCTAAAAGATAGTGCTGTTAAAGTGCTGCACTCAATATGCCAGCAAATGGTCGGTGGATATGTCTCCTTATCTCTAAGCTTTGGCTGTGCCCTCCACTCAGTGAAGACAGAACATGTGGTCCCCACACTCTCATTAGCCCTGGGTAAAAGCATGTAGTTGAAGATAGTTATTAAATCTCTCTTCAGCAGGGTTGAATCAATCAAATCCCTTAACCTTTCTGAAGAGAGCATTTATAAATCTTATCTCATCTTTGCAGGTCTCTTCTGGACCTTTCTTTCAAGTTGCACAGACAGGTAGACCTGATCAAGTCTTTCTAAGATGGTAATGTGTGTAAAGCATGTACACACATCTCCTAGTGGGAGATGGTGACCTTGAGACGTCAAGTGATGTACCCGAGGCCAAACAGTTGATTATAAGGGCCCTATTGGGTCCAGATTCCAGGCTACAATCCAGGGCTCTGTGTGAATTATGGCCCCAGTCCTTGCCCCAGTAATGAGCTTGCCTACATGTCAAAGACTTCCTCAGTACTTTTAACATTTTAGTTATTTTTCTCAGGAAGCTTTTTTTACAGAAAGAGGAAGGTAAAGTTTTTAGTTTTGAATCCAAAGATGACCCAGAGACTCCCTTTCATAAACAAGCAGATCTTTTTTCCACTCTCTTTGAAATGAAAACTCCCATGGTCTCAATTCAGGAATGGTCAGCTCTTTTTCAGGCTCTCTGTGGGTTGCATCTATAACTAAGTCTTGGTCAGACTCAAATCCCAGCAGGTTAGCAGTCTTTCTTACCATGTGCCCGTGACAGGCATTAGAACACTGCCTTCAGGACTGAAATAGAGAGGTAGACTTTCCTCTTGACACTCTGCCCAGGGTGGTTTCTATCTAGATAACATCTTTCAGATTCCGGAGTCCCACTAAATCTTCAAGTCATAAGAATTCTACTCTTTTCCTTGGATTTTCTGCATTTATTAATCCAATGCCTTCTAATGATAAGATCATTAAGCAGAACAATTCATTCAAATGAAGAATAGTCATTACATCCTGGAGTGTGAAGTCATTTGGGCCCTAGGAAGCATCACTATGAACAAAGCTAGTGGAGGTGATGGAATTCCAGCTGAAATATTTCAAATTCTAAAAGATAGTGCTGTTAAAGTGCTGCACTCAATATGCCAGCAAATTGGAAAGCTCAGTGGTGGCCACAGGACTGGAAAAGGTCAGTTTTCATTCCAATCCCAAAGAAGGGCAATGCCAAAGAATGTTAAGACTACTTCACTATTGCATTCATTTCAAATGCTAACAATGTAATACTCAAAACCCTCCAAGCTAGGCTTCAATAATATGTGAGCCAGATATACAAGCAGGGTTTAGAAAAGCCAGAGGAACCAGGTGTCAAATTGCCAACCTTTGTTGGGTCATAAGAAAAGCAAGAGGATTCCAGAAAAATATCTACTTCTGCTTCACTGATTACACTAAAGCCTTTGACTGTGTAGATCACAACAAACTGTGGAAAATTCTAAAAGAAATGGGAATACCAACCACTTTACCTGCCACCTAAGAAACCTGTATGAAGGTCAGGAAGCAACAGTTAGAACTGGACATGGAACAATGAACTGGTTCCAAACTGGGAAAGGTGCATGTCAAGGGAGTATTGTCACCCTGTTTATTTAACTTATATGCAGAGTATGTCAGGCAGAATGCCAGATAGAATGAAGCACAAGGTGGAATCAAGGTTTCTGGGAAAAATATCAATAGCCTCACATATGCAGATGACACCACCCTAATGGCAGAAAGCTAAGAGGAATTAAAAAGCCTCTTAATGAAACTGAAAGGTGAGAGTGAAAAGCCGGACATAAAACTCAGCATTCAAAAAACTAAGATCATGACATCCAGTCCCATGACTTCATGGCAAATAGATGGGGAAACAACGGAAACAGTGACACATTTTATTTTATTGTGCTACCAAATCACTGCAGATGGTGACTGCATCCATGAAATTAAAAGATGCTTGCTGCTTGGAAGAAAACCTATGACAAACCTAGACAGCATATTCAAAAGCAGAGACATCACTTAGCCAGCAAAGACCGATATAGTCAAAGCTATGATTTTTCCAGTAGTCATGTGTGGATGTGAGAACTGGACAATCAAAAAGATTGAGTGCCAAAGAATGGATGCTTTCAACCTGTGGTGCTGGAGAAGACTTTTGAGAGTCCCTTGGATTGCAAGGAGATCAAACCAGTCAATTCAGAAGGAAATCAACCCTGAATGTTCCTTGGAAGGACTGATGCTGAAGCTGAATCTCCAATACTTTGGCCACCTGATGGGAAGAGGACTCACTGGAAAAGAGCCTGATGCTGGGAAAGATTGAGGGCAAGAGGAGAAGGGGGCAGCAAAGGATGAGATGGTTGGATGGCATCACTGACTCAATGGGCATGAGTCTGAACAAACTCTGGGATATAGTAAAGGCCAGGAAAGTCTGGCATGCCCATTGGGTTGCAAAGAGTTGGATATGACTGAGCAACTGAATAACAGTCACTAATGCATTTTAGCAAATGTGCCAGGTTTGGTGCCCATGCTGACTTTGGGGACTGGGAAGTGGAAAATGAGAAATGGCGTTTGTAAGAACACATGGCCCTTCACTTCAAGGGGCTTGAAATTCAATTAGGAATCCAAGTCTTACCTGCAGAACAAAAGCATTAGAGAACAAATGCAAGCCCATGTCACACTGAGTGCCTAATTGGGTGCTACCAGGAGTTCCCCAAATGGGAATAAGTTGAAGCTTTAGAATAACCCAGAGGGCTTCCCCTGGTGGTCCAGTGGGCAAGGACACCGCCTTGTAGTGCAAGGGGCGCCGGTTCGATCCCTGGCCTGGGAAGATCCCACGTGCCACAGAGTGGCTAGACTGATGTGTCCAATTACCGAGCCAGAGCTCTGGGGCGCATGCGCCCAGAGCCAGCGCTCTGTGATGACAGAGGCCACCTCGATGGGAAGCCCACAGGAGCCAAAGAACAAAGATGGATGAAAATAGAGAAATGAAAGACCAATAGAAGTGACCCGCCTGTCCCCTTCCCTCCCCACCCCCCCAAAAGATAAATAAATAAAAAATAAAAAAATAGAATAACCCAGAGAAGTTCAAGAAGGAGGCAGGGCTTGAAGGCTGAAAAGTTAGACAGACCAGATAGACAGGGAAGAAGTGGGAAAGCCATTCTGAGCAGAGGAGATCATGTCATCATTATCAAAGCCAACATTGAAGCTCTTATTTTTGGTAAGGCTGGATAGACCTTATAAATTAAATACATGCAATTTGTGTTCTCAAGGGGCTTCTAAACAAAGACAGTTATCAATGTGGCAGTCAGAAATTTTCAAACAAGTAAATGAAATAAATGATTAAGCTGTGTTTGAAGATTGAAGGCATTTTTCTGGTTGTGTCTTCATGGTCAAGGCCTCTCACTCACCTTGGGCACTAAGGAGGAGGGATATTCTCGGCCAAGTATGGTCAAGTCTGGGACATGGAGTAGAGCACATTTTATAAGCAGGGGACTTAGGTGATTTGAAGGTCAAGCCCAGGACAAGCATCTCTTTGTGGATATAGTAAAGGTCTGAACAAACTCTGGGATATAGTAAAGGCCAGGAAAGTCTGGCATGCCCATTGGGTTGCAAAGAGTTGGATATGACTGAGCAACTGAATAACAGTCACTAATGCATTTTAGCAAATGTGCCAGGTTTGGTGCCCATGCTGACTTTGGGGACTGGGAAGTGGAAAATGAGAAATGGCGTTTGTAAGAACACATGGCCCTTCACTTCAAGGGGCTTGAAATTCAATTAGGAATCCAAGTCTTACCTGCAGAACAAAAGCATTAGAGAACAAATGCAAGCCCATGTCACACTGAGTGCCTAATTGGGTGCTACCAGGAGTTCCCCAAATGGGAATAAGTTGAAGCTTTAGAATAACCCAGAGGGCTTCCCCTGGTGGTCCAGTGGGCAAGGACACCGCCTTGTAGTGCAAGGGGCGCCGGTTCGATCCCTGGCCTGGGAAGATCCCACGTGCCACAGAGTGGCTAGACTGATGTGTCCAATTACCGAGCCAGAGCTCTGGGGCGCATGCGCCCAGAGCCAGCGCTCTGTGATGACAGAGGCCACCTCGATGGGAAGCCCACAGGAGCCAAAGAACAAAGATGGATGAAAATAGAGAAATGAAAGACCAATAGAAGTGACCCGCCTGTCCCCTTCCCTCCCCACCCCCCCAAAAGATAAATAAATAAAAAATAAAAAAATAGAATAACCCAGAGAAGTTCAAGAAGGAGGCAGGGCTTGAAGGCTGAAAAGTTAGACAGACCAGATAGACAGGGAAGAAGTGGGAAAGCCATTCTGAGCAGAGGAGATCATGTCATCATTATCAAAGCCAACATTGAAGCTCTTATTTTTGGTAAGGCTGGATAGACCTTATAAATTAAATACATGCAATTTGTGTTCTCAAGGGGCTTCTAAACAAAGACAGTTATCAATGTGGCAGTCAGAAATTTTCAAACAAGTAAATGAAATAAATGATTAAGCTGTGTTTGAAGATTGAAGGCATTTTTCTGGTTGTGTCTTCATGGTCAAGGCCTCTCACTCACCTTGGGCACTAAGGAGGAGGGATATTCTCGGCCAAGTATGGTCAAGTCTGGGACATGGAGTAGAGCACATTTTATAAGCAGGGGACTTAGGTGATTTGAAGGTCAAGCCCAGGACAAGCATCTCTTTGTGGTTTTCTGTGGTCTTTTCAGCAGTCTCATGAAGTCCCACGGTAAGCCTTCTACTACCTTTAGCCTGTGTGGCCTGTGTGGGCCTCTCTCTGGCCTATCTAGTTCATGCCCTTGTATCAAGCCCATCCTTTTCAACTTCTGTTCAGTCTCTAATGAGAAACATTGCTTGAGATGTTAAAGAGATCCATTACACACCCACATAGGGAACTTCAAAATCAGGCACCCACTCCAAGGAGCTGACGGGTCTCCCTCCTATGAGGTGCCCCTGGCAATAAGATCACGATCCTGCTCACCCTATAGGATCCCCAGACATTCGTGGACAAGTTGGATTCTCCAGTAGCATGTGGAGAACAGAAACAGCCTCAGCATTTGATAAGCGTGAATATTAACAAAAGCCAGATGTTGAAAAACATTATTCTTGCAATGCGTACCCCGTTCCCCCACCTCCCAGCGTATCTACTTGTTGTTGCAACTCAGACCCAGGGAAATGGGCCTATTAATATCCAGATTTTTGGCTCCATCCTTTGTCCTGATGGAATAAATACTTGTTCCTGGAAGTGGCCATATGCACCAGATGAGACAGGGAGAGTCAGCTTGAAAGCAGTGAGGACCAAACCCCCATCAAGGAGCTTATAATGTCACAGAGAGACAATGCTAAAATGCTTGATGAGAAATAAGCCAAGAAATCCTCATTTCCTTCCAAACAGGCTTGAGAGGCACAGCAGTTCCTCTGAAATGAATCATCCACAGTTAACAACACCAAATGCCAACCATTAGTAGATGAAAAACAGAATTGAATCCTGAGTGTATGGAGAACAGCGCTCTTTAGGATCACTACCAAAATCTCCTTCCTCTCAGCCATTATCGGAGCATAGATGTGCATTTTCTGTTGACTTGTGTGATTGTTTTCCTAATGAAGTAATTGAAGGAGGAATGGTCGTGTTGAATAAATAAGCTTATAGAGAGGGTGGGTTTATAAGAGATCCTTAGTCAAGAAGTGAGCACTGTGTGTCCTGGCATTGCCTCTGCTTCTGTCTTTGTTGTCTTGCTAGACATCAGTTCTGTGTCTTACAAAGAAGATCATTTGGGGAAATTCGTGTTTGCAGCTCAGATCATACTGGGTCAAAGTGGCTTATAATTTAATCATTTACTGCTGTTGATGTCCTTGTGATTTGGCTTAAAACAAAAGGGTATTTCCATTCATCTAACTTAATTTAGAGAGTTGTCTTTCAGGACCAATTACTTTATTCTTTTATCCAGTTGAAATTGGCCAGTGCTGACAGTTTTATTGATTTTTCTTATTACCTAGCTTCATTGAAACATTCACATTCTCACAATCAAATGCATTCGCCATCTTCAAGCTGCTAACATTCGGTCTTTTATCTTCCTCCTGTACTGTAAACCTCCGGTGTGAGCTCTGGGGGGCCTGGGCAGGTGTGTGCTTTTGCCTGTGTACATATCACTGAGAACCAATGCCTGTGAATCTCCTGTCTTCCCTTTGTCCTCAGTGGTCCTTACTGAGGCCTTATTTATTTACATATCTAAGAAACACTGGACCCTGGGAGTGAGAGTGAATGAAGACAGTTCCTGCTCCCGGGCATCTGTATGCTTACACAATACAAGCACTACCCCAGCAAGCACAGTGATGTGTTTTATCTGTCAGGTAGCTACTGGGAGAACAGGAGGTAGTGGGACCTCCACAGAGACTGTTCTTTCTGGAGTAAACAGTCAATAGATGACAACCTCCGGTACTTCCACAGGCTCTCATCAGCTCCATGGCAACCCTGAAAGGCAGATAATCACAGTTACCTTCTTTCTTTGGTTGAAGAGACAGAGCCATTGTCCCTTGAAGGCGCATTCAATCAGAAGATAAAAGCAGTGTAGGACTTGATTTACCTAAATGTGACCTTTCCAGGAACACCTATGATTTGTACATGAATCCATTCAGCATAGAGCTATTTGGGCATCTTTAGCAATTACTCTTCTCAGTTCCAGTGAATGCTGAAAAGAGAATCCCAGCCATTAGGCCTCCATTCTAGTGAACCTGTTTGCGGGGGAGGGTGTGGGTTGTCTGCATGGCATATCACATGCTGTGAGCCAGAATTGTCTCTGGGGAAGGGAAAGGGTGAATCTAGAAAAGAAGGAACCTTTCTTGTCAGCTCCTATAATCTTGGTTTTCTTTCCCACAGATATGTATGAGCTGTTTAAAGAATTACTTAGAAAATTTGGGGAAAAAATGAATTAGCTGGAAATGTGATCACACCCATATACACAGAGACTGTGCCTTGCCCATGGCCAGAGGTTGTGACAGGTTCCAGAGGACTTAGGTAGAGAGGAAAGGTCTGCTTAATGCATGGCATGAATGTCTAAGGACAGCAAGCTCAGAAATAATGCAGGACACCTACTTCATGTCCTCTGTCGCTCAAGACATCTCTGGTTTGGAGTAGGAGATGCTGAAGTTAAGGCTATGTTCTCAGCTTGTGCCTGCCTCTGAGGACTATGTACTTCTGACACGGGTAAGCAGGTGGTCTTGAAAGGGTTTTACCTCGATTTGAGACTTAAACTCAGGGCTCAGACCTGATCGAATCCTGCTTGAGACTTGAACCCATGTGGCTGGAGCTTGGATACCAGCCAAAACCCTGTCTGGGACTCGAACCCATGTGGCCAGGACTTAATCCAGCACTCACCCAACATCTGGACCCACCAAGGCTCAGGTTCTTCATGCCTCAATGCAGAAGGAATTCAGCAAGAAGCAGAGTGATAGACAAGAAGAGGCTTTATTAGGATAGGGTACTTGTAAGAGGTGTAAGCGGGCAGGCAGGAAAGCTCTGCTCTGCTCTCTCTTCAATTGAGTGGGCAGCAATATATATAGGATGGTAGAAGACTGCCCCCCTCAAGTAGACATAGATGCAGGACATACATCATTGGTTGCTTCTTTGCCAGCTCTTCCTTCATCAGCTGTTTATCCCCAGTCACAGTTACCTTCTTTCTTTGGTTGAAGAGACAGAGCCATTGTCCCTTGAAGGCGCATTCAATCAGAAGATAAAAGCAGTGTAGGACTTGATTTACCTAAATGTGACCTTTCCAGGAACACCTATGATTTGTACATGAATCCATTCAGCATAGAGCTATTTGGGCATCTTTAGCAATTACTCTTCTCAGTTCCAGTGAATGCTGAAAAGAGAATCCCAGCCATTAGGCCTCCATTCTAGTGAACCTGTTTGCGGGAGGGTGTGGGTTGTCTGCATGGCATATCACATGCTGTGAGCCAGAATTGTCTCTGGGGAAGGGAAAGGGTGAATCTAGAAAAGAAGGAACCTTTCTTGTCAGCTCCTATAATCTTGGTTTTCTTTCCCACAGATATGTATGAGCTGTTTAAAGAATTACTTAGAAAATTTGGGGAAAAAATGAATTAGCTGGAAATGTGATCACACCCATATACACAGAGACTGTGCCTTGCCCATGGCCAGAGGTTGTGACAGGTTCCAGAGGACTTAGGTAGAGAGGAAAGGTCTGCTTAATGCATGGCATGAATGTCTAAGGACAGCAAGCTCAGAAATAATGCAGGACACCTACTTCATGTCCTCTGTCGCTCAAGACATCTCTGGTTTGGAGTAGGAGATGCTGAAGTTAAGGCTATGTTCTCAGCTTGTGCCTGCCTCTGAGGACTATGTACTTCTGACACGGGTAAGCAGGTGGTCTTGAAAGGGTTTTACCTCGATTTGAGACTTAAACTCAGGGCTCAGACCTGATCGAATCCTGCTTGAGACTTGAACCCATGTGGCTGGAGCTTGGATACCAGCCAAAACCCTGTCTGGGACTCGAACCCATGTGGCCAGGACTTAATCCAGCACTCACCCAACATCTGGACCCACCAAGGCTCAGGTTCTTCATGCCTCAATGCAGAAGGAATTCAGCAAGAAGCAGAGTGATAGACAAGAAGAGGCTTTATTAGGATAGGGTACTTGTAAGAGGTGTAAGCGGGCAGGCAGGAAAGCTCTGCTCTGCTCTCTCTTCAATTGAGTGGGCAGCAATATATATAGGATGGTAGAAGACTGCCCCCCTCAAGTAGACATAGATGCAGGACATACATCATTGGTTGCTTCTTTGCCAGCTCTTCCTTCATCAGCTGTTTATCCCCAGTCAAGCCTGCTTTACTGAACAAGGAGCTGCTCTCCTGAGTTATCGTCAACTCATTGGCCTCCCAACCTTTCTCAGGTTTCACCCTTCTACCTACCTTCCCCTACTAGGACTCTACAACCACCTACCTGTTCTACTCTGTCCCTATCAGTCCAAGTAGCCAAACTCCAAGTGATGGATGAATGATGCCTAGAGCTTTCAATCCAGGAAGGCCCTGGCCTCCTCGTGCCCAGTCCTGCTGCTGAGAGGCTGCACACCTCTGAGTGGACAATTCTAGGTGGGTGTTTTACTATTGTGTTTTTTTTTATTTGGCCACTTCTACTGGTCTTTCATTTATTTCCATCTTTGTTCCTTGGCCTGTGTGGGCCTCGCATTGCCGTGGCCTCTCTCGCTGCAGAGCACCAGCTCTGGGCACATGCACTCCAGAGCTTTGGCTCAGTAGTTGGACACATCGGTCCAGCTGCTGTGCGGCACGTGGAATCTTCCCAGGCCAGGGATCAAACCAGTGCCCCTTGCACTGCACCACCAGGGAAGCCCCAGGCGGGTGTTTAATTCACACCAGGCAGCACTCCCCAGCATTTAGGGCCAGCTGCTTCTTCTCCCAAGTTTGGTCATCTTCACGAACTTAGAGAGTTCACTAGCTGGAGTCCTTTCTGCCCAGATAAGTAGGGCACACTGGCTGCCAGTGGATTATTCTTACTCTCCAAACACTCAAGTTTGCCTGTTTCCTGACAGTGAAAATCAATAATGATGTTCAGTTCAGAGAGCTGTTCTCTGCAGCAGGAACCCCATGGCCTTGACTCTTAGCCAGGTGTAAATTCTTTGGAAACAGAAGGAATGAAGTGGGCCCCAAAGAAATTTACCTCATGCAGAAGGAATTCAGCAAGAAGCAGAGTGATAGACAAGAAGAGGCTTTATTAGGATAGGGTACTTGTAAGAGGTGTAAGCGGGCAGGCAGGAAAGCTCTGCTCTGCTCTCTCTTCAATTGAGTGGGCAGCAATATATATAGGATGGTAGAAGACTGCCCCCCTCAAGTAGACATAGATGCAGGACATACATCATTGGTTGCTTCTTTGCCAGCTCTTCCTTCATCAGCTGTTTATCCCCAGTCAAGCCTGCTTTACTGAACAAGGAGCTGCTCTCCTGAGTTATCGTCAACTCATTGGCCTCCCAACCTTTCTCAGGTTTCACCCTTCTACCTACCTTCCCCTACTAGGACTCTACAACCACCTACCTGTTCTACTCTGTCCCTATCAGTCCAAGTAGCCAAACTCCAAGTGATGGATGAATGATGCCTAGAGCTTTCAATCCAGGAAGGCCCTGGCCTCCTCGTGCCCAGTCCTGCTGCTGAGAGGCTGCACACCTCTGAGTGGACAATTCTAGGTGGGTGTTTTACTATTGTGTTTTTTTTTATTTGGCCACTTCTACTGGTCTTTCATTTATTTCCATCTTTGTTCCTTGGCCTGTGTGGGCCTCGCATTGCCGTGGCCTCTCTCGCTGCAGAGCACCAGCTCTGGGCACATGCACTCCAGAGCTTTGGCTCAGTAGTTGGACACATCGGTCCAGCTGCTGTGCGGCACGTGGAATCTTCCCAGGCCAGGGATCAAACCAGTGCCCCTTGCACTGCACCACCAGGGAAGCCCCAGGCGGGTGTTTAATTCACACCAGGCAGCACTCCCCAGCATTTAGGGCCAGCTGCTTCTTCTCCCAAGTTTGGTCATCTTCACGAACTTAGAGAGTTCACTAGCTGGAGTCCTTTCTGCCCAGATAAGTAGGGCACACTGGCTGCCAGTGGATTATTCTTACTCTCCAAACACTCAAGTTTGCCTGTTTCCTGACAGTGAAAATCAATAATGATGTTCAGTTCAGAGAGCTGTTCTCTGCAGCAGGAACCCCATGGCCTTGACTCTTAGCCAGGTGTAAATTCTTTGGAAACAGAAGGAATGAAGTGAGAAGTTCAGTCTACCTTCAGATATATGTGTGTTACTGGGACTAGGATTTCATAGACACCTGCATTTTAGCTTTTGTTCCACAATTAATTACTGGATATACTGGTGAATTCAACAGATGCCTGTGGAGATTCTGTTGCCTGCCCCACCCTATGCCAAGAGCTAGAGAAACAAAGGCGTAAAAGACATAGGCCTTGCCCTTGAGGAGCTCCTAAGCTAAGATATGCCTGGTAACATACATAACATACAGCTGTCTCACCTGTACTCCATGGCTTCCTTGGAACACACAGAGAGAGGGAGTCTTATCAGCCCCTTGGCCCTCTGCAGGACTCAGTTAAAACCAAGGGACGTTTGCACAGAGCTGGTCTCCTGGAAGGAGAAAGAGGGAGAAAACAAACATTTTAAGCCAAATCTCTGTGTAGAGATTATTTTAAAGGCTAAATGGATCTGCCATTTTATTGTCCCTATGTTACAGATGGAAAAACTGAGCTTTTAAGATTGTGAATCACCCGGATCCTGCAAAGAGGCAGATTCGATTCAGTGGGGCTGGGGCGGGGCCTGAAATGCTGCAGTTCTCATTACATCCTAGGAGATGCCCCTGCCATTGGTCCCTGAACAATCCTTTGAGTAGTGAGAGACTCCAAGATCTGTGCTTTCCCCTCTGGACCAGTTTCTACAGGGTTGAAAATTAAGAAAGAAATCTGCTTCCTCTCTTCCCCAACTTCCAACCATTTTGTCCTTCTCAAAATCAAGAACTTGGAATGCTTTTTTGTTTTATATCCTCCTCTCCACCTTCTCCTTTCTTCTGAAAAAGGACTGGTATTCTCAGGGAGGCAAGCAGGGCCTAGGCCCTGCTATTCCAGTTTCAGCTTTAATCATCTGCAGAAGGTCAAAATGGATAGCATCGGTGTTATTTAGCTAGGAGAACAGTCACCAATTTATACCACAAAATCAAAAAGAAACCAGTCAGGATATTGGATTTTTTTTGTTTTTGTGTTTGCTTGTCTATAAATACCCTCAAGTATTGAGTGGTGCTTGAATTTGATCCCACTGTGCTAATTTTCTCCCGGTTCCTGGGGCTTTAATTAAAGTAACTCACCCAGGGACCTTGCTAGAACTTAGCCCTCTGTGATCCTCCTCTGAGGCAGGCATGCTGCACCTGCCTTTAATAGAGGCGGAAACACAGGGAGGGATTCTGTTAGGTGTTGGGTACACAGTAGGGGCATACTTTTTTAAATCGTCGCACAAATGAATGCATGCCTAAATGAAATAACAGGAGAAAGTGTCACTTTGAAAGGAAACTATGGTGATAAACAAGGTGTTTGAACTGACCTTGCTTTGGATAATCAGTTGCTTTATATTCCAGTGTACAATCAGTTTTGCGGGTGGGCATGGGCCTGCATGGTTAAACTGTGCCTGGTACTTATTAGGGGGGCTCTGAGGCCACCCCAGGGCCTCCATACACACCAAGTTCCCAATTATAATATCCTGTCCCCTCCCTGTTAATTCAACTGTTACTCTATTCTTTCAAAATTTAATTTCAAGTCTGCCTCCTCCTGGGGACCTTCCCACGCTGGCCCCCCCACCCGGCACACTGGTTCACACCCTGTTTTTGCTGCCTTCTGTGTCTTTCCATACAAGCATGTACTCAGATATTTATGTCGCATCTACAACGAGAGTCCTGATTGTACCCTGCCTACCCCGGTGAGCCACAAGTTCCTCAAGGGCAGAGGCTTCCAGAACACGGGCTTTGAGCAGAGAGCTGGCCCAGCACACATGGGCTCCTGGCTGGTCCTGTGATATAGCAGTGCTGAGCAGGGCGCCGTCCTGCCATCCAGACGGCACAGAGCCAGACTGGGAACAAGGGCCATCTCTGCGCATGCTCTCCACCTTCTCCTTTCTTCTGAAAAGGACTGGTATTCTCAGGGAGGCAAGCAGGGCCTAGGCCCTGCTATTCCAGTTTCAGCTTTAATCATCTGCAGAAGGTCAAAATGGATAGCATCGGTGTTATTTAGCTAGGAGAACAGTCACCAATTTATACCACAAAATCAAAAAGAAACCAGTCAGGATATTGGATTTTTTTTGTTTTTGTGTTTGCTTGTCTATAAATACCCTCAAGTATTGAGTGGTGCTTGAATTTGATCCCACTGTGCTAATTTTCTCCCGGTTCCTGGGGCTTTAATTAAAGTAACTCACCCAGGGACCTTGCTAGAACTTAGCCCTCTGTGATCCTCCTCTGAGGCAGGCATGCTGCACCTGCCTTTAATAGAGGCGGAAACACAGGGAGGGATTCTGTTAGGTGTTGGGTACACAGTAGGGGCATACTTTTTAACTCGTCGCACAAATGAATGCATGCCTAAATGAAATAACAGGAGAAAGTGTCACTTTGAAAGGAAACTATGGTGATAAACAAGGTGTTTGAACTGACCTTGCTTTGGATAATCAGTTGCTTTATATTCCAGTGTACAATCAGTTTTGCGGGTGGGCATGGGCCTGCATGGTTAAACTGTGCCTGGTACTTATTAGGGGGGCTCTGAGGCCACCCCAGGGCCTCCATACACACCAAGTTCCCAATTATAATATCCTGTCCCCTCCCTGTTAATTCAACTGTTACTCTATTCTTTCAAAATTTAATTTCAAGTCTGCCTCCTCCTGGGGACCTTCCCACGCTGGCCCCCCCACCCGGCACACTGGTTCACACCCTGTTTTTGCTGCCTTCTGTGTCTTTCCATACAAGCATGTACTCAGATATTTATGTCGCATCTACAACGAGAGTCCTGATTGTACCCTGCCTACCCCGGTGAGCCACAAGTTCCTCAAGGGCAGAGGCTTCCAGAACACGGGCTTTGAGCAGAGAGCTGGCCCAGCACACATGGGCTCCTGGCTGGTCCTGTGATATAGCAGTGCTGAGCAGGGCGCCGTCCTGCCATCCAGACGGCACAGAGCCAGACTGGGAACAAGGGCCATCTCTGCGCATGGGACCTTTGTGTCCACTGGGGACCCAGATCACCCAAAGCCATCGTGAGACTGGTTGTCATGGCATCACCAACAAAGTCCACAGAGGTCTTGATTATCACAGGGCTTCGTCAAGCTGGGCACATGCTCCCAGTTAGTTACACTGAGTTCAGCAGAAGTAGCTTTATGATGAAGTGTAGTGTGAGCAAACCCTTACTGCAATGAGAAGCTTGGATTCTGTTCCTGGTCCTGCTTCTAACCAGTCAGTTGAAGGTAAACAAATCATTAAGTATTTCTGGCCCTCAACTGGATTCAATCAAAAGCGTTAAGATTCTATGATGCAGTGAATGCTTGGGATTTTGGATTCTCGGGTTGAAGATTTTATGAAAACAGGTGTGAGTCAGTGACAGTGTTTCCTCATCTCTCTCTATACTTAGCACCAGGGAGGCAGACTCAATCATTCCTCAGTGAAGCATGGGCTCCTGAGCAGCGGGTGAGGCATGATTGGGCATCTTAAGAACTTAAAGTGCGGCCAAGACGAATAGGGGGAGGGCTTGTCCTGTGACTTTTTGGGCAGCTCAGGGACCAGAGGGGTAGAAGTCATGGGGAGGCAACTTTAAGCTTAGTTTAGTAACTACTCGTTAACAGTTCAGTGCATCTGAGCATCAGGTAGGGAGCTCTCCATCTCTGTAGGCATTCAAATAGAGACTGGGTGAGCATTTTTAAAAAATTGTAGAAGAGGTTTTTCTTCTAATGATCTTGCGTAAGATCTGAATACCTGTACCATAGCTTCCGTAAGTATCTATCTATAAATGGAGGATAATAAGACAATTGTTTACTTTATTTGAAATAATCCAAGGTCTACATGGAAAAAAAAGGTAAAGAAAAAGAGTGTAATGAATAATGGGAAGGGGAATAAGTTGAATCTTAGCATCTATTTACAGAATAGTTCTCTATTTCTTGAAAATAGTCAAAAATGGAAATGCTGAAATTTGAATCTGATTTCCAAATATCTAGGGGAAGATTCTATTTGAATGGACTCCAAATTATGTGAACCCTTCCCAGAAGCCTTTTTTTTTTTTTTCTTTTTAAGAGGAACAACTTCTTGTAACACCAGCTTTTGCTCCTTGATTCTCTCTCACATGGGGATGAATGTGGAGTTCACTTAAACAGTGGTACATTGGTGTGCGTCTCTGAGCAGCCCCATCTGGGAGGAGGAGAAAGAGAAGCAGAGGTCCCTGACTCAAGGGGAAGTATCATCTCGTCCTGTTTGTCATGTCTGCTGAGAGATAATAGTTTTCTCCTCCAGCTTATGAGGGTATCACATGGAGGCTACAGAAGTGAGACGAAATGGAGGTTTCTTTGCCTCCCAGCCTCTTGCCCCAAGAAAGGGTTTGATTTTGAGCAGGTAGTTTCTCACCTTGCTGTTTGGTGATGGCTGTGAACAGGCTGAACCCTTTACTGTCTGTGTGAGGTAGGGGCACCAGGAAGGGGTTTGTCTTCCCCCATCACTGTCCTACATTTTGTCCAATGCTTGAAATTATCGTCAGAGTTTTCATGTTGATGGTGGTTTTGATGCTATCACCTAGCTAGATCTTCCTTCCCTTAAAAGAAAACAATTAACCTTTGTAGAAAGATCAAATCTTAAGCTAAAAAGGTTAAAAAAAAAGACCTCCTCTTGCATGAAGGACCAATAGCCAGACTTGCAGTCCCCAAATTTTGTGCATGATGCTTTCTTAAAAAAAAAAAAAATGTCTGAAGGGCAAAAAAGGGAAATTTGAATAACTGAGTTAAATGTTATAATAGGAGATTCCATTCCCAGAAAACAAAAGTATATTATAAAATGGTCTCATCATGTCCCATTGTGTTTTTAGTAATATTGCCAGCATCCTGGTTTTTTTCTCACTTGGTCATCTGGGTACCCTGTCAACCTCCTTAAGTGCTAGGAGGGCCCAGCTGAGGCTGAGTAGGACCCTTTGGTGCCCGCTGAGAACCCTTTGCTGAGTTGCTCTGTTCTCTAAAGGAGAAAAGACACATCTTATCATAAGGGCCAATATTTTCCCTTTTTTATCGTTACGCATCACTCTTATTTAACAAAAAAGGGCAGGAGCATTAACATATGCAATAAATGCACAAGTGCTTTCTTTAGACTCTAAACTCAAAGAAGGATGGGACTGTGCCTGTCTTGATCTCTCGTTATTCTCCCATGGCTCAGTGCCAGCATACAGGGCTGCTTAGGAAATACATGTTCCATGAATTAATGCGTGACCGTTGTCCAGGTGGATGTGGCAAAGGGGTGGAGGTGGCCCCGGGGCTCAGCAGGCAGAGAGCACGGTTGTGACCTGTCACTGCTGTCTGGTGGAGAGGGTCCATGTTTGGCCTGCGTGCTGTTTGACGGCGGAACATGTGAAAGTTAAGAGGTGCCTGTCATGGGGGGGTTGGGGTCACCGGGGCTGTCAGCAGCATGCCCGGAGCCTGGAGAACAGACTGCACCTGCTTAATTATAGATGCCCGTCCAGCTGCTCGACCGCTCCCTGGCTGTAATTACGGCCCTCGTAGCCACCGTGCAGCCAGGCCAACTAGAATCACCTAGCTCTGCCTGGAGAGGGACTTATTTTGCTTTTATTTTTAATTTTTTAAAGCAGAAATAAAACCAGTGTTTTTGGATGTAACGCTCACTTCCTATACTGCACGAGGCCTTCACCAGGCTTCCTTGCCTTAGAAAACCAACAAGTGATAGCTATTTGTTTGACTTAAGGGCAAAAAAAATATCCACTGTGATTGGTTTTCCTTGAATCAATCTGTCCTTTGGGATTAATTTAAATCAACCGTACTCTCCCTCCTTTCCTCTATGGTCATATGTACCTAGGAGATTAAGGAAAAGAACGTTTCCGATGACTTTGCAGCCTCTGGAGCCGGTTGCTGACCTTGTCTTTGCCTTTTCTTCCCCAAAGGCAACTGTTTGGGTTTGGCTGAAAAGCTCATTTGAGTTTCTCTGTAACTTTTTTTTGGCCAACCCATTACTATACTGAATTTTGTGTTATTTTTTCCCCCATTTTTTAATGATTTTTTTTTTACCACCTATATGCACATTTTCTTAAACAGTATTGTTTTGTCTTACTTACTTTTTAGTTTTACTTTTTAGCACCATCCTATATAAATTCTTTATGATTCACCCACATTGATGTGACTGTAGTTTATGTCATTTCATTGATTAATATCAAAATTCATTTATCTACTCTCCTTACTCATGGACCTCTGGGTTATTTCAAAGTTTTTGCTGTTAGGGCCAATACTGTATTCTGGGGCGCATTGCACCTATAGTTTCTTTAGATGATGTACTCAGGTGTGGAGCTGAGAGTTCAGTAGGCCTTTGTGTGTCCAACTTTACTAGGTAATGATAAGTTACTTACTAGGTAATGATGAATTGTTTTCCACAGTGAGTGTAACAATGGATGCTACCACCAGACATAAATATACTTGAGTTTGGAATTTCCAGTTACTTTATACCTTCACAATGTTTGGTGTTACCGAACAAATTCTGCTAATGTGGTGGGTGGTATGTCCTGTCATGGGGTTCACCACCGGAGGGCAGCTGCACCTGCTTAATTATAGATGCCCGTCCAGCTGCTCGACCGCTCCCTGGCTGTAATTACGGCCCTCGTAGCCACCGTGCAGCCAGGCCAACTAGAATCACCTAGCTCTGCCTGGAGAGGGACTTATTTTGCTTTTATTTTTAATTTTTTAAAGCAGAAATAAAACCAGTGTTTTTGGATGTAACGCTCACTTCCTATACTGCACGAGGCCTTCACCAGGCTTCCTTGCCTTAGAAAACCAACAAGTGATAGCTATTTGTTTGACTTAAGGGCAAAAAAAATATCCACTGTGATTGGTTTTCCTTGAATCAATCTGTCCTTTGGGATTAATTTAAATCAACCGTACTCTCCCTCCTTTCCTCTATGGTCATATGTACCTAGGAGATTAAGGAAAAGAACGTTTCCGATGACTTTGCAGCCTCTGGAGCCGGTTGCTGACCTTGTCTTTGCCTTTTCTTCCCCAAAGGCAACTGTTTGGGTTTGGCTGAAAAGCTCATTTGAGTTTCTCTGTAACTTTTTTTTGGCCAACCCATTACTATACTGAATTTTGTGTTATTTTTTCCCCCATTTTTTAATGATTTTTTTTTTACCACCTATATGCACATTTTCTTAAACAGTATTGTTTTGTCTTACTTACTTTTTAGTTTTACTTTTTAGCACCATCCTATATAAATTCTTTATGATTCACCCACATTGATGTGACTGTAGTTTATGTCATTTCATTGATTAATATCAAAATTCATTTATCTACTCTCCTTACTCATGGACCTCTGGGTTATTTCAAAGTTTTTGCTGTTAGGGCCAATACTGTATTCTGGGGCGCATTGCACCTATAGTTTCTTTAGATGATGTACTCAGGTGTGGAGCTGAGAGTTCAGTAGGCCTTTGTGTGTCCAACTTTACTAGGTAATGATAAGTTACTTACTAGGTAATGATGAATTGTTTTCCACAGTGAGTGTAACAATGGATGCTACCACCAGACATAAATATACTTGAGTTTGGAATTTCCAGTTACTTTATACCTTCACAATATTTGGTGTTACCGAACTTTTAAATTTCTGCTAATGTGGTGGGTGGTATGTCATTATACTTTGAATTTGTATTTCTCTGATTATTAATGAAATTGAGAATCTTTTCATGTACCTACAGGTTATTGATCTTTCCAGAAAAGTCTGTTCATTCTTTTGGTGCATTTTTCTATTGTACTTTTGGTCTGTTTCTTACTGCTTCAGAGGCAGTTACACATTTGTTGCAAATGTGTATGTGTGTGTGTGTGTGTGTGTGTGTGTGTGCAGTTGCTCAGTCGTGTGACTCTGAAGCTCCACAGACTGTAACCCTCCAGGCTCCTCTATCCATGGAATTTTCTAGGCAAGAACACTGGAGTGGGGCTTCCCTGGTGGTCCAGTGGCTGCGCGTCTGCCTTGCAATGCGGGATCGATCCCTGGTCCAGGAAGATCCCACATGCCTCAGAGCAGCTAAGTCCCTGTGCCCCAACGACTGAGGCTGCACACCCTAGAGTCCACGCTCTGTTACAAGAGATCACTGTGGTGAGAAGCCTGTGCACCCCAGCCTCCATGCACCGCAACTAGAGAAAGCCTGCACCGTGACAAAGACACAGGGCAGCCAATAAAGAAGTATTTTTAAAAAACCCACTGGAGTGGGTTGCCATTTCCTTCTCCAGGAGATCTTCCTGACCCCCAGGATCAAACCATGTCTCTTGTGTCTCCTGCATTAGCAGGTAGATTCTTTAACACTGCCACCTGGGAAGCAAATATCTCCTGCTAATTGGTGGCTAATCTTTTCAGTTGCAAAGAATGAAACTTGGTGGATCTTGAACATGTCATTTTTCACATCTATGCTTCTGTTTCTTTTTTTTTTTTTCTTTTCCCCATCATGCCTCTTTTATTTATATTTATTTTCACCCATCTTTTTATTCTTTGGCATGTGTGGGCCTCCCATTGCAGAGGCCTCTCTCACTGCAGGGCACCGGCTCTGGGCATTTGCATTCCAGAACGCTGGCTCTCAATTGGACACACTGGTCCAGCCACTCCACGGCATGTGGGATCTTTCCGGGCCAGGGATGGAACCGGTGCACCTTGCACTGCAAGGCGGACTCTTTACCCACTGGATCAACTGGGAAGCCCTATGATTCTGTTTCTATTTGGGTAAATGAGCATGCTGATGCAACCCTACAGACTCAGCAGTTAGTGATGGCAAAATGGGTTGATGTGCATGAAGGCACATTTCCAAAGTAAAGCGACATACGTGCATATAGAAAGTCTAGTTTTCTTTTTACATTATCAATAATACCTCCATTCTTACATCAAAACGTACTCTCTGGGAATATATATATATATATATATATATATATATATATATATATATATATTTGGTTTTGAGCTGGTTTTCAAATTCCACTTGGTGCCTTTTGGAATTGAATTTGTTCGTTTGCCTATTATGTTTGTCCCTCTAGAATGTACACTCCAGAGGGCAAGAATTTTTATCTTACTTGTTCATTGTTGCATGCCTAACAATTTCAAATGGTGCCTGGCACATAGTAGTTGCTCAAAGAAATATTTGCAATGCGGATCGATCCCTGGTCCAGGAAGATCCCACATGCCTCAGAGCAGCTAAGTCCCTGTGCCCCAACGACTGAGGCTGCACACCCTAGAGTCCACGCTCTGTTACAAGAGATCACTGTGGTGAGAAGCCTGTGCACCCCAGCCTCCATGCACCGCAACTAGAGAAAGCCTGCACCGTGACAAAGACACAGGGCAGCCAATAAAGAAGTATTTTTAAAAAACCCACTGGAGTGGGTTGCCATTTCCTTCTCCAGGAGATCTTCCTGACCCCCAGGATCAAACCATGTCTCTTGTGTCTCCTGCATTAGCAGGTAGATTCTTTAACACTGCCACCTGGGAAGCAAATATCTCCTGCTAATTGGTGGCTAATCTTTTCAGTTGCAAAGAATGAAACTTGGTGGATCTTGAACATGTCATTTTTCACATCTATGCTTCTGTTTCTTTTTTTTTTTTTCTTTTCCCCATCATGCCTCTTTTATTTATATTTATTTTCACCCATCTTTTTATTCTTTGGCATGTGTGGGCCTCCCATTGCAGAGGCCTCTCTCACTGCAGGGCACCGGCTCTGGGCATTTGCATTCCAGAACGCTGGCTCTCAATTGGACACACTGGTCCAGCCACTCCACGGCATGTGGGATCTTTCCGGGCCAGGGATGGAACCGGTGCACCTTGCACTGCAAGGCGGACTCTTTACCCACTGGATCAACTGGGAAGCCCTATGATTCTGTTTCTATTTGGGTAAATGAGCATGCTGATGCAACCCTACAGACTCAGCAGTTAGTGATGGCAAAATGGGTTGATGTGCATGAAGGCACATTTCCAAAGTAAAGCGACATACGTGCATATAGAAAGTCTAGTTTTCTTTTTACATTATCAATAATACCTCCATTCTTACATCAAAACGTACTCTCTGGGAATATATATATATATATATATATATATATATATATATATATTTGGTTTTGAGCTGGTTTTCAAATTCCACTTGGTGCCTTTTGGAATTGAATTTGTTCGTTTGCCTATTATGTTTGTCCCTCTAGAATGTACACTCCAGAGGGCAAGAATTTTTATCTTACTTGTTCATTGTTGCATGCCTAACAATTTCAAATGGTGCCTGGCACATAGTAGTTGCTCAAAGAAATATTTGCCCAGTGACTGACTAAGCCAGTGGTGTTAGTAGTAGTCAGGAGAGCATTGTTGTGTAATCATCCAAATGATGTATTTAGGATTTGCTCCCTGTTCAAACAACTTTCAAACTGATGCAGTGTATTGCTCAGTGTATCTCTGGCCTTCTCCTTTCCAGAGAGGGTAGGTGGAGCCAGAGGAAAAGAGCTATGCCCTAGGGATCTGAGAGCTTAGTGTTTAGACTTGTAACTGGGGCCCCCTGATGGGCTGGCACTTCTCTGATGGCACATTTCCAGGGTGAGACCAGAATTTCCCAGGGTGTTTTTTTTTTCCCCGTCCTTCTGCATGGTTGCTGTCAAATTTGCTGCTTTTACAAACCCAGTTGGTTTTTGCTTTGTTGCTATGGAAACTGGAGCTGGTAGTTTGGGGGGAGTGTGTGTGCCTGCGAGTGCTGGGGGAAGGAACGTTGTGGAAGTGGTGGAGAACCAGAGCTGGGTGGTGGCCGAGCAGTGAGTGAGGACATCAGGAGTAGTGAGAGAAGGCTCTGGGAAGGCCCTGCCCACTTGGGCAGTGACTCTCTTCAGAGAGCTTTGATTTCACGTGGTGCACACTTGGGGAACAGACATCTCTTTGTAGATCTGCTGGGTTCCCCTGGCTCCAGTCCAGCCCTTCAGTGGAACATCTGGAAAGCCTGGGCCCCTCCCTGTGCCAAAGCCACTGAGCCCTGGAGACAGAGATCAATGACCTCCTCTTGGCTGCTCTTTAACCCGTGTCCCAGACAAGCGTTTTTTGGGGAACCAGTGAGGAATGCAGACCTTTGATGCCAAGTCTGTGGGCTGCTGCAGAAAGACTTTCACTTCTTCTCAAGGGGTGGGAGCAGAGAAAGGGTCTGGGTAGGGAAAGCAATGAGCGTTTGGCTTTTCAGGAAATCAGAACCCACGTGGGAAGCCCTGCTTCCTATTCACTGGTTCTCAGGCTGAGAAAAGAGCAAGCTGAGCTATTGCCTAATGTTAGTGCTCCCTCATGCTGGGGCTGATATTACACTCCAGAGGGCAAGAATTTTTATCTTACTTGTTCATTGTTGCATGCCTAACAATTTCAAATGGTGCCTGGCACATAGTAGTTGCTCAAAGAAATATTTGCCCAGTGACTGACTAAGCCAGTGGTGTTAGTAGTAGTCAGGAGAGCATTGTTGTGTAATCATCCAAATGATGTATTTAGGATTTGCTCCCTGTTCAAACAACTTTCAAACTGATGCAGTGTATTGCTCAGTGTATCTCTGGCCTTCTCCTTTCCAGAGAGGGTAGGTGGAGCCAGAGGAAAAGAGCTATGCCCTAGGGATCTGAGAGCTTAGTGTTTAGACTTGTAACTGGGGCCCCCTGATGGGCTGGCACTTCTCTGATGGCACATTTCCAGGGTGAGACCAGAATTTCCCAGGGTGTTTTTTTTTTCCCCGTCCTTCTGCATGGTTGCTGTCAAATTTGCTGCTTTTACAAACCCAGTTGGTTTTTGCTTTGTTGCTATGGAAACTGGAGCTGGTAGTTTGGGGGGAGTGTGTGTGCCTGCGAGTGCTGGGGGAAGGAACGTTGTGGAAGTGGTGGAGAACCAGAGCTGGGTGGTGGCCGAGCAGTGAGTGAGGACATCAGGAGTAGTGAGAGAAGGCTCTGGGAAGGCCCTGCCCACTTGGGCAGTGACTCTCTTCAGAGAGCTTTGATTTCACGTGGTGCACACTTGGGGAACAGACATCTCTTTGTAGATCTGCTGGGTTCCCCTGGCTCCAGTCCAGCCCTTCAGTGGAACATCTGGAAAGCCTGGGCCCCTCCCTGTGCCAAAGCCACTGAGCCCTGGAGACAGAGATCAATGACCTCCTCTTGGCTGCTCTTTAACCCGTGTCCCAGACAAGCGTTTTTTGGGGAACCAGTGAGGAATGCAGACCTTTGATGCCAAGTCTGTGGGCTGCTGCAGAAAGACTTTCACTTCTTCTCAAGGGGTGGGAGCAGAGAAAGGGTCTGGGTAGGGAAAGCAATGAGCGTTTGGCTTTTCAGGAAATCAGAACCCACGTGGGAAGCCCTGCTTCCTATTCACTGGTTCTCAGGCTGAGAAAAGAGCAAGCTGAGCTATTGCCTAATGTTAGTGCTCCCTCATGCTGGGGCTGATATTAGGGTCGGGGCTTGCAGCTAGAGACTGATTTGGCTCTAATCCCCACAGGCAATCTTTGCAACCTTGGGAGACAATTTTGAAAAAGCACGGGGTGATTTTTTCTTATTAATATGTACATAATTTATCACACACTGGGATGTGCTAAAGACAGTTAAAGAATTCATGATGCATAATAGATAGGGATAAATATGCCATGTGATTGCCTGTTCTGCAGTAACATTTTATAACCCATGTGTTAGGTTGCATGTTTACTATTTATCATAAAAAAATACATGTATACACAACAGAAAAAATATAGGAAGAGTAGAAATGCCTTCAACCCATCCCTCAATAAATGCCTTCTTCCTACTTGAGGCTAGATGCCCAAGGTCAGTTTGCCTTTGGTGTCATTAATATAAAAGCTCTTCTATTCTTTTCTTATCGCATACAGTAGATATTCAGTAAGTGCCACTTGAACTGTTGATAGGAATGTGGCTATTCTGCTGAAGGTTTCTCCCATTGGCAAACCTGTTCTGGTACTATAGAGACAAACCATCAGATCTGAAACAGAAAAATGTAGGAAAACAAGGTAAATGTCTGTAGCTAAGGAGCCTTTTGTACCTCCTTATAATGGAATAATAAACTACCATCACAAACCTTGAGGCTGATCTGTGTATATTAATGGAGCAATATGTTCAACTAAAATGGTTAAATGAATAAAGTAAGTTGGAATAGTATGTGTCGTTTGTGCAAAAAGAAACACACATGCATACACACACACTAGGCCTGTGTGCACAAAAAAATCTTACGTTTGAAATGTGGGAAGGGGAACTGAAAGATGTCTGTGTTTCCCCACTGTACCTTTTAAGTCATTGACATTGTTACCCAGAGCTTATAAATATTTTACCTCTGTTTGTCTGAATTCCTCATTAGAAAGACTTTCACTTCTTCTCAAGGGGTGGGAGCAGAGAAAGGGTCTGGGTAGGGAAAGCAATGAGCGTTTGGCTTTTCAGGAAATCAGAACCCACGTGGGAAGCCCTGCTTCCTATTCACTGGTTCTCAGGCTGAGAAAAGAGCAAGCTGAGCTATTGCCTAATGTTAGTGCTCCCTCATGCTGGGGCTGATATTAGGGTCGGGGCTTGCAGCTAGAGACTGATTTGGCTCTAATCCACACAGGCAATCTTTGCAACCTTGGGAGACAATTTTGAAAAAGCACGGGTGATTTTTTCTTATTAATATGTACATAATTTATCACACACTGGGATGTGCTAAAGACAGTTAAAGAATTCATGATGCATAATAGATAGGGATAAATATGCCATGTGATTGCCTGTTCTGCAGTAACATTTTATAACCCATGTGTTAGGTTGCATGTTTACTATTTATCATAAAAAAATACATGTATACACAACAGAAAAAATATAGGAAGAGTAGAAATGCCTTCAACCCATCCCTCAATAAATGCCTTCTTCCTACTTGAGGCTAGATGCCCAAGGTCAGTTTGCCTTTGGTGTCATTAATATAAAAGCTCTTCTATTCTTTTCTTATCGCATACAGTAGATATTCAGTAAGTGCCACTTGAACTGTTGATAGGAATGTGGCTATTCTGCTGAAGGTTTCTCCCATTGGCAAACCTGTTCTGGTACTATAGAGACAAACCATCAGATCTGAAACAGAAAAATGTAGGAAAACAAGGTAAATGTCTGTAGCTAAGGAGCCTTTTGTACCTCCTTATAATGGAATAATAAACTACCATCACAAACCTTGAGGCTGATCTGTGTATATTAATGGAGCAATATGTTCAACTAAAATGGTTAAATGAATAAAGTAAGTTGGAATAGTATGTGTCGTTTGTGCAAAAAGAAACACACATGCATACACACACACTAGGCCTGTGTGCACAAAAAAATCTTACGTTTGAAATGTGGGAAGGGGAACTGAAAGATGTCTGTGTTTCCCCACTGTACCTTTTAAGTCATTGACATTGTTACCCAGAGCTTATAAATATTTTACCTCTGTTTGTCTGAATTCCTCATTACGCTGCCTCCTTCTGTGCATAACCACCTCCTCTTTCCCCCAACAATTTGCACCTCTCTGTCCCTTTCAGGTCTCAGCACCTTCATAGTCCTTCCTGGTCCCTCCCTGGTAGGGTTTACTCTCCTCTGAAATCCCACAGAACTCCCTGGGTGTATGACTCAGCTATGCATTAGGCCTCCATGAGGTTGTTCTCTGCCTTGTTTTGTGGTGTCAACTCTCCTTCAACCAAACTGTTCTCCTTGAACCAGACTTCAACCAGGAGGGAAGAGAGTACTAGGTACAAGAGAGGCATCAGGCACTCCCATGCGGTCTGAGAGGCAGAGGTCTTTTTGCTTTTGGCTGCTTTGGCTTCCTGTGTCCCTGGAGCTGGACTCTGAGCCACTGACTCTACTGCCCGTTCCCAAGGGCTGCAGGGCTAGGAAACATTGTTCCAGGCCGTCCCACAGGTGTTTTGAATAAGGGTGCAAGGCCCAGCAGTTAGAGCTTCAGCAGACTCAACTCTGCTCTGCCCCAGGGCTAAGTTTGGGCCTGCGCGGCACCCATACTCAGGCACCTACATGCACACGCTCACGCACGGTGTGAGCAGGCTCACCTGGGTGGCTGTACCCGGGCTCCTAGCTCAATGGATGCTCCATCAGCTCTGGGAATTCAGGTACACTTCTGCCCCACATATGAGCTTCCTGAGAGAACCATTTTGAAAAAAACGCCTTTCTGGTTCTCTAGTCTGAAACAGAAAATGTAGGAAAACAAGGTAAATGTCTGTAGCTAAGGAGCCTTTTGTACCTCCTTATAATGGAATAATAAACTACCATCACAAACCTTGAGGCTGATCTGTGTATATTAATGGAGCAATATGTTCAACTAAAATGGTTAAATGAATAAAGTAAGTTGGAATAGTATGTGTCGTTTGTGCAAAAAGAAACACACATGCATACACACACACTAGGCCTGTGTGCACAAAAAAATCTTACGTTTGAAATGTGGGAAGGGGAACTGAAAGATGTCTGTGTTTCCCCACTGTACCTTTTAAGTCATTGACATTGTTACCCAGAGCTTATAAATATTTTACCTCTGTTTGTCTGAATTCCTCATTACGCTGCCTCCTTCTGTGCATAACCACCTCCTCTTTCCCCCAACAATTTGCACCTCTCTGTCCCTTTCAGGTCTCAGCACCTTCATAGTCCTTCCTGGTCCCTCCCTGGTAGGGTTTACTCTCCTCTGAAATCCCACAGAACTCCCTGGGTGTATGACTCAGCTATGCATTAGGCCTCCATGAGGTTGTTCTCTGCCTTGTTTTGTGGTGTCAACTCTCCTTCAACCAAACTGTTCTCCTTGAACCAGACTTCAACCAGGAGGGAAGAGAGTACTAGGTACAAGAGAGGCATCAGGCACTCCCCCATGCGGTCTGAGAGGCAGAGGTCTTTTTGCTTTTGGCTGCTTTGGCTTCCTGTGTCCCTGGAGCTGGACTCTGAGCCACTGACTCTACTGCCCGTTCCCAAGGGCTGCAGGGCTAGGAAACATTGTTCCAGGCCGTCCCACAGGTGTTTTGAATAAGGGTGCAAGGCCCAGCAGTTAGAGCTTCAGCAGACTCAACTCTGCTCTGCCCCAGGGCTAAGTTTGGGCCTGCGCGGCACCCATACTCAGGCACCTACATGCACACGCTCACGCACGGTGTGAGCAGGCTCACCTGGGTGGCTGTACCCGGGCTCCTAGCTCAATGGATGCTCCATCAGCTCTGGGAATTCAGGTACACTTCTGCCCCACATATGAGCTTCCTGAGAGAACCATTTTGAAAAAAACGCCTTTCTGGTTCTCTAGTCTAGTCCCTGGTGCCAAAGCCTCCATAGACTCCCCTCTCTTGAACTTGCTGGGACCCCGCTGTTGGGGAAGGGAGCAACTGGGGACAGTCTGTGGCTTTGAGGGGCTTGGGGGCTGTGGGAAAGGATAGCCAGATGCTTGGTTTGCTCAGTTAATGTGGGGTTGGGGTCCTGGAAAGGAGGGTATACTGAATTTGGCTCCCTAGTTCCTTACGCCTCATAATCACTGGATCTAGACCCTTTTCTAGGCTACTTTGTTTGGAAGAACTTGACTCAGGATGGAAGCTCTCAGGGCCACCCACCAAGCTGCCTCTGTAATGTGGCTCTTGCTACTTCCTACCTAAAGTTAGGACCCCTGAAAGAGTTGCGTTCTGTTTTTCCGGCTGGCTTTCCAGGTCAAGGCAGGTAGCCTCAGCCTCTAGGCCTCTTGGCTGAGAGGCCTTGAACTCTGACATAGCATTCAGTGTTTTCTGTATATTCTGGATGTGGATTTTAAGACTAGAAGGTTTATAGGTTTTCTCCAGTGTCAGAAGAATTCAGGACCTCAAAAAGCTTTAAAATAGTCTCTTTGGGGAATGGTCTTGCATCCTGCTACACTACCCTGGTATAATCTTTCTTCTTATCTCTGCCCCCACCCCCAATATTTAGGAATAAAATACTTCACACACAGGAATATTCTTAACAATTATTTTTCTTTTGAAAGCAATGTAAAACATTGTAACAGAAATATTTCTAAAATGTAAACTTGGTTGCCTCCTTAAGGAGAATGTACTGAACACAACTGATGTGTTTAGTATTTTGGACGTTTTTATGAACACCAATTATTGGCCTGTAGCTTTCAGAGGATCCCAGGTGGCTTTGTTTTTAATTCCTCCCTGCTAGTCCTACTTAATGTCCAGTGTCATAGGTTATAAAGAGAGATCTTAATTGATGTGTAATTGTTTACCTAGGAGACTGAGTATGGCTTCAGCATCTGTTTGGAAGTAAATTGCTGTGTTCATAATCACTGTTTGCTGCTTGGGCAGTACGGAGCTGTGTACTAGACTCCAGAGGAGTGCGTCTTGAATCCGAACGTGCATCAGTGTTGCCAGAAGGGCTGGTTAATGTTCAAACAGCCTTGAACTTGCTGGGACCCCGCTGTTGGGGAAGGGAGCAACTGGGGACAGTCTGTGGCTTTGAGGGGCTTGGGGGCTGTGGGAAAGGATAGCCAGATGCTTGGTTTGCTCAGTTAATGTGGGGTTGGGGTCCTGGAAAGGAGGGTATACTGAATTTGGCTCCCTAGTTCCTTACGCCTCATAATCACTGGATCTAGACCCTTTTCTAGGCTACTTTGTTTGGAAGAACTTGACTCAGGATGGAAGCTCTCAGGGCCACCCACCAAGCTGCCTCTGTAATGTGGCTCTTGCTACTTCCTACCTAAAGTTAGGACCCCTGAAAGAGTTGCGTTCTGTTTTTCCGGCTGGCTTTCCAGGTCAAGGCAGGTAGCCTCAGCCTCTAGGCCTCTTGGCTGAGAGGCCTTGAACTCTGACATAGCATTCAGTGTTTTCTGTATATTCTGGATGTGGATTTTAAGACTAGAAGGTTTATAGGTTTTCTCCAGTGTCAGAAGAATTCAGGACCTCAAAAAGCTTTAAAATAGTCTCTTTGGGGAATGGTCTTGCATCCTGCTACACTACCCTGGTATAATCTTTCTTCTTATCTCTGCCCCCACCCCCAATATTTAGGAATAAAATACTTCACACACAGGAATATTCTTAACAATTATTTTTCTTTTGAAAGCAATGTAAAACATTGTAACAGAAATATTTCTAAAATGTAAACTTGGTTGCCTCCTTAAGGAGAATGTACTGAACACAACTGATGTGTTTAGTATTTTGGACGTTTTTATGAACACCAATTATTGGCCTGTAGCTTTCAGAGGATCCCAGGTGGCTTTGTTTTTAATTCCTCCCTGCTAGTCCTACTTAATGTCCAGTGTCATAGGTTATAAAGAGAGATCTTAATTGATGTGTAATTGTTTACCTAGGAGACTGAGTATGGCTTCAGCATCTGTTTGGAAGTAAATTGCTGTGTTCATAATCACTGTTTGCTGCTTGGGCAGTACGGAGCTGTGTACTAGACTCCAGAGGAGTGCGTCTTGAATCCGAACGTGCATCAGTGTTGCCAGAAGGGCTGGTTAATGTTCAAACAGCCTTCTGGGCCCCAGCCCTAGCATTTCTGATTCTCCCAGTCCAGGGTGAAGCCCAAGAATTTACATTCCTAGTAAGTTCTGCCCTTTGAGAACCATTATTTCAAAATAGCCCTTCTCAAGTTTATTGTGCATACAAGTCACCTGGGAAAACTGGTCAGAATGTGCATTCTGATTTCCGAAGGTCTCAGGGGGCCTGAGATTCTGCTGTTCTAACAGGCTTCCAGGTGATGCTCATACTGCTAGTCTATGAAGCCTACTTTCTATTGAAAGGCATTAAAGCAGTGAACCTCCACTCTGACTGCACATTTATGTCACCTGAAGAGCTTGTGGAACACTGGGGTAGGAAGAGGAAAAGGGAAAAAAAAAGTTCTCTCTCCAAACAGAAAACCCTGAATTTCTGTAGGTGAAGCCTGGGCCCAGTTCCCCAGGTAAGTGGATGTGTGCTCAAGGTTGAGAACCTTGCTGTCAAGGTTGTGAAGTTGCTGAAAGTCTGTCCTCTAATTAAATGGAGGGCCATAGTATTGAATATTTGATGGGCTAGTCATTGACCTCCCAGTGTGGTTTCACATTCAAATCATCTAGAAAACTTTAAAAGATATTGGTACATGGATGGAATAATATGTTTGGGATTTGCTTCAGCGTAATATGATGGAAAGAGAACTGGGTGAGAATATTGATCTGTGCTCTCCACCTGTGGCTATTTAAATCGAAATGAATTAAAACTTCTTAGAACTGAAAATGCAGTTCCTCTGTGACCCCAGGCATATTTCAGGTGCTCATTAGTCACATGCCGCTAGCAGCTATATTGGACAGCGTGGCTGTGGAACATTTCCATCACTGCAGAACATTCTATTGGGCAGGACTGGTGTCTGAAACGAGATCGACCGGGAGTTGATATTTGCTGAAGCTGGGTGATTGGGCACCTGAAGGTTCGTCCTTCTTTCTCGTCTGCTTTCATATATCTTTACTTTTTGGTAAAATGTTTTAAAAGGATGGTCCAGGGGCCTTCTTTCTCGCCTGCTTTTCATATCATTTGAACGTGCATCAGTGTTGCCAGAAGGGCTGGTTAATGTTCAAACAGCCTTCTGGGCCCCAGCCCTAGCATTTCTGATTCTCCCAGTCCAGGGTGAAGCCCAAGAATTTACATTCCTAGTAAGTTCTGCCCTTTGAGAACCATTATTTCAAAATAGCCCTTCTCAAGTTTATTGTGCATACAAGTCACCTGGGAAAACTGGTCAGAATGTGCATTCTGATTTCCGAAGGTCTCAGGGGGCCTGAGATTCTGCTGTTCTAACAGGCTTCCAGGTGATGCTCATACTGCTAGTCTATGAAGCCTACTTTCTATTGAAAGGCATTAAAGCAGTGAACCTCCACTCTGACTGCACATTTATGTCACCTGAAGAGCTTGTGGAACACTGGGGTAGGAAGAGGAAAAGGGAAAAAAGTTCTCTCTCAAACAGAAAACCCTGAATTTCTGTAGGTGAAGCCTGGGCCCAGTTCCCCAGGTAAGTGGATGTGTGCTCAAGGTTGAGAACCTTGCTGTCAAGGTTGTGAAGTTGCTGAAAGTCTGTCCTCTAATTAAATGGAGGGCCATAGTATTGAATATTTGATGGGCTAGTCATTGACCTCCCAGTGTGGTTTCACATTCAAATCATCTAGAAAACTTTAAAAGATATTGGTACATGGATGGAATAATATGTTTGGGATTTGCTTCAGCGTAATATGATGGAAAGAGAACTGGGTGAGAATATTGATCTGTGCTCTCCACCTGTGGCTATTTAAATCGAAATGAATTAAAACTTCTTAGAACTGAAAATGCAGTTCCTCTGTGACCCCAGGCATATTTCAGGTGCTCATTAGTCACATGCCGCTAGCAGCTATATTGGACAGCGTGGCTGTGGAACATTTCCATCACTGCAGAACATTCTATTGGGCAGGACTGGTGTCTGAAACGAGATCGACCGGGAGTTGATATTTGCTGAAGCTGGGTGATTGGGCACCTGAAGGTTCGTCCTTCTTTCTCGTCTGCTTTCATATATCTTTACTTTTTTTTGGTAAAATGTTTTAAAAGGATGCCCAGGCATCAGCGAGGAGTTTTGGTGGCTCCCAGGATGGTTCCGAGGTTTGGCCAGGGTTGGGTTCCCCTGGGCTATTGAATCAGTAGGCTTAGGAATGGTTACAAGGTTGCCAGATAACACAGAGGGAAAATGCAGGAGACCCAGTTTGACTTAAATTTTAGCTAAAGAACAAGCCCCTGCTTTAATGCTTTAGTGTGTTCCATGCAGTATTTAGGACATACATATACTAAACACTTATTGACAGCACTTACCCCGCCCACAGTGGACAGAGGCCCTGAGCTTTTATTTGTAGCTGTACATCTTTTGGACTGCTACCTTCATTTAGGGGCTTTTTCTGTTGACCATCATTGTGAAGAACGATATTAATATTTCTAAACCTCTGCCTTGAGATCAGGTAGACTGAGTTGGAGAGCTTGCCTTAACACTCAGCGGAGGCATGCTCATCTTCTTTCAGATCTCCTTTGATTTCTTTCATCAGAGGTTTGTAGTTTTCCTCAGGCAGACCATGTACCTGCATGGCTTTCGTTTTTGGAGTAGGTGTGTCTTTCAGTTCAAACTCATTGTTCATGGCTGGCCTATAAACAGTGGACTCTTGCACATTGACCTGGTCATCTGCAACCTTGCCCCAGTGGCTTACTAGCTCTGGAATTTTTTGTCAATTATTTGGGATCGGTAGTTGCCGGAGGTTGGAGTTGTGGGAGGGGAGAGAGAGAGGAATGAATCTGTAGAGCAGAGGGAAGTTTTAGGGTGGTGAATGTGTTCTCTGTGCAGTAATGATGGACACGTGTCATATGTCAAAGCCCGTGGAATATGTGCTCCAGAGGGAGTCCTAATGTGAACTATGGCTGTTGACATATCAATATTGGTTCATCTATATTGTAACAAACATACCACAGTAGTACAAGATCTAAATAATAGAAGAACCTGTGTTTGTGGGGAAGGGGGGTATTTGGGAATTCTGTACTTCCTGGTCAATTTTTATATAAACCTGAAACTGCCATAAAGTTAACTTAAAAGAAAGAACACTTATAGAGGGCCTTGGTGCAAAGAAGATGCCCAGGATTTGTTGGCATGTTTTGAATCTTCCCTCGGCTGAGAGAATGACTTGTTTGATGGTTTGATCTTGTGATGAACCTGGGTGTCCCTTAGTCTCTTTCTTGGTGTTTACAGACTGAACATGCAATTTTCTTTTCTTTCTTTTCTCTCTGTGTCCCTGGGGCCCTAAATAGATCTGTGCTTCATAAGGAGGTAACATTTCTAGAATAAGAATGCAGTGGGTTCAGGTAATAGTTCCGACGTCCATACAGTCATATGCCTCTGTGTCCCGAGGGAGAGAGAGGCTCTGAAGAGGTGGGAAGGAGTGGAGGCCTCTGTTTCCTTATCTGGGAAATGGAGGATGATAGTTCTCTTCTCCCTGGGCCATGGGGATTAAATGAGGGAAAGCATGTTAAATGCTGGGTATGTAGTGAGAGTCAGTGATGATAAAGACTCCAGGTCTTCGAAGAGAATGAATCCGGGGAACTAATATCACTCGGGAGGAGCAGGCTTCTCGGAAGATGGGGGGGTGCTGTATTGTCCCCAGCGACATTTGGGCAGACTGTGGGGTTGGCTGTCAGGGACACTGAGGAAGGAACTTCTCAGAAAGTGGCATGCTCTAGGGGCCTCCAGGTGCTGCTAGTCTTCAAGGAATCCAGGGTGTCCTGTTTCTTCAGAGGGATTGTAGTGGGATGTGGAATGATAAAGTGGACACCTCAGTTAACCGCCCCTATGGGAAGAGATCCTCTTTCTCAGACCCCCATGTGGCTGCCAGGCCTCTGGGCATCCTGACCCATCCCTGAGGAGGAGAACCTCACTCGTGTACAGCTCTGGCTTTGGGAGTGTTTTGTACCATCCCTGGTGGACAAATGGAGGGTCCAATAGACTGACATGTGTACCTACAGCCAGGACCCAGGATCTTTGTGTGAATGTGCATTTAAATGGCCCAAACCCTTTAACTGTGAAGCACCCTGAGAGATCTGTGGTTAGATAATCCAGCACTGAGGGAAAAAGTATAAATAATTGCTCTGTTGCTTTGTGCTTCTTCTCTTGATAGAAATTAAAGTGTGTTTTCAGCACAGGGGTAACCTCAAAGGGGTTGTTTTTCCTGCCATAAAGTTAACTTAAAAGAAAGAACACTTATAGAGGGCCTTGGTGCAAAGAAGATGCCCAGGATTTGTTGGCATGTTTTGAATCTTCCCTCGGCTGAGAGAATGACTTGTTTGATGGTTTGATCTTGTGATGAACCTGGGTGTCCCTTAGTCTCTTTCTTGGTGTTTACAGACTGAACATGCAATTTTCTTTTCTTTCTTTTCTCTCTGTGTCCCTGGGGCCCTAAATAGATCTGTGCTTCATAAGGAGGTAACATTTCTAGAATAAGAATGCAGTGGGTTCAGGTAATAGTTCCGACGTCCATACAGTCATATGCCTCTGTGTCCCGAGGGAGAGAGAGGCTCTGAAGAGGTGGGAAGGAGTGGAGGCCTCTGTTTCCTTATCTGGGAAATGGAGGATGATAGTTCTCTTCTCCCTGGGCCATGGGGATTAAATGAGGGAAAGCATGTTAAATGCTGGGTATGTAGTGAGAGTCAGTGATGATAAAGACTCCAGGTCTTCGAAGAGAATGAATCCGGGGAACTAATATCACTCGGGAGGAGCAGGCTTCTCGGAAGATGGGGGGGTGCTGTATTGTCCCCAGCGACATTTGGGCAGACTGTGGGGTTGGCTGTCAGGGACACTGAGGAAGGAACTTCTCAGAAAGTGGCATGCTCTAGGGGCCTCCAGGTGCTGCTAGTCTTCAAGGAATCCAGGGTGTCCTGTTTCTTCAGAGGGATTGTAGTGGGATGTGGAATGATAAAGTGGACACCTCAGTTAACCGCCCCTATGGGAAGAGATCCTCTTTCTCAGACCCCCATGTGGCTGCCAGGCCTCTGGGCATCCTGACCCATCCCTGAGGAGGAGAACCTCACTCGTGTACAGCTCTGGCTTTGGGAGTGTTTTGTACCATCCCTGGTGGACAAATGGAGGGTCCAATAGACTGACATGTGTACCTACAGCCAGGACCCAGGATCTTTGTGTGAATGTGCATTTAAATGGCCCAAACCCTTTAACTGTGAAGCACCCTGAGAGATCTGTGGTTAGATAATCCAGCACTGAGGGAAAAAGTATAAATAATTGCTCTGTTGCTTTGTGCTTCTTCTCTTGATAGAAATTAAAGTGTGTTTTCTTAGCAGCAAGGGTGATAAAACCATCTCAGAGGAGGAGTTGGTTTTTTCCTGACTTCTTGAGAGCAAATGATTGAGGGACATCTCTGTGGGAGGTTAAATGGAATTCAGGCAAACAGCTGAAGAGTTTACATGGGATTAAGGGTTTGTCTTTAAAAAGAAAAAAACCCTCCTAGTGGGTATTTTCCTTTGCAATGATGAGAGGGCCACGTAGTGGCTTTTCAAGATAGGTCACGAGCATGCTTTTCCACAGTCCCCTCCAGAGTCAGTGCCCAGGGATGGGACACAGGCCCTGTCCACGCCTATTGGAGTCGTCCTCTTAAGTGCTGAGATGTTTGTTATCTGGGTCTGATGACCCCGTGGAGAAGAGGGCAACTGGAGGACCCCAGACCAACCAGCAAGTGACCCACGGAGTTCCTGCCTCATTCTACAAAGGCACTGAATGCCTACTGTGTGCTGGGCACTGGGGCTGTCCTGTGGACAAAACGCACAAAAATCTGTGCCCTTGTGGCTCTTCCCTTCTGCTGGGGGAGACAGCTCTCAGACAGGATAATTGTTGCATCATTGTCGCTGTTAGGGGAGAAAGTTAAGTAGAAAAGGGGGATATTAACGGTAGAGGGTGAAGACTCTGAGATTAGGGGACCAGGGATAACTATGGGTAAAAACCTGGAGGAACTGAAGGAGTGAGCCGTGCAGAAATGAAAAGAAGAACATTCTGGGCAGAGAAGACAGCCCGTCAGAGGCCCTGCGGGCAAGGAAACATGACTGGAGCTGAGAGGATAGGGAGGCAAAGGGCAGACGGCAGGTCAGAGATGGGGCAGGGAGCCGGCTCCAGCCTGCAGAGCAGGTCACAGGCAGGACGCTGGCCTTTGCTCTCAAGAAAGGTGGGGACTCCCCTTTCTTTTCTCCTTTTTAAACATTTATTTATTTATTTATTTTGGGGAGGGTGGGTTGGGGAGGGAGGGGGTGGGCAGGCCACTTCTATTGGTCTTTCATTTGTCTATCTTCATCCGTCTTTGTTCTTTTTGGCTCTTATGGGCCTCCCATCACAGTGGCCTCTGTTGTCACAGAGCACCGGCTCTGGGCGCCTGCACTCCAGAGCTCTGGCTCGGTAATTGGGCACATCAGTCCAGCCACTCCACGGCACGTGGGATCTTCCCAGGCCAGGGATTGAACTGGCGCCCCTTGCACTGCAAGGCGGTGTCCTTACCCACTGGACCACCAGGGGAACCCTCCTCTCCTTTCTTGAGAGGAGAAGTAGCAGAGGAGTGGCCAATCTGGGTTTTAGGAGGATCATTCAGACTTTTGCCTAAGAGTGGACACTGGAGGGACCTATTAGGCACCACTGCCGTGATCCAAGCCATCAGTGAGATGACAGTGGCCTGGATTGGGGTGCTGTGATGATAAGAAGTTGGATTTTGGATGTATTTGAGCAGGTAAGTTGAGAATTCTAATTGATTTGTTTGAAGTAAGTTGTGAAAGAAAGGGAGACATCAGGGATGACTTCAAGATCTTTGGTCTGAGCAATAGAAGGATGGAGCTGCCATTAACTGATGGGGTGAGGCTCTGAGGGGTGGGGGTTTGGGAAATCTGTGCCGGTCATATTTGAGGCGTCTGGGAGATACTGAGGGTAGATGTCCAGCAGACAGCTGGATGGATGGCTCTGATGTTTGGGGGTGAGGAACAGGCTGGAGACATAAATTGGTGGGTCCTGAGCATGTAGGTGGTCTACGGCACTTGAGTCTGGAGGACAGCATGGCACCTGGAGCTGGAAAGGTCCTTAGTGACTGCTTGGTTCAAAGTTGTCATCTTCTCAAGGGAAATTCAGCCACCCAGGGTTACACCTTGAGTCAGCTGGAAAAATCTGCATTAGAACCTGGGTCAGCTAAGACCAGACTCACTAGTCTTTGAGATCTAATGCCTGATGATCTAAGGTAGAGCTGATGTAATAATAATAATACAGATAAAGTACACAATTAATGTCCTGTGCTTGAATCATCCTGAAACCATCCCCACCCCTTCCTGTCCCTGGGAAAAATTGTCTTCCATGAAACTGATCCTGTTGCCTAAAAGGCTGTGGACCTCTGTGCTAAGGCCCACCCAGAGACACTTTACAGGGTTTTTGGCTGGAGTAGAGTCGGCAGTGATTACTGGAGTCTGGATGACCGGAAGCAGCCCTCCTACTTATGATACACTCCACTGCTTTCTTGTGGGACGGCCACTCCTCAGTCTCCCAACCAAATCCCTGCTCAGGGATGGTGCCGTCCATGAACTGTATACTCCTGGCCAGCAATGAGTCCAGGAAGCATTAGAAACTCATGACAGCTCAAGGTCGTCACAGTGTCTGAGGACAATACCATTGACTCACCTTGTTGCATGGGGTGGGGGCACATTTTTATGTTGCTAATTTCAGATGATAACTTGTTTGTGGTATGGGCTGCCTATTAGTTGTACGTAGTAGGATCGGGTGTTGGATTGCAAACAAATAAATCAGAAACGCAGGTCTGTTAGGACCACAGGTAGGTTGAGAAGATTGGACCCAGCATGGTACCTGCTGAGGAAAGCAGTAAATAATCGTTAGACCTAAGTTCAGAATCTTGTGCTCCTTTTTCTGTTGTCTAAGGCTCAGGTTGTCCCTTTTGCCAGATGATAAAGTCAGCCGTTTACCTTTGCCCTCAGGGTATCTCAGCTTTTTTCTCTCTCATCCTGGAGGGTCTTTGGCTCCCTGAAGACTACATGCTTCTCATTTCAGTGTCCATCAATCTTCCCCAAGAGCAGTTCTCTCAATGACACTTTGCTGTCTTAGCATGACCCCAGTATTGTGCACTAAGGCACGCTTGTAATCCACAAAAACTCAGTCTCTCATCTTGGCATTTCAAGGGAGGAGATTTATTTTGGCTTTGGTCTAGAGGGAGGCATTACGATATTGTAGAAAAGAGTTTTGGAGAGAGATAGACCTTGGACAGATGGCGTTGTTAACCCTTCTGCATCTTAACCCTTCCTTCTATAAATGAGGCAGTAATCTGCAGTTTAAAGCCGTCTTGGGAGGTTAGATGGAAGACTGGTGTAAGGTACCAAGTAGAGAAATTCTTGCTAAAGAGATTGTCAGTTGTTGCTAAAGTGATTTGATTCTATCAAATCCCATCACGTGGATAACTTCCACCTTAGGAGCCGGACTTGTTCCAGTCTTCCGTCTCTCAAACTCTACTCTGGGACCCTCTTTTCTCTTTCTCTCTCTTCCTGCCTTGTCTACCTATAAGATTTTGAGGTCAGTATGCTGAATCCCAAGTTGTTGGACAGACTGCTGTTAGGATTTTTCACCCGCAGTTCCAGAGGACTTCATGCCTGCTGGTGACCAGAGGAGGAGGCTGGAGGGACTTTGGCGATTGCCTTGTCTCACCCTTGTACCTGTCTTCTTGACTCCCACCCTGCTGTCTTCAAGGCTGAATGAAGGAGGAGGCTCCTTAGCCTAGAGCGGGCTGTCAGCAGTCAGGAGCTCCCTCCAGTTGGCCAAAGCCTCCCAGAGCTGTCTTTCTCATTTGCCACTTGCCTCTGAGATGGGTGTCAATTGCCACTATTTCTGGGCTCCATGCTTTCTTCCTGCTGACTGTGAGTTGGATCTTTGGAAGAGATGCATTGGGCAGGGCAGGGCCATGGGCTATGTCAGATGTCAAGCTTGGGGACCTCACTTGTTTTATAAGTGACAGGTTCTAAATTCCTAATGATTAGTACCCAACTGGTGGCATATTGTTTCCAACACTGCATTCCACCATCTACAGAGAGGAAGGGTTCCTGCTTTTGGCTCACTTTAGGCCCTGGATCTCAGAGATTTCAGAATATGCCACTGAACAGATGGCAGCTGGGGATATCTGGGCATTAAGTGCCTCATTTTAATTTGAGAATATAGCTTAAATCTTTTTAGCCTATGTTTCGAGTATCCTGTTTTTCTCATTTCAGTGAGAGGAAATATATATATATATAATATGTATAAATGCATGTATCATACATATACACACAGATATATGAGTTAACTATGAAATATACATGTCTATATGCACATGTGTGCATGGAGAGAGATAACACATCACAAACAGGGGCACCTGGTCTCTATGGGCACCCTTAGATGCTGTAGCATCGAGCGTGTGGGTGACAGAGGCATGAGGCATGGGATTGTATAGGCCTTTGACCAGCTCCTCCAGGTAAGAGAAATTCTTGCTAAGAGATTGTCAGTTGTTGCTAAAGTGATTTGATTCTATCAAATCCCATCACGTGGATAACTTCCACCTTAGGAGCCGGACTTGTTCCAGTCTTCCGCTCTCAAACTCTACTCTGGGACCCTCTTTCTCTTTCTCTTCTTCCTGCCCTGTCTACCTATAAGATTTTGAGGTCAGTATGCTGAATCCCAAGTTGTTGGACAGACTGCTGTTAGGATTTTTCACCCGCAGTTCCAGAGGACTTCATGCCTGCTGGTGACCAGAGGAGGAGGCTGGAGGGACTTTGGCGATTGCCTTGTCTCACCCTTGTACCTGTCTTCTTGACTCCCACCCTGCTGTCTTCAAGGCTGAATGAAGGAGGAGGCTCCTTAGCCTAGAGCGGGCTGTCAGCAGTCAGGAGCTCCCTCCAGTTGGCCAAAGCCTCCCAGAGCTGTCTTTCTCATTTGCCACTTGCCTCTGAGATGGGTGTCAATTGCCACTATTTCTGGGCTCCATGCTTTCTTCCTGCTGACTGTGAGTTGGATCTTTGGAAGAGATGCATTGGGCAGGGCAGGGCCATGGGCTATGTCAGATGTCAAGCTTGGGGACCTCACTTGTTTTATAAGTGACAGGTTCTAAATTCCTAATGATTAGTACCCAACTGGTGGCATATTGTTTCCAACACTGCATTCCACCATCTACAGAGAGGAAGGGTTCCTGCTTTCGGCTCACTTTAGGCCCTGGATCTCAGAGATTTCAGAATATGCCACTGAACAGATGGCAGCTGGGGATATCTGGGCATTAAGTGCCTCATTTTAATTTGAGAATATAGCTTAAATCTTTTTAGCCTATGTTTCGAGTATCCTGTTTTTCTCATTTCAGTGAGAGGAAATATATATATATATAATATGTATAAATGCATGTATCATACATATACACACAGATATATGAGTTAACTATGAAATATACATGTCTATATGCACATGTGTGCATGGAGAGAGATAACACATCACAAACAGGGGCACCTGGTCTCTATGGGCACCCTTAGATGCTGTAGCATCGAGCGTGTGGGTGACAGAGGCATGAGGCATGGGATTGTATAGGCCTTTGACCAGCTCCTCCAGGTAAGACCCAGAGCAGAAATGGGGCAGCTGAGTCCAGGAGGAAAGAATAACCTAATGCAGATTTTTTTGTCTGCTGAGCCCAAGGTTCAACCACCAGTATTTGTGGTAAAATTCAGCATTGCCTCAAGGTGCTATGATGATTCTGTGTCCACAACTGTGTTAGACTCTTCAAGTTGGAGGTTGGTTCTGCTGATGCATGCTAACGAGGGTGTTGGCCCACTAGAGCCCAGCTCCAGAGGAAGCAGGAGAGGTGTCCTGAGGCTCTGATGGAAGAGAGTCAATACGAGACATATCTTGCATGTAATCAAGCCCCTCGAGCCAGTTGTCTCCACGGGAAGGGTGATTATATGAATACAGGCTCATTGTGTTCTATATTGATCAGAAAAACAGAAGATGAGAGGGATGAAATATAAGGTCACAGTAAAGGCTTCCCACAACTAAACTGGCTGCTTTAGGGAAGTGGTGAACTCCCATGAGAATTTCTATCTGGTTTTTCAAAAATTCTTCTAGGTCACTGTGTTTCCTGTTCCTGGCAAATGTTTTCAAGTTTTTCCTTCCTTAATCATTTGACATTATAAGCATCATTTATAGTGTAATAATTTCAATACTTGAAGTTTTTGTAGTTCTATGCTTAATGTTTTTTCAACTAGTTTGTACTCAAGCCTTGGTTTCCTTGCAGACTTGGTGATCTTGGGTTCATTGTGCTGAAATTTTTATTTGTGATTTGTTGTGAAGGTACCTTCCTCCAGTGTTTGCTTCTGTAGGTTCTTAGTATCTTGATCCAACTTAAGCCACATTTAGGGATTCAATGTCTGTCTTAATCTGTCCAGGCTGCTATTTCTGTCTTAGTCTGTTGGTTGCTATAAGAAAATACCATAGGCTGGGATGCTTATAAACTATAGAAGTTTATTTTTGTACAGTTCTGGAGGCTGGGAAGTGAATGATCAAGGGGCCAGTGGATTCAGTGTTTGTTGAGGGCCCGCTCCTTGGTTCTTTTGTTGTGTTCTCACATGGTAGAAAGGGCAGGGAGCTCTGTGGTTTTAGGTGTTTCTCTCCATGTTAGATTGGGCCCAAAGATGAGGCATGGGATTGTATAGTTCCAGCTCCTCCAGAGCCGGGAAATGGGGCAGCTGAGTCCAGGAGGAAAGAATAACCTAATGCAGATTTTTTTGTCTGCTGAGCCCAAGGTTCAACCACCAGTATTTGTGGTAAAATTCAGCATTGCCTCAAGGTGCTATGATGATTCTGTGTCCACAACTGTGTTAGACTCTTCAAGTTGGAGGTTGGTTCTGCTGATGCATGCTAACGAGGGTGTTGGCCCACTAGAGCCCAGCTCCAGAGGAAGCAGGAGAGGTGTCCTGAGGCTCTGATGGAAGAGAGTCAATACGAGACATATCTTGCATGTAATCAAGCCCCTCGAGCCAGTTGTCTCCACGGGAAGGGTGATTATATGAATACAGGCTCATTGTGTTCTATATTGATCAGAAAAACAGAAGATGAGAGGGATGAAATATAAGGTCACAGTAAAGGCTTCCCACAACTAAACTGGCTGCTTTAGGGAAGTGGTGAACTCCCATGAGAATTTCTATCTGGTTTTTCAAAAATTCTTCTAGGTCACTGTGTTTCCTGTTCCTGGCAAATGTTTTCAAGTTTTTCCTTCCTTAATCATTTGACATTATAAGCATCATTTATAGTGTAATAATTTCAATACTTGAAGTTTTTGTAGTTCTATGCTTAATGTTTTTTCAACTAGTTTGTACTCAAGCCTTGGTTTCCTTGCAGACTTGGTGATCTTGGGTTCATTGTGCTGAAATTTTTATTTGTGATTTGTTGTGAAGGTACCTTCCTCCAGTGTTTGCTTCTGTAGGTTCTTAGTATCTTGATCCAACTTAAGCCACATTTAGGGATTCAATGTCTGTCTTAATCTGTCCAGGCTGCTATTTCTGTCTTAGTCTGTTGGTTGCTATAAGAAAATACCATAGGCTGGGATGCTTATAAACTATAGAAGTTTATTTTTGTACAGTTCTGGAGGCTGGGAAGTGAATGATCAAGGGGCCAGTGGATTCAGTGTTTGTTGAGGGCCCGCTCCTTGGTTCTTTTGTTGTGTTCTCACATGGTAGAAAGGGCAGGGAGCTCTGTGAGGTCTCTTTTTCAAGGGCGCTAGTCTCATTCATGACAGTCCCACCATCATGACTGAAATGCCTCCTGCATCCTCACCTCCACATACCATCACTCTGACCTTCGGATTTAACAAGTGAATTTTGGAAAGACGGGGGAGCAGCACCCCGCAACATGCAGTCTATAACTGTCTCCCACGTCTCACAGATCTACACAAGGATTTATTTCCAGTCTACCCTGATGCTAAAGCATGTGATCTTTGGAGTCCTGGCATACTGAGGGGGGAGTCATTTGGATCTCTTCTTTGAGCATGCCTTGATCTTGAAACATCCCCTGAATTTTTATTTTCCATGATTTGCCGAAGCCCAATGGGCAAAAGTGCATACTTTCCTGGGTTCCTGTTTTCCTTCTATTTGCCTAGCTACTTACTACTATCTCGTCTGCACTTTGGATACGTCAGAGAATAATTTTAACAGTTTTATGCAGCATTTTCTTTCGTTGTTACTTTTAGTGGTACAGTTGCCTCAAATAATGTAGTCTGATGGCCAGAAACTGGAGGTCCTCATTTGAGTGCTGCTTCTTCGGCTGAGACTTGGCTGAGCCCAGTCTTAATTAGGACTCCTTGTTATACACCTTCATAACCCTGGCTTTGTCCTTCATGATATTTATCTCAATTTATAACATTATTTTTATGATTAAAGAGTCTGTTTACTGCCCCAATGCCATGTGAGATCAGGAAGTGTATGTGGAGCAGTGCCTAGCACAGCAGCGAGCTCACAGTAGGGGCACAGTCTCTTTCTCCTCCCTTGAAAATTTAAGGCAGCAGAGTCCTTGCTGATACGTGTGTAAGTACTGGCTAGATGCAAAGGACTAGGGTGGTTAGAATGCAGTTTTGCAAAGAAGCGCACAACTTCTCCCATTTTTGTAGATGGGTATGTAAGAACTAGATATTAAGGGCTTACAACAGCTTTTTCAAGATTTCAGGGTGCTTTGTCTTCACAGACTGCAGCTGGCATCTTAACGTGCTTGCTTTCCCCTGCTCTGTGCCATCTCTGTCGGAAGAAGCAGAACTAAAGAATTAAGGCAATCGTATGTAAAACATGCTGTGTTTTCACTTTGTCCTATGCATACTGAAAACCCGAGGATGAAGTCAGTGTTGTAACCTAGGTGTTGTTGAAAAATATCTAGGTGTGTATATTTTCAATTGATAGAATTTCCAGGCCTTCTTACTAACTCTTTATAATATATACTACAGATAACCTTTGAGTACCTAAGTCAGACGTTCATGAATGTAATTATTATTATTGTAACTTAAAAATCTTTTAATCACAGTGCTAAGTCCTCAGAAAGTGTGCATTAAGTAGTTTTAATAATAATAGCCAACTCTTATATGGCACTTACTGCATTTCTATAATTATTTTAGCCATGTTATGTATAGTGATTCATGTAGTCATTTCAATAGCAGTGTGTGATGGGTCCTGTTATCATCCCCATTTTTGCAGATGAGAACACTGAGGCCCAGACTGATGGAGTAAAACTAGGTCACACTGTGGGAGGCAGAGCCAAGATCTCAACACAGCCTTCCTGGCTCTGATGTCTGTGTTCTTAATCTTAAGTGCTCTCCTTTTGCAGGGAGCAAGATTGAGTGATAAGTGATTTTTCCAGTCTACCCAGGGCTACGTGCAGCTGTGCAGGTCAACCAGAAGCTTGATGTTAGCTCGCAGGCCTCTGGGAGGAGGGAGCTCCATGCACCGTTCTCCCACAACCTCCATAGGTACCATTCCCTGCCTTCTGCTGGATTTATGAATTATTTCTAGAAAGCTGATGTGCAAGATCTGACTGGTGAAGGGGAAAGATGTTTTCATGGAAAGACAAAAAAACAAACACTAGGAAATATGTTTTAGAGCTTAGAGGTGAAATTGCTGTGTTGTATCTGTTTCTAATCTTTGGTGACTTGTCTCATTTGCTTTTTTCCTATTTCATGGTGACACGCTTAATCACATATGGGGAGCAGGTTCTGAATTTTGGGAGAGGCTGTCCTGTTGGTTTACTTCCTTGTAGAAGCTATGAAGGGCTGCCTCAGTGTTGATGGGACCCCATGGCCCGATGCTCTTAATCACACAGTGGTCTAAGGTACTGACCTCTTGACGATTACTTCCTTGGTCATTTATCCTGTGCTGTTGGGTCAGCCACTGGGATTGAGGAACACAAAGATGTCAGGGTCTTTCCTTCAAGGATTCCAGGGAAAACAATGTTAGGAAAGTTATCATTACAGAACAAGGTGTTGATTAATCTCCTCTCAGACAGTTTTTTCTCATTATTTGGAGGGTATTTTTCTTTCCTGTATTACTTAGAGAATTGGCCTAATTCTCAATGATGCCCTGACCCCGAGGACCTGTCTGCAAATGGAGGAAAAGGATGAAGAAGAGAGTGAACAGAAAGAGAGGGTCTGACAAGCTAGCATTCCTACTCCTGCCTACCTCTTTCTGTCTGGGCTGAACTTTTCTTTTTAAATCTTCACGTGGCCCCTCTAACTCTGCTGATCCCAGGGCAACTCTGGCTTCTGTCATTGCTGCCAGCAGGATGACCCCATGTGGACACAGGCAGGCTCCATCCAGAGGGATTTAGAACTTGTAAATAGACTGGCCGTTACTTGGAAGTGAAAAGGTTTGCCATTGGTTCATCTGGCAAAACTGGACGAAAACCACACTTTATAGCAGTGTGTGGGGGGTGACCAGTCACTGCTAAAATATTTGGCTCTGGGCTTTAAATCTTACTGGGGTTAAAACAGAAATCCGCACATATTCAAATTCACATTTTAATGCTGTTCTTAGGTATCTGTTCTCCAGCCAGCATCGTGTGTGTCCGCTGTGTGTGTCCACTGCACTTGAGCCCAGCCGCGTGGGGCTACCCTCAACAGATTGCTTCTGAGCAGAGCCAAGTATGGATTTTGATTTTGTAGAGATTAACTGGTTGTTGAGTTTGCATTGATTGAAAACTGCAGCACATTCCAGAGAGGCCCCTGAGGGCCCTGCTGGGATGACTCTTGGCCGGCCGGACTCCACCAGGATGTAGTAGTGCTCAGGGCTCGTCACCCCCACCTGCTTCGCCAGAGCCTAAGGTGCTGCAGGAGCCCTTGAGGAAGACTTTTGGGTTGAGGTACCTCTCATGCTAGGGCACTCTCTGCCATTTGGATCAGCTCCTCCCCGCTGCTCAGGCCTGTGTTGCTTTTTCGGGTGGGAGGCGTTAAATTTACACGGTGGGTTTTTTTCACATATTAATAAGTTGTTCTTGTGTCTTTGCTGAAAGCGAGCCCTCACACCTGCAGAGTTGCTCCTCTGCCCCTGCGTAGATGGCGCCAGATGCTCCTGAGGAAGGAGTCGCCCTCTTCTCTGCTGGGAGGAAGGGCAGGCTGGGCCAGCAAGTCCACTCTACACAGCCAGTGTGGGATGACAGCCCAGGCCGGGGGCGGGCAGGAGATGGTCCCTTCCCCTCGCCCACCCCGCAGCGAGCCCTGAGCGGTGCCCAGGCGCAAGCTTTGGGGAAAGGGCCTGGGAATCTTTCCTCGGAAGTTTCTTCACTACTTGTTGTCAGTGCTCTGCAGAACTGAGGGTTTGGTTTTGTTTTTTAATCTTTTCTGCAGAGCAGCTTGGAATCCATGAGGCTGCTCCAGACATTCCGGGGCCCAGGAGCTGTGTTTTGGCAAATGCCTTGAGCATGGGTGGCTCTGTGGACTGCCCATCAGCCCTTGTTCCCACCACACAGTTTCTAGTACACGTGTTTTTGCAGATTGTCACCCGTCAAGACGGCTGTGAGCATCCGGAGGCTGTGGTAGGTGGAGGCACAGCCTGGGGAGTTGGCCTGGAATAGCAGTCAGAAAGTGGGGTGAGGGGACTTTACAGGCAGGTTACTTAACCTTTCTGATTTCAGTTTCCTCTTTGGTAAAATAGGACACTGTTTACTCATTTGAGGCCAGCATCGTGTGTGCCCCACTGCACTTGAGCCCAGCCGCGTGGGGCTACCCTCAACAGATTGCTTCTGAGCAGAGCCAAGTATGGATTTTGATTTTGTAGAGATTAACTGGTTGTTGAGTTTGCATTGATTGAAAACTGCAGCACATTCCAGAGAGGCCCCTGAGGGCCCTGCTTGGTTGACTCTTTGCCGGCCGGACTCCACCAGGATTTAGTAGTGCTCAGGGCTCGTCACCCCACCTGCTTCGCCAGAGCCTAAGGTGCTGCAGGAGCCCTTGAGGAAGACTTTTGGGTTGAGGTACCTCTCATGCTAGGGCACTCTCTGCCATTTGGATCAGCTCCTCCCCGCTGCTCAGGCCTGTGTTGCTTTTTCGGGTGGGAGGCGTTAAATTTACACGGTGGGTTTTTTTCACATATTAATAAGTTGTTCTTGTGTCTTTGCTGAAAGCGAGCCCTCACACCTGCAGAGTTGCTCCTCTGCCCCTGCGTAGATGGCGCCAGATGCTCCTGAGGAAGGAGTCGCCCTCTTCTCTGCTGGGAGGAAGGGCAGGCTGGGCCAGCAAGTCCACTCTACACAGCCAGTGTGGGATGACAGCCCAGGCCGGGGGCGGGCAGGAGATGGTCCCTTCCCCTCGCCCACCCCGCAGCGAGCCCTGAGCGGTGCCCAGGCGCAAGCTTTGGGGAAAGGGCCTGGGAATCTTTCCTCGGAAGTTTCTTCACTACTTGTTGTCAGTGCTCTGCAGAACTGAGGGTTTGGTTTTGTTTTTTAATCTTTTCTGCAGAGCAGCTTGGAATCCATGAGGCTGCTCCAGACATTCCGGGGCCCAGGAGCTGTGTTTTGGCAAATGCCTTGAGCATGGGTGGCTCTGTGGACTGCCCATCAGCCCTTGTTCCCACCACACAGTTTCTAGTACACGTGTTTTTGCAGATTGTCACCCGTCAAGACGGCTGTGAGCATCCGGAGGCTGTGGTAGGTGGAGGGCACAGCCTGGGGAGTTGGCCTGGAATAGCAGTCAGAAAGTGGGGTGAGGGGACTTTACAGGCAGGTTACTTAACCTTTCTGATTTCAGTTTCCTCTTTGGTAAAATAGGACACTGTTTACTCATTTGAGGACAGGATGCCTGTGATATTGTCTCCCTTTTATTGATGGAGAGACTCAAATGTGGCCTGACCAAGATTCCCAGTGTGAAGAAGGAGGCCTTTGCTCCCATGCCTGGGGCCCGGGCAGGTCATTTAGCCTCCAGAACTGCTGCTCTGTAGAGGCAAAATGAGAGCAGTCACCATCTCGGGAGTGTCTTGTCTTGATACCTTTGACAATATTACAAGAATAAAGGGAGGCACTCCATGTCCTATAAACTGTAAGAATTTCTATAGCTGCAAAACGTTTGCATTTTTATAGCTTCTTGGTGATGAGCAGAACTGACACTGAGCTTTTCAAAGTTCCTGGCTTATGGGCTCTTGAAATGATGTGTTCATGGCTAGTTTTTCTAATTAAAAAAAATTATATATTTGTGGTAAAAATTCTACCAGGACAGAAGAGTGTGGAATGTAGAGTCAAAGACACCCCTCCTGGGCTTCCCTGGTGGTCCAGCAGGTAAAGAGTCTGCCTTGCAGTGCAAGGGGCACCAGTTCAATCCCTGGCCCGGGAAGATCTCACATGCCGCGGAGCTGCTGGACCGGTGTGTCCAAATATGAGCCAGTGCTCTGGAGCGCAATGCGTCCAGAGCCGGTGCTCTGCAATGAGAGAGGCCACTGCAATGGGAAGCCCACACAGGCCAAAGAATAAAGATGGATGAAAATAAATAAATAAATAACCAATAAAAGAGGCCAAAATTTAAAAAAATGACACCCCTCCCCAGTCAGTTATATTCTCCAGATATGACTTCTGTTTACATCTTGTATAGTCTTCCAGTAATGACCTAGACACACGGATACATACAGTGGATACTTGTATCCATAATACGCTACATTTAATAAGTTTTATATGGGTGTTAATTTCTGTCAACAAGAGCCCAAATGATGAAGATGCAGGTCATTTCGAGCATTTTGGTTATAGATGCAATGCTGCAGTGTGCAGAGATCCTCTTCTGTCTTGATGCCCCAGGATTTAAAACAAATGTTGAAAGCCAATGCCTAGCGGCTCAAAGCTTTCAGAATTATCTCTTTTGCACTTGGCAGACTCTCTCCTCAAAAAGAATTATGTTGTTAATACTGTGGTTTTCCACTACTCCACCCAGTTAAATTTAATCACACCATGTGACTTCCAAATAAAATGATGTGTGTGTCTGGAGGGAAGGGACCTAACAAAGCTTCCCTTTTTTTAGATCCTAAAGCAAAGTGCTCTTCTGAAGGCCTCATTTTCAGAGCCCTCCTGCCTGGGATGTTTGCATTCGGAGCACACTCTGTACTGTCCATGGAGGAAGCTTGTTGCCATTAATCAGGTTGCAGGGGGTGGCTATGTGTATTTTCAAATACACTTTCCTACACACAAAAAAAAAACCTGGCCAGCTTGGTTTTAAAAGGCAGCTAATGTACATGAAGTCATACATCTCTTTGACTGCTGCTTAGGCAGTGAACCAGCATCCTATAACCAGATTTCTTTGCCTGTTGTTGATGACAAGTGGGGTTTAGTACGCTGGTTTAAAGCAAACACTTCAGGTATCCTAATGTGAATATCTTTGGGTTAGAGCAGGTCTGATCTCATGTTGCAGTGTGAAATGGCTTTTTTATCGCTAAAGAAAGATCCACAGATCTGTGGGATTTGGGTGATTATGTTGCTATTTTCCCAAAATGCTATGTATCGGACAGTTTAGAAAGCTAAAATCTTCCATTTTAAAGCACTAGGAAGCTTTAAATGAATCCTGTGGAGTTAAGTGTTTCATTTTAATGAGGGTGTTTTGGTCCTGTAAATCCAAGATTCAGGTATGGAAGGGATGTTGGGCTCAGCCCTCTTCAGGGTCTGAATCCTCCCATCAGGACTCCCAGATCAGCCGCTGCACCCTCCTCCCCACCCCCATCCCTCTTCCTCCTTGAGAGTCCTGCTTGGCCTCTGGCCACAGACTCAGCTCTTGCCAACAGGTGTAACCCTTACGTTTCCTGGCCCACGGGCTCTGAGCCCCAATGGACTGGCTGTCTTCTGCTCTGGGCCCTAGGATGCATGGTGTGTTGATGGCAGAGCTGTCCTCAGTCCCAAGAGGTCTGGCTCTGGTGACCCTCATTTTGCTCCTGTCACTTCTCCCAGTTCCCACACCCTCTCTGCACACTGGAGTTCTGAGCTCCTCCCTCTGGTCTGCTTTCCTGCCTGTTTAGATCCTTTCCCCCACCGAGTACCGCTGCCTTGTGGCTGTCTGTTAGCTTAGAGCAGTGCTAAGAGATTGTGTCAAGAGGGTTTGCTTCCAAGGGACGTGGCAATTTAAGGCCAGCAGTGAAACCAGCCTGCCACACTGATTTCCTGTTATGTCAAAAAAAGAAAAAAAAGAAAAGAAAACCTGAAGAAACAGGAGTGATACTTGCTTAAAAACAAAAACAAATAACAACAAAAACTCAAAGGGGATACAGAAAATCTTCCAGCCATCGTGCAGGATGGCACAAAAGGACAGCTGACATGAAAACAGTAACCCTGCCTTGAGTCTTGACAATCCTGTTGAAGTGAGTTGATTTTTTAAAAACCCTTCTCATGCTTGGCTCTAACCTAAAGCAAGCATTGCATTTCCAGTGCTCTAATTTTTTTTTATGAAGGTCATAAAACTTTGTCTCTAGATCCAATGTACTAAAAAGTTATGTGTTAAAGATTTAACAAGTTTCTTTAAAAGTATGGAAAGAAGGCCCTTTTCTTGGTTATGATTTCTGGGTGCTAGTGATTAATATTAACTACGTTAAGTGTCATTTTAATAATAATAATAGTTTTTTTCCTCACAAAGACCTTTCAGGTCTGTTTTCTTGCCCCCTATGAACTGAATGATGTCACTATCCCCGCTTGGCAGAGCAGAGGTCTATGGCTCAGAATTTAAGAAACATGGGTTAGAATTAGAAGTTTCAGTGACATGGGTTGGTATTGCTCTTTCCTGTAAACTCTTCTGTCTGGGTTTTATATGCTTTCTATGTACGGCTGCTGCTCCAGAAGCAACACGGAGTCATTACTGCTTGTGAGGCAGGCATCGTTGTTGATCCAACTCGAGATGCATCTGCTTGGCTGCACAAAGCCTGCTCTGCAGGTTGCCCCCGTTGGCTAGAGTGCCTTTCAGGAGGATGGAATGTGGGCAGTGATTCCATTTGGAATCCCACAGCCATCAAGGTGAGACTGAGAGGTTAGACTGCCCATTCTGGGAAACCGCTTGAGTTGGAGTGCAGGTCAAGATTCAGTGGCAGAAAGCAGAATCCACTCTAGCAAACTTCAGGAGGAAGGGATTCCTTACAGGGAATGAAGGAGCTTAAAGACTGATGGATTGCACTGAAGACACGGCTGTCTAGTACAGGCTTCAGGAATGAGTGTCTCAAAGTCTCATCAAGGAACTGAAGCACCCAGGAAGCAGCTGCCTTTCCCAATCAGCGAGTGACTTCTCTGCAGTCATGTTGAGGTGACCATGATGGAGAGGCTTCTGTGATCAGAACCACGCTGCACTGCTACAACCAGACCTGCAAGCAAACACCCTGGCCCTGCCTCCTGACACTCATGACACTGGCACCTTGGCTAAAACTGTCCCAGAAGAATCACAAGACCCCTGGATTTTGCTTCATGAGGAAAGTGCAGCAACTACAGAAGTATGATCTCAGCCTTGTGTTTCTTTCCAAATTTCATGAAAGTACATCTGAGTAAGAAATCTGAGGATGTGCAGGGCAGGTGGACACGCCAGAAGTTATTGAAAACCAATCATCTAGGAATGGACCATCTAGAAATGGACCTTAATTTCAGTTGAAGAGTACAGAACTGAGGTTATAACTAAAGCAAGGAATGGTCAGGAATCTTCTTGTGGTTTTGTGTCAATGACCCCAGGTAATAGGCAGCAAAGAGTTAAGAGTAGCAAAAGGCCATGGGCTTGGCCTCTGACTTCTGCTTAGCTCCTTTGGGACTGTTGAGCTGTAGTAGCACATCCCAAGGGGGTGTTCTAGAGAACTCCACTCTCACTGGATGCTGTTGGGGAAGTGATATGATAAAAGCGTACAATGCAGGTCTTAATTGCCAAGTCTTTGCCATGCTTATGTGTGTGTGAACCTCCAAATGGGAACAGCAGCATGCAGGGGTTCCTCAAACTTACTTGACCCCAGGGAAGTACCACTTTTAAAGATGCAGAAGTAGTTTCTCAGTATATGTGAGAAATGCTATTTCAAAGGGGAAGTCAGGGAGCACCTTTGAGAAAACAGTTTTTATTTCCAAGGAGTTGACCTTTTCAGTGACCTTCATCGAGCACACTGACTGTTGAAACAATAGGGTTTTTTATAGTGAGGATGGCACTCTGCCCTTCACCAAGGACCAAAATAAGAAGAGACCCTGCCTGGGGAAACTAGCCTGTGTGGACAGAGGATCCTCTTAGGAATCCAGATGGCCTGAGAGACATCCTTTGAGAGATCCCCAAGGAGGAAGCTTTGTAATCACTAGTAGAAAGTACAATAATAGCAAAGTATTAATCAGTTGTAGACACATCTCTTGTGTGTTCATCTGTTAGAGAAGCGGATGGTGTTACAGAAAAGGAATTGCCTTTAGCTCAAGGAAAACAAGGGCAGCTGGATAGGGAACTCAGAGCCTCTGGGGCAGGTGTCCTGAGTGGAGGGGGAGATGGTGCAGGTGTGAGTGCAGGAGACTTCTTGGGGACACAGACTTCTTTGGGCAGCACAGCAAGGCATGAAATGCCTGAGGACAAGAAAAAGAGTATTCCTGCTTAAAAGGATCTTCAGCCATGATAACAAAGGCCTAGAGGCTGTGATGAGAACAGGACCAGTAGTCAGCACCTTCCAAAAGTTAGATGCTACAGAGGAAGGCAAGAGAAGACAACTTCAGAGGTGAACTTAGATTGTATAGTGCATGATTCACTGATTTTATTTAAATTTTTTTTATTGGACTAGAATTGATTTACTATGTTGTGTTAGTTTCAGGTATATAGCAAAGTGAATCAATAATGTTGTTGTTCAGTTGCTAAGTCATGCCTGATTCTTTGACCCTGTGGACTACAGCATGCCAGGCCTCCCTGTCGCTCACCGTCTCTAGGAGTTTGCCCAAATTTATGTCTGTTAAACTAGTGGTGCCATCTAACTATCTCATCCTCTACCACCCTCTTCTCTTTTTACCTTCAATCTTTAATACAGTAATGCGTATACATATGTCCACTCTTTTTGGAATTCTTTCCCAATAAGGCCATTACAGAGGATTCAGTCGAAGTCCCTGTGCTATATAGTAGATCCTTGTTGGTTATCTATACATTCATCAGTTTTAATTTTCTACCTCAACCATCTCACAAATAATTTGCAGCATGTGTGTGTCATTGTCAAGCAGATCTTTTTGAAGTTTGAGTTTAAGCATGGAAAAAAATGCTGGCAGCTAGAGAAAGCACTCAAATCTCTTCTTAACACTAGGAAGGCAGTCAGACGTGCCTTAAGTGGATTTATGTGCAGCCTTCCCGGGAACCAGGAAATGGGAGCTAGACGATTAAGGTAGTTTGTTGAAAGGTGGAAGTTATGACTGTACAGAATCACAAACATGTTTCTGACTCCCTAAGTTTTTCTGGGTTCTGACCGACTGAACCTGAAGTCCTGAGCTGGTTACCAGTGTACTTTGTATATGAAGGTATTCCCTACTTCTCTTCCTGGTTCCCATCCAGAGTAGGATGGGTTTCGGGATACAAGCGCTGTGCATTGGAGGGTGTCACCCCCTTCCTGGCCCACTCTGCTCTTTGGGCTCATATCCCTCTGTACTGATTCCCGTACTGAAGTGCCTTTTTTTTTCTATGGAAGTACTTTATTACATAGAGGTTTCTCACTATGACTAACTCTCAGATTTTCCTAAAAACATGGAGTTCAGGGCTTTCTGTCTGTCCTAGGCAGTAGCCTCATAGTCATCAGAGGTTTCAATCCTCTCTCCATTTGTTCTTCAGCTCTCAAGGATAACCTTTTGTTGGTGTGCAGTGGCTAAGTTGTGTCAGACTCTTTCTCACCCCACGGACTGCAGCACGCCAGGCTTCTCTGTCCTTCGCTCTTTCCAGGAATATGCTTAAACTCATGTCTATTGAGTTGGTGATACTATCCAACCATCTCATCCTCGGTCACCTCATTCTCGTGCCCTCAGTCTTTCCCAGCATCGGGGTCTTATTCAAAGAATAGGCTCTTCCCATCAGGTGGCCAAAGTATTGGAGCTTCAGCATCAGTCCTTCCAGTGAATATTCAGGGTTGATTTCCTTCTGGATTGTCTGGTTTGATCTCCTTGTAGTTCAGGGGACTCTCATGAGTCTTCTCCAGCATCACAGTTTGAAAGCATCAATTCCTCGGTGCTCAGTCATCTTTATGGTCCAACTCTGACAGCCATACATGACTGCTGGAAAAACCATAGCTCTGACTATATGGACCTTTGTCAGTAAAGTGATGTCTCTGCTTTTTAATATGCTATTTAGGCTTATGGTGGCTTTTCTTCCAAGGAGCAATCGTCTTTTAATTGCATGGTTGCAGTCATTATCTGCGGTGGTTATAGAACCCAAGAAGAGAAAATCTGTCCCTGTTTTCACTTTTTCCCCTTCTATTCGCCATGGAGTGATGGCACCAGATGCTATGATCTTAGTTTTTCGAGTGTTGAGTTTTTTTTTTTTAAAGAGTTTATTTATTTATTTATTTTGGGAGGTGGGGTTTGGGGAGGGAGCAGGGCAGATGGACCACTTCTATTGGTCTTTTGTTTATCTATTTTCATCCATCTTTGTTCTTTGGCCTGTGTGGGCCTCCCATCGCAGTGGCCTCTGTTGTCACAGAGCACTGACTCTGGGCGCATGCGCTCCAGAGCTACGGCTCGGTAATTGGACACATCGGTCCAGCCTCTCTGCAGCACGTGGGATCTTCCCAGGCCAGGGATCGAACTGGCACCCCTTGCACTGCAAGGCAGTGTCCTTACCCACTGGACCACCAGGGAAGCCCGAATGTTGAGTTTTAAGCCAGTTTTTTCACTCTCTTCTTTCACCTTCATTAAGAGGCTCTTTATTTTAGTTCTTCTTCACTTTCTGCCATTAGAGTAGTATGATCTGTATATCTGAGTTTATTTCTCCTGGAAATCTGCATTTCACCTTGTGATTCATCCAGCCTGGCACATGATGTACTCTGCATAGTAGCTAAACAAGCAGGGTCACAATATACAACCTTGTCGTACTCCCTTCCCAATCTCATCCTCGGTCACCTCATTCGTGCCCTTCAGCATCAAAGAATAGGCTCTTCCCATCAGGTGGCCAAAGTATTGGAGCTTCAGCATCAGTCCTTCCAGTGAATATTCAGGGTTGATTTCCTTCTGGATTGTCTGGTTTGATCTCCTTGTAGTTCAGGGGACTCTCATGAGTCTTCTCCAGCATCACAGTTTGAAAGCATCAATTCCTCGGTGCTCAGTCATCTTTATGGTCCAACTCTGACAGCCATACATGACTGCTGGAAAAACCATAGCTCTGACTATATGGACCTTTGTCAGTAAAGTGATGTCTCTGCTTTTTAATATGCTATTTAGGCTTATGGTGGCTTTTCTTCCAAGGAGCAATCGTCTTTTAATTGCATGGTTGCAGTCATTATCTGCGGTGGTTATAGAACCCAAGAAGAGAAAATCTGTCCCTGTTTTCACTTTTTCCCCTTCTATTCGCCATGGAGTGATGGCACCAGATGCTATGATCTTAGTTTTTCGAGTGTTGAGTTTTTTTTTTTTAAAGAGTTTATTTATTTATTTATTTTGGGAGGTGGGGTTTGGGGAGGGAGCAGGGCAGATGGACCACTTCTATTGGTCTTTTGTTTATCTATTTTCATCCATCTTTGTTCTTTGGCCTGTGTGGGCCTCCCATCGCAGTGGCCTCTGTTGTCACAGAGCACTGACTCTGGGCGCATGCGCTCCAGAGCTACGGCTCGGTAATTGGACACATCGGTCCAGCCTCTCTGCAGCACGTGGGATCTTCCCAGGCCAGGGATCGAACTGGCACCCCTTGCACTGCAAGGCAGTGTCCTTACCCACTGGACCACCAGGGAAGCCCGAATGTTGAGTTTTAAGCCAGTTTTTTCACTCTCTTCTTTCACCTTCATTAAGAGGCTCTTTATTTTAGTTCTTCTTCACTTTCTGCCATTAGAGTAGTATGATCTGTATATCTGAGTTTATTTCTCCTGGAAATCTGCATTTCACCTTGTGATTCATCCAGCCTGGCACATGATGTACTCTGCATAGTAGCTAAACAAGCAGGGTCACAATATACAACCTTGTCGTACTCCCTTCCCAATCTGAAACCAGTCCGTTGTCCCATGTCCAGTTCTAATTGTTGCTTCTTGGCCTGCATACAGGTTATCAGGAGACAAATAAGATGGTCTGGCATTCCAGTGTCTTTCAGACTTTTTCACAAGTTGTGATTCACACAGTCAAAAGCTTTAGCCTAGTCAATGAAGCAGAAGTAGACTTTTTCTGGAATTTCTTTGGTATTCCTATGATTCAATGAAGGCTGACAATTTGAAAACTGGCTCCTCTGCTTCTTTTAAATCCACCTTGTACATCTGGAAGTTCTTGGTTCACATACTGTTGAAGCCTAGCTGGAAGGATTTTGAGTATTACCTTGCTAGTATGTGAAATGAGTGCAGTTTGATAGTAGTTTCAACATTCTTTGACACTGCCCTTCTTTGGAACTGGAATGAAAACAGACCTTTTCCAAAGATAATCTTTGATAAATTTTTCATAATTATTATTTAATATTATGGGAAATTTTAGTGTCAAAAATAAGAATAGTATAATAAATCTGCATGTGCCTTTTCCTGGTTTAAGAATTACATACTCTTGCCTGGCCAACCTTGTTTCCTCTTCCCCATTATAACAAAAAGAATCATAAAAATATTTTAATGTTATTCTACCCTTCCTATTTCTCTACTATATTTCTCAATATTTTTATATGATTTTCTAAACATTGCAACAATGAGAACTTTTAAGTCACACAATGGGCTTTTCAGATTTTGCCTTAAATGTGTAAAATGCAATCCAGATGGATCCTCAGGCGTAAACAGAGTGGCTCCCCTGCCCACGGTGCTGTGCTAGGTTTGGGACAGGTCAGGTTTTGTTGGATTGAGGGTTCAGCGATAGTGAGACAGCAGACGTACCCATATTCAGGAGAAGCTGCAGGCTCTGCTCTGACAACCCTTGTAGTACTTTTGGTCCTTGAAATGCAGGCTAATAGTAACATAATCCAGGTATGTGCCTGATGAGCATCTCTGTTCAGATATGGTAGGCTGACTCTGCAGAACAAAGGGCTGGGTGGTCAGAGGGCTTAGGGACAGTGATGTACTCTGCATAGTAGCTAAACAAGCAGGGTCACAATATACAACCTTGTCGTACTCCCTTCCCAATCTGAAACCAGTCCGTTGTCCCATGTCCAGTTCTAATTGTTGCTTCTTGGCCTGCATACAGGTTATCAGGAGACAAATAAGATGGTCTGGCATTCCAGTGTCTTTCAGACTTTTTCACAAGTTGTGATTCACACAGTCAAAAGCTTTAGCCTAGTCAATGAAGCAGAAGTAGACTTTTTCTGGAATTTCTTTGGTATTCCTATGATTCAATGAAGGCTGACAATTTGAAAACTGGCTCCTCTGCTTCTTTTAAATCCACCTTGTACATCTGGAAGTTCTTGGTTCACATACTGTTGAAGCCTAGCTGGAAGGATTTTGAGTATTACCTTGCTAGTATGTGAAATGAGTGCAGTTTGATAGTAGTTTCAACATTCTTTGACACTGCCCTTCTTTGGAACTGGAATGAAAACAGACCTTTTCCAAAGATAATCTTTGATAAATTTTTCATAATTATTATTTAATATTATGGGAAATTTTAGTGTCAAAAATAAGAATAGTATAATAAATCTGCATGTGCCTTTTCCTGGTTTAAGAATTACATACTCTTGCCTGGCCAACCTTGTTTCCTCTTCCCCATTATAACAAAAAGAATCATAAAAATATTTTAATGTTATTCTACCCTTCCTATTTCTCTACTATATTTCTCAATATTTTTATATGATTTTCTAAACATTGCAACAATGAGAACTTTTAAGTCACACAATGGGCTTTTCAGATTTTGCCTTAAATGTGTAAAATGCAATCCAGATGGATCCTCAGGCGTAAACAGAGTGGCTCCCCTGCCCACGGTGCTGTGCTAGGTTTGGGACAGGTCAGGTTTTGTTGGATTGAGGGTTCAGCGATAGTGAGACAGCAGACGTACCCATATTCAGGAGAAGCTGCAGGCTCTGCTCTGACAACCCTTGTAGTACTTTTGGTCCTTGAAATGCAGGCTAATAGTAACATAATCCAGGTATGTGCCTGATGAGCATCTCTGTTCAGATATGGTAGGCTGACTCTGCAGAACAAAGGGCTGGGTGGTCAGAGGGCTTAGGGACAGCAGTTTTGAGGAAGAGCACAGAGCATGGATTGGATATTGTTATTCAGACTATAGGGATTTGTTGGGAGTCCATTGGGTGAATAAGGAATTGCTAAGCTGGAGTGTGGCTGCCAGACCCCAGGAAGCCTAGCCCAAGTCCTACCACAGGAGCGCTCTGGCTCCAGCACTACCCCCAAGGCTGGATATCTCTAGTAGACGCTTCTTCTGGTGTTGCATCCTAAACTGTCCCTATGTGCTTGGCACCATCAAGTTTCAAAGTCCCTGAGGGGCCGTCTGATTGGTGGAGTAGGTCGCATACCAGAAGAGTGGCTGCCCAGGGAAGGGAGAAAGGGGCGGCAACCTGGGGGATCCGGCTCACTTAGCTTCTCCGGAAGACATGAGTTCTGCCTTACAGCAAGAAGCATGTCGCTGGTGGGGAAGTCTTCCCAGATATAAAAGAGTTTTAAATGCTAAGCACCCCAAAAAGATAGGGGTTCACTCTGAACATTCCTATCATCTTGGACTATTTCTTCTCCATGGTTTTCAACATAGAGTCTTTGTTTCCCTTATAAAAGCTCTTTGCGTCTGTGGCTCCTGGCTTCCCATCCCCATGGCAACTGTGAGCACCAGGTGCCCTGGAGCATCTCCCGTGCAGGTTTCCAGCTTCTAGTTGCTCCTACCTCCAGTTCTTCCTGCACAGCACTGCCGCTGCCGCCGTCAGTACATGCAGTGTGGTGGCTCAGAATGTCTTTGATATCCTCCCGTTGCCTGGAAGACAAAGGCTAACTTTATACATCGGTCCTGGCTTCCATAAGTCTACATCTGGTCTCCATTTCCAGCCTTATCTGTCATTCCAGAAACTCTCTGGCTGAGCGGGTCCCCAGGCACACTCTGTGCCTCGCCAGCTCCATGCATTGCTCATTGGTGGTTCTGTTGTCTGGAGGCCTTCCCCTCTGCTGACAGAACCCTTGTTCCACTCACATTCCACTGACCTTCCCAGAGAGAGGTGACTGCTTTCTTTCTCTCCCATGGTATGGGTCTGCCTTGCTCCAAGGCCCTTTCAGCCCATCTGTCCACATAGGCCACTGAGCTCGCTGCACGGCCTGCTACATATCCACGTGCTTCTCTCTTGTGCCAGCACAAAGCTGGGCAAATAGGAACTCACCAGATATTTGAGGTTTTCTTTTTCCATAGGAGGGAGGAAAATTAGAAATAGGGAAGGTTAAATGCAAAATATAGAGGTAGAAATGTTTAAGTCAGAAGTTGAGGTCTGCAGGCTGAGGACCTGAAGATGGAGGCCAACCAGTGTGGGAGGCTATTTGGGAAGATGGGGTAGGTGGTGAGGTATTTGCTATATAAATCAGATGGAGACCCTTTGGTTCTATACTCCTGGGTGCATGAATGCCCGCTGAGTTTAAAAGGATGCTCTGGCTAACAGTGAAACAGCAAGGATTTTTGGAGACTCAGGTATGTGTCTGTGAAAGAGAAGGAAGGCTGCAGGTGCTGGAGCAACGTGCTCCAGCTGATGGGGTGTGGATTTCCTAGCACTCACTGATGGCAGATGGGTTGTCCTCACAGCCCAATTGTACATGGCACATGTATTCTTTTGCTCTTCGCAGGAAGAGGGAGCAGGGATGCGTACCAGTCAGTGATGCACCCCTTGGGGTTGCTCTTGTCTGATGGCTTCTCGAGGGCAATATCCCAAAGTGGCTTAGGGGATCACTGTGAGAGTCAGCCCAGGCCTCTTGCCCACTAAACCATCAGCATTGTTCAGAGAGGTTTTGCAAGAGGCTCCTGATTTGGTCTGACTGTTTGGCCATCTGCAGAGTTTACAGAGCTCCACAGGCTGTGCCTATAGATTCAAGTACAAAAGAGTGAGAAGGGAACGTTTGGAAGGGCCGGGGCACCTGGAGGGTGTTCAGCTGGGGACTTTGGTGGAAACAAAGAGGGAAAGGACCCATGTCTAGAGAGACAGTGTGGAGAGTTGCTGAGAGAAGGAAATGCCCCCACTGTCTGCTGGGATCAGAGTGGTGGAAACTTGGAGGCTATCCTCTGCTGCTGCCCCCCCTTTTGACCTTCCCAGAGAGAGGTGACTGCTTTCTTTCTCTCCCATGGTATGGGTCTGCCTTGCTCCAAGGCCCTTTCAGCCCATCTGTCCACATAGGCCACTGAGCTCGCTGCACGGCCTGCTACATATCCACGTGCTTCTCTCTTGTGCCAGCACAAAGCTGGGCAAATAGGAACTCACCAGATATTTGAGGTTTTCTTTTTCCATAGGAGGGAGGAAAATTAGAAATAGGGAAGGTTAAATGCAAAATATAGAGGTAGAAATGTTTAAGTCAGAAGTTGAGGTCTGCAGGCTGAGGACCTGAAGATGGAGGCCAACCAGTGTGGGAGGCTATTTGGGAAGATGGGGTAGGTGGTGAGGTATTTGCTATATAAATCAGATGGAGACCCTTTGGTTCTATACTCCTGGGTGCATGAATGCCCGCTGAGTTTAAAAGGATGCTCTGGCTAACAGTGAAACAGCAAGGATTTTTGGAGACTCAGGTATGTGTCTGTGAAAGAGAAGGAAGGCTGCAGGTGCTGGAGCAACGTGCTCCAGCTGATGGGGTGTGGATTTCCTAGCACTCACTGATGGCAGATGGGTTGTCCTCACAGCCCAATTGTACATGGCACATGTATTCTTTTGCTCTTCGCAGGAAGAGGGAGCAGGGATGCGTACCAGTCAGTGATGCACCCCTTGGGGTTGCTCTTGTCTGATGGCTTCTCGAGGGCAATATCCCAAAGTGGCTTAGGGGATCACTGTGAGAGTCAGCCCAGGCCTCTTGCCCACTAAACCATCAGCATTGTTCAGAGAGGTTTTGCAAGAGGCTCCTGATTTGGTCTGACTGTTTGGCCATCTGCAGAGTTTACAGAGCTCCACAGGCTGTGCCTATAGATTCAAGTACAAAAGAGTGAGAAGGGAACGTTTGGAAGGGCCGGGGCACCTGGAGGGTGTTCAGCTGGGGACTTTGGTGGAAACAAAGAGGGAAAGGACCCATGTCTAGAGAGACAGTGTGGAGAGTTGCTGAGAGAAGGAAATGCCCCCACTGTCTGCTGGGATCAGAGTGGTGGAAACTTGGAGGAAAGGCCAGTCGTTGGGATCTGCCTCTTGGTCCCTCATCACAGCCGGACTCATGTCCTACTGGGCGCCTTCTCAAGTGCCACCTCCTCCCACTGCAGAGGCCACTCTTATTCAGACACACATCCGTCCTGCTGCAAACCCTCGCCTGAAGTGCAGGCTGCTTTCCTATTGAACACTAGGCTCAAACCAGCCTGAAAAGGCTCTGAGCCCAGGGCTGGTTTATTCCGAGTAGGCCTTAGCACTGACCCGACAAGCAGTGGGAGACTGCCAGAGGGTCTGGGGCTCTAGGGCCATAATTCTTTCCCCCCAGCTTCTTGGTGAGGGACTCCCAATCTTTCTACCTGTGTTCATTTGTAAAATGGATACAAATGTATCTCAGATGGTAAAGGCAGCATGTGTGATGCCCCTGGACAGAGCAGGCACTGAGCATCCAGCAGGCACTGTGTAGATGACAACCCCCCCACACCTCGCCATCCGTCCACGTGGCCGCACAGGATTGGCAGGTAAGAGTTGTTCCATTAACACAGGTCTGCAGGTTAAAGGTGACGAGAGTTGTCATGACAGCAGTTTTCAAGGTCTCTGAGAGCTCTGCTTTCAACCTATAGGCACTCAGAGCTGGAACTGCTGAGGGGCAGCCTGAATCTTGTCTTCTTGAGGCGATTAAGGGAACGGTTGTTTGATAAAGGAGGATTAAGGCAACTAATTACTTTGCTGAGCAATGACTATCTGGCTAAGACCAGATAGAGACATCTTAAGAGAGAGCCAGTGAAGCATCCAACAAAGTGAACAGTAAACATAAATAGAGGGAACTTAAGGGGAGTGAGAAAGTGGTGTAATACTAATGGATCTTCTGAGGAGAGACGGCCTGACTGTATGCTGGGGAAGGCAGATTTCTGCAAGTTACTTTGTGTGCTTGTGTTTCATGGAATTGAGGTGAAGATGGAATTAAAAAATTTTTTCAATCAGTTTTATTGCAGTATACAGTACATATGATAACATTTAGCAATTTAAGTGTAAATTTGAGGGTTTTTTCGGGGGGGGGGCACTTCTATTGGTCTTTCATTTATCTATTTTTTCATCCATCTTTGTTCTTTGGCCTGTGTGGGCCTCCCATTGCAGTGACCTCTCTCGCTGCAGAGCACTGGCTCTAGATGCATGTGCTCTAGAGCTCCGGCTCAGTAGTTGGACACATCGGTCCAGCCACTCCGCAGCACATGGGATCTTCCCAGGCCAGGGATCGAACCAGCACCCCTTGCACTGCAAGATGGAGTCCTTACCCACTGGACCACCAGGGAAGCCCATAAATTTGAGTTTTGACAGATGTATACAATCCTCAAGCCACCACCAGAATCACGATCTGAACATTGCCATCATTTTCAAAAGTTCCCTCATGTCCCTTGGCAGTCCATTCCCTCATTTCACCTCTGGCCACTGACCATCACTTTATCTGCTTGATGGTCTAAAGCTTTACATTTTCTACAATTTCATACAAATGGCGCCATAGAGAACATACCCTCTTGTGGCTGGTTTCCTTCACTCATGAAGTCTTGAAGACTCCTTGTTGGATGTGCTTCATTTGATGACAATGAGACTGGACAGTGTGTGTGAAACATGGTTAGTGTTGCCTGGCACACTGTAGGAGCCTTCCGTTTCCCCCTAAAGTGGAAGAAATGGTTCATCTTAAGGAATGGGCTCTCTAGTGCCACCTGTTTTTCTGTCTCTGCCCGGGTAAACTAGGGACTTAGAGGTGCTTGTTGAGGACGGTAGCATAAGGGTTTGACTACATTCCAAGCAGGCTGTTGGCTGAGATATCAGTTTTTCTGGGATATGTGGTGTCAGTTAGATACATTTTCACAAGCTGATTTCTGTTTTCCCACCATGGTCACTAGGTGCACTTCCCTGGAACACAGACCACTGTAGTAACAGTATCTCCCAGCAGTGGTGTGCCTGACACCAGTAACAACAACTTTTCAATGAATAGAAGAAGGACTTTCTCAAAAGAAAAAAAAAAAAAGCCTCTGCTATGCAGAGGCCTGGCTGTCCCTTTGCATCCTGATGTCCCTTGGCTGGAGCCTGGATCGTGGGGATAAATTATGCAGCCAACTAAAGACAGCCAGCCATGTGGTGATTTTAAAAGGACTAACAGGACTCCAGGAAAAGCCTTATTCATTCTTTACTTCTCTGCTTTAGCTAGGGGAAAAAATGCTTCTCTGAGTTTATGCGAGGCAATCACGTTTTATTCATCATTTGGTTGAAGTCACTCCTGAGGCATGCAGGGTTGATGAGGCCAGCTTTTCATGTCCATTGAGTTGAATTTGAGCCCTTCTTAATGCTCTGTTGGGGACTGGGGACAACAAGAGGAAGAGGGCAGGATGCCCATCCCCGTTTGTTAGAAATACAAGGGTCATCCCAACAAGGTAAGATCTGCTTATGTGTAGAGGACGTGCTTTGGGGCCACAGAGGAAAGATGCACTAAGATAGAAAGGTGAAGCATGTCAGGGGTCCAGAGGAGTGGACGTGTGGGCTGCGGCTCACTGCAGAAGGTGGGGGACGGTGCTTCAGGTGGAATCCCAGCTCTTTATGCTTCCTGTCCTGGAGATGCCTAACCAAGAGTGGTCCTCCGTGAAGGAGAGTATGTTACCTTGATGTTGCCCCTGTTTGGTGCATGTGGGAGGATCTCGGTTCTGATTCTCACCTTCAACCTGGTTTTGTTAAACCTTGTCTAAGTCACTTAACCTCTTTGAGGGGCGTGTGATTTTTTGTAAGTTGGTTCAGTGGTCCTGGCTATCCTCTGCATATAGGTGATCTGCACAGGCTCCAGGGGAGCCTGGCTTTAAGGGGCCATGACTGAGAAAGAGTTTTTTGCTCCATCCTGCCTTCTGGAAGTTGTATCTCCCAGTCCTCCTACAAGGATGGCAATGCCCGCCTAAATGTCTGGCATTCCCTTTCTGTCTTTTTCCCTGCAGTTCCCTTCCCTCGCTTTTTATATATTGGATTTCTATATTTGAATCAAGTAATTGGGTATTTTATAAATAGCATAATGTAATTATTTGCCTTTTAAGCCAGGAGACAATTTTGAGTCAACCTACCCCTATCAAAGGAGTGAAGTACACAAATGCTTCTGTTCGAATGGATTATAGAGAAAATACGTTGGTAAATAAACCTGATATAAAATAAAGACGGCCAGCCATGTGGTGATTTTAAAAGGACTAACAGGACTCCAGGAAAAGCCTTATTCATTCTTTACTTCTCTGCTTTAGCTAGGGGAAAAAATGCTTCTCTGAGTTTATGCGAGGCAATCACGTTTTATTCATCATTTGGTTGAAGTCACTCCTGAGGCATGCAGGGTTGATGAGGCCAGCTTTTCATGTCCATTGAGTTGAATTTGAGCCCTTCTTAATGCTCTGTTGGGGACTGGGGACAACAAGAGGAAGAGGGCAGGATGCCCATCCCCGTTTGTTAGAAATACAAGGGTCATCCCAACAAGGTAAGATCTGCTTATGTGTAGAGGACGTGCTTTGGGGCCACAGAGGAAAGATGCACTAAGATAGAAAGGTGAAGCATGTCAGGGGTCCAGAGGAGTGGACGTGTGGGCTGCGGCTCACTGCAGAAGGTGGGGGACGGTGCTTCAGGTGGAATCCCAGCTCTTTATGCTTCCTGTCCTGGAGATGCCTAACCAAGAGTGGTCCTCCGTGAAGGAGAGTATGTTACCTTGATGTTGCCCCTGTTTGGTGCATGTGGGAGGATCTCGGTTCTGATTCTCACCTTCAACCTGGTTTTGTTAAACCTTGTCTAAGTCACTTAACCTCTTTGAGGGGCGTGTGATTTTTTGTAAGTTGGTTCAGTGGTCCTGGCTATCCTCTGCATATAGGTGATCTGCACAGGCTCCAGGGGAGCCTGGCTTTAAGGGGCCATGACTGAGAAAGAGTTTTTTGCTCCATCCTGCCTTCTGGAAGTTGTATCTCCCAGTCCTCCTACAAGGATGGCAATGCCCGCCTAAATGTCTGGCATTCCCTTTCTGTCTTTTTTCCCCTGCAGTTCCCTTCCCTCGCTTTTTATATATTGGATTTCTATATTTGAATCAAGTAATTGGGTATTTTATAAATAGCATAATGTAATTATTTGCCTTTTAAGCCAGGAGACAATTTTGAGTCAACCTACCCCTATCAAAGGAGTGAAGTACACAAATGCTTCTGTTCGAATGGATTATAGAGAAAATATATGCAGTTGGTAAATAAACCTGATATAAAATATAGACATGCTCCTGAAAACCAGAAGCAACCTGCTTATGGTTCAGAGCTTCATGTGCAACTTTTAACAGCAAGGATGTATGAGGAGAAAATTACCATTAATAACATGATTAGTGGTATCATTAAGTATAATATGTCCTTTAAAATAGCTAAGCTTGTATTAAATACGCACTCAGAGAACTGTTCACTTTTAGTTCAGTTCTAAGAAGTATAGGCGTTTACATCTGGTTTATCTATCTGTCCTTGCATCCACCTGTGCAGCCACCCGTCCCCCAGATGCTAGTTCATGGGAAGTGGCACCTTCAGGCACTGTGTAGCATGCAGCTTGCTAATGGCTGTTCAAGGCAGTCTGCCAATGGGTCTGATGAATCAAGGCTCTGTGTTTTAGTCAAACTGTCCATCTGGGTCTGTGGTAACAGAGATCAATCACTGGATGGTTTTTATTTTGCATTTTTATTTCAAAGGGCTGAGAGGTTTATATAGGTCAAAGGACTGAGTGAACAGCTAGTGTTTCAGAAGATAGTGCAATTGAGTGTTGTTAGAGGGAGGGGGCATTTTTGCCCCCAGATAACTGCCAGGTGTTGAAGAGATGCTACCAGGAGATGGTGCCGCATTTTCTACAATTGCATTTGGTGCCTTTCGCGGCAAAGTGGATCTCTGTGTTCTCTCCTGGTCAGTCAGGCTGAAGAAAGAGGAGTCAAGGTCAGTTCAGGTCGGTTCAGATGGAGGGAACTTTGCAAGATGGCGCATGACTTGAGAGGAAAGCTCCTTCACCTGCCCAGGTACCTTCTAGGTTGGTCTGTTGGCTGTCAGCAACTCCGTCACTAAAGGTTTAGTTCTTTGAGTTGAGAATTGGCTTTTAATTGATTGGCCAGAATTTGATAAGAGGGATAGCCTGATAAACTGCTGGAAAGGTATAAATTTTCCCAGTCTTTGGTATAATCTGTTAGTGTATCTGGCACTCTGTTAAGAAGCCTATACCTTGTCTTATCCAGCAGCTCCATGTTTACCAGCATGTGGTAAGGACACAGCTGACAAGCACACAGAAGGCACAGGGACAGTTTCCCTCTGCAGCCTTGTTAACAATAAAGACAACTGGTAATCGCATAAATCACTTATTTTTTTTTAAAGGTTGGTTAAATATATTTTGGTATGATTAATAAAATACCATTCAAGATACTGTTGTAACTAATGATTTGAAATAGAATTCAGTATTGTCGAATGACAAAAAAGCAGATTCTAGGTAACATGAGGTCATTTTTGTAAGAAAAAGAGCACCAGTATGCACACACAAGTAGGAAACATGGAAAGTTCTATCAAAATGATAAATCGTTTAATCTGGTTTATCTATCTGTCCTTGCATCCACCTGTGCAGCCACCCGTCCCCCAGATGCTAGTTCATGGGAAGTGGCACCTTCAGGCACTGTGTAGCATGCAGCTTGCTAATGGCTGTTCAAGGCAGTCTGCCAATGGGTCTGATGAATCAAGGCTCTGTGTTTTAGTCAAACTGTCCATCTGGGTCTGTGGTAACAGAGATCAATCACTGGATGGTTTTTATTTTGCATTTTTATTTCAAAGGGCTGAGAGGTTTATATAGGTCAAAGGACTGAGTGAACAGCTAGTGTTTCAGAAGATAGTGCAATTGAGTGTTGTTAGAGGGAGGGGGCATTTTTGCCCCCAGATAACTGCCAGGTGTTGAAGAGATGCTACCAGGAGATGGTGCCGCATTTTCTACAATTGCATTTGGTGCCTTTCGCGGCAAAGTGGATCTCTGTGTTCTCTCCTGGTCAGTCAGGCTGAAGAAAGAGGAGTCAAGGTCAGTTCAGGTCGGTTCAGATGGAGGGAACTTTGCAAGATGGCGCATGACTTGAGAGGAAAGCTCCTTCACCTGCCCAGGTACCTTCTAGGTTGGTCTGTTGGCTGTCAGCAACTCCGTCACTAAAGGTTTAGTTCTTTGAGTTGAGAATTGGCTTTTAATTGATTGGCCAGAATTTGATAAGAGGGATAGCCTGATAAACTGCTGGAAAGGTATAAATTTTCCCAGTCTTTGGTATAATCTGTTAGTGTATCTGGCACTCTGTTAAGAAGCCTATACCTTGTCTTATCCAGCAGCTCCATGTTTACCAGCATGTGGTAAGGACACAGCTGACAAGCACACAGAAGGCACAGGGACAGTTTCCCTCTGCAGCCTTGTTAACAATAAAGACAACTGGTAATCGCATAAATCACTTATTTTTTTTTAAAGGTTGGTTAAATATATTTTGGTATGATTAATAAAATACCATTCAAGATACTGTTGTAACTAATGATTTGAAATAGAATTCAGTATTGTCGAATGACAAAAAAGCAGATTCTAGGTAACATGAGGTCATTTTTGTAAGAAAAAGAGCACCAGTATGCACACACAAGTAGGAAACATGGAAAGTTCTATCAAAATGATAAATACTGCTTATGTGACTGAGAATGAGTAATTTGTAAAAAATTGTTCTTATGTATGTTTAAAATTTTAATAGCATATACAGAGATTAATAGTATAAAGATAATTTTTAAAGGAAAGCTTTCCATAAAGTATATATTTCCTAAGTGGTAGAAAATTGTATTAGATACCTGTTGATGCATAACAAATTACCGCACAAATTTAGTTGCTTTATCTAATATATGTTAGCTTGCAGTTTCTATGGTCAAGAATTCAGAAGTTTAACTTTGTGGTTCTGGCTCAGGGACTTTCATGAGGCTGCAGTCAATCTTCTGGCCGGTGTCCAAAGGTTTTGCTGGCATTACAGCATCCAGGTCCAGTATGATTCTCTCATATGACTGTTGGCAGGAGGCCTCAGTCTTGCTACCTGAGTTTTTCCATAGAGCTATTGAGTGTCCTCACATTATGGTCGCTGACTTCTTCCACTGAGACACTGAAGAGAGCCAGAAAGAAGCCACCGTGACCACTGGCTCTTATGAACTAGTGTCTGAAATCACACACTCACCTTTTTTTATTCCTTAGAGGCAAGTGACTAAGTCCAGTCCAAGCTCAAAGGGAGGGGAATTAAGCTCCACCTCTGGAAAAGAGAGAAGTATGCAAGAATTTGTAGACATTTTTTTTTTTTGTCCACTTTTATTGATCTTTCATTTATTTATTTTCATCCATCTTTGTTCTTTGGCCTGTGTGGGCCACCCATTTCAGTGGCCTCTCCTGTAGCAGAGCACCGGCTCTGGGCACGTGTGCTCCAGAGCACTGGCTCGTAATTGGACACACTGGTCCCGCTGTTCCACGGCATGTGGGGTTTTCTGGGCCAGGGATCAAACCGGTTCCCCTGCAGTGCAAGGTGAACTCTTTACCCACTGGACCACCAGGGAAGCCCTGTAGACATATTTTAATACAACTACAAACACATCAAATCTCGCAGTCATTGACATATCAGCATGATTAGGATCTGTCCATTAGGAGCCATCTTTCCTCTCAGTGGGTAATTGAGAACAGCCCCAAAGAGGTGAGAGTCTTGGTTTTGAGATCAATATGTGCTTGGTAATGTTTAAGGAACAGAAAGCCACTCACAGAAAGTGGATTGGGTTTTTGGAGCCTGGAGACTTGTTCTACCACATGGTGCTCACATACTTTGGGTAAATCAGATGTCTCCTTGGTTTTCCCATTGGGTTGTGCTGGGGGTCAGATAAACTAATGCAGTTGAGAGCTCCATGGAAACTGTAAAGCAGTAAAGGAAGCCAACTCTTGCTGACTCTATTACCTCCACCATTGTTGTTCTAAAGAGGTACACAAGTGAGAGTCAGAAGAGCAGGACACACACATGGATTAGATGCGGTCCCCAACCTTTTGGGCACCAGGGACAGCTTTTATGGAAGACAGTTTTTCCAAGAACCAAGGGTTGGGGTTTTGAGATGATTCAAACACAGTACATTTATTGTGCACTTTATTTCTGTTATTATGATATCAGCTATACCTCAGATCATCAGGTATTATATCTTGGAGGTTGGGAACCCCTGGGTTAGGGAGTAGAGAATGGGAATTGAAAACTAAACTAACCAGATTATTATTTCTTAGGGCTGGCCCCAGGGCAGGGGTAGAGAAAGCCTATTTCAAATGTGAACGCACATGACAATTATAGGGATTTCTGTAAAATACTGCTGTCTTTGGTCTTTACAGGACACAAAGCCTAGTCCATGAGAACGACAAGAATCAGGGTAGAACATATAAAGAAGAGAACATTCTCCCGTACCCAAGGTCAGAAAATCCTCACTCTTCTTAGATGGGTGCCATGTACTCATTTACTGTTTCAGACGCTGTATGTTCATTCCCAGCTGGGTGCCAAGCCCTGCACTATGGGCCATGGATATACAGTTAAATTGGCCACACAGCCTTTTCTCCCCAATACCCGAATCCAGTGGGAAAGGCTGATGTACAAACATTTTGAAAAGTGGAAGACTGAGCCTTGGCTGGTGGCCTCATTCTACAAGCCTGGATTTGAGTTTCAGGAAATAGTTTTCTCAAATGGCCTTATTCTTTCTGAGGTCACATAGTTCTGAAAATTTTATGTCTTCAGAGATTAAACCGTTTTCCCTCCACTGATGTTTATAGGCTCTTGGACTGTTGGGCAAAGATAAAGCCAGGCAATTGCATTCAGATGGCTGTAATTTCCACTGCTTCTTCCTTCCAAGTCTTAATGGCCAACACCACACAGTTTCCAAAGTCCCTTTAATGCTCTTCCAGAAGTGGCAGGGTCTGTAGTTAGCGCTGCACAGAGCAACTCCTGCCTGTGCTTGCTCAGCTGGGGCTGTTTGCAGAATAGGTTGACACCAGTATGGAGAGAAAGCAGCCCGGAAGTTGTCTCTCTTCTTTCACTTGCTTATATTTCTAGTGGGAGGTGGCTCCAAATAATCAGAAATAATCCTTGTGACATTAGCCCAGGCTGAACTGGGAAAGGTAAATTATTCGTATTTGGCTATGCATAACCTCTGTGCATTAGGTGGTAAACCAGGTCAAAAGTGTTTTCTCATCAGATCCATTCATCTACGACAGACACAGAACTGGAACTGTTGCTTCAGATAAAATGTAATTAGCAGAACGAAATGAAAACACAAAAAAATCCAAACAAAAAAACAACCCATAAAATAATAAATGTTGATGAGGATGTGGTGTACTGTTGGCAGGAATGTACAATATGCAGCCATTGTGGAAAACAGTATGGTGGCCCCTCAAAAAATTAAATATAGAATTACTATGTGATTCAGAAATTCTACTGTCTGGTATATACTCCCCAAACAAAACAAAACAAAACTAAAGCAGGGGCTCAAAAAAATATTTGTATACCAATGTTCAGAGCAATATTATTCATGATGGCCAAAGGTGGAAACAACTCAGATGTCCATTGATGAATGAATGGATTAACAAAATATGGTGTATCCATACAATGGAATTCTGACACATGTCACACGTGATTAAATCCTATGATTCCATTTATATGAGGTCCTAGAGTATGAAGAAGAGGTGGGGTGAGTACACAGAAGAACTGTACAAAAAAGGTCTTAATGACCTGGATAACCATGATGGGTGTGGTCATTCACCTGGAGCCAGACATCCTGGAATGAGAAGTCAAGTGGGCTTCAGGCAGCAATTCTGCTGACGGATAGTAGAGGTTATAGAAGTCCCACTGAGCTGTTTCACATCCTAAAAAACGATGCTATTAAAGTGCTGCACTCAATATGCCAGAAAATTTGGAAAACTCAGCAGTGAGCAAAGAACTGTATTCTGACTTTTCATTCTCCACATCCTAAAAACGATGCTATTAAAGTGCAATTTTAGGGCAGGGTCTGTAGTTAGCGCTGCACAGAGCAACTCCTGCCTGTGCTTGCTCAGCTGGGGCTGTTTGCAGAATAGGTTGACACCAGTATGGAGAGAAAGCAGCCCGGAAGTTGTCTCTCTTCTTTCACTTGCTTATATTTCTAGTGGGAGGTGGCTCCAAATAATCAGAAATAATCCTTGTGACATTAGCCCAGGCTGAACTGGGAAAGGTAAATTATTCGTATTTGGCTATGCATAACCTCTGTGCATTAGGTGGTAAACCAGGTCAAAAGTGTTTTCTCATCAGATCCATTCATCTACGACAGACACAGAACTGGAACTGTTGCTTCAGATAAAATGTAATTAGCAGAACGAAATGAAAACACAAAAAAATCCAAACAAAAAAACAACCCATAAAATAATAAATGTTGATGAGGATGTGGTGTACTGTTGGCAGGAATGTACAATATGCAGCCATTGTGGAAAACAGTATGGTGGCCCCTCAAAAAATTAAATATAGAATTACTATGTGATTCAGAAATTCTACTGTCTGGTATATACTCCCCAAACAAAACAAAACAAAACTAAAGCAGGGGCTCAAAAAAATATTTGTATACCAATGTTCAGAGCAATATTATTCATGATGGCCAAAGGTGGAAACAACTCAGATGTCCATTGATGAATGAATGGATTAACAAAATATGGTGTATCCATACAATGGAATTCTGACACATGTCACACGTGATTAAATCCTATGATTCCATTTATATGAGGTCCTAGAGTATGAAGAAGAGGTGGGGTGAGTACACAGAAGAACTGTACAAAAAAGGTCTTAATGACCTGGATAACCATGATGGGTGTGGTCATTCACCTGGAGCCAGACATCCTGGAATGAGAAGTCAAGTGGGCTTCAGGCAGCAATTCTGCTGACGGATAGTAGAGGTTATAGAAGTCCCACTGAGCTGTTTCACATCCTAAAAAACGATGCTATTAAAGTGCTGCACTCAATATGCCAGAAAATTTGGAAAACTCAGCAGTGAGCAAAGAACTGTATTCTGACTTTTCATTCCAATCCCAAAAAAGGGCAATGATGAAAAATGTTCAAACTACCACACAACTGCATTCATTTCACATACTAGCAAGTTAATGCTCAAAATCTTCCAAGCTAGCCTTCAACAATACGTGAACCGAGAACTTCCAGACATACAAACTGAATTTAGAAAAGGCAGAGGAACCAGAGGTTAAATTGCCAACATCTGCTGTATCATAGAAAAAGCAAAGGAATTCCAAAAAACATCTATTTCTACTTCATTGACTACACTAAAGCCTTTGACTGTGTTAATAACAATAAACAGGAAAATTCTGAAAGAGATGGGAATACCAAGCCTACCCTACCTGCTTCCTGAGAAACCTGCATGCAGGTCAAGAAGCAGCGATTAGAATTGGGCATGGAACAGCAGACTGTTTCAGAATCGAGAAAGAAGTATGTCAGTCTGTATGCTGTCATCCTGCTTATTTAACTTATATACAGAGTACGTCATACAAAATGTTGGGCTAGATGAGTCACAAGGTGGAGTCAAGATTGCCAGAAGCAATATCAATAACCTCAGATATGCAGCTGACATGACCCTAATGACATCAAGTGAAGAGGAACTAAAGAACCTCTTGAAAGTGAAAACGGAGAGGGAAAAAGCTGGCTTGAAACTCAACATTCAAAAAATTAAGATCATGACATCTGGTATGATCACTTCATGGCAAATTGAATGGGGCTCCAAAATCAATGTGGATGGTAAATGCAGTCATGAAATTAAAAGTCACTTGCTCCTTGGAAGAAAATCTACAACAAACCTAAACAGCATATTAAAAAAGCAAGATAACGCTTTTCTGACAAAGCTTCATATAGTCAAAGCTATGGTTTTCCCAGTAGTCATGTATGGATGAGAGAGCTGGACAATGGAAAAGGCTGAGTGCTGAAGAAATTGATGCTTTCAAACTGTGATGTTGGAGAAGACTCTTGAGAGTCCCTTGGACAGCAAGGAGATCAAATCAGTCCATTCTAAAGGAAATCAGTCTTGAATATTCATTGTAAGGACTGATGCTGAAGTTGAAGCCCAATACTTTGGCCACCTGATGTGAAGCGCTGACTCATTGGAAAAGACCCTGATGCTGGGAAAGTTTGAGGGCCAAGAGAAGAAGAGGGCAACAGAAGATGAAATGGTTGGATGGTATCACTAACTCAATGGACATGAAGTCTGAGCAAACTCTGGGAGATAGTGAAGGACAGTGAAGGCTGGTATGCTGCAGCTCATGGGTTTGCGAAAAATTAGAAAAAAACAGAGGAACCAGAGGTTAAATTGCCAACATCTGTACATAGAAAAGCAAAGGAATTCCAAAAAACATCTATTTCTACTTCATTGACTACACTAAAGCCTTTGACTGTGTTAATAACAATAAACAGGAAAATTCTGAAAGAGATGGGAATACCAAGCCTACCCTACCTGCTTCCTGAGAAACCTGCATGCAGGTCAAGAAGCAGCGATTAGAATTGGGCATGGAACAGCAGACTGTTTCAGAATCGAGAAAGAAGTATGTCAGTCTGTATGCTGTCATCCTGCTTATTTAACTTATATACAGAGTACGTCATACAAAATGTTGGGCTAGATGAGTCACAAGGTGGAGTCAAGATTGCCAGAAGCAATATCAATAACCTCAGATATGCAGCTGACATGACCCTAATGACATCAAGTGAAGAGGAACTAAAGAACCTCTTGAAAGTAAAAACGGAGAGGGAAAAAGCTGGCTTGAAACTCAACATTCAAAAAATTAAGATCATGACATCTGGTATGATCACTTCATGGCAAATTGAATGGGGCTCCAAAATCAATGTGGATGGTAAATGCAGTCATGAAATTAAAAGTCACTTGCTCCTTGGAAGAAAATCTACAACAAACCTAAACAGCATATTAAAAAAGCAAGATAACGCTTTTCTGACAAAGCTTCATATAGTCAAAGCTATGGTTTTCCCAGTAGTCATGTATGGATGAGAGAGCTGGACAATGGAAAAGGCTGAGTGCTGAAGAAATTGATGCTTTCAAACTGTGATGTTGGAGAAGACTCTTGAGAGTCCCTTGGACAGCAAGGAGATCAAATCAGTCCATTCTAAAGGAAATCAGTCTTGAATATTCATTGTAAGGACTGATGCTGAAGTTGAAGCCCAATACTTTGGCCACCTGATGTGAAGCGCTGACTCATTGGAAAAGACCCTGATGCTGGGAAAGTTTGAGGGCCAAGAGAAGAAGAGGGCAACAGAAGATGAAATGGTTGGATGGTATCACTAACTCAATGGACATGAAGTCTGAGCAAACTCTGGGAGATAGTGAAGGACAGTGAAGGCTGGTATGCTGCAGCTCATGGGTTTGCGAAAAATTGGAGAGGACTTAGCAACTGAACAACAACGAGAGTAGTCAAATTCATAGAGACAAAGTAGGAAAATGGTTGCTTCAGATTGGGGGAAAGGATGAGGATACAGAGTTTCAGTTTGGGAATATGGACGTCCTAGAAATGGATGGTAGTCATAGTTGTTCAGCCATCACCAGCCCTGAAAGAAGCCCTGGGGACACAGCCCTGAGCCAGGCAGAGGACTTGACTGCAGGGTGATCTTTTAGTTTAATTTCTACTAATGAGAGATGGACAATAAACATTTAGCACATGAAGAAGGTGATACAGGTCCCTATAAGGACTTTGGGAACTGTAAAATCAGGAATTAACATAGTAGAAAATCATGTCATACAAGCACACGGGGTAGGGATGAGCTTTAGCTTGGGTGACCCAAAGTCCTGACTGATGAAAAGTGATTTGATCAACCAAATCTTACTGCATATATTTGGACCCCATTTTACCTGGAATTCCATTGAGATTTCTGAGATACAGAAATGTCTACAAAATCCAAACCTTATTATGAATTTTGCTTGCAAAGTGAGTGTCTGTGTTGCATACTCCTAATTGATTGCTTGAGGACGGTGATGGGGACAGCAGTCTAGAATGGTAAAGAGTTTCTTACTGAATTCCAAGTGCTCATACCTGGCAGTGTTTTCACCCAGGAAATGTATTAGCCGGTTTGCATATTTTTTCCAGAAACTGAGTGCAATGAAGTTTGCCATGAGCCTTCTTGGAAAGCCTTTTATGCATGTTAGAAAATACCTGATTTACAAAAATCAGTTTATAACTGATATTTTATCACTTGATATCATGCAAAAAGGAGATTCTATTTCACTTTGGAAACTAGGGCTATTTATTTAAAGCCTTGACTGTGGAATTTGAAAAAAGTTTTTTGTAATTGGCTTGAGATGGAAAGAAATATGCTTCTGGGACAATGAAGTGTGTGCCTAGTTGATGTGTTTAGATTTCTGATTATGTATTTTAGAGATTCCTCTATTGCTGCCCAGATTTTTCTTTTTAAATTGGAGTCTCAGGGTAAAGATGAGAGCTCCCTGAAGACTGTGGAAATGCAGTGGAATTGTTAGAAGTCTGAATTGGACAGGCCTGGATCTGTGATGGTTCTCACAGCCTGACCCTTTGTAAACCCTGAAGCCCTGCCAGGCACGTTGGTGTGCTGTGGGGTCGGGCTGTGTTGTTCGCTTGCTGAGTTGCGACGGGCTCTTTGCGACTTCATGGAGTGGAGCCCACCAGGTTCCTCTGTCCATGGGATTCTCCAGGCAAGAATAATGGAATGGGTTGTCATGCCCTGCTCCAGTGAATCTTCCCAACCCAGGATCAAACCCATGGAGAGCAGACCATTTAGCACATGAAGAAGGTGATACAGGTCCCTATAAGGACTTTGGGAACTGTAAAATCAGGAATTAACATAGTAGAAAATCATGTCATACAAGCACACGGGGTAGGGATGAGCTTTAGCTTGGGTGACCCAAAGTCCTGACTGATGAAAAGTGATTTGATCAACCAAATCTTACTGCATATATTTGGACCCCATTTTACCTGGAATTCCATTGAGATTTCTGAGATACAGAAATGTCTACAAAATCCAAACCTTATTATGAATTTTGCTTGCAAAGTGAGTGTCTGTGTTGCATACTCCTAATTGATTGCTTGAGGACGGTGATGGGGACAGCAGTCTAGAATGGTAAAGAGTTTCTTACTGAATTCCAAGTGCTCATACCTGGCAGTGTTTTCACCCAGGAAATGTATTAGCCGGTTTGCATATTTTTTCCAGAAACTGAGTGCAATGAAGTTTGCCATGAGCCTTCTTGGAAAGCCTTTTATGCATGTTAGAAAATACCTGATTTACAAAAATCAGTTTATAACTGATATTTTATCACTTGATATCATGCAAAAAGGAGATTCTATTTCACTTTGGAAACTAGGGCTATTTATTTAAAGCCTTGACTGTGGAATTTGAAAAAAGTTTTTTGTAATTGGCTTGAGATGGAAAGAAATATGCTTCTGGGACAATGAAGTGTGTGCCTAGTTGATGTGTTTAGATTTCTGATTATGTATTTTAGAGATTCCTCTATTGCTGCCCAGATTTTTCTTTTTAAATTGGAGTCTCAGGGTAAAGATGAGAGCTCCCTGAAGACTGTGGAAATGCAGTGGAATTGTTAGAAGTCTGAATTGGACAGGCCTGGATCTGTGATGGTTCTCACAGCCTGACGTTTGTAAACCCTGAAGCCCTGCCAGGCACGTTGGTGTCCTGTGGGGTCAGCCTGTGTTGTTCACTTGCTGAGTTGCGACCAGCTCTTTGCGACTTCATGGACTGGAGCCCACCAGGTTCCTCTGTCCATGGGAGTCTCCAGGCAAAAATACTGGAGTGGGTTACCATTTCCTTCTCTAGGGAATCTTCCCAACCCAGGGATCAAACCCATGGAGAGCAGACCATTTTGCAATCTGTTCTTTTCTGTCAGAGCACATGGCCATCTTTGCCTTAGGAGAGTGAAATGGGATTTCCCAGGAGAGAAGAATTGAAATCATTTGAATTTCAAGGCTGTAGATCTCATCATTCTTGGAAATTTTGACTAATTGGAAAATTATTTCAGGGTCATGGAAATCTCTGGTTTGCTCATGGCTTTCTGTCCTCCACTGGTTTGGAGTTGGGTTGTCTGCCAGGCAGTGGTAACTGGTGCCGGCGGGTACACAATGCATGGCTCAGAAAACAACATTGGGATTAAGCGTTCATCTTTGGTGGTGCACAAGGGAAACCAACCCCTGACTCTTTCAGGAAAACTCCTTTTTTTTAATTTGAAATCAGTAACAATTAGAACATGGGCATGAATGAACACAACTTTTGTCAAAAAAGAATTGATGAAATGCCTACTGGATGCTTGGCCTGTCTTGCAGTAGAGGCTCTTGTGAAGCAGGAGAAGTGTTTCCCCAGGTAGCTTCAAGCCTGGCTTAGGAGCCAACATAAAAAGAAATCATCAGAAAACATTAGCAGAAGAATCAGATTAGCATATCGGGATTAATGTTTTAAGGGCATCAGATGTGTGAATCCATGTGCTGGGAATAGTTGCTGAAGGAAAAGTCAGAGAAACAAGGAAGGAAGTGGTCAGTGTAGCTGGAGAGACCAAGAGGTCAGGGGGGCTAGGTTGAGCAGGTGGAGCTTGGGTGGGCTTTGAAAGAAGAGTGTGATGGAGCAGTCTTGGAAATGGATCAGGAACACTTCTGAAGAACTCAGAGCCCCAGGCCTAAACCAGAGCATAGAAAGAAACACTCTAAAGGGTTAGTTGTGTCTGAGAAACATTCATCTGTTCCTGGCATCCCAAGTGCTATCTGTAGGGTTAATAGTCATTAGGTGGGGGGAATGGCAGCCTGTGTGCTCTGTGGACAGGTCAGTTTATATCCTGCTGGAATAAGTAACTCAAGAGTTTCCCACAGTCCAGTTTCAGCTAATGTTCACAGTGACCTTCCTTCTCTAGGGAATCTTCCCAACCCAGGGATCAAACCCATGGAGAGCAGACCATTTTGCAATCTGTTCTTTTCTGTCAGAGCACATGGCCATCTTTGCCTTAGGAGAGTGAAATGGGATTTCCCAGGAGAGAAGAATTGAAATCATTTGAATTTCAAGGCTGTAGATCTCATCATTCTTGGAAATTTTGACTAATTGGAAAATTATTTCAGGGTCATGGAAATCTCTGGTTTGCTCATGGCTTTCTGTCCTCCACTGGTTTGGAGTTGGGTTGTCTGCCAGGCAGTGGTAACTGGTGCCGGCGGGTACACAATGCATGGCTCAGAAAACAACATTGGGATTAAGCGTTCATCTTTGGTGGTGCACAAGGGAAACCAACCCCTGACTCTTTCAGGAAAACTCCTTTTTTTTTTTTAATTTGAAATCAGTAACAATTAGAACATGGGCATGAATGAACACAACTTTTGTCAAAAAAGAATTGATGAAATGCCTACTGGATGCTTGGCCTGTCTTGCAGTAGAGGCTCTTGTGAAGCAGGAGAAGTGTTTCCCCAGGTAGCTTCAAGCCTGGCTTAGGAGCCAACATAAAAAGAAATCATCAGAAAACATTAGCAGAAGAATCAGATTAGCATATCGGGATTAATGTTTTAAGGGCATCAGATGTGTGAATCCATGTGCTGGGAATAGTTGCTGAAGGAAAAGTCAGAGAAACAAGGAAGGAAGTGGTCAGTGTAGCTGGAGAGACCAAGAGGTCAGGGGGGCTAGGTTGAGCAGGTGGAGCTTGGGTGGGCTTTGAAAGAAGAGTGTGATGGAGCAGTCTTGGAAATGGATCAGGAACACTTCTGAAGAACTCAGAGCCCCAGGCCTAAACCAGAGCATAGAAAGAAACACTCTAAAGGGTTAGTTGTGTCTGAGAAACATTCATCTGTTCCTGGCATCCCAAGTGCTATCTGTAGGGTTAATAGTCATTAGGTGGGGGGAATGGCAGCCTGTGTGCTCTGTGGACAGGTCAGTTTATATCCTGCTGGAATAAGTAACTCAAGAGTTTCCCCACAAGACTCCTCAGATCTTTCATATGCTAATGTTCACAGTGACCCTCCCGGCTGGGCATAGGCAGTGTGCAGTTTCCTGCTTATTCACAGAACTATGTGTTTTTGTTTTTGTTTTCTCCATGAGGATCCTGAGGGAATAGAGTTCCAAAAAATATCATTGAGTTGGGGAAATGCTAGCCTAAATGATTTTATTTCAGTATATGTTTTAGTGCTAGTCACTAGCAATAGAGTCATGTTTTCAGTGGTTTGAAAGCCCAATGGGGTTGTTTGGAAATAAGTTAGAGGGACTTCATTTAAAGAAACCAGTGAATGAGTGGCCGTCCACGAGAGCCCAGCTAAGAGCAAAATACCATAGGTCTATCTTAATTCAGGAGTATTTGATATATGGAGACACTTAGAGTAGTACACTTAAGTAGCTTTAGAAATAAATGACTGTTTTTGTTAATGTCATTCCTTTTCTTCTCTTGAGATGGGGGAAGGATTTTACACCAGTGGTACAACCCCACCACGGGGGCAGAGCCTTGGGTCATGGTAGTTGGGGTTATGAGTGAAAGTAAAACTCAAAGGGTTGACAGGATTGGGGTTGTTGGAAAAACACAAGCTGCCTCATCACATTGAACTTTACATCAACTCTGTATAGTTTTCAAGATAACCATGTCCCAAATATTGCACTGGACATACTACTACAAAAAAGTATTCATTGTTTATCCGAAATTGAAATTTAACTGTACATCCCTGTGTTTTTGTTTTTTAAATCTGTCGCTCTTGCACAGGATGCCTGGGGAGTTTAGACATGTGGACCAAAAAGTGACTTAAAATGTAAAGGCAAGGAAGCAAGGATCTCTTCCAAGTTCTAGAGAGCCTGAAGCCTTCTCCCAGGAGATGGGTTACGCCATCCTTGAGCTCCTGTCCCACTCTTGGTCCCTGCTCTTCCCTCTCCCTCAGTTTGGGAGAGTTCCTACACGAGAGGTTGCAGCCTGGGAGGTATTCTTGTTTGGCTCACATACTTTTAAAAACAAACAAATGTAAGGTCCGAAACTTTACCTTTGGGTAAAAAGAAAGCACAGATTTTCAGCTTCTTTGGAAAATGCAAAAAGTATTTATTTTCATAGAATGAAGCGAGTTGTGTCTGAACCTCAAACTCTTGAAACCAGAAAGACTACCAATTCCATGTCTGCTGTGAACATGGTAGAGGTGGGCCCAGTGTAGTCCAGAGCAAACCTCAGGGTCGGGGAGAAGAGAAGGTGGGGTTATTGTGAATGCCCCTATCGTCCGGTTTTGGAGTTTAAAATGTAATTGAGGACACTGAATTCTCACATGCGAAAATAGACCCATGGTTTAGAAATATATTTTTGTACTGATTCTAGGTGAAACTAGTTTTACAAGGGAGAGATGGGCTTGTTTGGTCTATGGGAGGTTCTTGTGAGTTCATTTCCCTGCCGAGAAGTGAAATGTCTTAACTCCACACTCAGTGATGTGTACTAAATGGCCAGGGTTTACCAGAGGGCTCTGCTTGGGGATCTTATCAGGAAGAAAAAGAATCCAGCTAATCTCTTTGTGGAAAAAGTCTCCCCATGACCCACTGGGTGGCTGGACTGCATTCTTCTTTTCCATGGCTCGTCCCCCTCCTCTGGGCCTCGGAAGCTCACCTTTCCCCCAGCCCTGCATGAGACATGCCTCTGAGAGCAGAGACTTGTGGGAAGTGCGGGTGCAGCCCCTGGGCTGTGGATGTGTGTCTGCAGGCCTGGGGGAGGAGTCAGGGATGCTGTGAGGCTGTGCTTGCAGGCCAGGGCTTGGGGCTTCTGCTGATGAATGTACAGACACTGGCAGGAACTCTAAGGTGCCTCTGCCGGCGTTGTGACCCAGAGGACCACTGGCTGGCACCAAAGTAAATCACACCACGTCACACCACGGGTGCTTGCTGTATCCTATGGCAACAGTAGCTCCTTGTTAATTCAGTGATGCTGGGGGCAGACAGTATTACAGGCTCCTTCACATTGGCTGGGCAAAAGCCTCAGGTCATGAGCATGCTTGATTTATGGCTAAACCCCAGGAATCTCTTTGCTTCCTCTCCAGCATCCCTGCCCCCCTCCCCCCCCTCAGGTTTGGAATTTGGTAGTGAGAGGAGAGGGAGCTCCAATAAAACGTTCTTCCAGGGGTCAAGGGAAGCCCTGAATAACGAGTCCATTAGACTCCACAATCAATATGCAGCTTCTAAACATTATGTATATTGATGAGCTGATTGCTAGGAGACTAGTGCTGAGGGAATTGGAATCTATTTTACTGGGGCCAAATTGGTTGTTGATGGCCTATAGTAGACTGTGCCTTTAATAATCAGCTAAAAACATCCTGCCATCCAGTAAAACAGCTTCAACATGTTGGAGCCCTTGTGTGCTTTCCCGAGAGCCAGGCAGGGCCGGGCCTTCACTGGGCCCTGCGTCATGGCCCTGGCAGGCTCTTCCCAAGGGATGATGGGCTGCCCGGCGTCCCTGCTGAAGCCTTCGCTGGTACTGGGATGAACAGGGGGAGACAGGCAGGAGCGTGAAGGCAAGAGGGTAAATCTTTCAGCCAGGATATGGAAACAGGACACTGCCCAAGGTTGCATGAGGATGGGGGCTTGGCCCTGGTGGTCCATGCTCACACAGCCCGACCTGCCCTGCTGACCCAGCACTTCTTGGGACACACAGGTCACAGAGTGAGATGTCATTCCCACGGTGGGAAGGAGTTCCCTTCACCATCTTTTTGTCCAAGAGGCTCAGTGGGAGGAAGGTTGTGTTTGGGCGCAGTATGGTGCTCGAGTGTGCATGGGCCCGTGGGGGTGGGGGTGTCGGGGGGGTGCTGCTTTCAGTGAAGTATTTCAGCCTTCCTCCCCGAACCACACGTCCTAGGTATGGTGTATAACGTGGTTTCCTGGAACAGGTTGGAATTGAAGATAAATCCTCCTCTTCATTAGCCAGGCTAAAGCTGGTCACTAAGGCCAGGTTGAAGAGCCTTGAACTCCTGGTCTGTTGAGCATCTCTCCTGCTCACTTGGGCCTCGGCTGGGCATTGACATGCTGAGTCTGGGGTTCTGGCCCTGTGGCTCACAGGGCATAGCAGGTTTCTGGAGGCAGGAAGTGGCAGGTAATTAGGTTAATTAAGCCCTTACAGCTATCCAGCTAGAGAACTGCTCTGAGGTACTCTGGGGAGTTAAAATTGTGCATTTCCCAGCACAAAGCCCAAACATCCACAATGAAACCAAGGTGAGCCCCTTCTCCCTGTGGTGCTATGCACGGCCTGGCTCTGTCTACTTTGGGTCAGGGGAAGATGAGAGTTTCCTATGTTCCTTCTGAAAAAGTTCCATCTGATTCTGATCAAAGGCCTGGCTGGTGGGATCCCGGGTCATCCCTGGGTTTCACCCTCTGCTGGGCTGAGAGGGGGGCAGTTGCTGCTGCCTCTGCATGCGCCATGTTCCTTTCCTTGTTCCCTGGCTAAGGGACAGCGGGAACAGAGGCTGTTGCTGTTGGCCCACCACCGTCTGTCAGGCAGGAGCTATGGTATCCATGTTCCAGCAGCTTCTGAGGTGCTGGACTAGTGTGCAACACCCGCTGAGACTGGGACAGCGGGGCAGCACTGTTGGAGACTTGTCCCCTGCCCCCAATCTTGGCTGGGCCAGTGTTTGATGGGGTCTGCCTGCCTGGCTACACTGGGCTTCTGCTCATCAGTCCAGGCCCAGAGGTGGGGGTGCTGTGTGAATGAGGGGAGACAGGTGGCATCCTCCTCACAGCCCTGCAGGCACTGTTGCCAGTGGGGACCCTGGTCGGCTGCAGAACAAGGCAGGGGAGAGGTGAGTGTGGTGAAGAGGGGGGAAAGAGGGTCTGGGGGTCCCAAGTGCATATAAGTGCTGAAGAGCAAAGGTTAAAATCCTTGGAGTGATTGCATCAGCAGTGGAGGAGAGAGCTGGAGAGGGAGAAGAAAATTAAGTCTTAAATAGCACAGCACATCTGACTGGGGGTGAGTGGGTTTTAAGTGGACTGGCAGTTGGCAGAGGCAGAAATAAATAGGCCCCCTATTGAGCAACTTGCAGGCATTAGAGGCAGGCCCATTGGATATTAAGGAAATATTTGAATGTACTGGACGGTGTTTGGGTTCAGAGGCTAAGAATGTCTTCGGGGTGCTTCTATGTTTTCTAAAGAGCTACTGGGGCTACTCCCCTGCAGAAATAGGAAAAAATGGACTAGACTGGATTTATTCCTGGAGGGAAGGTGTAGCTATGGTAGAATGCATTCCCCTGTAGGCTTCCCCAGTTGTCTTGCTAGACTTTTTCCTGCTGTGGAGCTGGCCCTCAAGGGTGTGGCTGACTTGTCACGTGCACATCTCGTGTTTCCCCCTACCCACAGTCAGTCTGCAAGACCTTGATTGCTCTATGGACTGTTCTATCCTGGAGAAAGGCAACAGCCTAGAGCAAGCGGCAGGCTTGGTTCCGAGTCCAGAGCTGCCCTGGGTCTCCTTGGCAAAGCCAAGCGGAGCAGATCTGAGCCTGCTCTCATCCCAGCATGCCTCTGGCACTTCCTAGCCTGGGTGGTCATCAGCAACCTCCTTGCCTCTGTGAGTCCCTGGACCTCATCCTAAACTGGACACACCAGTCGTATCTGCTTTTAGCCTTGTGATGATTAGGTGAGTTAGGATTCATAAAGTGCTGAGAACGGTGCCTGGTATCTATATCAGTGAAGAAAACCTTGTCCAGAAGGATCTCTCATGTCACTTCCAGTTTACACTTCTTATAATTCTGTTTTGCATTCTGAAACCTCTAAATGAGGAGGGTGATTTTTTCTTTTTTGGCCACTTCTATTGGTCTTTGTTTATTTTCATCCATCTTTGTTCTTTGGCCCGTGTGGGCCTCCCATCACGGTGGGGCCTCTGTTGTCGCAGAGCACCGGCCCTGGGCGCATGCGCTCCAGAGCTCTGGCTCAGTAATTGGACACATCGGTCCAGCCGCTCCGCGGCACATGGGATCTTCCCAGGCCAGGGATCAAACCGGCACCCCTTGCACTGCAAGGCGATATCCTTACCCACTGAACCACCAGAGAAGCCCGAGGAGGGTTTTAATCTTGTTTTGGAGATATGTAAAGCACAGGGAGACTTTGGGTACACTTTCTAAGTGCAGGTATTTGATTAATAGATGAAAAAATCAAGAACTCAAGAACCTGGTTCAGAAGGGGAAGGAAGGACATTTGAGTTGAGTGGCCTGACTGTCTCTCCATGTCCTTCCTAGTCTTGCTCTTGGCCACAGGGACCTGCTTCCCAGGCACAGATGGAGATGATAAAGCAAGTCCTCGGCATTGGGAAGAAACAAGTGCTGAGGAGGCAGCCAGACCTGGGGCCACACCCTTTGGGCAGGAGGACCGGGGAGGACTCCAGGGTCTCAGCTTGAAGGCTCAGAGCACATCCCACTTTTGAGTGCCAAGAAAGTGTGACCAGAGGTGGCTGCTCCAACCTCTCGTGCCCTTTGGGCAGAAGTCTAGCAGCTGGAAAGACGCATTTCCCACAGCGCCCATGGGACTGACCCACAGGTTGGCTTGGGTGGAGAGGAGGAGAGAGCTTTCCTCTGAAGGGGCCCACCTAACCTGCCAACTTTTTGCTGAAAACTAGCCTGGCCTGCGTGGGGGTCCTGCTTCTTACCAGATGATCGAGAGGGGAGCCTACATTTTACTCACCAGGACCGAGGCAGAGGGTAGCAGTTCACCGAATACCCAGCCAGGGAGTCTCACCCCTGCCCACCCCCTCCTGGGCTCCTGGGTGCCACAGCAACACCTGCTCAAACGTTAGCTACATAGGAGGAGCCCGGGCATCACGTGACTGTGCAGGCTCAGTGGGTCACCGGGTCAGGGGGTGGCAGCCGACACTGTGTCTGCCCAGGTGCCAGGCTTACCAAGGCTGCTGTCAGGGGCCTTGTGTGAAACGTGAGGTTCCAGAGGGCTTGCTGCCTGGCCTGAAGGTCTCTCCCACCAAGAACACTGTGCACAGGCTCTGTTCCTTCTCACACTCACAGGTTTCTCAGCACCAGCCGGATGGGAGCAAGCCTGAGGGAGGCTAACGAGGTCCCACCTGGGCAAAGTGGAGGGCCTTCCTGGGCAAGCGTTGCTCTGTTTTCCCCGTGAGGAACAGACTCCAGGGTCAGCAAAACCCTGGAGAGAGGGGAGCAGGCAGGCGATGGCTCCCTCCTCCCTCTCCTGAGCCCTGCAGTCATCTGTTCAGGCAGCTTTCTACTTAACACTCTGATTTCTGTGTCCAATCGATTGGCTCTCTTTGTGCCACGTAAACATGCATGACTGAGTTTTGACCTTGAAGCCAGCCAGTCACGCAGGCTTCTGTCTTTCACTGGCTCCTTGAACTTAAATGAAGGTGAGGGAAGAAAAACAGCCAAGTGTTTTGCCAAAATAATGTTGGCATTAGTAATGCAACCTCTTTGCATTAAAACCTGTAATTATTCATAGTATAATACCGCTCCTTACCATGTGTAGATCATTATGTTTTTCAAAGCACGTTCACGGTCATTACCTTATTTGATACTCAAACTGCCATTGTGAGATGAAAGACAATTATTGTCTCCAGGAAACTGAGGCTCAGATTGGATTAGGAGTTTGCTGAGGTCACAGGGCCGTGGCTCAAAGAACTGAGATGTGCTCACAGCTTATTAGAGTGATGGTGACAGTTCCATAGACTTGCGGACACCATAGGTCACGATGTGCCTCATCCCAAACATTGTGATTCCGTATTCAGGAAGACTGTGAAAGTGTGGTCAACCTGTAACTGGGCGTTAAGACTGTTTCTAAAATGATATTGGCCATATTGTTCCTAACGTGCATAGCTGAGAATGCTCTCAAGTTTAAAAGCAGAAAATTTAAAATAGAAACTAAAGCAAACAAAATCAGCAAAAACAAATAAAACCATAGGGAAATAGCTAGAAAATGTGTTTTAAATTATTCAACCTCTCGCTTTCTCCCTTTCTCTTTCTGTCTTCACACACACACACCCCCCCCCCACACACACACTTTCTCTCTCACACACACTCACACACTCATGTGCATGCTTAGCTTTCCTGGCAGGGTAAACGGTCCACAGTGAAGCGTGTAGAGAAGGCACCCAGGCAGGAGTCAGCCGTACAGCACCTCTTGGAGTCATTCCTGGAATGTCCCCTCTGGTCACCATACCTGTGTCCTTCCTTCAGGCGGGCATTCCAAACCACTGCCCGTGACAAGGCCAAACACACGGACAACCACAACTTAATTTCCCCCAAACCTTCTTTAGGTCCTTATACCACATGCCGCTTAGGGTTGCCATGGAGACCATCTACTGCCTCCCGCCTCAAGCAGAAGTGGAATCTCACTTTCTGCTTCTGTGCAAAGTAGAAGCAACAAGGCGGCATGTCTGAAAATGGCCCTTTCCAGTAAACTTCCCCCCCTGCCTCCATCCAGTCAAGTGTCCAGGAATGTATGTGTGAGCAGGGCACCCGAACTCATGCTGCAGGGCACTTAAAAAAACAAGCAAACCAAAGCACCCGAGAATAATCACTTCTAAGTTCTATGTGTAGTTAATGATTCTAGGAATGCCATTGCTGATGTTGCTGTTCAGAAAAAAAATGTAGCCACGCACAGCTGGAGCCTGCCGACGAAGTAGTCTCTGAAGGCCACTGTCACCACAGGCTGGTTGTTCTGGAGTCCCAAGGGCTGCGTGCTTAGTCGTGGTCCAGGAGCAACGGGGAGGTGGAAGGAGGTGGCAGTGAGGAATCTGGAGGCTACTGAAACAGAGCCCAGACATGCCTTTAGGTTCTCGCGCTGCCTTGGGGTTCAGGTCACTGGGTGGGCAGGGGCTGAGGGCTGCCGGGTGCAGAAGTGGGCTACAGGTCAGGTCCTAACTCTTCGACTGACCAGTTCAGAGTCTTTGGGGGAGTTGCTTCATATCTCAAACCCCCAACTTCTTTCTCCTTCCTCTGGAAGGGTGGATATGAACACCACCTGACCCATCACACATGTGTTGAAGAGCCCAGCATGAAGCAGGTGTTCAGTGGACATTCGTTCAGCCCTCTCCTCCTTTCCACCTGTAGATGGCGATGGCCAGGGTGGATGGGCTGGGCAGGAAGATCCTGAGGCTGGGCCAGAACACAGCCCACACTCGGGGGTCGGAGCTGTGAGTGTGGAGGGGGAAGTGAGCAGGTGCTGGACTGAGCCCAGAGCTGCATTCCCAGCCCAGCCGCAGGCCCCACAGGGAGCGTGTGCTGAAGGCAGCTTGTTGGGGTCACCCTGAGAAAGGGAGTGAGAGAGAGGGGGGATGGAGCTAAGGCAGGAAGCAATACCCATCACAAAATGAAAAACTGGAACCACTCTTCCCAGGTGAATATTCTCAGGGTGAGAGAGCTGGGCCGTTGGCTGTGGGCTGCTCACGAGTGCGTGCCATGGTTCAGACTTAAGGCTTGCGTTCCATCTCAGTGTCCCAACAGATATTGACCCCTGGCATTTTCAGCCTAAAGGAGTTCTCTTTACAAATTCCCTGGGACTGAAATGCAGGTGAAATGCTTCTCAATCAACATTAAGAAGATGTGGGTCATTTAAAACCTACAGGCAAGGAAAAGCTATCATTTCCCATCAACACCATTCCCAGCTGCACTGCTATGCAACCTTTCCAACATTTCTCAAAACACGAATGGTTGAGGAAAGCGGCTGCGAGGTGGACGATGCCTGCCCAGCGCCGGGGGTGAGGGTTTCCTGTCCAGAGGCGCCACGCCTTGCGCCTGGAGCATGGAGATCTCTCAGGATGATGGGTCAGAGAGTCCCAAATGTGGCCTGTGTGGCTGTGACTCTCCGTGTCTGAGGCTGCTCGTGGCCTCCTTTCCCCTCACCCTGGAGACCTGAGGAGAAATTGCTTTGCAGGAGTATTCTTTGCAAGCCCTGCCTGGAGGCAAAGAATGGATTCATGAGATGACCACTGAAAGTCTATCTCAGTCTGTTTCCTGAAACTTCAGAAAACCTCCAAGCCAAAGTGTATCTGGGCTACTCACATCGTCTGGCTTCCAGGACTGGAGACAGTGTGGTGCAGTGGTTACAGATGCAGGTGTTGACAAGCCAGAGAAAAATGGAGACTTTTTAGTTTGCCAGGGAGCCAGGAGGATCCTGCCCAGGCCTTTTAGTAACTGAGGGTGTTTTCTCTCTCTACCAGAGTGAGCTTCCTGGAGGGGAGGGGAGGTGCACATATTGATCATTGTTGTTGTTTAATTGCTCAGTTGTGTTCAACCTTTTTACAACCCCGTGGTCAGTAGCCCTCCAGGTTCCTTTGTCCATGAGATTTCCCAGGTAAGATTCCTGGGGTGTCTGTGGGGGTGGGGTGGTTGCTGTTTCCTTTTCCAGAGGATCTTCCTGACCCAAGGATCAACTCTGTGTCTCTTAGATTGCAGGCAAATTCTTCACTGCTAACTAAGCCCCCTGGGAAGCCCCACCTGTTGATCATCATATTAGAATAATACCAATAATAAAAGCAAGCATTTTCCAGAGTACTTTGTGCTGGATATTTACAATACCCTGAAAATAGATGGATATTTACAGCACCCTGAAAGACAGGGATGGTGTGATCTTGGATCTGCAAGAAGATGAGAGGTCAGTGTTCTTCCAGGAGCCACACAACTAGTTTGTGACAGATGGAGTCCCTGTAATCCGTGTTTCCTCAGCTGTGGGGCAGTGACCCTGCCCTCTGAGTGAGCTCCCCGTGTGGCAGGATAGGGCAGAAATAGGAAAGGTATCTTGCTTGGCCGTCACCCTGGGCGTGCTCTGCTTTACTTGTGTGGAGGAGGGGGTTCTGCCTTGGGAGTGAGCCTCCTGCCTGGTGGGTGGGGGCCACATGCCGGCAGGACCCTGATTTCCAAGGGCGAGCCCAAGCCTTTGTTGGGAAGATGTCTGACGACTCCTGGCAGTGGGGAGAGTTCAGGAGGCTGAAAGGAGCCTCTTTGGGGACAGAGAGAGACTTTGCAGGTGGCACTGAGTGGTCTCAGAAATGCCCCTAGAGGCACCTCTTGACAGAAACCACCAGTTGAGCAGCCAGGACCCCTCTTGACCCGTGGCTTCAGCCAGATGGAATTTGAAGGCTTCTAACCCAGAGTAGTTTTCGTAGGAAACGCTTGGAAGGGAAAAGAGTCTGTGAGATGAAAGGTTTGAAAATGACAGAACAGGCTAACTTCACTCAGGAATCTGGAGAGAGACCCTGTGGACATTGATGGCTTGCTTCCTGGCTGGGGACCACCAGCCAACCCATGCCAGAGCCTGGGATGAGCGTCCTAATGAAGCTCAAGCCCACACGTCACTGGGCCACAGCACTAAGGTGACAGTGTTGCGCAAATGTATGGCATTGGTGCTTAAGAGCCACTTAGCTTTTAATGAGGCAGCTAGATATATACCCTCATCACAGTTGTCTGGTCTGACCTCCAGATTCACAGAGAAGAACTAAGACAGAGCCTAGGAGCACACTGTGTGAGGAGAAGGCCCAGTCAGAAACTAAGGGGTGCTGCTGAGACGTGGTTCCTTTTATTCAGTGAGGCAAACAGTCTTGGCTTCTGGTCTAGACTCTGCTCACTAGAGCACTGGGGTTCTGCTGTTCCTTGGATTAAGTGATTATCACTGAGAGCTGCTTCTAGTCTTTGAGGACCAGCCTATTCTCACCAGCTGCTGTTCTCAGGACCTGTGCCTGAAAGACCTACTTCAGCATCACTCGGTTTTCTATCTACCTGTCCATCTCCTTGCTCACTCACTTGACAGCTCTAATATATTGAGCACAACCCAACTTCTGGGAGTATAACCTGTAGACATGACTCTTGCCCTCCAGGTATTCTGTAGATAGTCAAGGAGAGGAGCTGTACAAGGTTATAGTGTCATACAGTGTGCATCTCTCATCCATGATGATTCCAGGATTTCCCTGATAATGCCGGCCAGCCAAAACCCGAGTGTCCATTCCTCAAGTCCTAGAAACACAAGGGTTCTTCCCCCTGTTCCTCCTTTTTTTCCTTTGATGCAGAATCTGTGGAGATTTAATCTGCACTCAACAAACTTAACAGAGCCTCGTACTTTTCTTCCTGAGTGGAAATCATGGACAATGCCAAGAGCTGTTAGTGGATGCCGTTTTCTCTGCATGTGTAGCAAAGTGTAATTCGCATTCTGGTGCCTAAAATAACTTAGTGGTGACTTACATGACAGACACACATATGGCCTCATGCTCGGTGCTATGAGGGCATTAAGGCATTTACTACACAGTGTTACAGCGGCAATATGTCCATGTGTGATTAAAAAAAAAAAAAATGGTGCAGGCCAGGTGGAGGGTAAATGCCTGAGTGCCTGGACTGGTTATAAAAAGATGAGTGGATGGTAGGGCCTGGGGGTGCCTTTGGGAACAGTCACAGGAGGAAGGGGTGAGTTTTGCTTGGACAGGTGGAGCTGGATATGTCTTGGAGACACTGTAACCGAAAGCAGGAGGCTCTCTGGGTCCAGGCCTGGGAAGAGTGCTCGAGCTGTAGAACTCAATCTGGGGACTGGCATTTGGAGGATGTGGTGCTATGATGGTGAAGGAAGTATGTGCAGAAAGAATCCTGCAGAAAGCTTAGCCAAGGACAGGGCCCTGGGAAAGCTCCAAGTGCCTGGAAAGGACAGAGGGAGACAGACCAGGGTAGCAGGTGGGAGGTGGTAGGATGGGGTGGGGGATAGTCCCCAAGCCAGAGAGCATTATGAGAAGAAAGAGAGTTGCTAACAGTTTCATGTATTCAAGGTGACCACAGTGAACAGCAGTTGTTGAATCCTTGGGGAGAGCTCTGTCAAGGGAAAGCCAAGGGCAGAGGTGCCCTAGAAAAAAGGGCCAGTGAAGGAGTGGAAAGTGCAAGGAGACACCCCTTTCAGGACTGTCAAAGCAGCAGAGCTCATGGGTGGGAGCTCTCAATGTCCCCTCACCCCCACGCCACAGGTGGGGGTTATTATCTTCTGTTTACAGAGGAGGCTAAGTTCAGACAGGAAATAATTTGCCCTTTTCTACATTACTCTTGCAAACAGATGCCCCGTCCACCCCATAAAAGTTGTAATTAAAAAACGTTTTCAAGACATTTGCAAAAAAGAAAGGGGCAGAATAGGGGTGCAAATCCTAATGCACCTGGCTCCAATGTCTAGGTCTCTGCTGCTCAAAGTGGTGACCTGGGGACCAGTGACATGGGCATCACCCGGCCCTGGCTAGAAATGCAGATTCTCGGATCACACCCAGGCGTATTCAGACTCTGTGTCTTTACAAGATCCAAGCAATGCACATGTGAGAGACATTGCTGGGGCTTTCTGTTCTACTATGCTTTGGTAATCTAGGTATCAGGTTAGGAGGACCTGAGTTAATCAGGTTGAGATAAAAACAGAGAAACGAGTGGAAACGGCAGGCCATTCCCTCCTTCCTCTGAGTGGCACAAGACATCTTCATGTCCTCAGCTGACCTCAGGAGATCCTCTTCACCGTGAGGGGTAGCCACTGGCCCGTAAGGCCTTCTAGCAAGCCTGGGAGGGGCCTCCTTCACCATAGGATGATGGAGCACATTGGGATCTGGGCAGGCTTTGCTATATTTTTAATTAACAGCATTTTCTGCAAATAATAATGCAGATGCAAAGGAAGAAAACACCCTTTCTAACTGCTAGCATAATTAAGCTGCACGGATGAGTCTGATCTTTGCTGCCTCTCCAAAGCTCTCCAAGGGAAGATAACTCACATGCGTGGAGATCTGCTCACATGCTTTGCTTCTCAAGGATTCACTAACTGCCTGCCTGTGATGTTTTTTAATTACAGCAACCACCTCTTTGAATGCTTGCTTTTGAACAAGCTCTCCCTTCAAGATTCTGTTTGGTCCCTTCTCATCTGTACCCAAAACAGCCAAACCATGTGCCAAATGCCAAAAGAAACTAAACCCATGCTTCCTTCTTCCTGTGGGCACGCTTTCTTTTTCTCACCTTTGCTTTCTGTTTCTTGAAAATTATATAATGTTTTCTTGAGTTGGTTATGAAATAAATTTGGCGAATTCAACGAACATTTTTTTTTTAAATACACAAAACGAAGTAGAAAGTATCGAAGTGCATCATGTGTAGGAAGGGCAACAATTGTTTTGTGAAACTTCTCTTTCAGTTTGTAAAGACACATGTCCCTGTTTTTGTGTGAAGGTAACTTCCATGCTATGGGTTATGGTCAAAAAGTATGAGAGCTACTGATCCATTTCAGTGGTTCCTTTAGAGCCATTTATAGAATCATTGAAACATAGAATGCTTTTAAATTGCCAATTTCCACCCACTGGTTTCAGGAATCTGTATTTGAAAGCATTCTTAGAGATTGCAGCCATCCACTATGTTTTAGATCTGCTGACCTGGTTCGAACAAGGAGGATTTCCCGTTAATATTGTATCTGGCAGGTGACACCCAAGCCTCTGGGTACCAGCCTTCCCTCTCTGTTCAAACTAAGTGTATGAGGATCCTAACTTGTGAGCATACGTCCCCCCAGGCCTTGTGGGATGCACCTTCTCAACTTCTGGAACCTTCTGGAACCTGATCCAAACCCTGTTTGCACACAGCTTTCCCTCATGCAGGTTTTGGTCAGTCCCCTGGAGCTCTACAGAGCATACCTGTCATGCTCTCCACACTGACGGCCCTTCGGACCCTAAGGAGCAGCTATTAGTTTCTTCTACAGCTTCCTTTTCTCAAATGCAACAATTCTAGGGTCTTAAAGAGTCCTTTATCAGTTATGGCGGCAACACATTTCCTCATCCTACTTTAGCGTCTCTGAACTACTCTTTTGTTGAAAGGAGAACACAGTTGGGTGAACACAGTGTAAACAGTGCCAAGAGCCAGGAGCTCCACTTCTCTTAGAGGCAGCGATGGGACCCTGGGCAAGCTACCTTGTCTCTCTGGTCCTGGGTTTCCTCGTTTGTCTAGCGAGGCTGCTTGACTGAGAGACTCACTTTACAAACTTCTGGTTTTAGCATGCACCAGGAGAAGAGCATGTGGTTCTTGACAGTAAATAGGATGCTCATTTCATGTCGAAGTCAACGAGCCATAATCAGATTAGGAATCTTTTGAGAGTCTGTAGAGTCTTTCATTGATGGCAAATTAATCATGTGTTGCTTTTATTGGCTTGGCCTACATGGGAAGGAATGAAAACCATCCGTGTTTCTCCAGAAGCACCCAGCTCTGGGGGATTATACATGTACATCCAGCAAAGAACCTTTTCTTGGGCTTCCCTCCACAAATTTCTATGTTGCCTTATTGTCAGCCCCTGAAAAGGAATCCTTTTGCTAGAATTTGCCTCAGTATGTTTTGGACTGAAGAGATGATTGTTTTTTCCTTACTCTGAAGTTTTGGGCAAGATAATTTAAAGTCATGGTGGAGTAGGGCATGCTGTCCTTTCAGCCCAGTGAGAGTCTTTGTTTTTTATTTTGTTTTAATAAGAATTAGATTTTTAAAAAAATGTTCAGCCAGCGCATCTGTTGTTGTTGGCCTCTAAGCACATCTTAGGGATCCATGGTATGAATTTGCAAGAAGGAAGGTTTTAAATATTAATAAGATGGGGAATTGGCTCGTTTGTATGAGCATTTGAGAATTCACTAAAGTGCCAGTGAACCCTGAAGAACTCAGCTCCTCGTCATTAGAGAGTGAGGCTCCCGGGGGGCCTTTCCAGGAGCGAGTACTTTCTACCTAAGAGTGAACAAAGAACAAATGAAAGGCATTTGAGCCTCCTATGGATGGATAGAGACTCTCAAACCTCCCCCATGTTTTGCCAAACCCACATAATCTTTTCCAAGTTTGCCAATTAGCAAGTGGTGGTCTTATGTTAGTTAGTGTGACTCAGTCGTGTATGACCTTGATTTCAAGAGGACACGGCAAAAGATGCGGGTGGACTACGGAAATCTAAGAGCACCCAGAAGGGCATGGCCGCCCCACCCCTGCCATGGTGACATCTGTAGCATCTAAACCGCCTTAGAACAGAATTGTCATCAGCCAGGAAGAAGTAGGGACAATTTTCCAAGTTTATCTGAGGAAGTTTATCACTTACAGTGAAGAGGGCAGAATTTGGAGGGCGTGGTTCTGTGGCTGATACGGGAGGAGATGGTTATGTTGAGAAGGAGCTCCTCAGACACCCAGAAGGACCCTGTGGGATCTGGTGGGTTTTGTGTTGGTCTTGACCATCAGTGCTTTTTTTTTTTCTTTCTTTCAAGTTATCTAGGGTGTGGAGTTCTTAGGATCAGAGAGAGCAATAGATTTCTTTGTACTGAAGAACTTTCTTACTTTAGAAAGATAAGTCTGTAGGAATAATGTTTCATTTGGGAAGTTTTCACATCCTGTCACATTGAGGATTTCCTTAGCCAAACAGGGTCTTTGATGATCTATTCTTTTAAGGGAGCATGATAGTCAAACACAGTAAAGTCTCCTTAAAGAGTGTCTATTATTCATGAATTTACTTAATATTGGAGAAAAATTTCATATGCAAGCTGCATTTTCTTCCCCACCATGAGTGAGAATTCTTTAAGGATGGTTTTAAATTTATCTCTGAATGTCTAGCCTCTAACAGGGCTTTACTCTTAACCTTTTAAAAGTTATAACTCATTTATTTTTAGTTAAACTCTGATCTTTGTACCAGACAGTGTTTATCAACAACACACTTTTGAGGTTAAGTCTCTACTACTCAAGGAACATTTTGCAAGGATAGTGGAGGAAAACAAGACCAGAATCAAGAAGCATTTGGACTTGTTTAAGGGTCAAGGTAAAGGTAGCTGTTATTGTTGATGTTATTAAGGCTTAGGCTTGCAGAGCTCAGACTTAGATGACAGTCATCAAAGACCATGTAGGATTAAAGACCAGAACAGGGTTCAGAACAATAAATGCAATTGGAGAAGGGAAAAAGTAAATCATTTTTACATTTCATAGTTCCTTTAAAACCAGTTGATTCAAATTCAGCTCAGATCCCTGAAGCTTTCATGTTGTGTATAGTAAACCAATCTGTCCACCAGCTGGAAAGTCAAGGTGCTTGTGGGAATTATTTTCCATGGGCCAGGTTTATTGCCAGCTTGAGTCCTCTGTGGTGGGCAGGTGAAGGCTAGAGGGAGAGGTGAGGCACACAGGAGCCAGGGTAGGGACGGAGATTGGCAGGGGGCCAGGAGAGGCGAGGGAGAATCCAGAGCCTCAGAACCTGGCCCACGAGTATGTATTTTGGATCAGAACATCTAAGAGGTTATAAGTTTTCATACCTCCTTTCAGAGATCAAGTGACTCTCCCCTTTTCTTGTCAAACAGTTATTGTCTTCAAGGAGTTTCCTATTTAAATGAAAATATGGTTGGGGAGGCAGAACTGAAAAGCTAAACCACAAGGCAAGATCTATGATATGAACACACACCCTTACCCCACCCCTCACAGGAATACTTCAGAATACATGGTGTTCTGTTTGGATGGTGTAGTTTTGAGTGTTTTTTTCCTTCCATTCTGATTCTCAGTTTGCCAGGTTTTCCTTAATAATCTTGTATAGTGTTTATGACAGAAAGACTATTAAGAGGTAGCTCTCCAAGAGAGGTCACAGCAGATGAAAACGAATGCCGGAGGAGGTGGCACGGACTGTTCGTGGGGCAGGGTACCTGTGGACATGCTGTGGATGGGAAGTGTGGAGGGGAGAGTGGCGCTGCTTCAGGGGTGTGGAGAGCTGCAGGATACCGCAGTGGCCAGAGTGTCCCAGCTGGGCTGGACAGCCACCCAGAGAGCGTGTCGGAACAGCTAGGCCCAGAGGCAGCCCATTTTGGCTTGATAAGGCGGTTTATGTAAATCAAGGTTGTTAGAGGGAAACAGCTGGTTTCATTTTAACTTAATGAAAAACAAGAGAGCATCAGGGGTTGGAGACAAGAAGGGAGGTGGGTGGACAGATAGGGAAGAGAGGACGAGGTGGCCTCCTGGGATGAGGCAGTCTGCAGGCAGCCCATCCGGGGAGTGACGGCAGGTGGACAGCTGTCGGTAGCAGTTTAGCTGAGGGGACCAGGTCGGAGCAGGCTGAGCCGGATCCTCCAGGCCCGACTTGGCCTCAGAGGTCCCTTCCTTTCTCAAGTTCGTGATCTCCACATTACTTGTCCACGGAGACCACAGGAAAGCCCGTGTTGGTGAATGTGTTTGCCTTCTACCCTCCTGTCCTGCTTGATTTGCTCCTTTTCCACTGAAGTGTGTTGATGCCTTGTTTCTGACTTGAAGTGGGGGACCCTCCTCCTCTGGGGAGCCCCCACCTCTCCTCCCATCCCTGTTTCCTGGGGTAAGCTAGCACTCGGGTGTGCAGTGGCATTGTCTTCTCGCTTTAGATAATGCTGGGGGTGAGGGGCACAAGGCCACCAGGAGACAAAGGCCACAGAGAGGTAAGGAGACAGCTCAGGAGACACAGGCTGTCCTTGGGAATCACTTTTCTTTTTCTAAATCCAGGCCTTCTGTAGCTGTCTGCTGGGGAGAAATGCACTCAGTCAATAGCCTGCAGACACTTGTCTCAGCGAGCATGGGGGCCTTCTGACAAAGGAAAGCAGAGAAAGTAAATTCAGAGGACCTCTCCAGAAGAGGTAAAGAAACACACGCTTGAAGTGCTGACTGTCCAGGCTAGCATGGGTGCTCCCATCAGGTGTGGAGAGGAGGTGGGTAGACAGGTGGAGGGAGGACCCTGTGCAATAGCAGAGGAAGGACTCAGGAGCCGGCTCTGTGCAGCCTGACCCTGCTGGGTGCCAGGTGACCTCGGGCCGACTGGCGCGTTGCCTCCCTGCTCGTCTCCAGGTGCGCTGAATCAGTGGGGGACTGTGGATGGGAAGTGTGGGGGAGTGGCGCTGCTTCAGGGGTGTGGAGAGCTGCAGGATACCGCAGTGGCCAGAGTGTCCCAGCTGGGCTGGACAGCCACCCAGAGAGCGTGTCGGAACAGCTAGGCCCAGAGGCAGCCCATTTTGGCTTGATAAGGCGGTTTATGTAAATCAAGGTTGTTAGAGGGAAACAGCTGGTTTCATTTTAACTTAATGAAAAACAAGAGAGCATCAGGGGTTGGAGACAAGAAGGGAGGTGGGTGGACAGATAGGGAAGAGAGGACGAGGTGGCCTCCTGGGATGAGGCAGTCTGCAGGCAGCCCATCCGGGAGTGACGGCAGGTGGACAGCTGTCGGTAGCAGTTTAGCTGAGGGGACCAGGTCGGAGCAGGCTGAGCCGGATCCTCCAGGCCCGACTTGGCCTCAGAGGTCCCTTCCTTTCTCAAGTTCGTGATCTCCACATTACTTGTCCACGGAGACCACAGGAAAGCCCGTGTTGGTGAATGTGTTTGCCTTCTACCCTCCTGTCCTGCTTGATTTGCTCCTTTTCCACTGAAGTGTGTTGATGCCTTGTTTCTGACTTGAAGTGGGGGACCCTCCTCCTCTGGGGAGCCCCCACCTCTCCTCCCATCCCTGTTTCCTGGGGTAAGCTAGCACTCGGGTGTGCAGTGGCATTGTCTTCTCGCTTTAGATAATGCTGGGGGTGAGGGGCACAAGGCCACCAGGAGACAAAGGCCACAGAGAGGTAAGGAGACAGCTCAGAAGACACAGGCTGTCCTTGGGAATCACTTTTCTTTTTCTAAATCCAGGCCTTCTGTAGCTGTCTGCTGGGGAGAAATGCACTCAGTCAATAGCCTGCAGACACTTGTCTCAGCGAGCATGGGGGCCTTCTGACAAAGGAAAGCAGAGAAAGTAAATTCAGAGGACCTCTCCAGAAGAGGTAAAGAAACACACGCTTGAAGTGCTGACTGTCCAGGCTAGCATGGGTGCTCCCATCAGGTGTGGAGAGGAGGTGGGTAGACAGGTGGAGGGAGGACCCTGTGCAATAGCAGAGGAAGGACTCAGGAGCCGGCTCTGTGCAGCCTGACCCTGCTGGGTGCCAGGTGACCTCGGGCCGACTGGCGCGTTGCCTCCCTGCTCGTCTCCAGGTGCGGGCACAGTGGGCCCAGCCAGTGCAGATACAGCCCTGCCCTCTTAATCTCCTGCACCCCCGAGGCTGCTAGGACAAGAACTCATAGTTCCCCTGGAAGGTGAGGACACGGCTTTCCTCTTCCGTGGTAGCAGGACAGAGCAGCCTCACAGTCCAGTTGCTCTTTGACAAGAGAAAAACCGTGCTCCTGACATCTCATGGAGGAGAGTGGGGTGCCATCAGCTTGAGGCTAAGCAGTTAGAAGGTGAGTATACACTCAGGCCTCAGCTTGAGAGTTTCTGTTTAACAATTAATGAAGCGCTTCTCTGGTGGTCCAGATGTAAAGAATCTGCCTGCTAATCAGGAGACCCAGATTCAGTCCCTGGCTTGGGAAAATCCCCTGGAGAAGGGGATGGCAACCCAATCCAGTATTCTTGCCTGGAGAATTCCACGGACAGAGAAGCCTGGAAAGCTACAGTCCATAGAATCTCGAAGAGTTGGACAGGACTGAATGACTAACACATAATAATTAACCAATGAGGAAATGTAAAGTGGTATAGCTGTTTTGGAAAACATTCTCAAACAATTTTATGCATAGAGATACCATGTGACCCAGCAATTCCATTCCTAGATATAATCCTAAGAGAAATGAGAATATATATTCACATAAAAACTTGTAATGTTTACAGTAACATTCTTCATAATAGTAAAAAAATAAAACCAACCAAACAAAAACCCAGATGGCTCAAATGTCCAACAACTGAGTGGAGAAATAAAATGTGGAATAGTCATCCAAGGGAATATTGTGAAGCTGTAAAAAGGAATGAAATACTGATACGTACGACACTATGGATGAAGCTTGAAAATATGTGAAAATAAACCAGACACAAAATACCATGTGTTGTATGGTTTCACCCACATGAAGTGTCCCGAGTAAGGAGGTCTATGGATATAAAAAGCAGATTGGTGGTTAGCAGGGCTGGAGGTGGGGAGTTGGACAGAAAGGGAGGGGAAAATTGCCAGAGATGGTCTTAGTGGCCAGAGCCTCTGGACCCATTGTGAGCAGCTTCATTGAGTTACCTCTGTGTGCTGATCAAACACCATCACTATTCACACACCTCGTTCTGTACTGAAGGAGGATTTACAGAGAGCCACCAGGCCACAGTCCTTCTCTGAGACCTTTGAGGGCAGACCTTGTCTTCATTTTGTTTTCTCCTGGAGTGATGCCTGCTTACAGAAAGGGCAAAATTAATTTCCTATATAATAAATGGAGGCAGTCTTACAAATTGTTTAGTACTGCTCCTGACATCTCATGGAGGAGAGTGGGGTGCCATCAGCTTGAGGCTAAGCAGTTAGAAGGTGAGTATACACTCAGGCCTCAGCTTGAGAGTTTCTGTTTAACAATTAATGAAGCGCTTCTCTGGTGGTCCAGATGTAAAGAATCTGCCTGCTAATCAGGAGACCCAGATTCAGTCCCTGGCTTGGGAAAATCCCCTGGAGAAGGGGATGGCAACCCAATCCAGTATTCTTGCCTGGAGAATTCCACGGACAGAGAAGCCTGGAAAGCTACAGTCCATAGAATCTCGAAGAGTTGGACAGGACTGAATGACTAACACATAATAATTAACCAATGAGGAAATGTAAAGTGGTATAGCTGTTTTGGAAAACATTCTCAAACAATTTTATGCATAGAGATACCATGTGACCCAGCAATTCCATTCCTAGATATAATCCTAAGAGAAATGAGAATATATATTCACATAAAAACTTGTAATGTTTACAGTAACATTCTTCATAATAGTAAAAAAATAAAACCAACCAAACAAAAACCCAGATGGCTCAAATGTCCAACAACTGAGTGGAGAAATAAAATGTGGAATAGTCATCCAAGGGAATATTGTGAAGCTGTAAAAAGGAATGAAATACTGATACGTACGACACTATGGATGAAGCTTGAAAATATGTGAAAATAAACCAGACACAAAATACCATGTGTTGTATGGTTTCACCCACATGAAGTGTCCCGAGTAAGGAGGTCTATGGATATAAAAAGCAGATTGGTGGTTAGCAGGGCTGGAGGTGGGGAGTTGGACAGAAAGGGAGGGGAAAATTGCCAGAGATGGTCTTAGTGGCCAGAGCCTCTGGACCCATTGTGAGCAGCTTCATTGAGTTACCTCTGTGTGCTGATCAAACACCATCACTATTCACACACCTCGTTCTGTACTGAAGGAGGATTTACAGAGAGCCACCAGGCCACAGTCCTTCTCTGAGACCTTTGAGGGCAGACCTTGTCTTCATTTTGTTTTCTCCCCCTGGAGTGATGCCTGCTGACTTACAGAAAGGGCTTAATGCCTATCTATTGCCTAGGGAATGAGTTAATTTGCCTATATAATAAATGGAGGCAGTTAACTGATGCCTACATTATTTTTGATATTTGGTTTAGTACTGGGCATAGAATTATCATCAAATGTTTATCCATGTGTGCCCTTACATAGAGGAAATAACTAAGGTTCAAATGACATTGCAGGTGGGCAGGTGCTCTGAGGTCTCGAAAACAAACCCTTTCTCCATCGAGCACTTCTCCCTCCTTGGGACTTGAATTTCTTCAAGGGCCTCCATGGTGTGAATGTGGTTGCTAATGAGCAGATGCTCCTCTGGGAGGTCACATTGAAAGGGCTTGGGTGGAGATGGTGTGAGTGTCTCTCCATTGACCTCAGTTTGAGGTTGTGTCTGATCCTGGGGGATTGCTGTGGCCTGGATAATTTAAATCCATGGAATTGGTTCAGGACACAGACCAGTTAAGACCTACTGCAAAGCTGCTGTCCCTGAGAAACCCTCTGGATTAATGTGAATTGCTTTTCCTATATGTTCCATTTCCTGGCTTTCAGGCAAGAAGTGAGTAGTCTGAGCGCTTAGAATGAGTCTTGTCCATCTCCTGCAACTTCTCCTGCACCTGTGTACTGTTTTGCACTGCTCGATGCATTGGCCTCCCTTTCTATCCAGTGTAGCTCCTTCCCAGGGCAGCTGTGTGAATGCACTGGCCGCATGGAATGGCAGACTTCCTCCAAACATACTCTGATCTTCACTACAGCCCAGGGATGAGCAGGGAAAGTAGGATTATCCCTCTTTTATGGATGAGGTTTGTGAAGGACTTGTTTCCTGTTTCCGAGCTGGTTGGTGGTAGTAGTTAGTGATGGACTCTCTATCCTAGGTCTGAAATAACCACATGCTCTCTGGTCCTGGATTTTTATTTCTGTCCCTCAGAGCATCTGGGAAAGCTTGAGCTCCATAAAAATCTGTCATATCATGATTTCAAGAATCCCTAGTAGCTTTCCTATTATATTTAGCGTGATTGGATGGGAAAGGGTTGGACTAGAAGTCCCCAAATTCTTCCTGTTGACTGAGCCACTGATTGACCATGAACCTTTCTGAAGCCAAGCCCCCTTGCACCCTCAAGGGGCATAGCATCTAGAGAGGGAAACGGGGTGCTTCAGAGCTCCCCCCAAGACATTAACTGCTGTCCCTGTGCCTCATTGAAAAATAAATAAATAAATAAATAAATAAATAAATATATAGGCCACTTCTATTGGTCTTTCATTTATTTGTTTTCATCCATCTTTGTTCTTTGGCCTGTGTGGGCCTCCCATCGCAGTGGCCTCTGTCACTACAGAGCACCAGCTCTGGGTGCATGCGCTCCAGAGCTCCCACTTGGTAGTTGGACACATCAATCCAGCCATTCCGCGGCACGTGGGATCTTCCCAGGCCAGGGATCGAACTGGTGCCCTTTGCACTGCAAAGCAGTGTCCTTACCCACTGGACCATCAGGGAAACCCCCTGTGCCTCATTTTTAATTGTTCCTCTTACTTCTGGACAACCTGCCGCCGACTCCCTTCTCTCTGACCATCTTCATTAAACCCTTTCCCCTGGGCTGCCCTCACCCCAGGCCCACGTGGCTGGCCTCTGCCTGACAGCTGGCTGCCCAGGGTGCCTCTGGCTAAGATCCGTACTTCCCACCAGGCCAGAGCCACTCTTTAATACAGACACGCAGGCTGACCCTCCAGCTTGTGTCACTAAGCAGCTGGCTTTCGGTTGCCTGGAGATTATCATGGAGCTGAGACTGCACAGTGGAAACGTGTGTCTCATTCTGTGCTGGGGTGTGCTTGGACACCTAAGAGCCACCAGATCTCTCTTCTGCAGCTCTGATTTTACGCGAAATTCCTAGAACTGAAGCACACATCCTTCCCATATTAGTCATGGAAATAAGAACCACACAAAAGATCGTGTTCTGCTAGCCCCGAGTTTATAGGGACCAACTTCAGGATGTGAAGGGAGAAAGTACCACACACCTTCTGTAAAGCAGGATGAAGAGAAGGAACAGTACTGGAGCCTCTGTGCTTAGAACGGAGGGAAGGAAGACAGCACTTTTGAACTGGTCCTCTTATTTGTATGGGGAGCAGTCATCTAGGAGTAGGCCGCCCTGAGGGGAGAGCAGTTCAGAAAGTTCCTGTGGGAGACACTAAACATCTTTTAGAAAATGCAAATGTTACAGGTGCCTGGATCCCTGGCTGATGCTGTGACCCAGTGGCCTCTTCTTGAAGATTTTTCAGGGTTCATATGTGGAGATAGGAGTGCTGGAGGATTTGGAAGGTTTAACCTGTTGTTCTGCCAGAAGTCTATGTGCACATGCGTGCCCAAAACAATGGCTAGGAACCACCAAGAGCCCCTCACCCCACCCTGGGCTCACAGCATGGGGTCTCTGGAGGCCTGGGGAGGAGTTGCCAAGGGGGTGGGGGTACAGTAGGATCCATGACTCTGGCCTGCAATTAGGCGTTTTTGACTCTGGCTTTTGAGGTAGAGCAGTGGAAGCTCAGGGCCTCCTCCAATTTTTATTTTTTTAATTTTTTTTTGCCTCTTTTATCGCTTTTATTATAATTATTTATTTTCCTCCATCTTTATTCTTTGGCCTGTGTGGGCCTCCCATTGCAGTGGCCTTTCTCATTGCAGAGCACCGGCTCTGGGCACATGTGCTCCAGAGCACTAGCTCATCATTGGATACACTGGCCCAGCTGCTCTGCGGCACATGGGATCCTCCCAGGCCAGGGATTGAACTGGTGCCTCTTGTAGTGCAAGGTGGACTCTCTACCCAGTGGACCACCAGGGAAGCCCTCCTCCTCCAGTTTTTGGTTTCAATTTATTTTTAGCTGCACCGGGCCTTCATTGCTCCTCCAGCTTTTCTCTAGTTGTGGCAAGCAGGGTCTTTAGTTGAGGTGCAGGCTTCTTTTTGTGGCTTCTCTTGTTGTGGAGCACAGGCTCTAGAGCGCAAGGGCTTCAGTAGTTGAGGTCCATGGGCTAAGTAGTGGCAGCGCCTGCACTGTAGAGCACAAGCTCAATAGTTGTGGCACACAGGCTTAGTCGTTCTTTGATATGTGGAATCTTCCCGGACCAGGCATTGAACGTGTGACTCCTGCATTGGCAGGCGCATTCTTTACCCTAAGTCACCAGGGAAGCCCCCTCTCCCAGTTTTTATTAGCCAGCTAAGTGTGTTCATCACCTCTGTGTGTTCCCAGCCCTGTTTCAGATGTGGCAGCAGATATAGGAGCACAAGACAGGTGCTTTCTGCCCCCAGACTAGTTGAGAAGACACATGTGAAATGCCATGTGGTGGTCTATAACTAAGCACTGACTTTGCAACACGGACTTCTCAAGACAGGAGCACAGAGCAGGGAGCCCACCCTCAGGATTTGAGGGGTTCAAGAGGCTCCATAGGAGGTGGGAACTGACCATGAAGGGTGAATTTGTATGATCAGAGGGGAGGGAGGGAATTTCAGGCAGGAGGAGCCTGATAAGCAAAGGTGCAATGGTTAGGGTATACTTGGAATGAGGTAGGAATGTGTGGGAACTGGCTCACCTGAGTGGAATGTTCTCAGGACAGCGGGCGATGCAAGTCATTGGAAGCATGGAGAAGAGTAGTGTGAATGAGAGTTAGCATTTAAACTTGAGTTTGCTATGTCCTGACTTACTGGAAATACTCGCCTCACGCCCGCCTGGTGTGAGCACTCCCTCCACAAGTCTTGATTCTTGATAAACAAATGGACCCAACCCACTGGGCCACATTCTGCCTTCTCTCCTGGGGCTTCAGTCTGCAGAAACTTCCACTGGAGCCTCTCCTTGGGAGAGGCTGTAGGTGGGAAACAGGCTATGGAATTGACTTCCATGCCTGGCCATTTAGCTGCTAAGTAATTGGTTTCTTGGTCATTTGTAGCAAAGGAAAACAAGTATACTTCTGTTTGGGGAGAGCTAAAGCAAGTATGTCCAGTGCCAGAAGAAAGAACTCCTCATGCCAGATTGGAGGCTTTCTCGATCAGACCAGTTGTTTTGGAATAGGAAGGACTGAAGGCAGGGGAAACATTAAGGAAACTGAGATTGCTGGGGTCAATTGGAAGGAAGCATTCTTCCCCGTGGTGGGTGTTCTCTGGAGACAGAACGACCGAGAGGCGGGGAGTGCAGCCTCCCACCCAGACTCAATTGGTCTCTGCCACCTCCCAGCGGCAGGGGACCTTGGACTGACTGTTTAATTCAGCAGGGAGATGCTAGTACTCACCCCCACCCTCTTCACAGAATAGTTTTAATACTTACAGATTGAATACACATACAAATGGTTTGGAAGAGTGCTTGGCAAATAGTACGTGCTCAAGTAAATGTTAGAGATGCCATTTTATTACCAGCCTCAAAAACTCTGAGAAAAACTGGTGTTTCATTCTGTATTGGTTACAGCAAAGAGTTCCACGGAAATTGATTGATGGGAGACGCAAGACTGAACGCAGAATGTGGACTGAGGGCAGATACAGTGGAGAACATAGGCCAGGGACCGAAGCCAGGCCTGGCCTGGGCTGTGCAAAAGCCTGCAGAGCCCTGGATGCCTCAGCCAGCTGGGACGTGGACAGCTCTGGGTACAGAGGACAAGAGACCAGCCTGAGGGCCCGTGGCAGCCAGGGCTGAGCAGCCAAAGCCCTCGGGTTGCACAGTAAACAGAAACTGAGAACACTGAAGAAAATCAGGACAGACAATGCTGGGCAGGGTGTCTCAGATGTGTGCAATCCTGCCTCAAGAGTACACTTGCTAAAATCTTCAAGTTGAGAGAAATATCTGGAGCCTGTTATCAGGCAGGCAGGACCTAAGGGCTCTTCTTTAAGATGTCCGGTGTCTCATTTTTGAGACATGTGACTGTGCTGAAGGGTGATGGTTTCTCCTCTCCGTTCTCTTTGGCAAATTGTCCTGATAACTTATTTCACCTAACCTTGCTAAGCATCCTGCCCTTCTACCATCAGTTACTGTCAGCGAGTATTTACCATGTTCCTCAGATACATCCAGCTCAGCAGTGAGCCCAAGGAAGAATTCTGGAGCACAAGCTCAGGGAACTCACAGGCTGGTCAAGGATCACCTAGGCTGAGGTTACTTTTCTCAAGAGCCAAGATCGGTGACGCTGATGAGAGAAAGCTCCTGTCAGTCATGGAGGACTGGAAAAGCCTGAACCAACTTCCAGCCAAGGTGGGACTTGGTCACGGATGTCAGGTCCTTGATAAGCAGACAGAATGATGGGATAGACATTCCTGACCCCCAAGTAGGTGTATCCTAAGAGTGGAGATCAGTGAGGAGGGCAGTCAAGGCTAATTTAAGAGTGTAGTATCTGATTAGGAGAATTCAGTAGGCAGAATTAGAAACCTCATTGCCATCCACTTTGTGTTGGGAATTTCTAGAAGAGCATTTTGCCAGTTTCTCCTACATCTCTGGGGTTTCCCTTATGACTCAGCGGGTTAAGAATCTGCCTGCAATGCATGAGACCTAGGAGGCATGGGTTTGATCCCTGGGTTGGCAAGATCCCCTGGAGGAAAAAATGTCAGCCCACTCCAGTATGCTTGTTTGAAAATTCCCACGGACAAAGGAGCCTGGCCAGCTGTGGTCCAAAGGGTCGCAGAGAGCTGGACACCACTGAGTGACAGAGCACACCTACATCTCAGGAAACTGGGGACTTGAATCTCACAGACCCGTACAGTATAAACAATGGGGAAACTTTGAGAAATGTCAGGGTTGACAGGCATGAATTTTCCTTTGATTGCTCAGCAGCTGACTGAGTTGCTGGGGCTTGCAGTGCTATGCATGGGAACTCATTTGGCTACTTTTGAATTCTCCTTCTCTCCAGAGCCCTGGTCAAGGGTTGATGGGGAAGAGGGGGTAATCCTCCTTGAATCGGGGCAACTGACGTATGTAACCACTTTCTTCAAGGAAAAGCCTGACCCAAATTTCCATAGCATCTTAAGTCAGCACGGAGCTGGTGAATTCAGTGAGTTCCGTGAGCACTTACATCCTACGGGCCCTTTGTGTGCCATGGGGATGGGCATGGTAGCTGCTGTGATGCTGGTGATGGCCCTGGTGGCAGCAGGAGTGATCTCGGTGGTGGCAGTGACGGTGACGATGGAGGTGGTCATTGCGACGGTGAGGACGCTGGTGGTGAGGACGGAGGTGCTGGAGTGGTGATTATGGTGGGAGTGGTGGGAATGATGGTGAGAGTCATGCAGAGGAGGAGGCAGGAGCCTTTCATGTCATGGGGTCTCTCCAATGAGTGTCACATGAGCGGTATTGATAGGCACAGACAGGAGCGTTCTGACACAGAAGGGTTCCTGAGCACCAGCGCCACTGGAAGGGGTTTCTGGAAATAGAATTTGAGCTTAAAAGTTTTGGCTGAAAAGTAGAACACCGGAGAGTCAAAGGTGTTCGAATGTACATGTGTGTATATGTCAGAGAAAAGGGAGATTAGAAAGTAAAGATAGAATCTGTGAACAAATCTGATTGAATTTCTCTGGGACCAGAACCTGGAGAAGAGAAGGAAGTTAGTATTCACGGACTGCTGCTCAATGTGCCAGGCCCTGGGCTTTTTATGTCTCTGTTTAAAAATGTGTTATTTTATATACATTATCTAAGTTAATCCTCATGTGAAGCAGATATTGTTTCCATTTTTCACAGTTAAAACTGATTCATAAATAAAATAAATGCTTTCTTCAAAGCCACCTAGGAAAGCCACGTGAATTCAAATGTCTCTGACCCAAGGCTCCTAACTCTCTGTAAGGATGCTGAACGCAGTGCGTAGCTGCCGGCTGGAAGGTACACAGCCTGGGGTGTGTTAACTGATTCTACAGTCCAGACCGAGGGCGTTGGAGAAGAGGTTTCAACTCCAGAACCTCAAATCAGCAGGAGGTTGCCTCTGTCTCACAGAGGCTGGTGTTCTTTCCTGCAGTGGATCTAAATGTTTGTCCTCCCATTAAATAGGAAAACATGTAACTTCTAACTGTTGGTCTATAGGCTGAGGAAGATGACAGCTTTAGTCTTCTGTAGCTCCGGAAAGGCTTTTCTGTAGTGACTTTGGAAAGTCTTTGATCCATGGCTTCATTCAGATGTGTGGCTTTCAGGATAACTGTTGCCCATTACATGTCCTGGGGGAGGAGGGGGAGGAGGAGGAGGAAGATGGATGAGCAGAAAGATCTCAGTGGGCATGGACTTGCCTTTAAGCCCAGGATCTGCCTGGCTTTTCTGTGTTCTTTGGGAACACTAAGGTCATCCCCCAGCACTGCACCCCTTGACTCCTAGGGCTCCCTGTCTTCTGCTGTCTGGGCTCTCGTGTCTAGAGGAGTTTGTCCTATGCTGTGACCCCTGGGAGGAGGTAGCTCAGCCTCGGTGGCCTCTGCAGATTTAACTCAGGGTGTGTCCTCATGATTGCAGGTCAGACTCCTAGCAGTGACACTTTCCATTTGAATATAACCTTTGACTTTATTGCACATGTGCGTTGTTCCATTTTAGTCCTTTTGCAGCTCTGTGTAAAGTGATGTGGATATTTTAACCCAGGATATTGACCCCCCAAAAGAGGTGAAGTGCCCTCCTTTGAACAAGAGTTGAGGGCAGGGTTTTCTCAGCCCCACTTCATGCTTTCTCCTGCCTCTCACCGACAGTGCTGATGAGCTTGTAGTTTTCCTAGAAAGGCATGCAACTCGTGCGTAGCATTATAGAGGATTATTCTGCTGGAGCCCTTGGTGTGCTTAGGCCTGCGGCCAGCCTCCTCCGAGCCTGGCTCAGGGGCGGTTGGGGGCCCTTTCTGTGGGAGCGTGGCCCCGTCTGTCTGAGCCAAGCTTCCTCATGCTCACTGTAGGCGGAGCAGGCCTTTGTAACGTGTTGCCGTTCAGCTCAGAATTGTGAGTTCTTTCTGCTTCCCCTTTTAGAAGGGCTGGATTTAGCCCTGGCATGCCAAATACAAACCCTCACTTCATCTCCAGAGCTCTTTCCGTCCACCCCCCCGCGGGCAGGCTATTTACAGACTCCATCCCACCACGCGGTCAATCCACTAGCAAAATGAAAGGGAGGCTGGTGTTCTTTCCTGCAGTGGATCTAAATGTTTGTCCTCCCATTAAATAGGAAAACATGTAACTTCTAACTGTTGGTCTATAGGCTGAGGAAGATGACAGCTTTAGTCTTCTGTAGCTCCGGAAAGGCTTTTCTGTAGTGACTTTGGAAAGTCTTTGATCCATGGCTTCATTCAGATGTGTGGCTTTCAGGATAACTGTTGCCCATTACATGTCCTGGGGGAGGAGGGGGAGGAGGAGGAGGAAGATGGATGAGCAGAAAGATCTCAGTGGGCATGGACTTGCCTTTAAGCCCAGGATCTGCCTGGCTTTTCTGTGTTCTTTGGGAACACTAAGGTCATCCCCCAGCACTGCACCCCTTGACTCCTAGGGCTCCCTGTCTTCTGCTGTCTGGGCTCTCGTGTCTAGAGGAGTTTGTCCTATGCTGTGACCCCTGGGAGGAGGTAGCTCAGCCTCGGTGGCCTCTGCAGATTTAACTCAGGGTGTGTCCTCATGATTGCAGGTCAGACTCCTAGCAGTGACACTTTCCATTTGAATATAACCTTTGACTTTATTGCACATGTGCGTTGTTCCATTTTAGTCCTTTTGCAGCTCTGTGTAAAGTGATGTGGATATTTTAACCCAGGATATTGACCCCCAAGAGAGGTGAAGTGCCCTCCTTTGAACAAGAGTTGAGGGCAGGGTTTTCTCAGCCCCACTTCATGCTTTCTCCTGCCTCTCACCGACAGTGCTGATGAGCTTGTAGTTTTCCTAGAAAGGCATGCAACTCGTGCGTAGCATTATAGAGGATTATTCTGCTGGAGCCCTTGGTGTGCTTGGGGCCTGCGGCCAGCCTCCTCCGAGCCTGGCTCAGGGGCGGTTGGGGGCCCTTTCTGTGGGAGCGTGGCCCCGTCTGTCTGAGCCAAGCTTCCTCATGCTCACTGTAGGCGGAGCAGGCCTTTGTAACGTGTTGCCGTTCAGCTCAGAATTGTGAGTTCTTTCTGCTTCCCCTTTTAGAAGGGCTGGATTTAGCCCTGGCATGCCAAATACAAACCCTCACTTCATCTCCAGAGCTCTTTCCGTCCACCCCTCCTCGGGCAGGCTATTTACAGACTCGTCATCCCACCACGCGGGTCAATCCACTAGCAAAATGAAAGGGAGGCGAGGCCCTGAGCCAGTGAATTCAGGCAGATGAGCCTTATATAACGTGTGCTAAAAATATGCAGCTAATTGGAATGGAAAAGCGAAAAATGAGTCGTGCTTAAGCCTGAGTCTGAGACACCAAAGAGTGACAGGGAGGCAGTTTCTCCCAGCGGAAGATGCCCATATAGAAATTGTTTTACTGTGTGCGTACCTACTCTCCTGTTTTGCGGCTTTTCAACCATGTTCAGTTCCCACTCATCTGCTCCATGGAACTGAATTTGGGCAGCTGAAGCCATTAAGGAGCATCAGAGAAAAGATGCAGAGAGCATCTGCCCCTGCAGAGCAGAAGGAGGCGGTGCCTGGGGTGTGGCCAGATGTTAAGATGGTAAGTAGAGCTCCCACTTCTGACTGCTTCCAAAATCAAACACTTAGAAGACTCAAATTATCAAAGGGTTATTTCTGCCCTGAGAATTGTTTAACATGAGGGATTTTTCTAAAACTGAAGAAAAGAAGGTACTGTTTTCTTCCAGTTCCATCCTCATCTGCCTCTCCCTACCCTCCAGGTCCTCTCTCTGTCAGTCATCTCTTCTCTTTCTCTTGCATCTTTCACTGCTTTTTCTCCTGACTTTCCCCCCTCTGCCTATGATACGCTCTGTTCTCCCTTATCGTGTGCCACTGTGTGTGATTAGTGACGAGACCGTGCATTTCCGGTAGAGTACATGCAGCTTGCGGGCAGGGTCTTGGTTTAACTCATTGCCTAACCACAGTGCCTGCACCAACGTGAGCACCAGATACTTGTTTGTTGAGTAAATCAGTCTTCCAGTGGATCCGTGAGTAGGCAAACCAAAGGGGACATGTGACAGTTTCTGAAATCCACTGGGAAAAATATGAACCCTGCTCTTCCTATTTAGGTCTGCTAGGAAGTACGCTGGTCTCCTGCAGTCAGATAACACTTCCCTCCAGCTCATCAGTCGCCTCATGACTGTTCTGTGTGACACCCCACAGGGAGGGCATGAGTTCTCTAAAGATAGCAGAGCAAGATACAGTGTTTGGAGAGCACATAGGTTGATAAAAGATTCACAGGTGACCTGGTATTACTGATCAGTTTTTTCTTTTTTTTATTTTTTTTGGCCACATCTATTGGTCTTTCATTCATCTATTTTCATCCATCTTTGTTCTTTTGGCCCATGTGGGCCTCCCATCGCGATGGCCTCTGTTGTCGCAGAGCACCGGCTCTGGGCGCATGCGCTCCAGAGCTCTGGCTTGGTAATTGGACACATTGGTCCAGCCGTTCCACAGCACGAGGGATCTTCCCAGGCCAGGGATCGAACCAGCGCCCCTTGCACTGCAAGGTGGTGTCCTTATGCACTGGACCACCAGGGAAGCCCTGATCAGTTTTAAAATGAGGAAATGGAGGCCTAGGGAGTTCAAAAAAGTTGGCCAAAAGAACATGGTTTGTGAGTGACAGATCCAGGCCAGTGCCTGCTGCCTCATGTTGGATGCTCAATAAATCTTACAAAGAAGCATAGGGTAAGTCCTCAGAACCTGATTTCAAGGCCTTGCTCAGATACCCCCGTGCCTCTTGCTGTGGAGAACGGCAACAGCCATCATCCGTGAAGCCCGAGAAGCCTCCCCGAACAGGCAGCTCCAGGGAAGCTCTTGCCGCCTGCCTTCCAGTCTGACTGCCTGTCTTGTCTCTGCAGAGGGCACAGCAGTTGCTCCATGATGAACTCTGCTGCCTTGTCATTGGGAGCCCATCACCATCACTCATGAGATTTATTCCACCTAGGATCTACTTCATCCATTTTCGGCTGACTGAAAAATTTGTGCCTGCCTAGGTCTGAGTCACTTTGGTGAGAGGACAACCCCACAGACTCCTATTGCTGGTGCATCCTGGGCATCGTTGCTTTCTTCTTCCTGTGGCTTATGGTTCAGGTCCTCCTTTGAGTCTGTGAGATGGTCCAGGGTCTTCCCAATAAAGTTCCCCTTTGTGCTGAAGCAGCTTCTCTTAGTCTCTATTAACTTTCGGATGAAAGAAGCTGAACTGGTCTAATATTGGAGCGGGAAGGAGGCAGGGCATCCAGTTCCTCACTTTTTAGGAGAATTGAAGTCCAATTGAAGTTCAGTGACCGCACGTCTCACAGGCAAAGGAAGCAGAGACTGGACAGGCTGCCCATCCCTGGGCTCCCCATCACAGCAGGACTGCCCCCAGCATGGGCTCCTCCCACAGTAGGGAGCTCTCAGCGGTTGCTGGGTCAGTGAAAGGAAAGGGCTTGATGGAAAGAGACCTACGGAAGAGATCGGTAACACTAAGTGTTATGTGTGTGTGCTCAGAAATTCATAAGGCTTTCTAGAACCAACCACTGCCCAAACTAGGGTATCAAGTTACTCACGAGTTATGGGTCTTCTTCAACCCTGGAACTGTAAAATCGTTAAAGAGACATCTGGCTCATGGAAAAATCATGTGCGGCTACAAAAGGGGTTTCTGGAGATAGATCAGAACAACATGAAGTACAGTGCCCCCACCCTGGGAGCTGGCTTCTGGAAGATTCGAGGAAATGAAGGCTGAAGAAGGAACCAGATTCTGCCTTCTTTTCTGCTTAAGGTCAGAAGTCTCCACAGGCTTTGGGAGAAGACAACTCCTGTACTTGTGTGTCTGCTGCTATGCCTTTAACTGTGTCTTAGATTGCCCACTTCCTCATCTTTATCTCATATAATTTATCCCATCCCTACACCAACATTATGAGGTCACAACTGTCCTCACTTGGAGGTTGCAAGACAGAAGCCAAGGCTATTACATAAACCTGCCCAAGATCTGTCCTGCTTCAAAGTCAAAGCTCTTTGCCCTGGTTACAGTCTAACAATTCTAATTCCCTGTGTTAGTAGACAACACATTTGATTTATAACATCATTGTTATGTGATTCTAGTGTTGTATATTACTACCGAACAAGTGGTCTTGGTTCTTGAGGGATGCCTGGCCCTGTGCTGGGTTCTGGTTTATACTAGAGAAATAGCCCTGGTGTCTGTGCTCTCAGGGAGCTTAGAGTTAAGGTGAACGCTCACCAGACCTTTACAGAACAAGACAAGGTGCTGTGTGATTAGATGCCAGGAATGGTCTAATATTGGAGCGGGAAGGAGGCAGGGCATCCAGTTCCTCACTTTTAGGAGAATTGAAGTCCAATTGAAGTTCAGTGACCGCACGTCTCACAGGCAAAGGAAGCAGAGACTGGACAGGCTGCCCATCCCTGGGCTCCCATCACAGCAGGACTGCCCCAGCATGGGCCTCCCACAGTAGGGAGCTCTCAGCGGTTGCTGGGTCAGTGAAAGGAAAGGGCTTGACGGAAAGAGACCTACGGAAGAGATCGGTAACACTAAGTGTTATGTGTGTGTGCTCAGAAATTCATAAGGCTTTCTAGAACCAACCACTGCCCAAACTAGGGTATCAAGTTACTCACGAGTTATGGGTCTTCTTCAACCCTGGAACTGTAAAATCGTTAAAGAGACATCTGGCTCATGGAAAAATCATGTGCGGCTACAAAAGGGGTTTCTGGAGATAGATCAGAACAACATGAAGTACAGTGCCCCCACCCTGGGAGCTGGCTTCTGGAAGATTCGAGGAAATGAAGGCTGAAGAAGGAACCAGATTCTGCCTTCTTTTCTGCTTAAGGTCAGAAGTCTCCACAGGCTTTGGGAGAAGACAACTCCTGTACTTGTGTGTCTGCTGCTATGCCTTTAACTGTGTCTTAGATTGCCCACTTCCTCATCTTTATCTCATATAATTTATCCCATCCCTACACCAACATTATGAGGTCACAACTGTCCTCACTTGGAGGTTGCAAGACAGAAGCCAAGGCTATTACATAAACCTGCCCAAGATCTGTCCTGCTTCAAAGTCAAAGCTCTTTGCCCTGGTTACAGTCTAACAATTCTAATTCCCTGTGTTAGTAGACAACACATTTGATTTATAACATCATTGTTATGTGATTCTAGTGTTGTATATTACTACCGAACAAGTGGTCTTGGTTCTTGAGGGATGCCTGGCCCTGTGCTGGGTTCTGGTTTATACTAGAGAAATAGCCCTGGTGTCTGTGCTCTCAGGGAGCTTAGAGTTAAGGTGAACGCTCACCAGACCTTTACAGAACAAGACAAGGTGCTGTGTGATTAGATGCCAGGATGAATGGTACCAGTGGTAAAGGCTCTAACAGTACCTTCTGGTGCCATCAGCTTGTTGACCTACATTTTCCCCTCCTGAATGACTCCCTGATGGGGAGTTACATTCTAGGTGAAGCCAGGTGCATTATTTTGCTCCAACCAATGTTCCATTAGGGCTGGACTTGCCTAGATTCTTGTACCCTACCTATTCCATAGTTGAATGCTTTATTATGTGCCATACTGCATGCAGCTGACTTTGTTATTTTATGTTAACTTTTGAATTACAGGGACGTATACACACAGAAAAATGCATAGCGCATAAGTGTACAGTTCAGTGAATTTGCACAAAGTGAATACACTAAGTGGTCAGCTCCCAGATGAAGAAGCAGAATGTGACCAGCTTCTCCATGCCCCCCACTCCTGTCACTGTCCCCGTTCTCCCACCATCTTGACTTCCAAGGGAATAGAATAATTTTACTTGGTTTTGATCTGTAACTAGGCAGACTCATATGATATATATCTAACCCTTGAAAAACATAGGTTTTCACTTCTAGGTCCCCTTGTGTGTGTGTGTTTCAATAAATACTGCGGTACTACTGACCTACAGTTGGTTAAACTTGTGATGTGAAACCATGCATGTGGAGGGCCAACTGTGGGTCCTTAGCATCCTCAGATTTGGGTATCTGCCTGGGTTTCTGGAAACAGTTGCCTCTGCTGATACTGAAGGATGACTGTACCTTCTTTTGTATCTGGTTTCTTTCATGCAACATTCTGTTTATGAGATTCATCCATGCTGTTGTGTGTTGTTGTTGTTTAGTCTCTAAGTCATGTCTGACTCTTTGCGACCCCGTGGATTGAAACATGCCAGTCTTCCCTGTCCTTCCCTGTCTCCCTGAGTTGGCTCAAACTCATGTCCATTGAGTCTGTGATGCCGTCTGTCCATCTCATTCTCTGCTGCCCCTTTCCTTTCCCTTTTGCCTTCAGTCTGTCTTTACCTGGCCCTGTGCTGGGTTCTGGTTTATACTAGAGAAATAGCCCTGGTGTCTGTGCTCTCAGGGAGCTTAGAGTTAAGGTGAACGCTCACCAGACCTTTACAGAACAAGACAAGGTGCTGTGTGATTAGATGCCAGGATGAATGGTACCAGTGGTAAAGGCTCTAACAGTACCTTCTGGTGCCATCAGCTTGTTGACCTACATTTTCCCCTCCTGAATGACTCCCTGATGGGGAGTTACATTCTAGGTGAAGCCAGGTGCATTATTTTGCTCCAACCAATGTTCCATTAGGGCTGGACTTGCCTAGATTCTTGTACCCTACCTATTCCATAGTTGAATGCTTTATTATGTGCCATACTGCATGCAGCTGACTTTGTTATTTTATGTTAACTTTTGAATTACAGGGACGTATACACACAGAAAAATGCATAGCGCATAAGTGTACAGTTCAGTGAATTTGCACAAAGTGAATACACTAAGTGGTCAGCTCCCAGATGAAGAAGCAGAATGTGACCAGCTTCTCCATGCCCCCCACTCCTGTCACTGTCCCCGTTCTCCCACCATCTTGACTTCCAAGGGAATAGAATAATTTTACTTGGTTTTGATCTGTAACTAGGCAGACTCATATGATATATATCTAACCCTTGAAAAACATAGGTTTTCACTTCTAGGTCCCCTTGTGTGTGTGTGTTTCAATAAATACTGCGGTACTACTGACCTACAGTTGGTTAAACTTGTGATGTGAAACCATGCATGTGGAGGGCCAACTGTGGGTCCTTAGCATCCTCAGATTTGGGTATCTGCCTGGGTTTCTGGAAACAGTTGCCTCTGCTGATACTGAAGGATGACTGTACCTTCTTTTGTATCTGGTTTCTTTCATGCAACATTCTGTTTATGAGATTCATCCATGCTGTTGTGTGTTGTTGTTGTTTAGTCTCTAAGTCATGTCTGACTCTTTGCGACCCCGTGGATTGAAACATGCCAGTCTTCCCTGTCCTTCCCTGTCTCCCTGAGTTGGCTCAAACTCATGTCCATTGAGTCTGTGATGCCGTCTGTCCATCTCATTCTCTGCTGCCCCCTTCTCCTTTTGCCTTCAGTCTGTCTCAGCATCGGGGTTTTTTTCCAGTGCGTCAGCTCTTCACATTAAGTGACTGTAATATTGGAGCTTCGGCATGAGTCCTTCTAATGAATACTCAGGGTTGATTTCCTTCAGGATTGACTGGTTTGATCTTGCAGTGCAGAGGACTCTCAAGAGCCTTCTCCAACACCACAGTTGATAAGTGTTAGTTCTTCTGTGCTCAGCCTTCTTTATGGTCCAACTGTCATGTATAGTTTGTTCATTTTCATTGTTATGGAATTGTGGGGATATCTATCCATTCTACCATTGATGGGCACATGGTCATTTCCAGTTTAGAGGCAGTATAAATAAGGTTGCTGTGCATGTTCTAGTTCACATCTTTTGGTGAACACATGTACACGGTGGTGTTGCACGCATACCTAGGTGGATTGCTGAGTCATGAGGTGGCCACTGTTCAACTTTAGTAGATTCTGTCAGTGTCCCTGGCTGTACCAGTTTACTCTCCCACCGACCGTGTGTGAAGAGTTCTAGTTGCTGCACAACTCTGCCAGAAGTTGATATGGTTCATCCTTAATACCTTTCAGGTATTCCAGTAGATGTGTCTCATTTTCCCTTTTTTTATGGTGGTAAACTATACATGACATTCTGGCTTGCCATTTGGACCATTCTGTGCTGTGCAGTCCAGTGGCCTTCAGTACGGTCGTGTTCTTGTGTAGCCATCACCACTGTCCAGCTTCAAAACTTTCCTCGTTTTTCCAAAAAGACACTCCGTACCTGTTAAACACTTAAGTCCTCATTTTCCCTCCCTTCACCACTGACAAACACCATTCTGCTCTGTCTTGATGCATTCAACCAGTCTAAGTACCTCATGTAAGTGAAATCATGTACTAGTTACCCTTTTGTGACTGGTCTATTTCGCTTGCACCATGTTCACAAAGTTCGTCCTTGTTATAGCATGTGTCAAAAATTCCTTTCTTTTTAAGGCTGAATGGTATTCCCCTGGATATAGGCACCACATCTGCTGGTCCATTCATCTTTTGATTTTATTCTGATTTTAATTTGTACTTGTCTTACAATTTTACATTGCTCTTTAGCACCTTTTATATGATCAGTAGCTGTTTGGATATCCTCCTTTAAAAGTGCCTACTCAAGTCTTGCTTGTATTTCTACTGGATTTCTGCCCTTTTTCTTACTAATTTGTGGGAGATCTTTATATATTCCAGATCTGAGTCTTTGTTGAATATATAAATTTCAAGTCCCTTCTTCTAATCTGTGGCTTGCCCTGTTTTACTCTTTAAGAATATGTTTTGATGAGTGGAAGTCCTCAGTGAAGGTAGTCCAGCTTATCCAATGTCTTTTCTTTATGGCTAGCACCTTTTTTTGTGTGTGTTCAATTCAGGAAACTGCTGTCTACCTGGAGATGATGGTATATCCACCTTTGTTTTCTTCCAAAAACTGTATTATTTTGCTTTTCACCTAATGTGTCTGCCTTTTCAGGTAGGAGTTGTTTTTTTAATCCTAGGGAAATGGGTTTGCAGTGTATATATGGGATATGGGCAGCACTGTATTGAAACTACATTAACTTGGACAAGTGGTAGCCAGCTCTGTGACTGGTTAAAGCCTACAGGGGTGAAGGTATTCCTTGCTTGGGCATCCAATTTGTTTTCTAAAGATTTGCATGTGAATTCTGTCAAGCAAATTTGGCCTTATTGTAAATGCCGAGCTTGCAGCTTTTCAGACATTTCCACCAGAGTTTGGGAGGTACTCTCTTAAACTACGTCTACTCTATAGACTAGCTAAACTCTCTCTACCTCCCATTCCTCTGACACCCGGAAGCACACTTGAAGACTCCCTGCTCTCCTGATCCCATTCCTTTCAGCTGTGTATTTATCAAAAAGTCACTCGTGTGTTGTTTTCTTTGTGACTACATAATTTTGATCCAATTGCAGTTAGTCTAATGAAATTTGAACACGAAAAAAAAAAATGTTTCTATGAAAAGCAAGTTGACTGTGTTGGAAAGAGCCACTGAAGATACATTGCTCATAAAATCTCCGTTGAATTATACATGGGAGGGAAAAAACAGTAAAATCCCGAAGCGGGGAAAGGGACAGATCCTGAAGCTCTAAAAAGACACTCAGTTCAGATTGTCTGTTGCTCCACACCCACACCCACCCGGTCTCCACCCTCCAAGACTCTCCTTTGGCGGATACGCATCTGCTCCCTCCGGTGACAAGTCCAGTGGTTGTTTTACTGATGGATTTCTTGTACTCCTCTCCCACCTTGCCTGCCCCCTGGGGTGTGGTAAGAAAAACCAGTGCCCCAGGCCACGGTGCTGGGAAAGCGTTAGAAGTGAGGGGAAACCTTTTGGGCCAGCACCCACACAGTTCTGAAACACCCCCAGGGCATCTACCTGAGTCACTGCCTTGGCAGCAATGGGCCAAGCAACGAACCATCCAGTAGCTTTTTCTGCTCATTGATCTCCTCCTGCTCCTCTGAGGTTGTTTTTTTCCGGAGTGGAAGGCCACTGGAAGCCCAGATCGAGGCATTGACTCGTGCACCCCCGTGTGGCCATGATGGGTGGTTTGAAAAATGCTGCCGGATTTTCCTTTGGCCAAGGCCAGAGAAGGCGACATGCAGCCAGTAACCACAGCACCTACCTTAAAAAGGCAAATATTTGCATTATCTTTGATTGCTTATGTCTATTGTTTTTTAAAAAAATTGCTTATACATTTTAATTATAATACTTTAGTAATCATGTTGATCTTCCTGGAAAATTATGTGATTTTTATTATAATCATAATGATCATAGTATTGTCAAGGTGGGCTTTGTTTTTTAGAGTTTTGTTTTAATTGAAGTATTGTTGATTTGTAGTGCCATGTTAGTTTCAGGCTACTATTGCTGCTGTTTTGACAGTTGATTTTATTGCTGTTACTTTTTAACAGTTAAACGTCCTAAGGTCTTAATGGTTACAACTTAAGTTACAAGGCATGGTTTTTGGAGCCTACAGATTTTCTGCATGTGTAGCCAATGCTGCTTTCCGTTCTGAGAGACTTCCTCCAGCCCTCTTACTGGTGCATGTTTTTATTGAAAGGAACAGAAACAAAAGCTCTGCCTGTTCCTTTTACACTTTCAGGCTGTACTCAATCAGCAGGTGTTTGCACCTGCTAGGGCTGAGCTATCGAATACCCAGCATGGAGACCAGGGCCTGGTACAGGTACACAGCTTCTGGTGCTTGTGTTTTGAATTCCATGGGTGCTTGGACCTTCTCTTATAGGTCCTTTAGGTAGAGATTATGAGATAGCAGATGTACTCCCTAAAACGGGAGTCTCCAACCTCAGGGATCTAATGCCTGATGATCTGAGGTGGAGCTGATGTAATAATAATAGAAATAAAGTGCACAATTAATGTAATGTGCTTGAATCATCCTGAAAACGCCCATCATGCCACCCTACCTCCAGTCCGTGGACCAATTATCTTCCACGAAACTGATCCCTGGTGCCAAATAGGTTGAGGACTGCTATCCTAAGAGCAGAGCAGTGTGATCCCCTCTGGGAAGAAAATATTTAAATTCCATTCATCTTTATAAGATCTACCTTAATTTTTTTTCCTTTTGTGTTTAAGTTTATAGTAGTAATTCAGTAAAAATACCTGAGGGATGACAGAGGATGAGATGCTTGGATGGCATCATTGGCTCAATGGACATGAGTTTGAGCAAGCTCCAAACTCTGGGAGATGATGAAGAGTAGGGAACCTTGGCGTGCTGCAGGCCATGGGGTTGCAAAGAGCTGGACACGGCTGAGCGACTGAACAGCAACAGTGGAAACCTGGGGGTTGGCAGCAGATGCTGCTGGTGCCCTAGCACAGTTCTTTCCTCTGATCCACCACCGAGGTCATCTGCAGAGCAGCCTGAAACTTCCCGTGTCTCTCTGCTAGAGGCGATCTAAGTCACGGTGTTACGGGGAAGGGGCCCACCACTGATGGCCCTCATTTATGGCAGTCTGATTTTAGAGAAAATGCTCTTAAGTATAAATCATTATTCCAGTAACAGCCACCATTATTCCAATAACATTCTTGAGTGCCGACTGTGTGCCTGATATGTTATAATTGCTTTGGAAAGCTCACTTTGGAAACAGATGTGACTAATCCTTACTTGGAGATGAGGAAACTGAGGCGGAGCAGAAGGCTGTGAGATTCAGAGCAGAACACAGGCCTCACCGGACTCTGTCCTCCCCCGACTCTTGCTGGCTTCTCCGTAATGACAGTGAGCTCAAGTCATGTCCCTCTGAGGGCTGCAGCCCCCAGAGCCCGCTGTCTCCGTCCCCTTCCACCTCTCCTCTCTCCTCACCTTCCTGCCCCCACCGCACCTCCATCCTGTTTCTCTTGAATCATCAGGAGCCAGTGTGGCCCCAGGAGTGAAGAGTTGGAACCTCCCCCATTACCGTCCACTCAGGAGGAAACAGGAGCTCTGCCCACTTCAGGGCAGCCTGCGAGGGTGATTTTCAGCCCTTTGGAGAGGCTCTACAAAGGTAGTCACCAGTGTAGGCGACTTGGCCAGAGGAGGTGTACCTGGCACCTGCTGGCTTTTGAGAACCAGGATGAGCAATTTATCCTCCAAGAAAGGACACAGTTGAGAGAAGGGTTAGCGCTCTTCGTGAGGACTCTGGGAAACCAGACGAATTCTAGGACTCTCCTGGGTGGAGCAGAACCTGTGTCCCTCTTCCTGCTCTGTGTACCCGTCCTGAATTTCCCACGTTGCTTTTTTTGATTGATCTCTGAGTCCCTTTTAACACTTTGGTACTTATCCTTCTCAACATCATGAGTCCTTACAAAAGCCATTTATTCACGGAGCACTTTCTGGCCTTCAGTTTTCGTTCTTTTCTAACTCAGGGCCCCCTTCTCTTTTGCCTAAACTTTGCCTTTTCTTGATTATTTAACCATGAATTTATTGTGCCATGCCTTATTCAGCAACTTTAAAAAAAAGCCAATTTACTTAAACTGCAAATATTTAAAACTCTCTGCTAGAGGCGATCTAAGTCACGGTGTTAGGGAAGGGCCCACCACTGATGGCCCTCATTTATGGCAGTCTGATTTTAGAGAAAATGCTCTTAAGTATAAATCATTATTCCAGTAACAGCCACCATTATTCCAATAACATTCTTGAGTGCCGACTGTGTGCCTGATATGTTATAATTGCTTTGGAAAGCTCACTTTGGAAACAGATGTGACTAATCCTTACTTGGAGATGAGGAAACTGAGGCGGAGCAGAAGGCTGTGAGATTCAGAGCAGAACACAGGCCTCACCGGACTCTGTCCTCCCCCGACTCTTGCTGGCTTCTCCGTAATGACAGTGAGCTCAAGTCATGTCCCTCTGAGGGCTGCAGCCCCCAGAGCCCGCTGTCTCCGTCCCCTTCCACCTCTCCTCTCTCCTCACCTTCCTGCCCCCACCGCACCTCCATCCTGTTTCTCTTGAATCATCAGGAGCCAGTGTGGCCCCAGGAGTGAAGAGTTGGAACCTCCCCCATTACCGTCCACTCAGGAGGAAACAGGAGCTCTGCCCACTTCAGGGCAGCCTGCGAGGGTGATTTTCAGCCCTTTGGAGAGGCTCTACAAAGGTAGTCACCAGTGTAGGCGACTTGGCCAGAGGAGGTGTACCTGGCACCTGCTGGCTTTTGAGAACCAGGATGAGCAATTTATCCTCCAAGAAAGGACACAGTTGAGAGAAGGGTTGGCGCTCTTCGTGAGGACTCTGGGAAACCAGACGAATTCTAGGACTCTCCTGGGTGGAGCAGAACCTGTGTCCCTCTTCCTGCTCTGTGTACCCGTCCTGAATTTCCCACGTTGCTTTTTTTGATTGATCTCTGAGTCCCTTTTAACACTTTGGTACTTATCCTTCTCAACATCATGAGTCCTTACAAAAGCCATTTATTCACGGAGCACTTTCTGGCCTTCAGTTTTCGTTCTTTTCTAACTCAGGGCCCCCTTCTCTTTGCCTAAACTTTGCCTTTTCTTGATTATTTAACCATGAATTTATTGTGCCATGCCTTATTCAGCAACTTTTAGAACAAAAGGAACAAATGTACCAATTTACTTAAACTGCTTAAGCATGTATTTAAGAATCATGACACTTTTCTTTCTCAATAATTTATAATCTCAAAACCATCAGCCCTATCCGTGATACATGATGCTCCGAACCCCCAGGGACAGAGGCTGGTCCTCTTGCCCATTAAGCGTGGTGGGCCCGCGTGGACCGCCGCTTGTAGCTCTGCTCACAGAGCTGTGGCTGAGTCAGCACTTAGGAATCCAGCGCAGTAGGCTAATTCCCCTCGGGCTCCGACTGGTCCAACCCCAGGGAGACCCAGCCCAGAGCACCCTGCCAGGGTGGAGGAGGTGCTGGCCTGTCACTTGCCAAGTGATTTCTTCTCCTGGAAAATATCAAAAAAAAAATAAAAATAAAAATGTAAACAGACCTCTATAAATCACACTCCCCTGAGCCTCCTTCTTATGGTCACTTCGAGTCCTTAGTGAAAAAAATGGGTGTCAGTGTGGAGAAAGGGCAATTTGATGAAAGTGTGAAATGTTGTTATTCAACAGCCTAGGAGTTTATCTTGGTAGCGCTCCAATAGTGACAGGAGACAGGCTCACTAAAGCTAGCAGTGCTGCTGTCCTCAGAGCTCCCCCCTTACTGTCAGGTGGTCAGGCCCTGAAGCTGACCTTCTGGCTGCTCTTGTCATTTTATACCCTACTCTCCTAGAGAGTAGCATCTGGGCACGCTCCTTCACTAGATTACTAAGGCTTCCAGAGACACAGTTGAGAGAAGGGTTAGCGCTCTTCGTGAGGACTCTGGGAAACCAGACGAATTCTAGGACTCTCCTGGGTGGAGCAGAACCTGTGTCCCTCTTCCTGCTCTGTGTACCCGTCCTGAATTTCCCACGTTGCTTTTTTTGATTGATCTCTGAGTCCCTTTTAACACTTTGGTACTTATCCTTCTCAACATCATGAGTCCTTACAAAAGCCATTTATTCACGGAGCACTTTCTGGCCTTCAGTTTTCGTTCTTTTCTAACTCAGGGCCCCCTTCTCTTTTGCCTAAACTTTGCCTTTTCTTGATTATTTAACCATGAATTTATTGTGCCATGCCTTATTCAGCAACTTTTAGAACAAAAGGAACAAATGTACCAATTTACTTAAACTGCTTAAGCATGTATTTAAGAATCATGACACTTTTCTTTCTCAATAATTTATAATCTCAAAACCATCAGCCCTATCCGTGATACATGATGCTCCGAACCCCCAGGGACAGAGGCTGGTCCTCTTGCCCATTAAGCGTGGTGGGCCCCGCGTGGACCGCCGCTTGTAGCTCTGCTCACAGAGCTGTGGCTGAGTCAGCACTTAGGAATCCAGCGCAGTAGGCTAATTCCCCTCGGGCTCCGACTGGTCCAACCCCAGGGAGACCCAGCCCAGAGCACCCTGCCAGGGTGGAGGAGGTGCTGGCCTGTCACTTGCCAAGTGATTTCTTCTCCTGGAAAATATCAAAAAAAAAATAAAAATAAAAATAAAAATGTAAACAGACCTCTATAAATCACACTCCCCTGAGCCTCCTTCTTATGGTCACTTCGAGTCCTTAGTGAAAAAAATGGGTGTCAGTGTGGAGAAAGGGCAATTTGATGAAAGTGTGAAATGTTGTTATTCAACAGCCTAGGAGTTTATCTTGGTAGCGCTCCAATAGTGACAGGAGACAGGCTCACTAAAGCTAGCAGTGCTGCTGTCCTCAGAGCTCCCCCCTTACTGTCAGGTGGTCAGGCCCTGAAGCTGACCTTCTGGCTGCTCTTGTCATTTTATACCCTACTCTCCTAGAGAGTAGCATCTGGGCACGCTCCTTCACTAGATTACTAAGGCTTCCAGAGACACTTCCAACTCTGTGTCATTAAGAGAAAATGCAATGACTGAAAACACACACACACACACACACACACACACACACACACACACACACACACACACACACACACACACACACACACACACACACACACACACACACACACACACACACACACACACACTGTTTTACTTAAGTGATTCCAGCGGCTGTTAGCTAATGCACTGGTAAGCCATACTTGCTGTAAGTTGTTGCAGAAATCTGCTGTCATTTCTGAGATGTGGGTGTGGCCCATTCCCTCACCAGGCTGGGCGGGCAAGTACATTCAGACATCAGGCATCCACACACACCCTGGCACCCACAGAACCTCAGAGTCTCCTTGGTTAGTTGACTTCCTGTTCTAGAGCACATCTCTACGTCTTCCTGGCTACTGCTTTTTGTCCCTCACTTACTGGCTCCTAGAAATGGGCATCGGCAGTGCAGATTGGAGGTTGTCCTCATGTGCAGAAGAGCACAGACCCCATGTCCAGCCCACCCCTGGCGTCTGCTTTGAATAATCCAGCGGTAGCCCTCAGCAGGAGGTCTGTCAGTGTGGAAGTGTGTGTGTGTCTAGGGAAGGGGTAAGAAGTTGGATTAGGGTGTTCAGAGGCGTGGTCTCCCAAGGAGACCCTGCTTACAATTCAGGCTTGGACCACGTGAGTCACCGGGAGATCCCTTGCATTTGTATCTGTTTTCTTACCTAAGAAACAAGGACTTCATTTTAATATTCAGCATATAGATGCCCAGTACTTACATGATTATACTTTATAAGAAAATAAACCTATATGTCAAAAAGTTTTTACTGATACCAGCAGGCACAAGTATTTGGAGAGCTTTGACTTAGTCAATCCAAATAGAGCCAGTGAGTGGGGGAAGCTGACAGCGTGTCACTCAGAGCAAGGGTGAAGGTGGTGACTTGTGTCTGGGGCCATGTGCACACACCTGTGCCTGCCCACTCAGGCACTCACACAAGATATACATAGCACACCTTCTGGCTGCTCTTGTCATTTTATACCCTACTCTCCTAGAGAGTAGCATCTGGGCACGCTCCTTCACTAGATTACTAAGGCTTCCAGAGACACTTCCAACTCTGTGTCATTAAGAGAAAATGCAATGACTGAAAACACACACACACACACACACACACACACACACACACACACACACACACACACACACACACACACACACACACACACACACACACACACACACACACACACACACACACTGTTTTACTTAAGTGATTCCAGCGGCTGTTAGCTAATGCACTGGTAAGCCATACTTGCTGTAAGTTGTTGCAGAAATCTGCTGTCATTTCTGAGATGTGGGTGTGGCCCATTCCCTCACCAGGCTGGGCGGGCAAGTACATTCAGACATCAGGCATCCACACACACCCTGGCACCCACAGAACCTCAGAGTCTCCTTGGTTAGTTGACTTCCTGTTCTAGAGCACATCTCTACGTCTTCCTGGCTACTGCTTTTTGTCCCTCACTTACTGGCTCCTAGAAATGGGCATCGGCAGTGCAGATTGGAGGTTGTCCTCATGTGCAGAAGAGCACAGACCCCATGTCCAGCCCACCCCTGGCGTCTGCTTTGAATAATCCAGCGGTAGCCCTCAGCAGGAGGTCTGTCAGTGTGGAAGTGTGTGTGTGTCTAGGGAAGGGGTAAGAAGTTGGATTAGGGTGTTCAGAGGCGTGGTCTCCCAAGGAGACCCTGCTTACAATTCAGGCTTGGACCACGTGAGTCACCGGGAGATCCCTTGCATTTGTATCTGTTTTCTTACCTAAGAAACAAGGACTTCATTTTAATATTCAGCATATAGATGCCCAGTACTTACATGATTATACTTTATAAGAAAATAAACCTATATGTCAAAAAGTTTTTACTGATACCAGCAGGCACAAGTATTTGGAGAGCTTTGACTTAGTCAATCCAAATAGAGCCAGTGAGTGGGGGAAGCTGACAGCGTGTCACTCAGAGCAAGGGTGAAGGTGGTGACTTGTGTCTGGGGCCATGTGCACACACCTGTGCCTGCCCACTCAGGCACTCACACAAGATATACACATAGCACACCTGTGTGCACTCCCACTCATGTGCTTGTGTGGACACACACATCACTCATGCTTACTACACCCACAGACCACAGGCACATCATACAGATACACCTGCCTTCACTCCCACGCTCACTGCCACACACACTCACTGCTACTAGTGTTCATTCACAAACACAGATACTCTCCTGCTCCCTGCCCCCGCCCGCTCTTACTCACATACACACACATCACACAGTGTCAAACACAACACACCTTTTGACTGATAGACTTCATAGACACTGCCCCCCAAGGGGAAGCAGTAACCTTCATCCCCTGGAGATGCACGAGTGGCCACTTGCCGTCTGACTTAACCCCTGCTGATGGCTGGCATCGCACCTGAGTCTTGGGAAGTCAGCATCCAGTGTGCACACGCTGAAGCTTTGTGACCAGGCTGTCTTCTGCACATTCTACACCATCAGTGTGGGCATCTGCAGATCAGGTGGCATGAGGGCAGAGGAGAGGCAAAGGCATGGTCTCCAGCCCTAAGACAGTGCCTGGATCAGGAGGTAATAGAGACCTGTGTCCACTAGGCACTGACAGGTGTTCAGACTGAGCAGCAGTTGGGGGGAAGGAGGAACAGGGGTCTGTGGGAGGAGTCTGAGGAAGAAGTAGGACCTCTGCTGGGCCTTGAATGATGGACTGTGCTTGTGCTCAGTCACTCAGTCATGTCCGACTCTCTGAGACCCCATAGACTGTGGTCCACCAGGCTCCTCTGTCCATGGGATTCTTCAGGCAAGAATATTGGAGTGGGTTGCCATGCCCTCCTTCAGGGGATCTTCTGACCCAGGGATAGAACACATGTCTGTCTTACATTACCTGCATTGGCAGGTGGATTCTTGACCACTCGCACCACCTGGGAAGCCCTGATGGACGAATGGTTGAATTGAAAAGGGAGAGGAAAGGAAAGATTCAGCCAACACATGGTCATGATTATACTTTATAAGAAAATAAACCTATATGTCAAAAAGTTTTTACTGATACCAGCAGGCACAAGTATTTGGAGAGCTTTGACTTAGTCAATCCAAATAGAGCCAGTGAGTGGGGGAAGCTGACAGCGTGTCACTCAGAGCAAGGGTGAAGGTGGTGACTTGTGTCTGGGGCCATGTGCACACACCTGTGCCTGCCCACTCAGGCACTCACACAAGATATACACATAGCACACCTGTGTGCACTCCCACTCATGTGCTTGTGTGGACACACACATCACTCATGCTTACTACACCCACAGACCACAGGCACATCATACAGATACACCTGCCTTCACTCCCACGCTCACTGCCACACACACTCACTGCTACTAGTGTTCATTCACAAACACAGATACTCTCCTGCTCCCTGCCCCCGCCCGCTCTTACTCACATACACACACATCACACAGTGTCAAACACAACACACCTTTTGACTGATAGACTTCATAGACACTGCCCCCCAAGGGGAAGCAGTAACCTTCATCCCCTGGAGATGCACGAGTGGCCACTTGCCGTCTGACTTAACCCCTGCTGATGGCTGGCATCGCACCTGAGTCTTGGGAAGTCAGCATCCAGTGTGCACACGCTGAAGCTTTGTGACCAGGCTGTCTTCTGCACATTCTACACCATCAGTGTGGGCATCTGCAGATCAGGTGGCATGAGGGCAGAGGAGAGGCAAAGGCATGGTCTCCAGCCCTAAGACAGTGCCTGGATCAGGAGGTAATAGAGACCTGTGTCCACTAGGCACTGACAGGTGTTCAGACTGAGCAGCAGTTGGGGGGAAGGAGGAACAGGGGTCTGTGGGAGGAGTCTGAGGAAGAAGTAGGACCTCTGCTGGGCCTTGAATGATGGACTGTGCTTGTGCTCAGTCACTCAGTCATGTCCGACTCTCTGAGACCCCATAGACTGTGGTCCACCAGGCTCCTCTGTCCATGGGATTCTTCAGGCAAGAATATTGGAGTGGGTTGCCATGCCCTCCTTCAGGGGATCTTCTGACCCAGGGATAGAACACATGTCTGTCTTACATTACCTGCATTGGCAGGTGGATTCTTGACCACTCGCACCACCTGGGAAGCCCTGATGGACGAATGGTTGAATTGAAAAGGGAGAGGAAAGGAAAGATTCAGCCAACACAGTTCTGTCTACTGAGGGGCTGAGGATCAGGGGAGCTTAAGCCACTTATTCTGAAGTGAGTGACCCCCTGGTCATCATGCAGTTCAAGCGTGTACTTGGGGAACCTAGAGGGATTTCAAGTGATGGAAAGTTATTGAGTTAGACAGCCTTTAAGATTCACTTGAGCCCTGGGCTTTCATGCTATGACAGCCTTTCCTGGCATACTCTGGCTAAAAAGATGATAAATTCACTGAGTTATGGGGAGATTATTCTTGGGGATAAAAGACCCCATTGCTGAAGGGATTGACCTTTTCTATACCTCATGAAACAGGAGGTCCAGACAAGAGGCTGCTGTGGTTATCTGGAAGTTCTGTCTGAGTGGGATCCATCTTTCCAAATAGCTGTATCAAAGCAAACTCTTAGAAACTAAATCTAATTGCTGTTTTGAATTTGTTACTCCTTCTTGAGACGTGACTCTCCTAGCTTGATCCATGGAACTTGAGCCGTCTTGCTTAGAGAGAGAAATATAGGAGCCAGGTGTTAAAAACAAATAGTTTACTTTTCCTTTTCATCTGAGGCAGATCCAGTAAGGATTCTATTTCTACCTGTTACATATTGAAAGAATGAATCGTTGTGCTAATTAGGTTCCAGAGATACTGAGTAAAGAAACATTTGGGCAAAGGAAGTGTCTCTCTGAGTGCACCCAGAGATGCCCATTGAAGCTGACAGGTGTTCAGACTGAGCAGCAGTTGGGGGAAGGAGGAATCAGGGGTCTGTGGGAGGAGTCTGAGGAAGAAGTAGGACCTCTGCTGGGCCTTGAATGATGGACTGTGCTTGGGCTCAGTCACTCAGTCGTGCCAGACTCTCTGTGACCTCATGGACTGCAGCCCACCAGGCTCCTCTGTCCATGGAATTCTTCAGGCAAGAATATTGGATTGGGTTACCATGCCCTCCTGCAGGGGATCTTCCTGACCCAGGGATAGAACACATGTCTGTCTTACATTACCTGCATTGGCAGGTGGATTCTTGACCACTCGCACCACCTGGGAAGCCCTGATGGACGAATGGTTGAATTGAAAAGGGAGAGGAAAGGAAAGATTCAGCCAACACAGTTCTGTCTACTGAGGGGCTGAGGATCAGGGGAGCTTAAGCCACTTATTCTGAAGTGAGTGACCCCCTGGTCATCATGCAGTTCAAGCGTGTACTTGGGGAACCTAGAGGGATTTCAAGTGATGGAAAGTTATTGAGTTAGACAGCCTTTAAGATTCACTTGAGCCCTGGGCTTTCATGCTATGACAGCCTTTCCTGGCATACTCTGGCTAAAAAGATGATAAATTCACTGAGTTATGGGGAGATTATTCTTGGGGATAAAAGACCCCATTGCTGAAGGGATTGACCTTTTCTATACCTCATGAAACAGGAGGTCCAGACAAGAGGCTGCTGTGGTTATCTGGAAGTTCTGTCTGAGTGGGATCCATCTTTCCAAATAGCTGTATCAAAGCAAACTCTTAGAAACTAAATCTAATTGCTGTTTTGAATTTGTTACTCCTTCTTGAGACGTGACTCTCCTAGCTTGATCCATGGAACGTGAGCCGTCTTGCTTAGAGAGAGAAATATAGGAGCCAGGTGTTAAAAACAAATAGTTTACTTTTCCTTTTCATCTGAGGCAGATCCAGTAAGGATTCTATTTCTACCTGTTACATATTGAAAGAATGAATCGTTGTGCTAATTAGGTTCCAGAGATACTGAGTAAAGAAACATTTGGGCAAAGGAAGTGTCTCTCTGAGTGCACCCAGAGATGCCCATTGAAGCTGTACATGTAGTGGAATAATAACCTTGATAACGTCTCATTTGGTTGATAGCTTTCAAATTTTTCAGCTGAGAATAACAACACAGGCAACACTTCCTTCTTAGGATCCACTTAGCTGATATAACCGAGCAAGTCTTGTGAACATTTTATGTGTATGTGTTGTACTGAGGAACCTGCGGCCCTTGTGATGTGAAAGCTGCTGACAGAGCTCTCAGGAGGGGACCGGCAGGGACTGGCCATGCAGTTAGTAAATTATGTTGGCCTGATGATGAGGCCCTCATTGCAAGGCTTAGAACGTGGAGAGATTACAAATTCCCCTCTTCCCTGTGCATTGTTACAAAAGCACACTGTTTTCTGATTCTGCAATTAATTCTTGGGCAAGTCATTCAATCTCCTTGAGATTTGATTTTTTTGACAAAATGCACTGTATGTATTATAATACATACATAATTAAATGAGGATATCAATGTCAAAACTGTAAACGTCAGTCTTAAACATTATTTAAATAATAAATACCACATGTGCTTATAGAAAAAGAGTGAATAGTATGGAGCAGTGCTTTAATGAGTGAAATAAAAGTTGCCTGACCTCTCAGTTCCCCTCTCTGGAAGTCTGCTGCTGTCTCTTTCTTTTATATACATCAAGTGTTAGTCACTCAGTTGCGTCCGACTCTTTGTGACCCCATAGACTGTAGCCCACCAAGCTCCTCTGTCCATGGGATTCTCCAGGCAAGAATACTGGAGTGGGTAGCTGTCAAAGTGCTACACAGTGATATTTATTTCAGATACTCTCAACTTTTGTAGAACTGGGTAAATTGACAAATCACTTTAGCCAAAGAGAATCATTACATGCCATGAGTTAGGGCAAAACAACAAAGATTCGGGAGGATTAGGAAAGAGCTCTTTGTAGCTAATTTTCTGTTTGTCTACTTTTATTATAGGAGGATAAGTCCTTTATTAAAGGACATCACTGAGTTTCCCCTAAATTTAACACTCCGTCATTTATTCCTCTTCTTTTTTTTCCAAAAAAGGGAGTTTTGCACTTGCTATGTACACAGCACGTTAACCAGCCTATGAAAGATGAAAAGGACCATAACTGTCTCAGCATAGACAAGCGTTGCATGCAGGCAACTGTATATACAACAGGGCCTATGGGCATTGGGAGAGCCGTGGGTAGAATCTGCAGGACCTGTCCATGGACCTGCTAGCCGGGGGCTTCCCAGGAGGAGGTGATGCTTGACTTTGGTTTTGTAGGTGACATAGAATTGAGATGCCTAAGGTAACCAGTTTTTCCTGTAAAAACTTGAAATCTGTGAGATGACACAGACCAGAATTTCCTCTTTCCAGAGTTCTTTTTGCTTTCTTAAATGTTTTTGAGTTTCTCTGTCCCAAAGGCCCTTCAGGAGGACGCAGGAATACAAGGTTTTCACCAGATAACATGAGGTAAAAGTGTCAGCCGAGTTCCACTCTCTTGGCATAAACCCAGCCTCCGCACCTGCTTCCCTGGGTCCTCTTCATGAAGAGGCCCTGTTTGCAGGGAGCACTGCCCAGCCGCACAGGAGGCTGTGTCTTCATTAAGTAAATGAGGGAGAATTGGGAGTCCCCACGCAGTGAAACTGCCCCATCTAGATCACTGACACAGAATTAAGTCGCTGGAGTCAGAAGAGACACAGGGGAGCCTTTGGTCCACAGGAGCATTATTGTACAGGGTTTGGAGGTGGAGGCGTGAGCTGTGATGGGGTTTACTCTGAGACAGTTAGGTTATGGGGGGAGAAGCTGAGTCAGGTGTAGGAAGAGCCGAGGCGTCATGAGTCAGTTCCAGGGCTCAGCCACCAAAGGGCCATTGCTTGTAGATTCTTGCCTGGATTCACTGGCACCACAGTCTTTAGGACTGAATCACTGAGTCGGTGACTCAGTTCTTGCTGCTCCCCCCCACCCCACCCATTCTGCCTCACTATTCTAGTTCCATGGACTCCTTTTAGGCTTCCTGGTGCCACTTTTGTTCTGTACCTTATGGATCACCACAGGCATCGGGTTGGAGGGGAAAGACCGAGTCTTCCTGGCGGGTGTTCCTGATGTGTGAGCTGTGTGTATGGGCGCGGGGGTGGGGGGACCCCTTCCAGCCAGTACAGAAAAGACAGCTCAGCGTGCTGGCTGCACTGCTGTACGTTTGTAAGAACTCGCTGAGTTGACTCTTAGGATCTTTGCCTTCTACTTTCTGTAATTGACTACTGCTCAATTACAAAAGAAAACCATTCAAATGACTTCACTTGTAAATGCTTGGCTCTTAGGTGGGTAAATTCCACCTTCCCATGAAGCCACTTAGGGGTGGACACGAAAGTGACATTCAGAAAAGCGGGGATGCTGGTCTTCTCCCAGCCATCCCTCTCACTGCCCCTTTCCTCTCCCGGAATAGTTTTTCTTGCTCCTCTTCCAACTCCCCACTTACCTTCCATGGCCTCCAGCTGCCATAGGTTGGTCCCATAAGGCAGGGAAATGACTGCCACATTGGAGCACTAAGTGTAGGGCGTGTTCTGGGAGAATTTTAGTCTCAGAGGAGGACCTGAGAGGATGGCCAGCTGTCACTGGTTGAACACATACTCTGTGCCAGGCCCTGTGCTTGATAAAATGCCTTGCTGCCAGTAGAACATAAGACGCTGAAGTGGAAGACCATCTGGTGAAGGGCTTTTTCTTCTCCTTGGAGGAGACCGCATGCGTGACCCTTCATAGCTATGGGTGTGGCCAACACTGGATGACAGTAGATGGCAAGCCCCCAAATGAACTAGATTCAGCGCTCAACATGCAGAAGTCATTAAGAGACACAAAAAGATACTCAGTCATGTCCGAACCCTTCGTCACCCGTGGACAAGCCATGGGATCCTCCAGCCAGAATACTGGAGTGGGTAACCTTTCCCTTCTCCAGGGCATCTTCCCAACTCAGGAATCAAACCCAGGTCTCCCACATTACAGGCAGATTCCTTATCATCTGAGCCCATCAGGGAAACCCAAGAGTACTGGAGTGGGTAGTCTATCCCTTCTCCAGAGGATCTTCCCAACCCAGGTTTGAACCAGAGTCTCCTGCATTGCAAGCAGATTCTTTTCTAGCTGAGCTACAAGAGAAGTCCCCATCTGCAAGGCCAGGATTGACCGTGAAGCTGACAGAGGCCCTCACAAACTGTAAGATGTTGGCTAAATATCCACCAGAGCGATCAGAGTTTGCAGAACCCTCTGCAGAGGAGCTCGGAGGAGCCCATTGTCTGGTCATCACCCCTCTGCCTTCCCTGTGGGCTCCACGCCCTCAGGCCCCTTGGTCAGATGTTGGGCCTTCTACTTTCTGAATTGCCCAACCTTCCCATGTAAATGCTTGGCTCTTAGGTGGGTAAATTCCACCTTCCCATGAAGCCACTTAGGGGTGGACACGAAAGTGACATTCAGAAAAGCGGGATGCTGGTCTTCTCCCAGCCATCCCTCTCACTGCCCTTTCCTCTCCCGGAATAGTTTTTCTTGCTCCTCTTCCAACTCCCCACTTACCTTCCATGGCCTCCAGCTGCCATAGGTTGGTCCCATAAGGCAGGGAAATGACTGCCACATTGGAGCACTAAGTGTAGGGCGTGTTCTGGGAGAATTTTAGTCTCAGAGGAGGACCTGAGAGGATGGCCAGCTGTCACTGGTTGAACACATACTCTGTGCCAGGCCCTGTGCTTGATAAAATGCCTTGCTGCCAGTAGAACATAAGACGCTGAAGTGGAAGACCATCTGGTGAAGGGCTTTTTCTTCTCCTTGGAGGAGACCGCATGCGTGACCCTTCATAGCTATGGGTGTGGCCAACACTGGATGACAGTAGATGGCAAGCCCCCAAATGAACTAGATTCAGCGCTCAACATGCAGAAGTCATTAAGAGACACAAAAAGATACTCAGTCATGTCCGAACCCTTCGTCACCCGTGGACAAGCCATGGGATCCTCCAGCCAGAATACTGGAGTGGGTAACCTTTCCCTTCTCCAGGGCATCTTCCCAACTCAGGAATCAAACCCAGGTCTCCCACATTACAGGCAGATTCCTTATCATCTGAGCCCATCAGGGAAACCCAAGAGTACTGGAGTGGGTAGTCTATCCCTTCTCCAGAGGATCTTCCCAACCCAGGTTTGAACCAGAGTCTCCTGCATTGCAAGCAGATTCTTTTCTAGCTGAGCTACAAGAGAAGTCCCCATCTGCAAGGCCAGGATTGACCGTGAAGCTGACAGAGGCCCTCACAAACTGTAAGATGTTGGCTAAATATCCACCAGAGCGATCAGAGTTTGCAGAACCCTCTGCAGAGGAGCTCGGAGGAGCCCATTGTCTGTCACACCTCTGCCTTCCCGTGGGCTCCACGCCCTCAGGCCCCTTGGTCAGATGTCTGTGGCTGTGAGTCATGCACGGTCACTCTGTGACTGACCTTGCAGTAAGGCCACTTGGCCTAGTTGTCTTCTCATTTGTCTTCTGGCTCACTTCACCTAAACCTATTTTCCATTTAAATTTTATGAAAATGAACTGAATTGTAAGTGACCCAAGTCAGAACCTTGTGCCTTGCTGGCTCAGCTCTTCCTGGGGTTTTCAGGGCAAGCAGGGACAGCTGACCCATTTGTTCACTTGAGCAGAGAGAAGGCAAGGGACCAGAGAACAGAGCTGTCTAATTCCCGAGACAGCAGCCTCGAGCTCTTGTTCAAAGAAGGTCAACAGTGGTGAGAGATGGAGGGAGTCACCCTGCCAGCTCCCTGCCCCTTTTGAGATCTATGCCAGGGCCTTGGGAGAGAGCCAGTCATCAATGGTAAGAGGTTTTTACGGGAGGACCGTGGAGGAGGGGATGAATTAAGGGTCAGCAGAACCAGGCTGTGATAAAGGTCCAGTGTGATTTGCAGGGTTCACCCTCCCTTGCTTGCCTCATGATGGAGTCTCTCAGGAGAGAAAGCCCACATGAAGGGGATGTGACCACCATCTTGAGTAGTTCACAGTGGCCTTGGCTCTCATCTCCCTCCATGGAGTGGCTCCTGTGCACCATGGGATGAAAAGGTGAATTTGGGTTGGCTTTTCAGTGGGCAGGTGCTCCAGGAACTGCTGTCTGCTATGGCTTCAACAAATAGCCAATGCCACCCTCAGAATTGCAGAGGTCAGCTCTGGAATCAGACATGGGTTCGGAGCCTGCTTTGTCACTTCCTGTGTATTGCTGTTGTATCTCTGTAAGTTTTAGTCTTCTCCTCTGTAGAGTTAGGGTAGTAGTGGTACTCTCCTTGTAAGAGGTTGTGAGGATGACGGGTAACAGACATAAGCCACCCATCACCATGGTTGGTGCATAATCAACAGCACTGGCTCTTACAGTGGAGACTGAATTGTTTCCTCACTCCTTTGCACTGCATGACTTCTGTAGTCCCTAAAGTCAAGTCCAGTCCATAGGACCCAGGAATAGCATCCTCGTAGTTCTGCCTCCCCTGATCCCTCTCTGGCCTCAAACAAACTCCTGGATGAGTAGCCCCCACTCTGTCTTGCCTGGGCTTTCTGTAGCAGAGAGCTGCTCTGACGCCATAGCCAGGTGCACACTCTGGCCTCCTGCTCAGTGTTCCAGGGCTTTCCATGCACCCAGGCCTGCCCTCGGGTCCAATCTTGTGCTTGGCGTCTCCTCCTGTGGCTGGATCTCCCCAGAGAAGCTGGTGGCCTGTGGCCACTCCACCTCTGCCCTGCCCTGTGCTCTCCTTCCCAACATCTGCCTGCCCGTCCCCCCTCCGACTTGTGCTCAGTCCCTCCCTGCCCCTCTCTCCCATCACCCTGCTTCCTTTTATCTTTCCCAGGCTGCCCTAGACATCAGCTGTCTCCCCTAAAGACCCTGGGCCCTGGACCCAGTGCTTCTAGTTTGGCCCATTGTACCCAACAGCCAAATCCCAGTTATGCCCAAGGAAACCTAGACTCTATGAGACATTTACTCATTTGAGATCATTCAGTCACCAAAAGTAATTAATGCTAGAATAGGGTAGAAGGAAAACTCTCTCTACCACGTAGAGTTCTTATTGTAAAGATAGGACCACAGAAATAAAGTATGGTATATCCATTCAATGGAATATTATTTTGCAACAAAAAGAAATGAAGTATTGATACATGCTACAATATGGATGAACCTTAAAATATTAGGCTAAGTGAAAGCTGCTAGACATAAAAGACCACATATGGTATGGTTCCATTTATATATCCTGTCCAGAATAGGCAAATTCGTAAAGACAGAAAGTTCATTAGTGATTGCCAGGGGAAGAAGGAGGGAAAGGGGGAATGCCTGCTAAAGGATATGGAGGTTTCTTTTTGACATGATGAGAATGTTCTAAGATGATCTGTAGAGCTTGCATACCTGTGAATATGCTAGAGACCATTGATGTCCCACTCCGAGTGGGTCAGTAGTACAGTGACCCATAATGTTAGGACATTATGTCCCCATACAACTGTGACCAGAGAGTAAATGTGAGTAAAGAGTAAATGTGAAAAGATTAAAATAATGTTGGTAACAATATAATGTTAGCACAGCTGTTTTAGTTTTTACGTCTCTTCTGTTCTTCAGCTACTTGAAAACATCTTTTTATGTGATTAGAGCTTCAGTGTACTCTCTTCATGTTCTTTTTTAGCAAACATTTGTCCATTTTATCATGTAGTCTTTATAATTATTATTTGTATTCTATCAGTTTGAAGTCTCATTTACTTATTTCCCAATTGCCAGTCATTCATGTTTCCAGATTTGTTGGGGCACTGGTGGCGCTCATAATTTTGGGTTTGTGGTGTCAGTCGTAATTATGATGGTGTTTCTCTAGAACTAAAAATGTCTTTAGGATTATTTCTTTGGAGCTGGACTGTTCAGTCAACCTTCCTTTCAGTAAAATTTATGTTCCTTTCCTAGTCTATTTTGCCCAATAAAGTTTGGAGATGTAAAAATGACTGAGAAGCAGGAGGAAATCAGAGCTCAATGGACAGGTGAGGTCGGCAATGCTCTTTCCAGTGCTACCACTTTAAGAGGTATCGTTTGGCCCATTGTACCCAACAGCCAAATCCCAGTTATGCCCAAGGAAACCTAGACTCTATGAGACATTTACTCATTTGAGATCATTCAGTCACCAAAAGTAATTAATGCTAGAATAGGGTAGAAGGAAAACTCTCTCTACCACGTAGAGTTCTTATTGTAAAGATAGGACCACAGAAATAAAGTATGGTATATCCATTCAATGGAATATTATTTTGCAACAAAAAGAAATGAAGTATTGATACATGCTACAATATGGATGAACCTTAAAATATTAGGCTAAGTGAAAGCTGCTAGACATAAAAGACCACATATGGTATGGTTCCATTTATATATCCTGTCCAGAATAGGCAAATTCAGAAGACAGAAAGTTCATTAGTGATTGCCAGGGGAAGAAGGGGGGAAAGGGGAAGGCCTGCTCAAGGATATGGAGGTTTCTTTTTGACATGATGAGAATGTTCTAAGATGATCTGTAGAGCTTGCATACCTGTGAATATGCTAGAGACCATTGATGTCCCACTCCGAGTGGGTCAGTAGTACAGTGACCCATAATGTTAGGACATTATGTCCCCATACAACTGTGACCAGAGAGTAAATGTGAGTAAAGAGTAAATGTGAAAAGATTAAAATAATGTTGGTAACAATATAATGTTAGCACAGCTGTTTTAGTTTTTACGTCTCTTCTGTTCTTCAGCTACTTGAAAACATCTTTTTATGTGATTAGAGCTTCAGTGTACTCTCTTCATGTTCTTTTTTAGCAAACATTTGTCCATTTTATCATGTAGTCTTTATAATTATTATTTGTATTCTATCAGTTTGAAGTCTCATTTACTTATTTCCCAATTGCCAGTCATTCATGTTTCCAGATTTGTTGGGGCACTGGTGGCGCTCATAATTTTGGGTTTGTGGTGTCAGTCGTAATTATGATGGTGTTTCTCTAGAACTAAAAATGTCTTTAGGATTATTTCTTTGGAGCTGGACTGTTCAGTCAACCTTCCTTTCAGTAAAATTTATGTTCCTTTCCTAGTCTATTTTGCCCAATAAAGTTTGGAGATGTAAAAATGACTGAGAAGCAGGAGGAAATCAGAGCTCAATGGACAGGTGAGGTCGGCAATGTGCTCTCTGAGCAGTGATAAAACTCCTTCTCCTGCCCTCCTCCTAGGCAGTGTTCAGGCTTTGCTCACATAGACGTGTCTATTGTGCACCTGTTACACCCGGGCTGGTAATTACCGTTTGGGGAGCAGTTAATCCATGTATCTGTTTTAAAGTTGCACTGTGCAAGGAAATCACTAGTGTTCCTGTGTCACATTTCCAAATGCAGTGGGCTGAAGTCAAGTCCTTGATCTAAGATAATGTGTCACATTCACAATGAATGCTTGTTAGCACCTTTTAAAATGGTGATATTTCAAACACAGATGAAAAAGGAGCAATTAAGTGGCAAACTCACTAGTTAACCAATATAAAAATGTAATATTTTCTTCAGGTTTGTTGTACTGTTACAGACATGAAATATAGTTGGAATTCCCTTGAGAAGGGATTTCCACTCTTTCTCTTTCCCAAAGGTAACCATTGGGATGAAGTTGGTGTTTAACCCATTCACATGTGTGCCTGTAGGTGTGTGTCATAAAGGTTTTGTGAATTCAGTTTTATATAATTGGTATCATTCTGTACATTTTCTTTTGTAACTTTTTTTAAATGGAATATGTTTTAATGTTTGTGTTAACATATCTAGTTCACTCATTTTAACTACTAGATGATATTTCTTATATCATAATGTCACAGTTTTTATCCATTCAGTTGTTGGTAGGTACTCAAGTTGTTTAGTTTATTTTTCAACTACCACAGCATTCCAGTGACCATCTTTGTGTGAATCTCTTTGATATGTATGTGCTGCTTTCCCTAAGGTACGTGCTTAGGCTTCCCAGGTGGCTCAGTGGTAAAGAACCCACCTGCCAATGCAGGAGACACGGGTTCAATCCCTGGATCACGAAGATTCCCTGGCAAAGGAAATGGCTACCCACTGATGTATTCTTGCCTGAAAAATCACATGAACAGAGAACCCTGGTGGCTACAGTCCTGTGGCATTGCAAAGAGTTGGATGCAACTGAGCACACACACACACACACACACACACACACACACACATGTACTTAGGAAGGATCTGCTGAATTACAGGATATGTACATTATCATAGCTCATTATTAGCTATGAACTATTACTAGCTAATTATTGCCAGGTTGTTCTTCAACACGATTCTTTTAATTCACATCACCTTGGAACAGCATGTAAGAGTTTGCTTCTTTACATCCTTGTCAAAACTTAGGAATGTCAGATTTTTTATTTTAGCCAACCAATAAGTATAACATGGCACCTCATTGTTTTAATCCAAATTTCCCTGATTGCACGTAAGGTTAAGGATTTCGTTAGGATTATTGGCCAGCTGTATGTCCCCTGACAGGAAACTGTTCCTATCCTTTGCTATTATTATTTTTTGATTGTTGATTGTCTTTTTGTTGATGGTAGAAGTTTTGGATACATACTCAACTACCAAATATGAGTCTATTATGTGTGACAAATAGCTTTTCAGAGTGTCTCTGGCTTGTCATTGTAATTTATTTCTTGTGTCTTCTGTGCAGCAGTTTTACATTTTAACATGATTGTACTTTGATCATATGAAAAATGATATGATTTTTTATTAAAAATCATACGCATTATGAATTTTTATTAAAGCTTGTGCTCTTTGCATTATGAATAAATCTTTACCCAAATGACAGAAATATTTTCCTGTTTTTTAAGATTAAAAAAATGTATTTGTTTGGGTGTGCTGGGCCTTAGTTGTGGCAGGTGGAGTAGTTGCATTGTGTGGAATCTGGCTCCCTGTCTGGGGATGGAATCCAGGTTCCCTGCAGTGGAGATGCAAAGTCTTAGCCACTGGACCACCAAGGAAGTCCTTATTTTCCTATGTAGGCCCACCCTTAGTGCCAATCTCTTTGATATGTATGTGCTGCTTTCCCTAAGGTACGTGCTTAGGCTTCCCAGGTGGCTCAGTGGTAAAGAACCCACCTGCCAATGCAGGAGACACGGGTTCAATCCCTGGATCACGAAGATTCCCTGGCAAAGGAAATGGCTACCCACTGATGTATTCTTGCCTGAAAAATCACATGAACAGAGAACCCTGGTGGCTACAGTCCTGTGGCATTGCAAAGAGTTGGATGCAACTGAGCACACACACACACACACACACACACACACACACACATGTACTTAGGAAGGATCTGCTGAATTACAGGATATGTACATTATCATAGCTCATTATTAGCTATGAACTATTACTAGCTAATTATTGCCAGGTTGTTCTTCAACACGATTCTTTTAATTCACATCACCTTGGAACAGCATGTAAGAGTTTGCTTCTTTACATCCTTGTCAAAACTTAGGAATGTCAGATTTTTTATTTTAGCCAACCAATAAGTATAACATGGCACCTCATTGTTTTAATCCAAATTTCCCTGATTGCACGTAAGGTTAAGGATTTCGTTAGGATTATTGGCCAGCTGTATGTCCCCTGACAGGAAACTGTTCCTATCCTTTGCTATTATTATTTTTTGATTGTTGATTGTCTTTTTGTTGATGGTAGAAGTTTTGGATACATACTCAACTACCAAATATGAGTCTATTATGTGTGACAAATAGCTTTTCAGAGTGTCTCTGGCTTGTCATTGTAATTTATTTCTTGTGTCTTCTGTGCAGCAGTTTTACATTTTAACATGATTGTACTTTGATCATATGAAAAATGATATGATTTTTTATTAAAAATCATACGCATTATGAATTTTTATTAAAGCTTGTGCTCTTTGCATTATGAATAAATCTTTACCCAAATGACAGAAATATTTTCCTGTTTTTTAAGATTAAAAAAATGTATTTGTTTGGGTGTGCTGGGCCTTAGTTGTGGCAGGTGGAGTAGTTGCATTGTGTGGAATCTGGCTCCCTGTCTGGGGATGGAATCCAGGTTCCCTGCAGTGGAGATGCAAAGTCTTAGCCACTGGACCACCAAGGAAGTCCTTATTTTCCTATGTTTTAAAGAAAACTTCTAGTGTTTTGCTTTTTTTTTTTTTAAACAGTGTTTGTCCAGGACTTTATTGGGCTCAAAGCATTTTATTTCTTCTCCTTCTTTTTCTTTAAGTATTTCTTTATTTATTTGGCCGCGTTGGGTCTTAGTTGCCGCGCTCCAGATCTTCATTGTGTCATGCAGGATCTTTCACAGTGGCCCATGGACTCTCCATTGTGGCATGTGGGCTCAGGAGTTGTGGTGCAAGGGCTTAGTTGCTCCGAGACATTTGGAATCTTAGTTCCCCAACCAGGGATCAAACCCACGTGCCCTGTATTGCAAGGCAAATTCTTAGCCACTGGACAACCAGAGAAGTCCCTGGTGTTTTGCTTTTTACACTTGAATCTAGTGTTCGTTTCCCTTTGACAACCCGTAGACCTAGGTTCAGGTTGTGATCATTCACTGGGAACTCTGGCTGGATGAGGAGGAAATAGCTTTCAAGGTCATCACTGGGCTTTCTTCTCAATTCTGCCCCAGTTTCCCCAGGGACTACCAGATACCTGTTTTTCCTCCATTCATCTTCCTGCTCCAGCTTTCTGTTCTGTTCCTTTGGTCTATCCATCCCTGAGCCAAAGCAATTGTTTTAATTGCTGTGAAACAGATCTTAGTATCTGTAGCTCATGTTCCCATTCTTTATTTTTGGTCAAGTTTTGGGTTTTTTTCTCTTTTTTTGGTCATTTTGGGTCATTTTTCTTCTGTAAATTTTAGGATCAACTTTTTCTCAATCCTGTGAGAAACCTTTTGGAATTTAAATTAGAAATGCATTGATTTTTGAACTAATTGATTTTTAAAAGTGATTCTAGATCTAGTCAGGTTGTTAAATTTCTCCTGTGTTAAATTTGTAAAGCAAAAGCCTTGCCTAAAAAAAAATCCTTATAAAATATTTTCCTAATTAGCATCCGGAGGGACACAACAAAGACAATTTTCTGTGAATGCAATTTTGATCAAAGACAGAAGCTATCTATAGCTAATGGGTGTGCTGGGCCTTAGTTGTGGCAGGTGGAGTAGTTGCATTGTGTGGAATCTGGCTCCCTGTCTGGGGATGGAATCCAGGTTCCCTGCAGTGGAGATGCAAAGTCTTAGCCACTGGACCACCAAGGAAGTCCTTATTTTCCTATGTTTTAAAGAAAACTTCTAGTGTTTTGCTTTTTTTTTTTTTAAACAGTGTTTGTCCAGGACTTTATTGGGCTCAAAGCATTTTATTTCTTCTCCTTCTTTTTCTTTAAGTATTTCTTTATTTATTTGGCCGCGTTGGGTCTTAGTTGCCGCGCTCCAGATCTTCATTGTGTCATGCAGGATCTTTCACAGTGGCCCATGGACTCTCCATTGTGGCATGTGGGCTCAGGAGTTGTGGTGCAAGGGCTTAGTTGCTCCGAGACATTTGGAATCTTAGTTCCCCAACCAGGGATCAAACCCACGTGCCCTGTATTGCAAGGCAAATTCTTAGCCACTGGACAACCAGAGAAGTCCCTGGTGTTTTGCTTTTTACACTTGAATCTAGTGTTCGTTTCCCTTTGACAACCCGTAGACCTAGGTTCAGGTTGTGATCATTCACTGGGAACTCTGGCTGGATGAGGAGGAAATAGCTTTCAAGGTCATCACTGGGCTTTCTTCTCAATTCTGCCCCAGTTTCCCCAGGGACTACCAGATACCTGTTTTTCCTCCATTCATCTTCCTGCTCCAGCTTTCTGTTCTGTTCCTTTGGTCTATCCATCCCTGAGCCAAAGCAATTGTTTTAATTGCTGTGAAACAGATCTTAGTATCTGTAGCTCATGTTCCCATTCTTTATTTTTGGTCAAGTTTTGGGTTTTTTTCTCTTTTTTTGGTCATTTTGGGTCATTTTTCTTCTGTAAATTTTAGGATCAACTTTTTCTCAATCCTGTGAGAAACCTTTTGGAATTTAAATTAGAAATGCATTGATTTTTGAACTAATTGATTTTTAAAAGTGATTCTAGATCTAGTCAGGTTGTTAAATTTCTCCTGTGTTAAATTTGTAAAGCAAAAGCCTTGCCTAAAAAAAAATCCTTATAAAATATTTTCCTAATTAGCATCCGGAGGGACACAACAAAGACAATTTTCTGTGAATGCAATTTTGATCAAAGACAGAAGCTATCTATAGCTAACCTGGTTTTGGCCTTTGTTAAAATCAATAAATTTACCTAACATGAATGCTTACTTTTAACACTAGTCATGAACACAGGTCACTGCTTCATAGATCAGATCCATTATTACCCTATAATGGACATCTGCCGACCTCTGATCCTTACAGCAGCCAAGTTGGTTTTCCTGTTTTCTTATGAGCTTTATCTTGAAAGTTGCTGGCAGAATTTCAGTTACACTCACTAAGAGCTCATTTATTTCTGCTTCTCACTTTCTAATTTTGAGGGCATCTGATAAGGATGTCACAGCGTATTTGCATGGGGAACTCTGGCTGGGTGAGGGGGAAATAGCTTTCAAGGTCATCACAGGGCTTTCTTCTCAACGCTGCCCCCGTTTCCCCAGGGGCTACCGGATGCCTGGTTTGAGGCTGCCCCAGGCCATGTGTTTAATACCCAGTAGAGTAAAGACGATTACAGCAACCACAGGGAGGGCAGAGAGCGATGCATGCTAAGAGGGTGGAAGAGCAATCAGCAGAACGTCCCGCTCCTGTTAGCCTCAAGGGGACAGGTGCTCAGGGATGAGAAGCAGTGGAAAGGCAAGTGGGAGGCCTGGCATTCCGTGAGAACCTCTGAGAACTCGGCTCCGCTGATGAAATGTGCTCAGACTAGTGAAGTAACTGTTTTGGTTTATCTTTGCCCACTGGGTGGCCCAGGTTGTCTGCCTGGGACCGTGTTCACGTGGCTGCTGTGACAGAAGGCCCCAGATGGTGTCCTTGCTCTTGTCCCAGGATCGTCTACCTTTGGTTGTGATTGTGAATTACTCTCCAGTCCCTCCTCAACAAATACACGGACAGGGGCTCTAGCCTGTGTTCTTCCAACGCTGTCATATTGTCCGTGCTGCTTTGAGGGCACTCAATTCCCTGGGGAGCTGACTGAAGTTACCGATATGTAAGCCTCAGTGGGACTGTGGTGTAGTTCAGGTCTGTGTGGCTGTACCAGCTTCACAGGTCACTTTGATAAGCATCCGGGTTTTGAGAACTACTGCTCTGTGCAACTTTACCCTAGGGCTCTAGGAAGGAACCAGGTCATCTGGGAAACGGTTTCATGAAAACTGTCCAGTAACAATGTTTCCAGTCATAGATTTATCTATAGCTAACCTGGTTTTGGCCTTTGTTAAAATCAATAAATTTACCTAACATGAATGCTTACTTTTAACACTAGTCATGAACACAGGTCACTGCTTCATAGATCAGATCCATTATTACCCTATAATGGACATCTGCCGACCTCTGATCCTTACAGCAGCCAAGTTGGTTTTCCTGTTTTCTTATGAGCTTTATCTTGAAAGTTGCTGGCAGAATTTCAGTTACACTCACTAAGAGCTCATTTATTTCTGCTTCTCACTTTCTAATTTTGAGGGCATCTGATAAGGATGTCACAGCGTATTTGCATGGGGAACTCTGGCTGGGTGAGGGGGAAATAGCTTTCAAGGTCATCACAGGGCTTTCTTCTCAACGCTGCCCCCGTTTCCCCAGGGGCTACCGGATGCCTGGTTTGAGGCTGCCCCAGGCCATGTGTTTAATACCCAGTAGAGTAAAGACGATTACAGCAACCACAGGGAGGGCAGAGAGCGATGCATGCTAAGAGGGTGGAAGAGCAATCAGCAGAACGTCCCGCTCCTGTTAGCCTCAAGGGGACAGGTGCTCAGGGATGAGAAGCAGTGGAAAGGCAAGTGGGAGGCCTGGCATTCCGTGAGAACCTCTGAGAACTCGGCTCCGCTGATGAAATGTGCTCAGACTAGTGAAGTAACTGTTTTGGTTTATCTTTGCCCACTGGGTGGCCCAGGTTGTCTGCCTGGGACCGTGTTCACGTGGCTGCTGTGACAGAAGGCCCCAGATGGTGTCCTTGCTCTTGTCCCAGGATCGTCTACCTTTGGTTGTGATTGTGAATTACTCTCCAGTCCCTCCTCAACAAATACACGGACAGGGGCTCTAGCCTGTGTTCTTCCAACGCTGTCATATTGTCCGTGCTGCTTTGAGGGCACTCAATTCCCTGGGGAGCTGACTGAAGTTACCGATATGTAAGCCTCAGTGGGACTGTGGTGTAGTTCAGGTCTGTGTGGCTGTACCAGCTTCACAGGTCACTTTGATAAGCATCCGGGTTTTGAGAACTACTGCTCTGTGCAACTTTACCCTAGGGCTCTAGGAAGGAACCAGGTCATCTGGGAAACGGTTTCATGAAAACTGTCCAGTAACAATGTTTCCAGTCATAGACATTGCTTCAGATAGTGGGTTGACCAAAAAATTCATTTGTATTTTTTCCATACCCTCCTATGGAAAGACCCAAAAGAACGCTTTAATCAACCAGATATATTCCTCTGCCTTGCACGTCTTTGGGCTTCCATAAATCCTACTTTACCCTGACCTCCTCACTCATTGAAACTCGGTGATATTTGTGTGCACATGATCTCCACACTTGGGCCACACCTCCTGTGGGCCTAGAAGGATAGTCTTTTGTCATGGGACCCCACTTTGGTGTTAACCACAAGATTTGTGCTTTCTTGCCCTTAGGTTTAAAGGTCCTGCTCTCACCAGGGCCAGGCTAGACCATGCAGTGCCTAACACATTGGGGAGGGGAGAAGCTGAGCTAATGTAGCCCTGTGCTGGGGGCAGACGTCACAAAGGCCAAGAACTTCTGTGCAGTGTACAACCTGCACAACTGCACACGGCAAGCTTGGTTCTCCCACACCTCATCCTCCACGTCCTGTGCCAGGCTGAATCAAAGTGCCAGCTGAGTGGTTCTAGACTGTGAAATTTGAGAACCTCAGTTGATTCAGCCTCTTCAGAGAAGGCTTTAATCCTAAAATCCCAGAGGTGAATAGGACTTTAGAAATCACCTAGTGCAGTATTTCTGACATAGCAGGAAACAAGCTACGGCTCAGATAAGGAAGGGGGCTCTGTCAGTGGCACAACTAGCTGGTGGTGAGCAGAAGGGTTCTAGCCCCCAACCCACAATGATTCTGCTCATTTCATCGCCCCATGCAAGCTCCTTGGCCTTTGTAAGCACTGGCAAGTCATCCTTATTCTGTTCTGTGTATGTAAGAACACAAAGTACATTAAAGTTCTGTAACGTCTATGTAAAATCAAGGACATAGGTAAAGAAGCATTTTTTAAGTGGGGTGGTGTAGTTCAGGTCTGTGTGGCTGTACCAGCTTCACAGGTCACTTTGATAAGCATCCGGGTTTTGAGAACTACTGCTCTGTGCAACTTTACCCTAGGGCTCTAGGAAGGAACCAGGTCATCTGGGAAACGGTTTCATGAAAACTGTCCAGTAACAATGTTTCCAGTCATAGACATTGCTTCAGATAGTGGGTTGACCAAAAAATTCATTTGTATTTTTTCCATACCCTCCTATGGAAAGACCCAAAAGAACGCTTTAATCAACCAGATATATTCCTCTGCCTTGCACGTCTTTGGGCTTCCATAAATCCTACTTTACCCTGACCTCCTCACTCATTGAAACTCGGTGATATTTGTGTGCACATGATCTCCACACTTGGGCCACACCTCCTGTGGGCCTAGAAGGATAGTCTTTTGTCATGGGACCCCACTTTGGTGTTAACCACAAGATTTGTGCTTTCTTGCCCTTAGGTTTAAAGGTCCTGCTCTCACCAGGGCCAGGCTAGACCATGCAGTGCCTAACACATTGGGGAGGGGAGAAGCTGAGCTAATGTAGCCCTGTGCTGGGGGCAGACGTCACAAAGGCCAAGAACTTCTGTGCAGTGTACAACCTGCACAACTGCACACGGCAAGCTTGGTTCTCCCACACCTCATCCTCCACGTCTGTGCCAGGCTGAATCAAAGTGCCAGCTGAGTGGTTCTAGACTGTGAAATTTGAGAACCTCAGTTGATTCAGCCTCTTCAGAGAAGGCTTTAATCCTAAAATCCCAGAGGTGAATAGGACTTTAGAAATCACCTAGTGCAGTATTTCTGACATAGCAGGAAACAAGCTACGGCTCAGATAAGGAAGGGGGCTCTGTCAGTGGCACAACTAGCTGGTGGTGAGCAGAAGGGTTCTAGCCCCCAACCCACAATGATTCTGCTCATTTCATCGCCCCATGCAAGCTCCTTGGCCTTTGTAAGCACTGGCAAGTCATCCTTATTCTGTTCTGTGTATGTAAGAACACAAAGTACATTAAAGTTTAAACCAATGTAACGCCCTTCCTTTTGCTGCAAATATTCTGAAGGAGCATGGGGCTAAAGAAGAATTTATTATAGCACACTTCAAACCCTTTAAGGGTTCAAATTAAGGGAGCGTGAAACAACCTCTGTGTTATATTGAAATTGCTATGTTAAAATTTAGCTTTACCAAACAGTTGAATTAAGTACAATTATTAGCATTACCCCCAAATTAAGTTACTTTTCAAAAGTACGCACTGCAGGGCTGCCTTATATAGCCTTTAATGTATATTTAAAATGGGGTTTGGTTGATGGAAGTTCCATTGACACACCACTTTCCAGGAGCATAACTTTTGTAGAAAAAGTGAGACCACTAAAGGTGTTTTATTTAAGCTGTGCCCCACAACACAAAGGTGCTGTTAGACAACCAGCTCCCTCTTCAAGGAGCTTATACACTGAGACAAAACACAGTAGCCGAATAAACCTGTAGATTGCAGAATGAGAATTTGTTTTACTTGGGAAGCTGAGTTTGCCCTGAAAGCTGGACAGGAAGATCAAGTCAGCTGCCTTTTTTTTTTCTTTGACGTTTTTGAGTAATATTTGAGAGGATGAAACTCTCAAATCATTAAGAGCTCCAGTCTACGGCCATACCACCCTGAACGCGCCCATCTCGTCTGATCTTGGAGGCTAAGCAGGGTCGGGCCTGGCTAGTACTTGGATGGGAGAACTCCAAAATAACCCTCCACCACCTGTCCTCGAACCTGAGCATGAGTGTTCAGTTGCCCGGGAGATATGCAGCTGGCACCTCTTCTTCCCGGCTTTGCACTGGGGTCCAAGCTAATGAACACTCAGGTGATGTTGGTAAAACACCTGGAGACTCTCAGAAGCTGAAGAGGCTTGAAAACACACAGTGTAAAGCACACAGTGTATCCGTGTAATAGGAGAGAAGCTGAGGCCTAGGCAAGAGAAATGGCTGACCTGGGGTCACATGGATGGTTAGTATCAGAACCCCAAGTTAATTTGTTTTTTATTACCTATTTTTATTTACTTGACTGTGTCAGGTCTTAGTTGTGACATGCAGGATCTTCAGTCTTTGTTGCGTCATGCAGATTCTTTGTGGTGGCATGCAGCGTCTCATTTTCTGACCAGAGATCAAACTCGGGCCCCCTGTGTTGGGAGCGTGGAGCCTTAGCTGCTGGACCATGAGGGAAGTCCCCAGAACGAAGACTGTATCCTCCACCACCAGGCTCTCAGTCCAGGGCACTTTTCAATTAGGATGGAGTGTCTTCCCCTCCCTCTCTCTCTCGCCCTCGTGTAATACCTCCCCTGCAAGACCCATTTCTGAGTCATGCCCTGAGACAAGCATTGAACGCAAATGCTCATTCAGTGTCACTGGCAGCTTCTGGATCAGAAGCCGCTGGTTTGATTGATGCCACGTCCCCCTGGGCCTCTCCTGATTTTTAATGGCCCCACCACCGACCCTGACTGTCGGCGCATCCCCGCTCTGGTGGCACATTAGAGTCCCCTGGGGGGCTTTAGAGGGATGTGCCTGGGTTCTCCCGGCAGAGACCGTGAATCGGCTGTCTGGGGTGCGCTGTGAGCACCAGTGAACCTCAGGCCTCTCCAGGTGAGTCTAGAGTGTGTGTCATGTCAGGATTAGGCCTAGTTATTTTTGTGCACCTGCTGACCCTCATCTGCCAGTCGATGTGGATGCAGGGTCTTCAGGGAAGTGCATGCTTTTGCCACAGCCTTTCTAGCTTCCTAGTTAGGCCCCAAGGCTGAGCCGCTCCTCCCCCGCAGTCTCACCTAGTGCCTTTGCCTATTCAGGAAAATAAAAGGGACATGTCAAAATGCCATTCTCTATAACGCTTTTGGTTTGGGGAATCAAACAGATCTCTTGGCTGTGGACATGCTTTCGTCACCAGGGAAAGGAAGCACCCAGGCTTCTTTGGGGCCCAGAAGCCCAGGTCTGACTCTCCAATGGTTCTCATCACCTAGGAAACTTTGAAAAAGTCCCCCGTGGAGGGCCAGCCCCCGTCCAGATGGGCATCTCTGAGGGTGGGGTCAAGGCCTGCATGCATTCTAAAGGTGAAAAGCCCCAGGGTCTCTCGCTGGGAGAGCAGAGGAAGAAGCTAATCATGCACCAGGCCTTCTCCAAGGTGGTGAAACTCCAGCAGAGCGCAGGAGAGGGGAGGTCAGGGTGTGCGGCCTTCAGTGCCCTCTCCTGGCGGTGGAGTGCGTTGCCCACGTCCCTCCTCCAGCTCCGTAAGAGCTGGGCTCCGTTCTTTGCACTGCAGACGCTTCCACGGTAGACACGCAGCTGCTGGCTTCTCATCGCGCACCGTGCCGGTCTCCCTATTGAATCTACGCCCTTCACACCACGGTTCACCCTCCACTTCCTCAGTGGTCAACCTCGTCCCTAGTCCTGGTCATCTGCTTGCAGGAGATCTTCCAGGCTGACCGAGAAGTTCTGCCTCTGGAAGTTTCTGTCAGAGCCTCATGAGATGTGTAGACTCCCTGGGAACGCTCCAAAGATAGCTTATGAGACTGCCTCGATATTTATTATTTGAAGACTTTTTTGATGGCCATTCTGAGATATTCCTTATCGGTGGAATAAACATATAATACAAATGAATCTGTAGATAAAACAAACAGACTCAGACACAGAAGCCAAGCTTACGGTAACCAAACGGGACAGGGAAGGAGGGGTTAGGATAATGAAATGAAAAGATACAAACTACATCCAGTAGACAGCAAGGGTTTTCTCTACAGCCCAGGGAAGTGTACTCAAGATCTTGTAGTTACCTGTAATGGAGTATAATCTGCCCACCCCCAATCATGGTGCTGTATACCTGAAACTAACATATCATTGTAAGTCAGTGAGAGTTCAATTAAAAATTGCCGGGGAGCCTCCCTCCCTGGAGCCGCTTGGGGCTGTCTTGCTGGAGGGATGGTTCAGAGCTCTGACAGATTCAAGAAGCTGTCAGTTGTTTTTAAAAAGTCCGCTGTGGACATGTTTCGTCACCAGGAAAGGAAGCACCCAGGCTTCTTTGGGGCCCAGAAGCCCAGGTCTGACTCTCCAATGGTTCTCATCACCTAGGAAACTTTGAAAAAGTCCCCCGTGGAGGGCCAGCCCCCGTCCAGATGGGCATCTCTGAGGGTGGGGTCAAGGCCTGCATGCATTCTAAAGGTGAAAAGCCCCAGGGTCTCTCGCTGGGAGAGCAGAGGAAGAAGCTAATCATGCACCAGGCCTTCTCCAAGGTGGTGAAACTCCAGCAGAGCGCAGGAGAGGGAGGTCAGGTGTGCGGCCTTCAGTGCCCTCTCCTGGCGGTGGAGTGCGTTGCCCACGTCCCTCCTCCAGCTCCGTAAGAGCTGGGCTCCGTTCTTTGCACTACAGACGCTTCCACGGTAGACACGCAGCTGCTGGCTTCTCATCGCGCACCGTGCCGGTCTCCCTATTGAATCTACGCCCTTCACACCACGGTTCACCCTCCACTTCCTCAGTGGTCAACCTCGTCCCTAGTCCTGGTCATCTGCTTGCAGGAGATCTTCCAGGCTGACCGAGAAGTTCTGCCTCTGGAAGTTTCTGTCAGAGCCTCATGAGATGTGTAGACTCCCTGGGAACGCTCCAAAGATAGCTTATGAGACTGCCTCGATATTTATTATTTGAAGACTTTTTTGATGGCCATTCTGAGATATTCCTTATCGGTGGAATAAACATATAATACAAATGAATCTGTAGATAAAACAAACAGACTCAGACACAGAAGCCAAGCTTACGGTAACCAAACGGGACAGGGAAGGAGGGGTTAGGATAATGAAATGAAAAGATACAAACTACATCCAGTAGACAGCAAGGGTTTTCTCTACAGCCCAGGGAAGTGTACTCAAGATCTTGTAGTTACCTGTAATGGAGTATAATCTGCCCACCCCCAATCATGGTGCTGTATACCTGAAACTAACATATCATTGTAAGTCAGTGAGAGTTCAATTAAAAATTGCCGGGGAGCCTCCCTCCCTGGAGCCGCTTGGGGCTGTCTTGCTGGAGGGATGGTTCAGAGCTCTGACAGATTCAAGAAGTCACTGTCAGTCTTTTCTCTGGGGCTAGGAAGGCTGATGGTTTCCTTATCACTAAAAATTCAATACAGAGTCAAAAGAGTTTAAAGACCAGTTAGAAAATTTCTGAGGGAAAAAATAGTTTCCTTATCAATATTATATTTTCCATTTATGCTTTACCATCAACTAAGAACAAATAGTGAAATGTAACATGAGACTCAGAATATGATGGCAGTAACCCAGCATGGTGTTCTTGCATCAGTGTTCTGAAGGATTAAAAGACTAATTAAATTGGCCTATCTAATTTAAACACAAGCATGCATGAAAATTGGAAACATCTGTGGAGGGGAGTCTATTAGCTCAAGATACTTGGCCAAAGGCTTCTAGAAGAAAACAATGTATAGAATTCATTTGCCTATTGTAAAAAAAGAAATGAAAATAACCCAATCCTCATTTTAATCTGCTGTTATGAAAGAAATCAAATACAGTGGAAACAATTACACATCAAGAAATGCGTGTACTTACTGTGCTATTGTGGGCCCTTTAGGGGCTGTTAAATTGTTTAAAAGCAGGGATGGATTCTATTTTATGAAAGGACATTTTAATCACTGTGTATGCAAAGAAAGAATTTACAAGGATTTTAAGCTATGAGCAGATGAATTGCAATGTGTTTAATATCACATTGCTTCTCTTGCCTACGATGGTTGATACCTCAGCATTTCATTCAATGAATGGTGATTTGAACTCGGCAGTGGGAACATGATGTTGGGGAAGGTCAAAATTTTAGGCTCCTTCTTCTGAAGTAATGAAATGAAAAGATACAAACTACATCCAGTAGACAGCAAGGGTTTCTCTACAGCCCAGGAAGTGTACTCAAGATCTTGTAGTTACCTGTAATGGAGTATAATCTGCCCACCCCCAATCATGGTGCTGTATACCTGAAACTAACATATCATTGTAAGTCAGTGAGAGTTCAATTAAAATTCCCGGGGGAGCCTCCCTCCCTGGAGCCGCTTGGGGCTGTCTTGCTGGAGGGATGGTTCAGAGCTCTGACAGATTCAAGAAGTCACTGTCAGTCTTTTCTCTGGGGCTAGGAAGGCTGATGGTTTCCTTATCACTAAAAATTCAATACAGAGTCAAAAGAGTTTAAAGACCAGTTAGAAAATTTCTGAGGGAAAAAATAGTTTCCTTATCAATATTATATTTTCCATTTATGCTTTACCATCAACTAAGAACAAATAGTGAAATGTAACATGAGACTCAGAATATGATGGCAGTAACCCAGCATGGTGTTCTTGCATCAGTGTTCTGAAGGATTAAAAGACTAATTAAATTGGCCTATCTAATTTAAACACAAGCATGCATGAAAATTGGAAACATCTGTGGAGGGGAGTCTATTAGCTCAAGATACTTGGCCAAAGGCTTCTAGAAGAAAACAATGTATAGAATTCATTTGCCTATTGTAAAAAAAGAAATGAAAATAACCCAATCCTCATTTTAATCTGCTGTTATGAAAGAAATCAAATACAGTGGAAACAATTACACATCAAGAAATGCGTGTACTTACTGTGCTATTGTGGGCCCTTTAGGGGCTGTTAAATTGTTTAAAAGCAGGGATGGATTCTATTTTATGAAAGGACATTTTAATCACTGTGTATGCAAAGAAAGAATTTACAAGGATTTTAAGCTATGAGCAGATGAATTGCAATGTGTTTAATATCACATTGCTTCTCTTGCCTACGATGGTTGATACCTCAGCATTTCATTCAATGAATGGTGATTTGAACTCGGCAGTGGAGGTGTTAGACATGATGTTGGGGGAAGATGGACTCAAGAGAAATCTTCAGGGCTCCTTCTTCTGAAGTAATGAACAATGTAGTTCAGGACAGAGTGGAAATACCACATCAAGCACTCAAAGTGTATAATGAAATGTTTATTGGATGCATATCAAATTGAATAGTAAAGACCCCAAGTCCTAAGATGCTTCTAAGAGAAGGTGATCCCTGCTCTGGTAAGTAAAGTTTCATGGAAGATTTAGATCTTAAAGGATGGGTAAGATTGAGATTAGGAGAAGGGAGAAAGATTAGGCAGGAGGTCTCATGTAATTAGAAACCTGGGAGGAATAAGTGTCACCTCTAGGGGGCAGTCAGACGATCCACCTGGTGAGGGTGGTCAGAGCAGGGAAGGCCAAATGGAAAACCCAGGAATTAAGGCAGAAGCAGGTAGCAGAGAGGACCTGCTTTATTCCTGACGCTCCAGCTTTCTCTGGACTCATGTTTACAGTCTGTTCTGCTCACTTGAGGTCTCAGTTATAGGTGGTTGGTGGTTTAGTTGCTAAGTGGTGTGGGATTCTCCAGGCAAGAATACTGGAGTGGGTTGCCATTTCCTTCTCCAGTGGATCTTCCCAACCCAGGGATAGAACCCGGGTCTCCTCATTGCAGGCATATTCTTTACCAGCTGAGCAATGAGGAAGCCCTCTGTAGTAAAGCAGCTCAGTTGTAAAGGCTATTTTAAATGGTTCAGACAGATGTTCATTCTAAACCGTCCTCAGGGCCATTCTTTGTATCTTTCCTAGCTCTTGATGAAGGGCTGAGGCTATATGTATCTTCGCTAATTACTGTCCCCCAACATACTTATATCAGTTAAGGTATTATGTACAGTAAAATTCATCTGTTTTAGTGTTCAGTTTTATGAACAAAGACAAATATGTAAGTCAAGGAGCCTCTACCATGATCAAAATATAGAACAGTTTAACCACCTTCCAGCATTCTCATGTTATCTTTCCAATGCATAGTGAACCTCTTTGCTTACACCCCCTCATCCCCACCTCCGCAGGCCCAGCAACCACTGATCTTGATTTTTTCCACTATTTAGCCTTTTTTAGATTGACTTTTTTTTTTTTTTCATTTAGCATGGTATATTTGAGTATCATTCTTGTTGATACTTGTATCAGTAATTTTTGCCTTTGCTGAGTAGAATTTCCACTGTATGGATGTGAATCCATTTGTTTACTCATCCCCCAGCTGAATTCAGTACCTGTGGATTATTACCAGTTTTTGATCACAAATAAAGCTGCTCCGTCTATTTGAACATAGGCTTCTGTGTGAAATAAGTTTTCATTTCATTTGAGTAAATAACAAGGGATGGGATTGTTGGATTATGCATAGTAAGCATGTGTTTGATCTTATAAGAAACTGCAAAGTGCTTTCTAAAGTGGAGGAACTATTTCATTTTCCCTTCAGTAGTGAAAGTTCCAGTTGCTTTGCATCCTCAGCAGCTCTTGATATTTTCAAATTTTATGTAAATATTATCATTGTTGTTATTTTAATGTTAGTCATTCTAACGAGAATGTAGTGGTTTCACTATGGTTTTAATTACCATTTTCCTAAAACTAATGTCCAGTGTCTTTTCATGCTTAATTGCCATCCATATATCATTTTTGGGTAAGCTGTCTTTCAAATATTTGGCCCATTTTAAAAAATTGGTTAGTTTCCTTATCACTGAGTTTTAAGAGTTCTATAAATTCTAGATATTGGTGCTTTAGCAACTATGTATTTTGCAAATATTTTCCTTCATTTTGTGACTTGTCTTTTTATTCTATTAACAATATCTTTTAAATAGCACTATTAATTTTGATTTTTAATTTATCAATCTTTAGTTTTATGAATTGTGTTTTTAGTCATGGTTAATAAAATTTTACCTAATCTCAAGGTTGCAAAAATATTCTCCAACATTTCTCTCCAGATGTTTTATAGTTTTAGATTTCACATTTTTTTTCTGAGTTTTCTACAAAAAAATGTTTGCTAACAATATTCAACAATGTAAGTCAAGGAGCCTCTACCATGATCAAAATATAGAACAGTTTAACCACCTTCCAGCATTCTCATGTTATCTTTCCAATGCATAGTGAACCTCTTTGCTTACACCCCCTCATCCCCACCTCCGCAGGCCCAGCAACCACTGATCTTGATTTTTTCCACTATTTAGCCTTTTTTAGATTGACTTTTTTTTTTTTTTCATTTAGCATGGTATATTTGAGTATCATTCTTGTTGATACTTGTATCAGTAATTTTTGCCTTTGCTGAGTAGAATTTCCACTGTATGGATGTGAATCCATTTGTTTACTCATCCCCCAGCTGAATTCAGTACCTGTGGATTATTACCAGTTTTTGATCACAAATAAAGCTGCTCCGTCTATTTGAACATAGGCTTCTGTGTGAAATAAGTTTTCATTTCATTTGAGTAAATAACAAGGGATGGGATTGTTGGATTATGCATAGTAAGCATGTGTTTGATCTTATAAGAAACTGCAAAGTGCTTTCTAAAGTGGAGGAACTATTTCATTTTCCCTTCAGTAGTGAAAGTTCCAGTTGCTTTGCATCCTCAGCAGCTCTTGATATTTTCAAATTTTATGTAAATATTATCATTGTTGTTATTTTAATGTTAGTCATTCTAACGAGAATGTAGTGGTTTCACTATGGTTTTAATTACCATTTTCCTAAAACTAATGTCCAGTGTCTTTTCATGCTTAATTGCCATCCATATATCATTTTTGGGTAAGCTGTCTTTCAAATATTTGGCCCATTTTAAAAAATTGGTTAGTTTCCTTATCACTGAGTTTTAAGAGTTCTATAAATTCTAGATATTGGTGCTTTAGCAACTATGTATTTTGCAAATATTTTCCTTCATTTTGTGACTTGTCTTTTTATTCTATTAACAATATCTTTTAAATAGCACTATTAATTTTGATTTTTAATTTATCAATCTTTAGTTTTATGAATTGTGTTTTTAGTCATGGTTAATAAAATTTTACCTAATCTCAAGGTTGCAAAAATATTCTCCAACATTTCTCTCCAGATGTTTTATAGTTTTAGATTTCACATTTTTTTTTCTGAGTTTTTCTACAAGATGGAAAGTATGAAGTGTGTTAGCTGCTCAATCATGTCTGACTCTTTGTGACCCCATGGACTGTAGCCCACCAAGCTCCTCTGTCCATGGGATTCTCCAGGCAAGAATACTGGCGTGGGTAGCCATTCCCTTCTCCAGGGAATCTTCCTGACCCAGCAATTAAACCCAGGTCTCCTGCACTGCAGGCCGATTCTTTACCATCTGAGCCACCAGGGAACCCCTCAGACTTTTCACAGATGGATATTCAATTATCCCAGTATCGTTTGTTGAAAATACAATAATTTGTCCTTAGAATTGACTTTCTCCCTGTTGAAAATCAATTTTGCATATATATGTGGACTAATTTCTGGACTCTGTTCTGGTCTGTTGATCTAGTTGTCTGTTTTGTGTTGTAATAGTGGAAGCAATGGTCTTTCTAGTTTTTCCTACATCCCAAGCCAGGCCCTGATTTCTTTTGAATAAACAAGTGCATCACTTCCAGTTGATCTGAGTAAAGGATAGTATGGTCCAGGCTGATCTCAGAATCTGGTCCTGGACCAGCAGCATTGGGATCGCCTGTGAGCTTGTTAGAAATGAAACTCTCAGCCCGTCCCCAAACTTGCGGTGTTAAAAACTCTGGGGGGGAGTCCAGCAGTACATGTTTCATCAAACCCTCCAAATATGTGTAGTACATACTGGAGATTGAGATTTCACAGATGTGAAGACTTCAGCACTTAGATTATTTAGAAGAAAACAGATGAAACTGTTGTCTGACAATGGCCATTGAATGAGGCCATTATCTGAAAGAGAGAAGAACCTTTTTTCCTATTCCTTCTGGCCTTTAAAATATTTTTCTGAGCTCGCTTGCCATCACATTCCAGCAGGAAATGAGATTTCCCCTTAAGGAGTGAGAAGCCCGTTTCTGATACGTAAAGAGAGAGATTTTCAAGCAGAGCATCAGTGTGAGAGAGAGAGCCAAGTCAGGGGTCTAATAGGTGGACGTTTCTGGTTAATAGGTTGAGAATCAGCGAGAAGTTCTAGTTAATAATGTGTTAAGTTGAGGGTCACTCTCACCCAGAAATCAAATGGCTCTCCTCTTGAACTGTAAAGAAGGAGGATGGTAAATATTGTAGGAGCTTAGGTGCTGTGCTTAGTCGCTTAGTTGTTTCTGACTCTTTGCGACGCTATGAACTGCCAACCGCCAGGCTCCTCTGTCCATGGGGATTTTCCCGGCAAGACTACAGGAGTGGGTTTCCATGCCCTTCTCCAGGGGATCTTCCCAACCTAGGTCTCCCACACTGCAGGTAGATTCTTTACTGTCTGAGCCACCAAGGAAACCCATATGCACTTAGAGAAAGCCCCAAGCTTCCTCAGTGGAAGAACAAAATTGTTATTTGGTGGTTGATGCCATAAGAGTTCTCCTTTTCAATAAATCGCTTGAGTGGGGCTGCTCAGCAGAAAGCCCAGAGCAGCTCCAGAAGGAAGGAAGGAGGCCTGTCTCTTCAGCACCACAGTCTTTTTTTCCTCTGCTCAGAGAGATGATTTGAAGGAACCAAAGGTATAATGTTAGATAGTCATTTTAGTCCTTCTACCTTAAACACACACACACACACACACACACACACACACACAATTTTAGCTTCTCACTTCTAATTTTCTAGATTTGACCTGAATCTTTGCTTACTGCTGTCTTTGGAGAAAGAGTATCCTCTTGGTTATGTTTACTTAAAAAACAGCAGCATTAGCTTTCAGTTCTGTAGCCTCAGGAGTGAAGAGGGGACTGACTTGAAGAAGAGAATACACTTTTCCTTCAAGGCCCATGTTCCTGCTTACCACAAGCTGGCTAGGGGCAGGTTTAGGGAACACCTTGACCTAAAGCTTTCTTCTGCACTTAGCTTGCGCAGATAGAAACTTTTTGTTCTGGGATGTTGTTGCCGGTGTGACCAGTATCTACCCATTCCTGTGTCGTGCCTCACGTCTCCTCCTGCCCTTCACAGTTCTGGAGGCCATGCCTGGAAGTGGAGCAGCCTGGCAACGTAGGGGCAGCGGTCCTGTCCCTGTCCCTCTCCTGATCTCCCCAGCAGGTGCGCTGGGCGCTGAGGGGGTGGTGTCTCTACAAATTTTCCTTTTCCGTTACTTTGCCAGATGTCTGGTTTCCAAAACAACTTTCAGAACTTCTCATCAAGCCCTACATTCACTTGAAAGAAATGGGCCTCTCTCCTTCCAATCTGTTGTTAATGTTTTCACACCAACTTTTTCGTTTACAGCATTGAGGAGAAGGAAAGTTCATTTTTTAAAAAAATCTGTCAACTACCTGATAGAATAATAGAAACAGCATGCTTGAGTTTTCTTGAGTGTTTTTTTTTTTCCAGTTTCTACATAAGAAGAAAAGGGGAGAAAATGTTCATTTTATGTTCTTTAATGTGTGTAGTATAGTGGGGAAACACTGAACATTGGAGGAAGACAGTCCTTGGTACAAAATCAGGCTCTACCACTTAGGAATGATGTGCCATTGGGTGAATTGCCTAGATTTGTTTTAGCCCTACTTTCCTTATTTCTATAGCGGGGAGAGTAATACCGATCTTGTAGGATCCTTTTGAGAGGCAGAGAAGATGTATTTTAATCACACACTCTATGGTAAATGGAACCTATTATTTCTATTACTAGGTTTGTTTGCAAGTGGATTTTGTCTCTTGCTTTAGAATGCAAAATTTCCAAAATGTTTCTCCTAACACCACTCCCTGCAGGTTCTACATGGTTTTTCCTACTTTCTTAGTGCAGCCTCTTAAAAAGAATCTGCAATTCATCTGCATTAAACTCGTAATGGCCCTCCCAGAGGGTCTGTGTTTTAACAGGGCTTAAAGCCTCAAGCTTAAAAGATGAACCTGACACAGTGGAGCTCAAAGCAACAGGGATCATTTGCTTTTCAGGACGCCGCTATCTCTGAATTCGCAGATCTCAGGAACCAGGTCGGCCTCACTCATTTTTACTTAGGCACTGGGATCCCTGTGATTGTGCTTTTAATATAATCTGTCCTGTCAGTATTTGTTTTCCTTTGTCCCTTTCCAGAGATAGGATAAATGTATAACTCCCAGACCTGGTACCTAGCACCCTGGAGGTACTCAGTAAATATTGGCCAAGTGAATGAACAATTCACACAGTTAAAACATTTTCCTTCCAGTGTTTACCCTAAGTCTCTCCTGCTAGGTTTATCTATTACCTCCTGAATTAGGTATCTATTGCTGAGTAACAAGTTATCCCAAATTTATCAGCTTAAGACAGTAAGAACTAGGTATTATCCCATAGAGTTTCTGTGGGTTAGGAATTCAGGAGCAGCTTTAGCTGGATCATTCTGGTCCATGGTCTCTCATGAGGTCACGGTCAGGGTGTTGGCTGGGGCTCTGGCCAACCAGAGGCTTAGCTGGGGCTGGAAAGCCCAGTTCCAAGATGGCCGACCCCCATGGCTCCTGAGTTGGTGCCGACTAGCAGGAGGTCTCCCACAGTCAGTTTCCCCCGAATGGACCTCTCCACAGGGCTGCTAGTGTGTCAGGACATGGCAGCTGGGCTTCCAGGAGAGAGCCAAGAGTGAGCTAGGTGGAAGTGGCAAAGTTTGTCATTTCTGCAGTCTTTTTGGTTCCACGAGTCAGCAGGGCAACTCTAGTCATTGTGGGAGGGGCCCGTGCAGAGATGTGAGTCCCAGGAGGCCCAGATCCCTGAGGGTCCTCTTGGAGCTTGGCCACCACACATCTCATTCAATCCTTTCTTCTTTTTCTCCCAGAAATGAAGTCCTCTAGATGTTCATTCATCTGCATTTTTTTTAGAATGCTCGTAATGGCTACATGGTTTTTCCTACTTTCTTAGTGCAGCCTCTTAAAAAGAATCTGCAATTCATCTGCATTAAACTCGTAATGGCCCTCCCAGAGGGTCTGTGTTTTAACAGGGCTTAAAGCCTCAAGCTTAAAAGATGAACCTGACACAGTGGAGCTCAAAGCAACAGGGATCATTTGCTTTTCAGGACGCCGCTATCTCTGAATTCGCAGATCTCAGGAACCAGGTCGGCCTCACTCATTTTTACTTAGGCACTGGGATCCCTGTGATTGTGCTTTTAATATAATCTGTCCTGTCAGTATTTGTTTTCCTTTGTCCCTTTCCAGAGATAGGATAAATGTATAACTCCGAGACCTGGTACCTAGCACCCTGGAGGTACTCAGTAAATATTGGCCAAGTGAATGAACAATTCACACAGTTAAAACATTTTCCTTCCAGTGTTTACCCTAAGTCTCTCCTGCTAGGTTTATCTATTACCTCCTGAATTAGGTATCTATTGCTGAGTAACAAGTTATCCCAAATTTATCAGCTTAAGACAGTAAGAACTAGGTATTATCCCATAGAGTTTCTGTGGGTTAGGAATTCAGGAGCAGCTTTAGCTGGATCATTCTGGTCCATGGTCTCTCATGAGGTCACGGTCAGGGTGTTGGCTGGGGCTCTGGCCAACCAGAGGCTTAGCTGGGGCTGGAAAGCCCAGTTCCAAGATGGCCGACCCCCATGGCTCCTGAGTTGGTGCCGACTAGCAGGAGGTCTCCCACAGTCAGTTTCCCCCGAATGGACCTCTCCACAGGGCTGCTAGTGTGTCAGGACATGGCAGCTGGGCTTCCAGGAGAGAGCCAAGAGTGAGCTAGGTGGAAGTGGCAAAGTTTGTCATTTCTGCAGTCTTTTTGGTTCCACGAGTCAGCAGGGCAACTCTAGTCATTGTGGGAGGGGCCCGTGCAGAGATGTGAGTCCCAGGAGGCCCAGATCCCTGAGGGTCCTCTTGGAGCTTGGCCACCACACATCTCATTCAATCCTTTCTTCTTTTTTCTCCCAGAAATGAAGTCCTCTAGATGTACTTCATTTCTCTCCTCTTGGGCATCTCACCCCTCCTAGGGATCACCAGACTCACGATTAGGAAAGAGAAGTGCTTTGGCCAAGGGCAGTGTTCATCCACCACTCGGAATTCTTGAGCCTCTTAAGACTGTGGTAGATCTTCACCTCAGCTTACCCTTTGTTGTCTAGCCCAGTTAACACGTAAGATAAGACCTCCCGAAAGGGCAGCCAGGTGACTACACTGTATACAGGGTCCAGATTTCCAGATAGGGGAAGTGCCATCTTCTGTAAGTAATGACACAGCTCCAGGCTGCCCTGAGGCCATAAGTTACAGGATGGGAGCTGGGTTCTTCAGAGAGTAGCTGACTTAAAGTCAGCTATAATTTTCAATACTTCTTCCCCAGAGCCCTGGTAACCAAGGATGTATGTCTGCCAAGTCCTTGCTGATATTCAAGGCGGGGCCTTTGGTCAGTGATATTTCCCCTCTGGACAAAGATACCTTACTCATCTGGGGAATTTGATCTCCTCTTGTACTTCATTATCACTAAGACCCAAGCTGACTGGATCTCCCTTAAGCATCCGTGGCCTTAGAATATTTTCTTAGGTTCATTAAACTGCAAACTTAAAAGAAAAACGATTCCCCTTGCCCCTGCCTCTATCTTTTGTTTTTGATGATTTTCACTTTCTGTGTATAGGAGTTTCTAGATGTGAGACCCCAGATTCAGCAGATGTCTCTGTTGTTTGTCGGGCTAATAGAAATGCATGTTCCTCCTCACATGGTGGCTGTTCTTTTCCCAACATCCTCCTATCACTATCAAAGACAGCTCATGGGGAGGTAGGAGTTGGCAGGGCTCTAAGAGCCAATCCTGGGAATTCATTGGTTTTTCAAGACTGTGGTGTTCCCTGTCTTGAAAGAGGTACCACCAGCAGGGGGTGGGACTGTGTGTGTGTGTGTGTGTGTGGGTGGGTGTGTGTGTAGTAATAGACTGTGAGCCTTGAAAGGGGCACAAGATTGGATTCTGGTTTGCTTTGCTTTCAGTTATTAAAACCGTTATTTTTCTGACCCCGTTACTCCTCTTTCACAGACAGAGTTGTGGTCATTGTCTCAGTGGAACATAAAACTTATCAGAAAAAGTTTAAGCAAGGTTTTGAAGCTGAGGGGATAGATAGAAGCTCCCTGGGCAGTAAGACCCGAGTGTTGTTCAGTCACTAAGCTGTATCTGACTCTTGCGACCCCATGGACTGCAGCACGCCAGGCTTCCCTGTCCTTCACTATCTCCTGGAGCTTGCTCAGACTTACATAGATTGAGTTGATGATGCCATCCAATCATCTCATCCTCTGTCAGTCCCTTCTCCTTCTGCCCTCAGTCTTTTCCAGCATCAGGGTCTTTTCCAGTGAGTCAGCTCTTTGCATCAGGTGGTCAAAGTATTGGAGCTTCAGCATCATTCCTTCCAATGACTATTCAAAGTTGATTTCCTTTATGATGGTCTGGTTTGATCCCCTTGCTGTCCAAGGCCTGATAGCTGTTTCTATAGAAGGATCTCAGGCTTGTCCATCTATGATAAACTTCTCAAGGAAGGTCCATCCACCCAACACCCTGCCCTGCAAACTAGCCACGTCTGGGTTACTAGGAGGAAGGGTGGAAAGAAGGCAAGCTCGCTTCTTGGTCAGTACGAGGAAGGGATGCGGAGGGTAAGACAAATCCATCTGCTTTCTGGGAAGGTGTGGGGTTCATCTGGCCAATTACCAGCCTGAATTTCATGACTTAATAATCATCCTTACTTCTTTTTTGTCTTATTTCTCCATCTCCTTTATCTTATGAGTCTTTCGTTGCCTATCATTAATTTTGCTTTTATCTTCTGACTTCCTGAAACTATTCCTCTTTCACAGGTAGTCTGATAAATACCTACCTGGGAACCCTGCTCAGGACTTCAGATCTCTCTGGGAAAAGCTGTGGTTTTTCTTTTTAATTTTGACTTTATGATATTGCAACAGCACAGAACTGCCTTGTTTAGAAAGTGAATTCATTGTAGTAATTTGGGTGATGGTGTGTGTACTTAGTTTTGAGAAGGTCTTTGGAGGATGAGATGAGGTGGTAAAGGAACCACTTGGGCATTAGAGAGTGTGATTTTTAGTTCACGCGGCTTGAACCTTCATGAATCCTGCCTGCCACTGCCTGGGTGATGTGGAACAGCTGATAGCAAAAGCCCTGAAAGGTGTGGTTCCTCAGTAAATAATCCCATAACCATATTGGCTGGGCTGCCTTGGCATTAATAGGCTTGTAACATATTTGGAGAGGGGGCGCCAGCCTTCTCTTGGTGTTGACACTCCCCCCTCCTCATGTTGGGAGTGGACAGACATCCTGCTAAAGCTTCTGCCACTGCTCTCCCACATGCATTGTTTAATAGAGCATTTTAGAAACACGAAGCACGAGGACCTTGTGGACATGCAGTCCTCGGGGCTCAGGTGCCCAGGGATTCAGCAGGAGCTCCGTTTCCTGCGATCTGAGTCACAGGACCATCACTGGCACCAGAGAGGACTCTGGCCCCACCCTTGGCTGGTGCCCCAGTTGGCGGATTTCCCAGGATGAGAAGGCTCTGTGAGCATTTAGCAGGGCTGCCTGAGGGATTTTGCTCTGCGGTTTTTCTCCTAGAAGGATCTCAGGCTTGTCCATCTATGATAAACTTCTCAAGGAAGGTCCATCCACCCAACACCCTGCCCTGCAAACTAGCCACGTCTGGGTTACTAGGAGGAAGGGTGGAAAGAAGGCAAGCTCGCTTCTTGGTCAGTACGAGGAAGGGATGCGGAGGGTAAGACAAATCCATCTGCTTTCTGGGAAGGTGTGGGGTTCATCTGGCCAATTACCAGCCTGAATTTCATGACTTAATAATCATCCTTACTTCTTTTTTGTCTTATTTCTCCATCTCCTTTATCTTATGAGTCTTTCGTTGCCTATCATTAATTTTGCTTTTATCTTCTGACTTCCTGAAACTATTCCTCTTTCACAGGTAGTCTGATAAATACCTACCTGGGAACCCTGCTCAGGACTTCAGATCTCTCTGGGAAAAGCTGTGGTTTTTCTTTTTAATTTTGACTTTATGATATTGCAACAGCACAGAACTGCCTTGTTTAGAAAGTGAATTCATTGTAGTAATTTGGGTGATGGTGTGTGTACTTAGTTTTGAGAAGGTCTTTGGAGGATGAGATGAGGTGGTAAAGGAACCACTTGGGCATTAGAGAGTGTGATTTTTAGTTCACGCGGCTTGAACCTTCATGAATCCTGCCTGCCACTGCCTGGGTGATGTGGAACAGCTGATAGCAAAAGCCCTGAAAGGTGTGGTTCCTCAGTAAATAATCCCATAACCATATTGGCTGGGCTGCCTTGGCATTAATAGGCTTGTAACATATTTGGAGAGGGGGCGCCAGCCTTCTCTTGGTGTTGACACTCCCCCCTCCTCATGTTGGGAGTGGACAGACATCCTGCTAAAGCTTCTGCCACTGCTCTCCCACATGCATTGTTTAATAGAGCATTTTAGAAACACGAAGCACGAGGACCTTGTGGACATGCAGTCCTCGGGGCTCAGGTGCCCAGGGATTCAGCAGGAGCTCCGTTTCCTGCGATCTGAGTCACAGGACCATCACTGGCACCAGAGAGGACTCTGGCCCCACCCTTGGCTGGTGCCCCAGTTGGCGGATTTCCCAGGATGAGAAGGCTCTTTGAGCATTTAGCAGGTCTGCCTGAGGGGATTTTGCTCTGCGGTTTTTCTCCTGGCAAGCAGTGACTTTTCCTGGGTCCCAGACGCATGTGGTAGTTCCAGTGTGGCTCCAGTGTGTAATTGTGAATGGATGGAGGAGGCAGGAAGGGAGGGGGTGAATAAATGCGGATAGGCAGGAAACAAGGAGACTGCCTACTTAGGGAGGATAGTTGGTCTCCAGGGGTCCTCCATGTCCCCGTGTGTTTTAGGTCAGAGCCTGGGTGGTGGGGTTGGGGGGCTGCCCTCCCCCTTTCTCCCTGGATGCCCTCCTTCAGGGACCCTCCCATCGTCCTACCACCCCTGGGTTTGACCTCAGTTTACCCTATTCTTCCTTCCCCTTCATGTGTCCAAATGTTTCACTTTCTTTTTTTCCCATCAAAGCACAAACTAGTTTAAGCTTTATTTTAAATAAGGGGAAAGATCATATTCCCTGCCATGAACACAGAACAGATCATTCAGAAAGTAAAGATGAGAAAGAAGAAAATGGTTTACATTAAATTTGAGATGCAAATCTTGAAATACCACCACCGCTCTTCGGATTAGATTACTCACAGAGTAACATATGCGGACAGCTCCAGGCCTCTCCTCCCAGACATTTCTGCTTCACATCATGTGGCTCTCTGGGAAGACACGGATAGCTCAGCGTAATCTCTCTCGGGAATTAATTGCTGTTTCCTCTTTCCTGTTTTGAACAGAAATTTTCTTTAATGTATTGTGTGAATACAACATGTAGAACATAGCCTTTGGTATCATATAAATATTTACTTAATCGTTAAAACTCACTGTCATGTAGCATTTATTTCAACTTGAAAATATTATAAGCTATTTTCCTCCTGAAAAATCAAATGAAAAGGCGTTGCTTTGATTTTCAATGCCTAGTGGACATGCAGTCCTCGGGGCTCAGGTGCCCAGGGATTCAGCAGGAGCTCCGTTTCCTGCGATCTGAGTCACAGGACCATCACTGGCACCAGAGAGGACTCTGGCCCCACCCTTGGCTGGTGCCCCAGTTGGCGGATTTCCCAGGATGAGAAGGCTCTTTGAGCATTTAGCAGGTCTGCCTGAGGGGATTTTGCTCTGCGGTTTTTCTCCTGGCAAGCAGTGACTTTTCCTGGGTCCCAGACGCATGTGGTAGTTCCAGTGTGGCTCCAGTGTGTAATTGTGAATGGATGGAGGAGGCAGGAAGGGAGGGGGTGAATAAATGCGGATAGGCAGGAAACAAGGAGACTGCCTACTTAGGGAGGATAGTTGGTCTCCAGGGGTCCTCCATGTCCCCGTGTGTTTTAGGTCAGAGCCTGGGTGGTGGGGTTGGGGGGCTGCCCTCCCCCTTTCTCCCTGGATGCCCTCCTTCAGGGACCCTCCCATCGTCCTACCACCCCTGGGTTTGACCTCAGTTTACCCTACTCTCCCTTCCCTGTCATGTGTCCAAATGTTTCACTTTCTTTTTTTCCCATCAAAGCACAAACTAGTTTAAGCTTTATTTTAAATAAGGGGAAAGATCATATTCCCTGCCATGAACACAGAACAGATCATTCAGAAAGTAAAGATGAGAAAGAAGAAAATGGTTTACATTAAATTTGAGATGCAAATCTTGAAATACCACCACCGCTCTTCGGATTAGATTACTCACAGAGTAACATATGCGGACAGCTCCAGGCCTCTCCTCCCAGACATTTCTGCTTCACATCATGTGGCTCTCTGGGAAGACACGGATAGCTCAGCGTAATCTCTCTCGGGGAATTAATTGCTGTTTCCTCTTTCCTGTTTTGAACAGAAATTTTCTTTAATGTATTGTGTGAATACAACATGTAGAACATAGCCTTTGGTATCATATAAATATTTACTTAATCGTTAAAACTCACTGTCATGTAGCATTTATTTCAACTTGAAAATATTATAAGCTATTTTCCTCCTGAAAAATCAAATGAAAAGGCGTTGCTTTGATTTTCAATGCCTAGTGGTTTTTTTTTTTTCTTCATTTTGTTTGGTTTCCGTTGATCTTGCACTTTTCACAGTAAGTCCAGTAAAGTTAAACCAGAGATTTCTTGAGAGGGAATATTAAGTGAACTCTTCAGATACTGAGTGGGAAAAATTCCACCTAGTTTCTTCAGGAGCTCCCCTGTCTTTCAGTCATGACCCCTGTTGTCTGGACTGTGACGGCAGTTCTGTGCTTTGTTAGTGGAGACCTGTCTATTAACGATCAAATCCAAAATATCTGAGAAGAACAATTTAGAGAGTGGCGATGGACCATCTACTGTGGCTAAGAATCTGTGCCCAGAATACTGCCTGGTGTCCATGTAAGAAACATTTTTTAGACTGTACAGTTTTTAACCCTTCAGAAGTCTCAGTGTGATTTTTTCTGTTTATGTTTGATGATATTTATCCTTTTTCTCATTTTATATAAATAGACACTCTAGGCCTGTTTCTTAGTTTTCTTTTTCTACTTCTTGTTTCTTGGTGAACTTAGCGTCTCTGCTTTTTGAAACCACTGTGTTAAATTCCATTATGTGGGTGCCTTGTGAAGTAACCAGTCCCCTCAGCTTTCTCTTCTAAGTCTCTGGATGAGAGTGGGATGAATGTGTGGAGAGGTGGGTGGGCAGCGGCCAGCAAGAGACTTCATACACGAAGTTGACTCCTGGGGACTCAGGCTATTCTGTCGTCCTTGTGAAGGATGGATGGATGGGCCAAGATGGCAATTCCTGAACTTGCCCTTCTCTGTTAGCTGTGTGACCTTGAACAAATTACTTAACCTCTTGGGCCCTTGGTTTCTTCACTTGTAAGTTGAGGATAATATCACCTCATAATGTTTGATGTAAGTTGCTTACGTGTATATGTAACAATATCTCGTGTATATGTAATAATGCCTCATGTATTTGTAACAATATCTTATGGATGTGTAAAAGCATCTCATATATAGACTAGGACCTCATGGATATAAGATACTTAGAGTGGTACTCACTGCATGGCAGGGCCCCCACATGTGGACGATGTTATTTTTCAGCTTCTGAATCATCTAAGGTTTGGCAATTATTTAGATAAAATTATCAGGATGTTTGAGTTGTTTTCTTTGAGTTGTGAAATAACACAGTAAGTCTTGCCTTGAAGAGTGGATTCACTCTTTGCTTGGCTTCTCAGACAAGCCTTCTGAGGACATTCCCAGCCTTTTCTTGAACTGATCATATTTCTCACTGCTCTCGTCCTGGAGCTGAGTTGGTGCTGTTGCCCAGCCCAGTCTTCGTGGGAGCTCTCCACATCTGAAGGTGGCGTCTGCTTCTCCAGAGTCCTTGATGCACACGCTGGCAGAAGGCCGAGCCGACTCTCATTTACTCACAGCGGCAGGGCTGGGCTATCTGAAGGCAGCTGGACCCCAGCCAGGAGGTTTTGTAGGGTACTACCTGAGGGTACTTCACTTTCCCTCAGTAAGGAGGTGACGTGTTGGCATTTGAGGGGAGAGAATGGGCCAGCCTGGTGTTTAGGCAGATCCCTTAGCTCTACCTTTTCCTGATGGATAAGAAAGCAGAGGTCTGAAGAGATTGAATGACCTGTTCTAGGATATAAGGCAAGTCTGGGGCAAAGGCAAAACTTGGTCCAGTCCCCCAGCATCTAGTTCAGCCATAGTGGTAGAAAAAGATCAAAAGAGGGAGGTGAGAAGCAGAAAGATCACCATGGCAGACTTGCTTATAGAGAAGACTCCTGTGTGCACTCAAAATTAGGAGTAAATGACTTTCCTACAGTGAAGCATGAGAGTGGTACCCAGAGGTGGCTGGTCATGCATGTTGGTCCTTCTGACTGGTCAAGGCTCCCAGGTGAGAGGTCTCAGGAAAGCTGGATCTTTGGGTTTGGCAGTCCTTGTTACACATGCGCTCTGAGTAAGTGCCAGCATCTGATGGTTTATACATGTCAGCCTCTTAGAAATGCCCTGCTAGGTATTCTTTAACCGAAAGGCATTCCAAGAGCGAGCATTGAGTTTAAAGATGCCAGTGACCTTGTGTGGGAGATGGGAGTTCATTCTGTTAGTTCAGCTGCTTTTGTGTACAGGAGGACATAAACTGAGGTGAGAGAGGTGATGATGAAGCAGTGAGACCTTCAGTAATCAGGGCAGAAAAGGCAGCATAGGGTTCGGGACCAGGGGCTGCCTCTCGCTGTGTCTGTGAGTGTCCCTCCAGTCTAGGCTGAGAAGTCTTAGCCCAAGGAGAAGAGGCCAGGAGGAGGGTCATCAGCAGAGCAAGAAGAGCAAGGTGTAGATGCTTTATGCTTCTGCCACTTGCCTGCAGCCTGCCAGAGATGCTTCTGAGCCTTGGGGCTCTAAGATATTCGTTGGTGTAGAAGCCCTTAGGAATTTGAGCTTATAGGCAAATCAAATTCAGCAGAAAACACACTTGGAATGTTGTTAGAGATTAGGGTTACTGAGGCTCTCATAGTTGCTTCATAGGGTGTCTCCTTAGCTTCATGCCTTTGTGAATTCTCGTTACATCTGACCAACCAAGATCTTCATTTACACAGAAGATTTCACAAGAGTTATCTGTGTGTTGGCCTCTCCCTGACTTGGGTCTCCCCTTCTACTGTGGGGTAGATGCAACCGTAAAACAGAGGATCAACGTAGGTGAGAAAGGCCCTCTGGAAGGAGAACCAGCATCGGTTTTGCTTTGTGGGCTCCAGCACACAGCCATTCCACTAGGTGGGTGTGGTTGAGTGCATCCAGTGAAGTAATGGAAAGAGTATCCTTCCGAGCAAGTCACAGATTGGGGGGTGGGGGGCAGGCAGGGCAACCCAGCTCAGAACCACAGGCAGTTGGGGAAGCTAATGAAATGTATCTTGTTTCTCCTGCCCTCTGTGCCAACGTTTGGTGCCCTTTCCTCCTCATTCACACCATGTAGCCCCCAACTCCTGCAACATGAGGGACTGTTTCATTACATAATGCTTTAGGTAAAGAACTGCTGTTAAAATTCATTAAAGGACTTCCCCTGTGGTCTAGTTGCTAAAACTGTATGCTTCCAATGCAGGGGGCGTAGGTTTGATTCCTGGTTGGGGAACTAAGATCTGGTATTCTGTGCAGTGTAGTCTAAAAAGCTGTATTAAAGAGCATTAGAGAAGATCTTTCAAATATACAAATACATAATCCCATCATCCTAGTATAACGTAGTAAATCTTTTAGGTTACCTTCAACCTGCAGATATCTTTTGTTCTTCTCTGCCTCCTGTTTCCACAGGTTTATATCACATTTCCCTATGTTCCTACATAGCCCTTCTCTCCCCATTTTTAAACTGCTGTTGGTGTAGTATAATTCATTAGATCATTCTCTTATTGTGAGGCAAGCCAGTTATTTCTGTTTGATGGCTGATGAGACATGCCTTGGAGAGCGTGTATAAATTACAAGTGTATAGCTTTTAGTTTCTGTTTAATTATTGACTTAGAGTTACTTCCTAAGGAATTGCCTAATCAGAGGATCTGAATCTCTTTGTGATGTTTGCCATGTGCTGTATCATTATTTCTGAAAATATTATGCGACATTGCCTCTAGCAGTGATTGAATAAATCAGTTTCATAGCGCCTTCCCAACAGCTGATAATACCATTTTAAAACAAATTTGTTTCTTTATTAGGCATTAAATGGTGTGTGCTCTGCTTTGCATTTTAAGAATTCCTAGAAAGAGTAAATATGTTTCTCCCTTCTACTGTGGGGTAGATGCACCGTAAAGGTCAACGAGGTGAGAAAGGCCCTCTGGAAGGAGAACCAGCATCGGTTTTGCTTTGTGGGCTCCAGCACACAGCCATTCCACTAGGTGGGTGTGGTTGAGTGCATCCAGTGAAGTAATGGAAAGAGTATCCTTCCGAGCAAGTCACAGATTGGGGGGTGGGGGGCAGGCAGGGCAACCCAGCTCAGAACCACAGGCAGTTGGGGAAGCTAATGAAATGTATCTTGTTTCTCCTGCCCTCTGTGCCAACGTCTGGTGCCCTTTCCTCCTCATTCACACCATGTAGCCCCCAACTCCTGCAACATGAGGGACTGTTTCATTACATAATGCTTTAGGTAAAGAACTGCTGTTAAAATTCATTAAAGGACTTCCCCTGTGGTCTAGTTGCTAAAACTGTATGCTTCCAATGCAGGGGGCGTAGGTTTGATTCCTGGTTGGGGAACTAAGATCTGGTATTCTGTGCAGTGTAGTCTAAAAAGCTGTATTAAAGAGCATTAGAGAAGATCTTTCAAATATACAAATACATAATCCCATCATCCTAGTATAACGTAGTAAATCTTTTAGGTTACCTTCAACCTGCAGATATCTTTTGTTCTTCTCTGCCTCCTGTTTCCACAGGTTTATATCACATTTCCCTATGTTCCTACATAGCCCTTCTCTCCCCATTTTTAAACTGCTGTTGGTGTAGTATAATTCATTAGATCATTCTCTTATTGTGAGGCAAGCCAGTTATTTCTGTTTGATGGCTGATGAGACATGCCTTGGAGAGCGTGTATAAATTACAAGTGTATAGCTTTTAGTTTCTGTTTAATTATTGACTTAGAGTTACTTCCTAAGGAATTGCCTAATCAGAGGATCTGAATCTCTTTGTGATGTTTGCCATGTGCTGTATCATTATTTCTGAAAATATTATGCGACATTGCCTCTAGCAGTGATTGAATAAATCAGTTTCATAGCGGCCTTCCCAACAGCTGATAATACCATTTTAAAACAAATTTGTTTCTTTATTAGGCATTAAATGGTGTGTGCTCTGCTTTGCATTTTAAGAATTCCTAGAAAGAGTAAATATGTTTCTCCTCCTATAAATTTTATGTCATTTACACCCTTATCTATAGCTAAAGATTTGTTGATATGTAGACCTCTGTGGTATGCTTGTAAATCGGATTGCATCTTAAATACATTAGAGCTTACTGTTCACATATATTCCATGGTGAATCCTTCTGTGAAAGAATCTGAAGGATGCTTTTGTACAAAGAGAATTACCATCCCATGGCCTGAGCTGCCCAGGGTTTGGACCTTTGAGGGTTTGGACCTTTGTAGATCAGGTTTGTAGCAACTAAGAGTTATTGAAAAGATTTTTTTTTATTACAAAATTTTTTAGCTTTATAAATAGAGTGTTCTAGGGCTTTCCCTGGTGGTCCAGTGGATAAGGACACCGCCTTGCAGTGCAAGGGGCGCCGGTTTGATCCCTGGCCTGGGAAGATCCCACGTGCCGCTGAGCGGCTGGACTGATGTGTCCAATCAGAGCCAGTGCTTTGCGACAACAGACGCCACCGTGATGGGAGGCCCGCAGGAGCCAAAGAACAAAAGGCGAATGAAAACAGAGAAATGAAAGACCAATAGAAGTGGCCCGCCCGCTCCCCTCCTTCCCCAACCCGACCCCCGCCCAAAAATAAATAAATAAATAAATCTTTAAAAAAAAACATGAGTATTCTAAAAATATATATTAAAAAAGTAGAATATTCTAAATATAGTGAAAAGTATGAAGCAGAAATGAAAGTCACCTCTAATTGCACAACTGAGAGATGATTGTCAGGTTTACGCATGCATGCACATATGTAGAAATCTTTAGTTGGAAGTGGGCTCTCCCCTGGCGAAATTGCTCAGCTGGGTCTCACACCCTAAGTTGTGGCCAAATAGAAGGTGGTGTAGGCTTTCCCTACCTAGAAGGTAATCACTGTCAGAGACTCTTTGAAACAACAGGCACTGGTTAAAAAGGAAGTGCAGGCAGGCTGGGGAGTATGAAGCAAGGGGCCCAAAGGCAGACCCCCTCCTGGGGGCCCCACGGCAGACCCCCATCAGCTGTTGTGCATGTTTGCTGGTAAGCTACTTCCCTCTCAAAGCACAGGCCAGGCGGTTGCTCCCCATTGTTCTTGCTATTCTCCTTCTGTTTGATGTTCTGTCCACCCCTACCCTCTCTAGACTGACAAAATGCTTTCAAATTAAATAGATGCTTGACTCACACATGTGACCACCTCTTCAGGGAACCCTATTTTCAGGGAGGTCCATGAGGAGAAGGCTTGTTCCCCTGAGCACTGACATTCGTGCTGGGGTGACAGGCACTGGCAGTCAGAGGATTGGGGACACGGAGCCTTCGCAGTGCATTTCTGTATGTGCCATGCAAGAGACCTTCATGGGCTACTTGAGAGGGCCAAGAGCCTGGCAGGAGCCCCATAGTCTGCCTTCTCTGGCCTCAGGGAAAACACAGGCAGCTCGTCTTTTCTTTATTGAGAGCCGCAGGTGAGAACTTCAGGGACTTGCTCTCCCTCAGAGCCAAGGAGGCCAGTGGTGTCATGATCTCTCTCTCTCCCTCTCTGGGATGGAATCTGGGCTCCACCACCTAGATAGCTGTATTAACAGAATAGGTTGCTAGAACTCTTCACTCCTCAGTTTGCACATCTGCGATATGGGGGTAATAGCAGTAGTCTTGGGGTTGTGATGATTCAGTGAGTTGTCACACGTGATGCTTTTATTATGGTGCCTACCAGAGTACAAGCCCTTGACAGACGTTCGCTCTCATCATCACGGTGTTAGTCTGCCCTGGCTCTGTAACCAAAGACCATAGACCCGGGGCTTCGATGACAGACATTTACTTCTCACAGTTCTGGAGGCTTGAAGTTCAGGCTCAGAGTGTTTGAGTTCTGGTAAGAATGCTTTGCTTGGTGGGGGGACAGCCCCCTTCGCACCGTGTCCTCTCTCGGCAGAGACCAAAACGGCTTTTCCTCTTCTTATAAAGACACTAATCCCATTATGGGGGCTCACCCTCATGCCTGCATTTGATCTTAATTACCTCCCAAAGGCCCTCCCCACCTATCCCATTGGGGGTTGGGGCTTTAACTTATGTATCGAAGGGTGTGGTGGTGCAAACATTCAGTCCGTAACAATCATCATCATTATTTTTGTTGTCACTTGGCAGGATTTTCTTAGGTTTGGGACAGTCTTTGAAGAGGAGGAAAGGAAGACATGGGGAAGATCTTTCTGTCTCCAGTAGCTCTTAAAGTCCATGGTGGGGCGGAGGGGGTGCGGTTTGAATCTGCTGGAAACTGTCTGCTTTCACAGTGTTGTTTCCCTCTTTTCAGCCTTTAGGGAAAGGCTCTTTTTAGCCCTAGTCTAGGGAAGAGGGAAAAGGAAGAGAAGTCAGGTTTATTAGGCCGCTTCTCTGAGCCTGGCGTCTGGGTGTGGAGGGAAGTCACACCTTTGACTCCAGGCCATGCGTCCTAGGGTCATCACTGTCATCCTTGTGGACAGAGGACAGTACCTACAGGGGCTCCGGGTGAGGAACACCACCCTCCTAGGTCTCACTGCTCGGAAGTTTCAGTAAGCTTTGGACCTGAGCCTTCTGACCCCACACCCTTGCACCGTGCAGCCGGCATGAGGAGTGGCGTGGCTGCACCTGGAGCAGGAGTAGAGTTGGGATGGAAGCTGGGTGCAGCTGGTGTGGGAAGGGGTGCCCCGTGGGCCTTCCAGTCACATGGCACACGCTGGCTGGAGCAGAGCGGGGAGGCGCCTCGGACCTCGAATCCCTCCTCCAGCAGAGGCTGCCCCCGCACCCCGCCACCTCCAGAGCCCGCAGGCTGGAATTGCTCTCCCACAGGAGGTTATTTTCAAGGGACACTAACCTAGACTGCGTGTTCTTCTGTGCTCTTGTCCTTCCCCAGCCCCTAAAGACAATGAAGAGCGTGTGTTTCGGGAGCGCATGCGGCCCAGGAAGCGGCAGGGGGCCGTCAGACGCAGGGTCCACCAGGTCAACGGCCACAAGTTCATGGCTACCTATCTTCGGCAACCCACCTACTGCTCGCACTGCAGAGATTTTATCTGGTAAGGTCCTCTTTCCTGGAAACCTCTAGCTGACCTTCTTGGCTGTGAGAGGTGGGGGGATGGGTTAGGAGATTGGATACTCTATGAAAAACGCTGATGTGCTTTAATTCTTTACTTGACCACAGAAGACTTTCCTGGAAGACTGAGTGGTGCTTGGGGGTATAGATGGAAAGAGGAAACTATGGTTCCTGGTTTCTTCATATGGAAATGCATAGGATCACACTATATATAAGGAGTTAAGATTTTATAACCAGTTATGGTATTGTATTTTTTTAAAAAGAATCCTAATCTTTTAGAGAGATAATCTGAATAGTTTACCAATGAAATGATGGATGTTTTAAATTTGTTTTAAAAAAATTAGCTGGAAGGAGGGGCAAGAAGTAGGAGTAGAGATGAAAAAAGGCTGCCCATGTATTTGTTATTGTTGGAGCTAGGTCCCAGGTGCCTGAGGATCTATTGTATTCATCTCTCTATTTTTGTATACATTTGATTTTTTTTTCCATAGTAAACTTAAAAATATTCCATTGCCAATATTTATAATATAAAGCAGTTCTTAGTAACTGTCAACACTGACGCTGGTAGGAGGCTGAGATTTCAGAAGAGGGAGAGAAAAGCATTGGCTGGAGTGCTCAAGGGAGGCTTCCGGGAGGAGGTGGCATTTCTCCTTTCATGATGACTAAAATTTTGATAGGTAGTGATGGGTAAGTAGTAGATCTTTTCAGAAGGTGGAGCTGGAGAAGGAATATTTTCCTTGGGTATAAGAGGAGAACTTTTGAATACCTACCAGATGGCAGGGTCTCTATTTGGCTCTGGAAACCTGTAAGTCTTCCCAGAATCCTATGCACTATGTATTATGAACCCCATTCCACTAACGACAATACTGAGACTCAGAAATGAGACCAGCCTACAGCCCTCCAGCAAGGAAGTGTCAGAGGCCTGGTTCCACCCTGCTGAGCACGACTAATAGCCCATACTCAGTCTTCTTGGCCGCCTCTCTGAGCTCTCTGGAACTGACGTGGAGTTTGTCAGCATGCTGCAGTCTTGCAGGGAAGAGTGAGCAAGGCCCAGTTGCAACATGAACACAGAAGGGGCATGTTCAGATTGCACTTGGAGGGCCCCCTGTAACACCTCATCTTGGCTTCATGGTGTTCTAGAACTAGTCATGGAGGTTGGCATGAAGCTCCGAGGTGGCACAGCTTAGAGCAAAGTCAGCCTGACCACAGCAGAATGCTGCCCCACTCCACTCACAGACACATCTCATTTCTGGGGCTGACAGCCATCGGACCTCCATCTCTGTATTTTGGTCAAGAATTGGGGTAAGGGCTTCCCTGGTGGTCCAATGGGTAAGGACACCGCCTTGCAGTGCAAGGGGTGCCGGTTTGATCCCTGGCCTGGGAAGATCCCACGTGCCACGGAGCGGCTGGACGGATGTGTCCAATTACTGAGCCCGAGCTCTGGAGTGCATGACCCCAGGGCCTCTGTGACAACAGAGGCCTCCGCGATGGGAGGCCCACACGGGCCAAAGAACAAAGATGGATGAAAAACGGACAAATGAAAGACCAATAGAAGTGGCTGCCTCCTTCCCTCCCTCCCCACCCCACCCCCACCAAAATAAATAAATAAATAAATCATTAAAAAAAAAAAGAATTGGAGGAAAAGGTTCTGAAAGCTTGACCGTAGAGATTCAGATCTCCTCTAAGTTCAGGACCACTGAACCCTAGGTTTCCTTAGCTGTAGCCCCAGTGGCTGCTGGCTCCTCCACTGGACTGGGCACTGCAGGGAGCTGACCAGTTGGTGGTGGTATCCCGAGGACAGGGCTCAGGCCAGGTTGGCTGGATCGTCCTGTGTCAAGGCTGACCCTAAACCTGCCCTAGGGGACCTAACTCTGGCCATGGCTACTTCACCCCAGAGGTAGACTGAACTCCCAGTCCTGGCCACACACTGCCCCATGAACCCTGACTGCTCCTGGCATGCTCAGGGGATATGCTTGCTGGAGAGCCGTCCTCCCTGACTGTCCACAAAGAAGGGTTCGCTCGACGATGAGGCCCATGGAGAGCAAGCAGGACCTCTGTGGCTTTCGAGAACACAGCCAGGGCCCCTGGAGTGGCAGTTCATATAGGAAACCGAGCCCTGACACTGAGCAAACCTTGCCCCAACCTTTGCAACATGAACACAGAAGGGCATGTTCAGATTGCACTTGAGGGCCCCCTGTAACACCTCATCTTGGCTTCATGGTGTTCTAGAACTAGTCATGGAGGTTGGCATGAAGCTCCGAGGTGGCACAGCTTAGAGCAAAGTCAGCCTGACCACAGCAGAATGCTGCCCCACTCCACTCACAGACACATCTCATTTCTGGGGCTGACAGCCATCGGACCTCCATCTCTGTATTTTGGTCAAGAATTGGGGTAAGGGTTTCCCCTGGTGGTCCAGTGGGTAAGGACACCGCCTTGCAGTGCAAGGGGTGCCGGTTTGATCCCTGGCCTGGGAAGATCCCACGTGCCACGGAGCGGCTGGACGGATGTGTCCAATTACTGAGCCCGAGCTCTGGAGTGCATGACCCCAGGGCCTCTGTGACAACAGAGGCCTCCGCGATGGGAGGCCCACACGGGCCAAAGAACAAAGATGGATGAAAAACGGACAAATGAAAGACCAATAGAAGTGGCTGCCTCCTTCCCTTCCCCTCCCACCCCCCCCCCCCAAAATAAATAAATAAATAAATCATTAAAAAAAAAGAATTGGAGGAAAAGGTTCTGAAAGCTTGACCGAGAGATTCAGATCGCCTCTAAGTTCAGGACCACTGAACCCTAGGTTTCCTTAGCTGTAGCCCCAGTGGCTGCTGGCTCCTCCACTGGACTGGGCACTGCAGGGAGCTGACCAGTTGGTGGTGGTATCCCGAGGACAGGGCTCAGGCCAGGTTGGCTGGATCGTCCTGTGTCAAGGCTGACCCTAAACCTGCCCTAGGGGACCTAACTCTGGCCATGGCTACTTCACCCCAGAGGTAGACTGAACTCCCAGTCCTGGCCACACACTGCCCCATGAACCCTGACTGCTCCTGGCATGCTCAGGGGATATGCTTGCTGGAGAGCCGTCCTCCCTGACTGTCCACAAAGAAGGGTTCGCTCGACGATGAGGCCCATGGAGAGCAAGCAGGACCTCTGTGGCTTTCGAGAACACAGCCAGGGCCCCTGGAGTGGCAGTTCATATAGGAAACCGAGCCCTGACACTGAGCAAACCTTGCACCATTCCGAGCACTAGGGCTGCCTTTGGCCTTCGGAAGGAGTCCACCCTGCAGGTAGGAACAAGGTTTCCGCCCCGCCCGCTGCTGGGTGGACGCCAGCGTGCTTGGCACACTGTGGGCAGTGGCCAGAATGGGGTGGGTGGCTTTGTGTGGCCATTGACCTGCTGGAATTCATTTTCTGAAAGGGCTGCATTCTTCTTTTCAGGGGTGTCATAGGAAAGCAAGGATACCAGTGTCAAGGTAAGAGGGTGTCCTATGAAGTAAACCCATGGGGCCCGCAGACCAATCCAGACCACGACTGCCTGTGGGAGCGGGGGCTGGACTGGACGACAGTCAGAGCTCTGCGTGCCCTGCGTGCCCACCTTCTGTCTCCGCAGAGCGAGACCCTGCTTTTCGTTTGTCCCTGCCTGGCCATCTCTCCCCCATAGCTGTGTGGGAGCAGATGCAGGGGAGTACCTGTGGGGACCACCATCTGCAGGTGCCCCAGGGTCGCAGCCTGTTGGTGTACCTTTTGCTTTCCCAGTGAAATGTAAAGCTTCATGAAGACGCCCTTTGAAGGCCCCCGGGTCCTGAGCCTATCGGCTCCCCCACTCTTCCGCTCGCTAAAGCAGCTCCTTCCCCTGCAGTAGTTTTATTCAATGTCACTCATGTCATGGTCCCTTGCTGATTCTCTTTTTTTTTTTTTTCTCGTCTGTGTCGTCATTAGCTCTTAAACATTTAACAGTCACTTGAAAATATGGGAGGGCTTGCTTTTGCCCCAGTTAATGGACTACGCATGCAGGGTTAAGTTGTCTGGATCTGGAGGGTGGGTGGGTGGTGAGGTCAGGCTGAGGTGTCTGTGTGGCTGGAGCCGGGAGACCGGCCACTGGTGGACGTGACTCTCTCCCCCGGGGGCCGGGGTAGCTTCCATGGGACCTGGCTGTGTCCTGGGAGTAGTTTGTACACAAACAGTTCACGTGTGGTGATCCTGAGGTTCCTTCCACCACGTTCTGCCCTCGCTGGCCTGTGAGAGTGAAGACAGAGCTGTCAGCCCTTTCTTGGGGAAGTGTCACATAAAGTGAAAAAGTTAACTTGGCCCAGAGGGCACACCCGGATCTGGGAGGCTGAGAGTATCTGTGCCACACAGCACCCACTGGCGCACTGCTGCCCTCCCGACCACCCCAGCAGGCCCTGGTGGGACCCTGTGGGGAGCATGGGCTGCAGCACCCGGGGTCGACGGTGCCTCCTGACAGCGCAGTTGTTCCCTGACCTTGGCATAGGGAAGCAAGGAGATCGATTGGTGCTCCTGGAACTAGAGAAAACTGCTGATGCCCTTGGATACAAATGGTCCACTCTTCGCCAGAGCACTCAGGAAAGCCTAATGGCTCTGATGGCAGAGTGCTCAGAGTGGCTGAATGAAGGGCTTCAGGTAGAGCGCTGCATTAAGACTCGGGATGGAGACGGAAGGGGCTGGGCTCCCCTTGCGCCTCCTCAGACCTGGCGAATCCCAGGACGGAACCTTTCTTCCTCTGCTTGTCACTCACCCTTCTCGTGTTTTGCTTTTTGTAGTCTGCACTTGTGTGGTCCACAAGCGATGCCATGAGCTCATAATTACGAAGTGCGCTGGATTAAAGAAACAGGAAACTCCCGACGAGGTAAATATTTATAATACTGAAATTCTGGGCTTTCTTCCCCACCTTCCCCACCCTCCACTGCCTCCTCTGTGGTCCCCAAGAAAAAATCTTATCTCTCTGAGGTCCCATCGTTGCTTTCTTCATTGTGTTGATCAGAAATGCAGGGAGTTGCCCATGGCCTTCCGGCATGAGGTACAGCGTACAGAAGGAGTGCGGCTCAAAGGCGGGCTTACGTGCATGGATAGGCTGCCAAGAGTTGTGTGATCCCCAAATGAAAGCCCACAAGGAACATTTGAGTTACTTTATGTCATTATCTCATCAGAACTGTGGAAGGACTCCCTGACACGTCAAGGGCTCCACACAACTCATAAACAGTGAGAGGCACAACACACGAGCAAGGAACCTCATCTTTATGAGGGGATGGGGGAATGGAGTGGGATGAGAGGATCTAAGACACACTTAGGAGACTGAAAGAACCATAGAAATAACAATAGCTGACATTCCGTGGGCACTGACAGTGCCCTGATTGAAACACTTGATTGTTCTGTGCCAGCACACCCCTACACCTTGGCCCAGAGGGCACACCCGGATCTGGGAGGCTGAGAGTATCTGTGCCACACAGCACCCACTGGCGCACTGCTGCCCTCCCGACCACCCCAGCAGGCCCTGGTGGGACCCTGTGGGGAGCATGGGCTGCAGCACCCGGGGTCGACGGTGCCTCCTGACAGCGCAGTTGTTCCCTGACCTTGGCATAGGGAAGCAAGGAGATCGATTGGTGCTCCTGGAACTAGAGAAAACTGCTGATGCCCTTGGATACAAATGGTCCACTCTTCGCCAGAGCACTCAGGAAAGCCTAATGGCTCTGATGGCAGAGTGCTCAGAGTGGCTGAATGAAGGGCTTCAGGTAGAGCGCTGCATTAAGACTCGGGATGGAGACGGAAGGGGCTGGGCTCCCCTTGCGCCTCCTCAGACCTGGCGAATCCCAGGACGGAACCTTTCTTCCTCTGCTTGTCACTCACCCTTCTCGTGTTTTGCTTTTTGTAGTCTGCACTTGTGTGGTCCACAAGCGATGCCATGAGCTCATAATTAGGGGCGCGCTGGATTAAAGAAACAGGAAACTCCCGACGAGGTAAATATTTATAATACTGAAATTCTGGGCTTTCTTCCCCACCTTCCCCACCCTCCACTGCCTCCTCTGTGGTCCCCAAGAAAAAATCTTATCTCTCTGAGGTCCCATCGTTGCTTTCTTCATTGTGTTGATCAGAAATGCAGGGAGTTGCCCATGGCCTTCCGGCATGAGGTACAGCGTACAGAAGGAGTGCGGCTCAAAGGCGGGCTTACGTGCATGGATAGGCTGCCAAGAGTTGTGTGATCCCCAAATGAAAGCCCACAAGGAACATTTGAGTTACTTTATGTCATTATCTCATCAGAACTGTGGAAGGACTCCCTGACACGTCAAGGGCTCCACACAACTCATAAACAGTGAGAGGCACAACACACGAGCAAGGAACCTCATCTTTATGAGGGGATGGGGGAATGGAGTGGGATGAGAGGATCTAAGACACACTTAGGAGACTGAAAGAACCATAGAAATAACAATAGCTGACATTCCGTGGGCACTGACAGTGCCCTGATTGAAACACTTGATTGTGTATTGTTTAAAGTCACAACAACCTTTATGAGCTCCATCTTCATATTCCAACAGAGAGACTAAAGGATAGAGAGGTCAAATTAACCTGTCCTAAACCCCACAGCCTGGCATATGAAAACGCCAGCTAGTTTGTTCCAGAGTCTGAGGTCTTGAGCACGGTGCTGTGTTCTCTTCATCTTAGAAGCTCGTGTCGGATTGACTGTGAGGAGTAGAAGTTGTTGGGAGTAAAGAAGCAAGAAAATTGAACTTGAAGCTGGGCTTCTCTTGATGGAGTAACTGAGAGAAGACGGCTCCACTAATAGACATATAAAACCTCTTAGAGGAAATGATGGGTGTGTCCGTAAGGAGAGGAGTTATCTGTGTTCATGACAGTTGCTTTCCTGTACGTGCTTTTCATTCTCAGTGAAATAAATAGATACCATATATTCACAGGCCATTAGAATTGGGGTCATAGAGGCCCTGGGTAGGGTTATCATCAGCTGGGTTTCTAATCACCTGGGTTTATAATTAAGCTTTCAAAAGGAATCACTTCTGTTTTTGAGAAGCAGGATCTTCTACCTACTTGTTAAAAAATAAAATCAACTAAGTGACCCCTCGACATCCAAAGCATTTTCCATCTTTGATCTCCTTTTGATTTCATGCCATCTCTGGAAAGCAGAAAGGGACGAGACTTAGACTGAACATCCCATGTCCCCAGAGAACAAATAGCCCAAAGCACCAAAGTTATTTACTGAGATGTGACTGTCAGGGGAGAGAGGGCACATCACCATCACCTGGCTCGCCTGCCTCCCAGTCTAGGATCGGAACCCAAAGTATGTTACTCTCCTTAGTGTTTTAAGTAATGAAAAATAAAGAATATTTTCTTGCTGTGTTTCTGTCTGTCTTCTTAGGGACATTTTATTGAGCATTTATTGAACACCTCCTGTATGCTGTATGCCAAGTAATTGTTCCATGTCCCACAGAATCAAAGAAGAATACATGAGTCCTTCTCTCAAGAAGCTCCCAACTCTCAATAAGTTTTTAAAAAGTGATAAGTCTTACCAGTTGTATGCCTCTGCAGGTGTGTAAGCCTCGCAGGACTTCACGCCATGTAGGCTAGAAGGTTGGAATTTGAAATGTACAGAACCCAGCTTAATCTGTAACCTAACTTTTCTGACTGTATTTTCTGGCATATTGAACACTGAAAAGAAGTTACTAATGAAGGATGCTTACAAGCTTGGTACGTGTCCCAAGGCAGATAAATTGCCAGGGATTGACAAAGGGAGCATTGAGCTTCTTACAGTGGCAAAACTGGTTACCCACCCCGGTGTTTCCTGGGGCCAGTCTCTTTTAGTTACTATACTCTTGGCCCATCAGGGCAATGGCCATGACCTCTTCTGGGCACAGCCCTATGGGGGCCTGACCTTCAAGTTCATTCTTTGGTGTAACCACCAGCAGTATGAGGTGTGTCCACACTCATCATACATAAATAACCCACACCCACGTGGCTCTAAACACCAAGCATCTGACGTCCTCCCACTAGGAGGCGCTATGAGGCCTTTTAGCCACAATGCCCCTGGTCGATGCCCTTGCCCTATGCTATGTCTGTGTGTTCACATGCAGGACACTTGCCCTTCCCCGTGCTAACCAGGAATGCTCTCTGTGCGTCATCTCCTTTCCGTCTCTCTTCCTCTTTGGCTTTTAATCTTCCAGTTCTGTCTTTCTGCCCTCTTCTCCCTCCCCGACTCCTTTCTGTTGGTCCCTCTGTCGCGGTATCTCCGGTTGAGGGCTGTGTGCCCCTGAGCCGCACCTGTGCCGCCTTCCTGGACGCCCCCAGCCTCTCTGGGGTGTGGTCCTGTGTGTTTGTCATCATCCTCACTCACTACCTTCTGACACCTTAGAGTCCTCAACGGTTGCAGCTGAGGGTCACACAGCTCTCCTGCCCCTACAAACCTCCTAGCCCCCTGGGATACTTTCCCACCACTTTACCTTGGTGGTCGCCACACCCCTGTGGGGCTAGTCCTGGGAAACCACACCTCTCCTCTCAACCTGGTTGCAGCATGTCTTCCTCAGCCACAGTGTGGGCACAGCGACCTCCTGCATCCCTCAAGCGAACAGACGGAGGCAGAGCTGATTTGACTACACTCACAAATAGCCTCACCTGTACTATAGATCTAAGGAGGGGCAGACGTGATTGCTTTCAGCAAATCTGGATGCTTGTGCTGGGGAAGGTGCACAGTAGACAGCTGGTGCATCTCAAGCAGGGCTCAGTAAGATGCTGGTCCAGTGGTGGGATTGTCCATTCTTGTAACTGGGTCGTAGGGAGCTTGTTGTGAAGCTGAGTGGCCCTCAGGGTGTGTGCACATACCTCAGTGTTTGTGTTCAGATCCATGTCTGTGTCCAGCTCTCCCTCCCACTTAGTCCCGGTGAGGGCTTTGCACTTACTGGGCAGCTACGAGCCAAGGACAGCTCCTCTGCTGGGCGCCATCCACTGCCTCCCAGAGAGAGGTGCTCTCTTGCCCCAGGGGGTCTCGGGGTGGTGTCCCGCTGCCCTGAGGGTCAGCCCCACTAGAGATGTAGGTGGAGAGCATCTCTGAGGTGGCAGAGGGGATCCCTGATGACCCCCTGCTCCTGGCGGGCACTTCATGTTTCTTGTCCGCAGTCCTGTCATGTTAGGTGGGGTGGGAGTCCCACCCCACACTTATTTGCCAGTTTAGGAATCCAAAGACTCTGGGAACTTTCCTGAAACCTCACAGGATGCTGGTGGCAAATTCAAGCCTACAGATCAGATGCCTGGACTCCTCTCCTCAAGCCCCTCCCCTTCTATCTCACCACATTCTCTTTGTCCCTATTAAATAAGCATCAGCCTAGCTGTTAAAAAGCCTGGACTCTGAATTCAAACCCACAGCATCAAATCCTGCCTCTGCCGTGCACCCATTTCAGGCACAACTCTTAAGCTCGCTGTCCCTTAATTTCCTCGTCTGTAACGTCATGCCTCCCCCGTAGGGTCATAGTGAGGTTTAACTGAACTGGAGGTGCCTTGCCTGCAGTCTGCATCCATGCCTTAGCACTCTCAGCAGTCACCATGGGATTCACAGTCTCTCTTATGATGAGTTTGTCCTACTGATGACCTACAGCTTTCCTGTGCTGGGTTCTCAGGTATATACAGAATCCTCCATCCGCCATAAAGCTGCAGAAAGACTCTACCCAGCTAGGCTTCTGTGCTCAAGCAGCATTAAAAGCACTTACTGACAGCTCTTTAAGGCCAAAATGTGAGGTGCAGGTTGAGAGCTGTGTGCCAGGGGAGTTAGCTTTCTGGAGCCCTGGAGGGGACTTGTGGGGGATCGGAGTCCACAGAGAAAGTGGGCTCAGGACCCCGGGAGGAAGGCTCTCTGCATCATGTTCCCAGGGCAGCTCCAGAGCAAGGAGCTTGGCTGTAACCCTGTGATTTGCCATCCCTGCAGGTGGGCTCCCAGCGGTTCAGCGTCAACATGCCTCACAAGTTCGGGATCCACAACTACAAGGTCCCCACCTTCTGCGACCACTGTGGCTCCTTGCTCTGGGGACTCCTGCGGCAGGGGCTGCAGTGCAAAGGTAAGGTGCTGGTCCCTACCTACTCCACCTTTGTCCCTTGATGTCCCCCTGCTTAGAGAACCTTTCTTCTTGGAGCCTCGAGAGTGCAATCCAGGCCTAACCAGAGGATTGGCCCCAAGCCCTTGTCAAGCCCTTGTTAGTTACTCTAAGCATTTGCCACGCAAGCTCTGCCTGGACACCATCCAGGGGACTCTGTGGAGGGAACCAGAAGAGAGAAAGTGTCTCCACCTTCTAAGACAGTGAACAATCTGGGATAACAAGATGAGTCTGCACAAGTGCAGGACAAAGAATTAAGGGAAAACACACTGGAGTAGAAGGCAAGAAAAGTTTTTGGAGTTAGGCTGTGAAAGGAATAGATATTTTTCTGTCACCAGCTGTGGTTCAGAACTTACTCTCAAAAGGAGCCCTGCTCACGAGACATCTTATGGCGACGCCTCTCGCTGAGACTGGGAACCCACAAGGGAGGGCAGGGCTGGAGGCAGAGCTGGTGGAGTGGAGCTGGGGACGTGCTGACTTCGAGGTGCCAGTGGGAAGTATACATGAAGCCATCCCAACTGTTGGACATTGTCATCAAAACGGAGGGGAGAGGTCTAGATGGAGCATTTAGATTTGGGATTTGTCCATGTCTGAGTGGTAGTTAAATCTATAAGGTAGATATCATCCCCAAACTAAGTACCTGAGTGAAGAAAGCGGACAGCTTGAGTGTCGGGGGACGAGGTGGGGCTCCAGCATCCTAGGATGAGTGTGCAAAGGAACTGGGACGAAGGGCCTCAGAGTCAGGAGGAAAAGTAGCATGGAATGGAATCATAGAAGCAAAAGAACGAGGAGTACTTTTGAAAAAAAAATTAAAAAGGAAGTGATGGATAGTGGCAAATGCTTCTAAAAAGTGAAGGTCAGAAGTGGCACATGGGAAAATAAAACTACCATATAACCCAGCCATTCCAGTTCTGGGTATTTTCCTGAAGAAAATAGAAACACTACTTTAAAATGATACACATACCCCTGTGTTATTGTAGCATTACTTACAATACATAAGATATAGAAGCAACCTGAGTGCCCATCAACAGATGAATGGATAAAGAAGAGCTGTTGTGTGTGTGTGTGTATATATATATATGCGCGTGTATGAACACACACATACACATACAAGGGAATAGTATTCAGCCATAAAAAATAATTAAATCTTTATATTCATGACAATATGGGTAGACCTAGACGGTATTATGCTTAGTTAACTGAATCAGACAAAGACAAGCGGTGCGTGGTTTTACTTACATGTAGAATCTTGTTTTTGTTGTTCAGTTGCTAAGTCATGTCCAACTCTTTGCGACCCCATGGACGGTTACACGCCAGGCTTCCCAGTCGTTAACTATCTCCTAGAGTTTGCTCACATTCACTGAGTTCATTGAGTCCATTGAGTCCGTGATGCTATCTAACCATCTCAACTTCTGCCACCCTCTTCTGCTTTTGCCTTCAATCTTTCCCAGTGAGCAAGCTCTTCATATCAGGTGGTCAGAGAATTGGGACTTCAGCATCCATCCTTCCAATGAATATTCAGGGTTGATTTCCTTTTAGGATTGACTGCTTTGATCTCCTTATAGGCCAGGCGACTCTCAAGAGTCTTCTTCCAATACATGGAAAAGACATTGTCATCAAAACGGAGGGGAGAGGTCTAGATGGAGCATTTAGATTTGGGATTTGTCCATGTCTGAGTGGTAGTTAAATCTATAAGGTAGATATCATCCCCAAACTAAGTACCTGAGTGAAGAAAGCGGACAGCTTGAGTGTCGGGGGACGAGGTGGGGCTCCAGCATCCTAGGATGAGTGTGCAAAGGAACTGGGACGAAGGGCCTCAGAGTCAGGAGGAAAAGTAGCATGGAATGGAATCATAGAAGCAAAAGAACGAGGAGTACTTTTGAAAAAAAAATTAAAAAGGAAGTGATGGATAGTGGCAAATGCTTCTAAAAAGTGAAGGTCAGAAGTGGCACATGGGAAAATAAAACTACCATATAACCCAGCCATTCCAGTTCTGGGTATTTTCCTGAAGAAAATAGAAACACTACTTTAAAATGATACACATACCCCTGTGTTATTGTAGCATTACTTACAATACATAAGATATAGAAGCAACCTGAGTGCCCATCAACAGATGAATGGATAAAGAAGAGCTGTTGTGTGTGTGTGTGTATATATATATATGCGCGTGTATGAACACACACATACACATACAAGGGAATAGTATTCAGCCATAAAAAATAATTAAATCTTTATATTCATGACAATATGGGTAGACCTAGACGGTATTATGCTTAGTTAACTGAATCAGACAAAGACAAGCGGTGCGTGGTTTTACTTACATGTAGAATCTTGTTTTTGTTGTTCAGTTGCTAAGTCATGTCCAACTCTTTGCGACCCCATGGACGGTTACACGCCAGGCTTCCCAGTCGTTAACTATCTCCTAGAGTTTGCTCACATTCACTGAGTTCATTGAGTCCATTGAGTCCGTGATGCTATCTAACCATCTCAACTTCTGCCACCCTCTTCTGCTTTTGCCTTCAATCTTTCCCAGTGAGCAAGCTCTTCATATCAGGTGGTCAGAGAATTGGGACTTCAGCATCCATCCTTCCAATGAATATTCAGGGTTGATTTCCTTTTAGGATTGACTGCTTTGATCTCCTTATAGGCCAGGCGACTCTCAAGAGTCTTCTCCAGCATCACAATACATGAGACAGAAGCAGACTCATAGGCACAGAGAACAAACAGGTGGTTGCTGGAGGGGCAGGGGGGGAATGGGAGATGAGTGAAATAGGTGAGGGAGATTAAGAGGTAGAAACTTCCAGTTATAGAGCAAAGGTCACAGGGATGAAATGTACAGTGTGGGGCAGAGACTCAATAGTTCTGTAATATCTATATGGTGACAGATGGTAATTAGACTTATTATGGTGCTCATTTTGTAATGTATGGAAATACTGAATCACTGTGTCGTGCACCTGGAACTAACATGGTATTGTAGGTCAGTTATGCTTCAGTAAAACTTAAAGCAGTTGAGCATGGGGTTGACTTTAACAATAAGGAGGTCATTAGTCCACTGAGAAGGAGCTGTCTCGGTGGAAATGGCGGGGATGAACTCCCAAGTACAGAGGCTGAAGTGAAAACAGAGGGTGAAGTATTTTCAGGATAAATCAGGGAAAAGATAGTGGAAACTGAGACATTGATGCACCAGGAGAGACAGAGGATCGATGATAGAACAGGGACAGAGAGATGATACCCCTCCTCCTAGTGGAGGGAAAGACTCAAGGCCAGGCCTGGGTGCAGAAACGTGTCCTGTGTCAGGGAAGGGCGTCTGGGAGGAAATGACTGGCGGAATGGGCATTTAAGCTGCGAATATTCTGAGGGCATTACAATTAAAAATAAGTTCCCCTTTTTTTAGCCTTTTTTTTTTTTTTTTTAAAGGAACCTCCATAATCTTCTCCATAGTGGCTGTGTCACTTTACATTCCTATCTACGGGGTAGCAGGGTTCCTTTCTCTCCACACCCTCTCCAACATTTATATATAAAATAGATCACGAAGGAGGGCTACTGTATAGCACAGGGAACTCTGGTGCTCTGTGGTGACCTAAATGAGAAGGAATTTCAAAAAAGAAGTGATCTATATATACAAGTTCACTGATGGCTCAGACAGTAAGGAATCTGCCTGCAATGCGGGAGACCTGGGTTTGATCCCTGGGTTGGGAAGATCCCCTGGAGGAGGAAATGGCAACCCACTCCAGTATTCTTGCCTGGGAAATCCCCTGGACAGAGGAGCCTGGCAGGCTATAGTCCATGGGCCCCAAAGAGTCGGACACAGCTGAACGACTAACACATACACATGTATCCATATAGCTAATTCACTTTGCTGTACAGCAGGAAATAGGACAATCCTGCAAAGGAACTATACTCCGACCTCCCCCCTGCCCCCCACCCCCCCAAAAAAAGATGTGCAGATAAAAGACAACCCCAGACTTAGGCACTTCTGAGATGAGAGCAGGAACAAGTCTTTTTAATGACTCTGTTTCTAATGTCTTGGTTGATATCCTGCTGGTAATAAAGGAGCTTAGGTAGGGATGACGTTAATTAGGGTGTCATCAGTATGCCATTTGATTGTATTACCTTGCCCTTGTTAATTTCCCCAGTTTTGATCAATACAGACATTGCCAGACTTCTGAGTTACAGGGGGGAAAAAGGCCCCTTCTGAAAGAGGAGATCCCTTTCAGAGTGGAACTGAGAAGTGGGCTGGGAAGGCATGAGGAGGGTCGGGAAGTGAGGACGAGCTGCCACAGGACAGGAGGAAGTGCTGGCCGCTCACACATCTTGTGTTCTGTGTGAGCTTCCCAGACATCGTTTCCCTCCTAGAGTTCCCGCACATGACCTGAAAGAAACAAGGCCTGTCCAAAATCCTTTTTGGCCATTAAGTGACATTGAAACCAAAGAAGAGAAAGAAAACAATGCAGCAAGAGTCTCAAATGTTTTCCGCAGAGGAGTGATGCATTTTTGGAAAGTTGAGTAGGGGTTGCCGGGAAGCAGAGCGCCTGCCTTGGATGGGACTCTGATGAGGCCACGTCTGGTTTTGCGTAAATCTACTAATTATTGATCTGTCTAGGGAATCTAAATGAAGATACCATCATCTCATAAATATTGATAACTTAGGAAGGCAGCCCAGACACCCAGATGGGGCTGCCAGGGCTATGGGTCCCTGGATGACCCTGGGAGAAGTCAGGGCCCAGGGACAGTGTATTCAGCTCTGTCTTGGCAGGAAATACCCCCAAGCCTGCTCAAGCAAGGGGTGGGGAGAATGAGGCTGCCTCAAGCCAGGATTCCTGGTCACTGGAGGCAGGGGAACGTGGGGGCTCAGGCCACACAGAGATGAGATGGTAAAGGCCATCACAGTGCAGGGCCCAGCAAGAGTTTACAGACCCTCCTGTCCTGCTACTGTGTTATCATGACTTGGGCTTTCCCCGCCTTGTTCCTTTCCTACTCCTGCTGCTCCTTTCTCTGTCTCTCTCAACTGATAGACTTTATTTTTTTAGAGTAGTTTTGGATTCACAGCAAAACTGGGCCAAAGGTACAGAGGTTTCCCATATATACCCCCGGCCCTCACATATACCCAGCCTCTCCCACATCTACGTCCCCCACCAGAGAGATACATTTGTTAAACAGTCACTGAACTTATACTGACACATCATAATCACCCATTGCCTAAAATCTACATTACATTAATTTCACTCTTGATGTTGGATACTCTACAGGTTTTGACAAGTATATTATGACATGTATCCACCCTTACAATATCATACAGTGTCACTGCCCCCCAATCGCCTGTGCTTTCTTGTTACTTTTTGTCCCTGTGGGCCCCTTATCCTGTGGAGAGGGTGATGACCAGAAGAGGCTGGGAAGGGCCAGGGCAGGGGTCCCTCTTGTCTGGGTCTAAGCCTGGTTCCACTCCTTTGATTGCTAGGAAAAAGAAAACAAGACTTACTAACTTGCCTGGGGTCTCAGAGCAAGTCCCCATGGAGTTGGAGTTATACCCAGGCAGTTGACTCCTGCATTAGCTCTGGTCCATGTTCCACACCATCTCCTGATCCTCTCCATTAGGCCTGCACCTTGGCTGGATCAGGCCGGCTTAACCTCCTGGGCAGGAGCCCCCCCAACTCGGGATTGTGGTAGGACCCCAGCCACTTGGCCTGTTGGTCTATGACTTCAGCTTTGTAGCCTGTCCTACTCCTTGGGATCAAAGGTTTATGTATTTTCAATGAAACAGGCTTCTGGTGAGTTTGGGTCTATAGGGGAGGATCCATGAGACTGTCCTGATCACTCTCCCTTCAGCCTTAAGTTGCCTGAGCCACATGGGTTCAAGGGTGGTGGATATACTAGTCCAGGGACTGTCCCTCTGTCAGTCAGGGAGAGGGACCATAATTACCCCAGTTTTACCAGTGGGGACTGGAAAATAGCATGCACCAAGGAATACAACCAGGGACCTATGGGAGCCCACTGCTGTGCTCTGGGGACCACCTCCCTCCCATGGCCCAGAGGGGCCAGACACTTGGAGGATGCTCACAGGCTGTGTTTGTAGCTCCACTCCTTAATCAGGGCAGGAAACTACCAGCACTAAATGGTAAGGCACTTTCTTTTTTTTTTTTTTTTTTAACACCATGTTCTACAGCTTGCGGGGTCTTAGCTTCCCAACCAGGGATTGAATCCACACCCTTAGCAGTAAAAGTACAGAGTCCTGACCACTGGACCCCCAGAGAATTCCCTCCTTTTCTTTTGCTAATGATTTCAGTGCTGCACAGTGCACTGTATCCCTCTACAGACTCACTGAGGGCCTGTCTGGGCACCTCAGCCACTACTGGTGCAGAAATGAGCTTCAGGTGTTCAAATATCGGGGCTTCGCAGGTGGTGCTAGTGATAAGAAACAAACACCATCTTCCAGTGCAGGAGACATAAAGGATATAGGCTTGATCTCTGGGTTGGAAAGATCCCTTCAGAGAAGGAAATGGCAAGCCACTCTGGTATTCTCACCTGGAAAATCCCACGGACAGAGGAGCCTGGCAGACTCTGGTCCATCAGGTCACAAAGAGGCAGACACACCTGACGCAACCTGGCATGCACGTTCAAATATGAGCATCACTGAGGCATTCGCACTTTTTGTTTTTCGCTTTATTTTAACTATGCTGCTTCCTCAACCTGGCCTTCACCTGCACAGTGAATTCCTTGAGGGTCCTTTGGCACATGTTTTATTTTTCCATTGACTTAAGAAGTCCGTTCCTCCTGGAGGTAAAGACTCCCAATACCTTGTGATTTTTGTTTCCATCTCTAAAGAAGATGTGGGGTTCTCATCTGCCATGGCCACCCCTCACTTCCCTTCTGCCTGTCAGCTCACTCTCACGTCTCTAACAAGCCACCTTGACGTCATTAAGCACCTCGGGGCAGTTTAACAGAAAACCAGACCTCTCTGACGATTTAGTCTGTCCCACAGAGCTTTCAGCAGCCCTGGTTTTCCCATCGTCCTCTGCGGTGGGCCCCTGCCCCTGTCTATACACCCTGAGGGCACCTCTGTACCCAGGTAGCGAATGAGGTCCAGTTGGAAAAGATCTGGCCTGGAGATGCCAGAAGGAGGCAGCTCTGCTCACCACTATACCACCAACTCCTGGAGACTCCTGTAGGATCTCCTTCCTGGCTTCTTGACTCTCTCTGAGATCCTATCTTAATAGCAGCTGTGAGCAGAGGCTGCTTTTGTGGACAAAGGGGCAGAAGGTCACTTCTGTTCCTGCAGATAATAAACAACAGTCCATCTCTATGGGGCAAACCCCTCTGGCAGAGACCTACAGGCAGTGAAGATCCCAGATTAGGAGTCCAGGGAACTGGCCTGTGCTGGTTCTGCCACTGCTGGGCTGGGCAGTTGTAGGCAGGCCCCCCCCTGTTTAAGCGATTCTGGGCTTCCTTTTAACCCCTTCTGCATGCCCACCTTCTGAGAATTATAAGGAAAGTCATGAAAAGTGACTGTGAGGGCCACAGAGAGAGGAGGGAGGAAAGGGTTTCTCTCTTCCTTTCCTTCCTTCCTCCATTCCTTCCTTTTTCTCCTTCCATTTAGAAAAAGTGGATATTAAAGAACAGTAAAGGTATGAAAGAGGATTTTCATTCTCATCATTTTTTAAAATATCAGCCCTTTACTATTTTAACAACTAGGTTCCTTGTCATATCGTCAATTTTTTATTTGTATTTTTAGAATTAAAAAACAAACAGTACATAAATAATGCTCCCTATAAAAGATTCAAGCAAGACTTAAGGATATGTATAAAAATATTAAAGTCCATTATGTTCTCTTTCCGTGCCTGCCTCCAGCTTAACTGCTACTCACAGTTTGCTTTAGGTCCTTCCAGCCTTTCTGTGTGAATCTGCGGTTCCTGTTCTCATCTTCTGGCCGGGACTCTGGGTCAGGTGCTCTCCCACCTGTGCCAGCCTCCATGACATGGTGCACAATTTCCTGTTCACAATTGTGTGTGTTCTGCCTCTGAGTGTGGCGTGGCTGGCTGTGATCATTATGTTATCAAACCACTGTCCTGGCTCACCACCCGGGCCAGGCCACCCTCAGGCAGAGAGCTATCGGGAGTATGTGTAGGCCTGCCTATCTCCCTTTGTCATTGTTCTCTCACGAGGGCCTCTGCGAATTCCCAAAAGCCAAACCCACCCCATTGCAAACCTAGCTTTAATCTCAGCTACGGAATGCGGGGAAACATGGAAGCCAAAATGAAGGTCCGTGGGCCTGAGCCCCCGTCTGTCTTGAGGACAACCCTGCTGCTTCACCACCATCTGGCGCAGAGTAGGAGCTCAACAAATGTGTGATGGATACAGGGTAGAAGTAGAATAATGGTCCTCCTTTTAGAAGGGCCCCGACAGTGCAGCTCGTCTCGGTGGAACAGTTGAAAATGAACAGTATGAAGCAGCCTAGAGTGGGAAGCTTTAGGGGGTTGGCAGCTGAACGCTGGCGGAGAAGTGGGTGAATCTACTGGTTTGCCTGTCCCACATTATAAGAAATGAACTTCATGTTTCTTTGGTTCCAGCATTTACCCTGTCTTCCTAACCTGCAGCCTCTAGATGTTACTTTCAGCTTCCAGGAGCTCCACTGTGGCTGCCTAAATTATGTGAAGCTCCCTTCCCTCAGCCAGCTTTGCCCTCCTGGCTCCAGACTTTTCAAAGCGCTTTCAAAGTCACTTTTTCATGTAGTTCTTGTTAACTGACATGTCATTGGGTTTTTCTGCAAATTTACACATTAAGACATCTACTCAGTTCTCCCAAAGAAATAACAGAATTTTTAAAAATGAAGTCATCAAAGATTTTTCTTGTTTTGGTGACCCGTCAGGTCAGTCAGAGCTGATTTGTTTCATTAGGATGGACATATCTGGCATCACAACACCAGAGGGCGCCAGTGCCTAAATCACATAGATAAGCTCTCCATGCAAAGACTGTCTCTATTTGGTTGCTTTTCTTGGCCTTTCTGCCACCTCAAGAAGAGACAGAAGAGAACTTGCATGGGGTTGCCGGGCAGGTGCAGCCGAGCTGAGTGTTAGAGGGTCGCCGTGGCTAAGGCGAGTGGGACAGAGAATTCAGAGCAGGGGGTCTGGCATGGGTCTCAGGATTTTTGAGCATTGTTAGTAATAACTCGATTAATTCAGTCGGCACCATGGCCAAGCTGTGGTGGTGCTTTCTTTTTGTTTATATTGTTTGAGAAAGCTCACCCCCATCAACACACAGGTTTCCCCACCCTCCACATCCCTGCCTTTGGTTCTGTGGGCATCTTTAGCTACATAATTCACTTGAAATCTTCAAGCCTGGATTGGAGAGGAAGAGGAGTAGGATTTGTGCTGTCCTTCCCTCCGAGTGAGTGGCCTTTAGGTCTGGCCTTCCTGCCTGATTTTATCCCAGAATATATGTGTGTGTGTGTGTGTGTGTGCATGTGTCTGTGTGTGTGTGAATGGACTTCAACTTTTAGAACAGTTTTAGGTTCAGAGCAAGTACAGAAATTTCCTACCCTCACTCACAGACAGCCTCTCTCACCATCAGTATCCCCACTAGAGTGATATTTGTTAAATCAGTGAACTTACATTGACACAGCATTACCACAAGTTTACATTAGGGGTCACTCTTGGTGTTGACCATTCTGTGGGCTTAGACAAATGAACCATACGCTCTATCCATCGTTACAGTATTATACAGAGTAGTTCCACTGCCCTAAAATCCCTCTGTGCTTGGCTGTTCTTCCCTGCCTCCTCCAGCCGCTGACAATCTCGGATCCTTCTATAGTCTCTGTAGGTCTGCTTTTATAGAATGTTAGGTAGTAGAAACCATACAAAATGGGTTCTTTCACTAGTAGTGTACCAAAGAAATAACAGAATTTTTAAAAATGAAGTCATCAAAGATTTTTCTTGTTTTGGTGACCCGTCAGGTCAGTCAGAGCTGATTTGTTTCATTAGGATGGACATATCTGGCATCACAACACCAGAGGGCGCCAGTGCCTAAATCACATAGATAAGCTCTCCATGCAAAGACTGTCTCTATTTGGTTGCTTTTCTTGGCCTTTCTGCCACCTCAAGAAGAAACAGAAGAGAACTTGCATGGGGTTGCCGGGCAGGTGCAGCCGAGCTGAGTGTTAGAGGGTCGCCGTGGCTAAGGCGAGTGGGACAGAGAATTCAGAGCAGGGGGTCTGGCATGGGTCTCAGGATTTTTGAGCATTGTTAGTAATAACTCGATTAATTCAGTCGGCACCATGGCCAAGCTGTGGTGGTGCTTTCTTTTTGTTTATATTGTTTGAGAAAGCTCACCCCCATCAACACACAGGTTTCCCCACCCTCCACATCCCTGCCTTTGGTTCTGTGGGCATCTTTAGCTACATAATTCACTTGAAATCTTCAAGCCTGGATTGGAGAGGAAGAGGAGTAGGATCTGTGCTGTCCTTCCCTCCGAGTGAGTGGCCTTTAGGTCTGGCCTTCCTGCCTGATTTTATCCCAGAATATATGTGTGTGTGTGTGTGTGTACATGTGTCTGTGTGTGTGTGAATGGACTTCAACTTTTAGAACAGTTTTAGGTTCAGAGCAAGTACAGAAATTTCCTACCCTCACTCACAGACAGCCTCTCTCACCATCAGTATCCCCACTAGAGTGATATTTGTTAAATCAGTGAACTTACATTGACACAGCATTACCACAAGTTTACATTAGGGGTCACTCTTGGTGTTGACCATTCTGTGGGCTTAGACAAATGAACCATACGCTCTATCCATCGTTACAGTATTATACAGAGTAGTTCCACTGCCCTAAAATCCCTCTGTGCTTGGCTGTTCTTCCCTGCCTCCTCCAGCCGCTGACAATCTCGGATCCTTCTATAGTCTCTGTAGGTCTGCTTTTATAGAATGTTAGGTAGTAGAAACCATACAGTGTATAGTTTTTTGTTTGTTTTAGGTGGGCTTCTTTCACTTAGTAGTGTACAGTTAAGGTTCCTTTATGTCTTTTCATGGTTTGATAGCTAATTTTATTTTTTAGTACTGAATAATATTTGGTGATATGAATGTACCACAGTTTATTTAGCTGTTCATCTGCTAGAGAACATCTTAGCTGCTTTGAAGTTTTCTTAATTATGGATAAAACTGCTGTATAACCTGTGTGCAGGTTCTTGCATATACATACATTTTCATCTCCTTTGAGTAAATACCAAGAGTGTGATTACCGGGTTGTAGGGTAAGAGTATGCTTAGTTTGTTGAGAAACTGCCAAACTGTCTTCCGAAGTGGCTGTACCATTCCCACTAATAATGAATGAGAATACCTCATTCATTGAGAATGAGCATGAGAAATCCTCATTCACGAAAGAGAATTCAAATCCTCACCAGCACTGGTGTTGGCTGCGATTTAGACTTTGGGCCATTCTAATAGCTGTGTAGTGGTATCTCATTGTTCTTTTAATTCTCAGTTCTCTGATGATAGGATGTGGATCATTTTCTTGCACGCTTATAAGCCATCTGTATATCTTATTCAGTGAGGTTTCTACTCCAGTCTTTTTAATTGGGTTTTTCATTTTCTTATTGTTGCGTGTTAAGAGGTTTTTTTTTTCGTGCATATTTTGGATAAGCTTTTATCAGATATGTCTTTTGCAAATATTTTCTCCCATTCTGTGGCCTAGTTTTTCATTCTTGACAATGTCTTTTGCAGAGAAGAATGTTTTAATTTTAGTGAAGTCCAGCTTATCAATTATTTCTTTCACTAGTTATCTCTTTGGTGTTGTACTTTAAATTGTTTCTATATACAAGGTCACCTAAATTCCCTCCTTTGTTGTACTCTAGGATTTTCAAGTCCTGAGTAGGTCTGTAAGCCATCTAGAGTTTAAATTTTGTGAAGTGTGTAAAATCCGTGTTTAGGTTCTTTTTTTTTTTTTTTTCTGAATGTCCAGTTGTTTCAGAACCATTTGTTAAAAAGGTTATCTTTGCTTCCTTGTGCGGCCTTTGCTCCTTTGTTGAAAATCGCTTTTATATTTATAGAAGCCTATTTCTGGGTTCTCCATTCTGTACCGTTGATCTGTGTGTCTATTCTTCATCAGTATGAGCTGTCATGATTCCCACAGCTTTACAGGAAGTCTTGAAATCAGGTGTTGCTGCTCTTTTTTCATATTGTGTTGGCTATTGTGAGTCATCTGCATCTCCTTGTAAATTTTAGACTCCATTCATCAATATGCAGAATAATGTCCTAAGATTTTGATTAAGATTTCATTGAATCTGTAGATCACATTGAAAAGGACTGACATGCTTACAGTGTTGAACCTTTCTACCCATGAACACGGAATACCTTTCCATTTATTTATTTCCTTCATCGGTGTTGCTGTTTTCCTTACAGTCTTGTAAAGTATTTCATTTTTTCAGTGCCAATGCAAATAATACTATGTTCCTAATTTTAAGGTCCCTTTAATCCCTGTTGATAAATCAGAAAGTGATTGACTTTTATGTATTAGCTTTGCATCCTACAACATTGCTATAATCACTGATTGGTTCCAAAATTTTGGGGGGTCAATTCTTTCAGATTTTCTACATTGATAATTATATTTGCAAACATTTATATTTTCCTTTCTAAGCACCGCACCTTTTACCTCCTTTTCTTACTGTATTGCCTTGGATAGCACTTCCAGTGCAATATTGAAAAGGAGTGCTGAGAGGGGGCATCCTTGCTTTTTCCGGAAACTAGAAAGTTTCTGGTTTCTCATCATTAATTAGATGTTAGTTGTAGGTTTTTGCAGATGTTCTTTATCAGGTTAAGAGAGTTTCCCTCTTATTTCTTCATTGCTGAGAAATTTTGTTATGAACGGGTGGTGGATTTTTGTCACATGCTTTTTTGCATTGGTTGATAGACTGTGATTTTCCTTGATTTTCAAATGTTGAACTAAGCTTGTATACCGGAGATAAATTCCACTTTGTCTTGATGTATATTTCTTTTTATACATTGTTGGATTCAATTTTGCTAGTATTTTGCTGAGGATTTTTGCATCAGTGTTCGTGAGAGTATTTTAGTTGTCTTTTTGAATTTTCCTTGTGCGGCCTTTGCTCCTTTGTTGAAAATCGCTTTTATATTTATAGAAGCCTATTTCTGGGTTCTCCATTCTGTACCGTTGATCTGTGTGTCTATTCTTCATCAGTATGAGCTGTCATGATTCCCACAGCTTTACAGGAAGTCTTGAAATCAGGTGTTGCTGCTCTTTTTTCATATTGTGTTGGCTATTGTGAGTCATCTGCATCTCCTTGTAAATTTTAGACTCCATTCATCAATATGCAGAATAATGTCCTAAGATTTTGATTAAGATTTCATTGAATCTGTAGATCACATTGAAAAGGACTGACATGCTTACAGTGTTGAACCTTTCTACCCATGAACACGGAATACCTTTCCATTTATTTATTTCCTTCATCGGTGTTGCTGTTTTCCTTACAGTCTTGTAAAGTATTTCATTTTTTCAGTGCCAATGCAAATAATACTATGTTCCTAATTTTAAGGTCCCTTTAATCCCTGTTGATAAATCAGAAAGTGATTGACTTTTATGTATTAGCTTTGCATCCTACAACATTGCTATAATCACTGATTGGTTCCAAAATTTTGGGGGGTCAATTCTTTCAGATTTTCTACATTGATAATTATATTTGCAAACATTTATATTTTCCTTTCTAAGCACCGCACCTTTTACCTCCTTTTCTTACTGTATTGCCTTGGATAGCACTTCCAGTGCAATATTGAAAAGGAGTGCTGAGAGGGGGCATCCTTGCTTTTTCCGGAAACTAGAAAGTTTCTGGTTTCTCATCATTAATTAGATGTTAGTTGTAGGTTTTTGCAGATGTTCTTTATCAGGTTAAGAGAGTTTCCCTCTTATTTCTTCATTGCTGAGAAATTTTGTTATGAACGGGTGGTGGATTTTTGTCACATGCTTTTTTGCATTGGTTGATAGACTGTGATTTTCCTTGATTTTCAAATGTTGAACTAAGCTTGTATACCGGAGATAAATTCCACTTTGTCTTGATGTATATTTCTTTTTATACATTGTTGGATTCAATTTTGCTAGTATTTTGCTGAGGATTTTTGCATCAGTGTTCGTGAGAGATATTGGTCTGCAGTTGTCTTTTCTTGAAATGTCATTGCTGGTTTTGGTGCTAGGTAGTGCTGGCCTCACAAAATGAGTTAGGAAATGTCCCGTTTGCTTGCATCTTCTAGAAGACATTGAGAGGATTGGTGTAATTTCTTCCTTAAACGTGTATGAACTTCCCTAGTTAACCTATTTGAGCCTGGGATTATCTGTTTTGGAAGGCTATTAATTATTGAGTTGATTTATTTAGTGGATATAGGTCTCTTACTATTGTCTATTGCATGTGTGAATTTTGGCAGATTGTATCTTTCAAGGATGCTTTTGCTGTATCCTACTATGATCAGTTGTATTTTTATTTTCAATCAGTTTAAAATATTTTAAAATTTCTCTTGAAATTTCTTCTTTGACCCATGTGTTACTTAGAAGTATGTCATTTAATTTCTGTTTTGGAGTATTTTTCCAACTGTGCTTCTCTTATGGATTCTAATTGAATCCCACTATGCTCTAAGAACAGACATTGTATGATTTCTATTATTTTTAAATTATTAAGATGTATTTTATGGCTCAGAATGTGGTCTATCCTGGTAGATGTTCCATGAGAGCTTGGAAAGAATGTGTGTTTTTCTTTTGTTGGATGAGGTAGTCAATAAATGGGCTTTCCAAGTGGCCAGTGGTAAAGAATCCACCTTCAACGTCCCTTGAAGAAGAGAATGGCAACCCACTCCAGTATTCTTGCCAGGAAAACTCCATGGAAAGAAGAGCCTGGCGAGCTATAGTCCATGGGGCTGCAAAGAGTTGGACACAATTGAGCAACTAACACTTCCACTTTTTTCAGTCAGTAAATATTGTTGATTGACAGGGCTGTTAACTTCAACCGTGCCCTTACTTTCTGCCTTCTCAATCTGGCTATTTCTGATAGAAGGGTTTTTAAGTCTTCAACCATAATAGTCATCTATTTCTCATTGCAGTGCAGTGTTTTTGCCTTACGTGTTTTGATGCTCTGTTGTTAGGTGCCTACACTCTCAGGATTTTAATGTCTTCTTGGAAAATTGACCCCTTTTCTATTGTGTCCTTTGATATCTCTGATAACTTTCCTTGCTCTAAAGTCTACTCTATCAAAAATTAATGTAGCTACTCCTGCTTTCTTTTAATTAGTGTTAGCATGGTATATCTTTCCCCATATGTTTAATTTTAATCTATATTTGTATCTTATCTTTTAAGTATATTTCTTCTAGATAATATATGTTGTTTCTTTTTCTGACCCACTCTGACAATCTCTGTCTTCTACTCAGTGTATTTAGGCCATTGACATTTAAAGTGATTATCCACATATTTGGATTAATAATTGTCTTTTTTTGCTATTGTTTTCCTTTTGATGCCCTTGTTCTTTGTTTCTGTTTTTGTCTTCTGCATTTTACCACCTTTTGTGGTTTTAATTGAATAATTTACAAGATTTCATTTTTTCTCTTAGTCCATCCATTCTACTTTTTTTAAAGCTTATTTTACTGGTGGTCCTAGAGTTTGCAATATACATTTATAACTAATCCAAGTCCACTTTCAAATGACGCTCTAATACTTCACAGATGGTGCAAGTTTTAATTCCTCATAATAACAAAGTAATTCTTATTCCTCTGTCCCACTCCTCATATCATTATTTTCATTCATTTCACTTATTCATAAGCCTATATTTTCTGTACATATGATATATATAAGCATAATAATTGAAAACATTGTTGCTATTGTTGTCTTGAAAATTATGTGTTAGATCAAGTAAGAATTTAACAAAGGTTTATATTTTACCATCACCTATTCCTTCTCTGATACTCTTCCTTCTTGTAGATCTGAGTTTGTGACTGGTATCATTCTCCTCCTTTCTAAAGAACTTCTTTTAACACTTCTTATAAGGCATGTCTGTTGGCAACAAATCCCCTCAATTTTTATCTGTCTGAGGAAGTCTTTATTTCTCCGTAACTTTTGAAGGATAATTTCACAGGACACAGAATTCTGCATTTTTCCCCTCTCTCAATACACTAAGTCCCCTACGTATGAACCTTGAAGTTGCAAACTTTCAGAGATGTGAAGGTGTGTTCACATGGCCACTTAGGTCAGTTTGTCCCATGCCTGGTGTGCACTGTCGTGTGGTGCCTCCTCTGTAAGTGGTTCACAGCGCTGTGTAGAGTGCAGTCGCACCGTAGTTTCTCATCCAGCCCAGAATGCCTGGAAGCAGGTGTCAAGCTGTGGGGCTGTGACTGGCCTGCCGAGGAGCACAAGCTCTCGTCCTATACCCCTCAAGGTCCTGTGGCATTACAGGAGTGCAGGCACTGACTGGAAGACTAAGGATGCTTTATGTTTTCTATTTGCTTATTACAAAGAAATATAGTCTATCACAGTACAGTGCTACAGAGCCAACCGTGCTAGCTGGCTACCTAGGCTAACTTTGTTGCACTTAATTGGACTTAATGTGCTCTTGGAATGGAACTAGTTCATATGTAAGGAATTTACTAGACTTTCAATATTTAGCCCTACTCTCTTCTTGCTTATGTGGTTTCTCAGAAGTTAGGTATAGTTCTTATTTTTGCTTCTCTTTAGGGACAATGTTATTTTCTTCTGAGTTTTTTTAAGATTATTTATCTTTTATTTAATTTTTTTTTACAGCTTGTATATGCTTTATCTAGATGTAGTTTGTTATTGGTTTTGTTCTTTATCATTTATCCTGTTCTTTCCTGTCATTATGTCATTTATTGGTCTTCTCTAAGCTTCCTGGGTGGTGATTTGATGATCTGAATTTAATTGGAGGGTATTCTTGGTCATTTTTGCTTCAAATATTTCTTTTTGTTCATTTTTCCCATTTTTTCTCCTACTAGTATTCCCATACACATGTTACATCTTTTATAATTGTTCCAGATTTCTTATTTGTTGTCTCTTTTTTAGTATTTTTCCTTTTGCTTTTCTGTTTTGAAAATGTCTATTGACATATCTTCAGACTCAGAGATTCTTTCCTGTTATGTCCATTCTACTGACGGACCCATCGAATGACCTTCTTCGTTTCTATTACAGTGTTTTTGATCTATAGAATTTCCTTTTGAGTCTTAGAATTTCCATCTCTTTCTTTACCCATTTGTTCTTGCATGCTGTCTACTTTATTGATTAGAGCCCTTAGCATATTAATCATAGTTGTTTTAAATTCCAGGTCTGGTTATTCTAGCAACCTTGCCATATCTGAGTCTGCTTCTTGTTCCATCTCTTCACTGTTTTTTGACTTTTAATATGCCTCATATTTGTGTGTGTGTGAGAGAGAGATAGTCAGACATGATATATCAAGTAACAGGGCTGACAGGAGTGGGCTTTTAGTAACATGGGGCTAAGGTGTTGGGGAAGAGGAAGTGTTCTATAGTCCTGTGATTAGATCTCAGTCTTACGGTGAGCCTGTGCCTCTGAACTCTGAGCTTTATACATGTTTCTCAGGGTTTCCCCCACCTTATAGGGACAAGATAGCTAACAGGGACTGGAGTTGGGTATTTTCCTTCCCCCAGGTTACTTAGGATCTGATAAAACTGCAGTAGTTTAGTCTCTGACGAAATAGCTTCTCCTGAGAGCCAGGCTTGTTAAGAACAGGGTGCTCTGGAGTATTTCAAAGTTCATTCCCCCTGTGATAAACACATATTGGGGTTTTTTCCTCCAATATTCACTGCGAGAACCTGGTTGAACGGCTAGAGGTCAAGCTTACAAAAGTGTGGGGACCCTCTGAGGGGTCAGCCTAGAGTCTGTGATGGTCAGATTCACCCACTCTGGGACCCCGGCAGTTCACCAGTTCTGGTGCAGGCTTCCCTACCCTGTGCTGGTTTCCACAGGGTTGCTTCTCGGCAGTTTCTGTTACGTTATGATTCATAATTATCTGTCTGTGTCTCCCCCAGGGCAGCAGTTTGCCCTGTGACGTTTCTCCTCTGATAAATCTCAAGAAGAGTTGCTGATTTTCCAGTTTGCTCAGGTTTTTGCTCATTAGGACAGAACAATAACTTCAAGCTCCTTATGTGCTACACTGGAGACCAAAACAGTTTATGTTTTCACCTTTGATGTCCTGCACCAAGGACAGCTAAGTGATGTGGACAAGACAAAAAATTTGAGAATGGCCTTTGTTCCTTTGAGCCCAGATTTTAGATTTTTAAGGGACCTTGGAGGTCATGTTATTCATTCTCCTCATTTTTAGAGTTGAACATCTCAATAAGGCTGTACTATGAGTACTCCTCTCTCAGGAACATCTCCATATTACTGCAGAATAATATAGTACACTGTATACAAGGGACCCATTTGGGTTCAGCATCCAAGTGACCTTTCTTCATAGAAACCAATTTAAGTTCTACAGTCAGTGTTTGGCTCCCTGGAAGGAGATTTCAGGGCGAGTTTTATTTATCCATTACCTGGTTATCTCCATATGGTGGTTCGATGGGTGACTTTAGATCTGTATGAGGGAATGATGGGTGACTTTTTTATTTTTCTGTTTTTCCTGCATTTTCCAAATTCTAACAAATTAACATATGTCCCTTTTTACAATCGGAACAAAATAAGGTAACGTTTTAGGCCATGACCACCTGGAAGTCTCTCCCCCATGTCTCCTTACAGTCTGCAAGATGAACGTTCACCGGCGCTGCGAGACCAATGTGGCTCCCAACTGCGGCGTGGACGCCAGGGGCATCGCCAAAGTGCTCGCCGACCTGGGTGTCACTCCAGACAAGATCACCAACAGTGGCCAGAGGAGGAAAAAGGTAACTGGCTCTCGGGTGGCGCTTCTGGAGCTCTTCGTGAGCCAGCATCTCTGGGTTGACTTCCTGAGAGTTTCTTGGAGTTAAGTTCTGACTTGAAACAGCATGTGCTCAAAGGAAAAAGAAAGAAGGAGCTATTAGGTAGGGCATGCAAAATTCTCCTTTGGTTCCAGAGGTGACAGAAAGCCCAGCAAGTCTCATGTGTTGTGTTTCTTAGGCGTACATCTCCTTTGGGATGAAAACTCTGGAATTCTCTCCAGAAAAAAGATATGGTTCTAGACAGTGAAGTAGCCTTAGATGCCTCCAGAGCTGGCATAAGAGCAGGGTTCGCATTTGCACTCTGCCTCTGGTATCATTATAATGAGGATAAATGGATGAAGAGCTGGAGCCACATTCTTTTCTAGGGAGCAAGCCAAGAAGATCTGTGATAGTGCCGACACTGCCCAAGGAATACTCCTAGTGTCCCACGACAGGAAACATCTGGGCCTGCCTTTGGTGACCAAAGCCCTGTCTATCTGTGTGACATTCCAAATGTCAGTAGAAAGAGATCTATTTGCTAAAATGTTATTTTGGTAAGTCAGGGCCCACTGATGTAAATAGAGCTGACGGTATCTATAACATTTTTTTGGAAGGCTTTCCTTAGTCTTGGCTCCTAGCCTAAAAAAGGCAAGAGGTTCTCTGAAAGCGTAAGTTACAAGAAAACAGGAGCCATATAAACTGGGCATGAAATCCTGCTGGGGTGGCATGGGCATGGCCCTCATTGCCCAGTATCAGGCCTTTTTTTTTTTTTTACTAGAAAATAAGGCTGATTCTGGGTGCTTTTATGATCTTAGCTCTTAAATGTCCCTAAAATTTCCCTTGAAATACCTTCTGAAGGCCTCTGAATTTCCCTTTTTGTTTTAGAAGCTGCCCATACCTTATCCCTGCTGCCTTTCAGAGGAGCCTTTTCTCTGGAATGGGAAGGTTTGGGTCATTTTCATCTTCTTAAACTTCTTCTTTTTTACCTTTCCAATAAACAAAGCTGCTTCGAGGGGAAAACAAAACAAAACAAAACAAAACACAAACAACACTCTCTTCTTGCTAATGTGAGATTTGTGCTCCAGTGGCTCTTCTCAGCTCTGTCAGCCCCACTGGTAAAAGCAGGACTTCAGTTACTGACCCAGGACTTTGGAGCTGGAAGCAGAATGTCAGCACCCGGGATGCTGGGGCCCCAGTGAGGAGGCGGGTTGGGCAAACACCGTGTGATGACAGCGCTGAACACACATATGTATGGGTTCTACAGAGAGCCCCGGTCAGGAGACATGATTTTGTTCCTTGCTAGAAGTAAACTGAGTTGGAATCTTTATTGTCATGAAACATTTCAAAGAAAACTCATGTGTTGTGTTTCTTAGGCGTACATCTCCTTTGGGATGAAAACTCTGAAGAAAGATATGGTTCTAGACAGTGAAGTAGCCTTAGATGCCTCCAGAGCTTCAGGGTTCGCATTTGCACTCTGCCTCTGGTATCATTATAATGAGGATAAATGGATGAAGAGCTGGAGCCACATTCTTTTCTAGGAGCAAGCCAAGAAGATCTGTGATAGTGCCGACACTGCCCAAGGAAGACTCCTAGTGTCCCACGACAGGAAACATCTGGGCCTGCCTTTGGTGACCAAAGCCCTGTCTATCTGTGTGACATTCCAAATGTCAGTAGAAAGAGATCTATTTGCTAAAATGTTATTTTGGTAAGTCAGGGCCCACTGATGTAAATAGAGCTGACGGTATCTATAACATTTTTTTGGAAGGCTTTCCTTAGTCTTGGCTCCTAGCCTAAAAAAGGCAAGAGGTTCTCTGAAAGCGTAAGTTACAAGAAAACAGGAGCCATATAAACTGGGCATGAAATCCTGCTGGGGTGGCATGGGCATGGCCCTCATTGCCCAGTATCAGGCCTTTTTTTTTTTACTAGAAAATAAGGCTGATTCTGGGTGCTTTTATGATCTTAGCTCTTAAATGTCCCTAAAATTTCCCTTGAAATACCTTCTGAAGGCCTCTGAATTTCCCTTTTTGTTTTAGAAGCTGCCCATACCTTATCCCTGCTGCCTTTCAGAGGAGCCTTTTCTCTGGAATGGGAAGGTTTGGGTCATTTTCATCTTCTTAAACTTCTTCTTTTTTACCTTTCCAATAAACAAAGCTGCTTCGAGGGGAAAACAAAACAAAACAAAACAAAACACAAACAACACTCTCTTCTTGCTAATGTGAGATTTGTGCTCCAGTGGCTCTTCTCAGCTCTGTCAGCCCCACTGGTAAAAGCAGGACTTCAGTTACTGACCCAGGACTTTGGAGCTGGAAGCAGAATGTCAGCACCCGGGATGCTGGGGCCCCAGTGAGGAGGCGGGTTGGGCAAACACCGTGTGATGACAGCGCTGAACACACATATGTATGGGTTCTACAGAGAGCCCCGGTCAGGAGACATGATTTTGTTCCTTGCTAGAAGTAAACTGAGTTGGAATCTTTATTGTCATGAAACATTTCAAAGAAAACTCAGTGCCTGCCTCCACACCTGTATCTACCTGGGCTGTAAGGATAGCAGCGAGCCATTGTCTGTCTATCCTGGAGAACCTGCTGCCAAGAAGCCAACATGGAGAAATTAAAGAAGGAACAGAGTCAGAGACTAAGGGGACTTCAGTCCTGATAGTTTTATTGCTGTGATGCTTCTGAGGCAAAAGCTGGAAAACGTCAAGCAAACCAAGCAGTCAAGCTCAAGTTAGTACAAGAGGATGGGAGATAAGTGCCTTTGGCCAGAAGCTGAGGGAGCCTTTGTGCAGGAATGTCAGACTTTCTGGAGCCTTGGTGTCCTCACAAGTAGCCCGTCATCTAGAAATGACACGTGTGCACAGAGGGTAGGTCAAGAGTGAAAGGGAGCAGACATGCTTGTGATCTCTGAGTCCAGCCTCTGACTTTAAGGGGAAATTAGTATGAATACGCCAGCATCTATGCCAAGAGATAGACTTAATGGGAGACGTCTTGCTAGAATTTGCCAATTGCCGACAAATACCAGTACCATCTGAAAAGTATTTATTGAGCTTCTGTTATGTGTGTCACTCTGTGCAATCTCCAGGAGCAATACAAATAAGTAGATAGGTTCCTGACCCTCAGAGAACCTGCTGTCTACCCGAGCAGAAATCCCAAACTAAGTAAAGCTGAACACAGTAGTGCATAAATACCAAGCGGCCATCGTTTGAGATGAGGTTTCTTGCGTTGCTTGGGTAGGCAAGGGAAGCTTCATGGAAAGGGTAAGGGTGAGCTTTGCTTGGAAAGGTCAGTTGTATTTGGATAGAATAAAAATCAAACATGTTGACATCACTTGTTTTCTTCCCTATAACTGACAAAGGAAACCTTGAGTCTATGCTTTCAGAGTGTCCATTCAGCAAGTGCTGCTGTCCACCAGGGATTCCTGTGACCCCTGGCATCAGATCTTGATGCTTTTGATCTTAGGGAAACACCCCATCTCCTTTCTGATCCCTTTCTCCCCTCATTCTCTCCCTAGCTCATTGCTGGTGCTGAGTCCCCGCAGCCGGCTTCTGGAAGCTCGCCGTCTGAGGAAGATCGATCCAAGTCAGCCCCCACCTCCCCCTGTGACCAGGGTGAGATTCTCACATTTGCTTCTTTACCCATAAGCTCTGTACTTGGAAGGGCCAAGGGTCCAAAACCTCTTCATCCAGGACTGGAGGGTCTCCCAGTGACCTTCCCTGCTGACTACTTAGCTTTGCTTTCTGTCTACAAGGCTTTCTTGAGGGTGAGACACTGAAGTGCCGTGCTGCCCTGACATCCCTCCCAGGAAGGGTAAGAGAGAAAGAAGGGGAGCCGCTATCCTTTCCTTTCTCTCGCCTCCTTTCTGGCTTTCACACAGGAGAGGGAGAGGGTATAGCCCTTCTTTCATCACACTGCCCAGCTCCTGCTCCCAGGTCCCTCAGCACCACTCGCCAGAGTGAAATCTGACTTCCTTCCTCCCAGACCCTCATCATCGTACCCCAAACCCAAGATCAGGGAAAATGACACGTGTGCACAGAGGGTAGGTCAAGAGTGAAAGGGAGCAGACATGCTTGTGATCTCTGAGTCCAGCCTCTGACTTTAAGGGGAAATTAGTATGAATCGCCAGCATCTATGCCAAGAGATAGACTTAATGGGAGACGTCTTGCTAGAATTTGCCAATTGCCGACAAATACCAGTACCATCTGAAAAGTATTTATTGAGCTTCTGTTATGTGTGTCACTCTGTGCAATCTCCAGGAGCAATACAAATAAGTAGATAGGTTCCTGACCCTCAGAGAACCTGCTGTCTACCCGAGCAGAAATCCCAAACTAAGTAAAGCTGAACACAGTAGTGCATAAATACCAAGCGGCCATCGTTTGAGATGAGGTTTCTTGCGTTGCTTGGGTAGGCAAGGGAAGCTTCATGGAAAGGGTAAGGGTGAGCTTTGCTTGGAAAGGTCAGTTGTATTTGGATAGAATAAAAATCAAACATGTTGACATCACTTGTTTTCTTCCCTATAACTGACAAAGGAAACCTTGAGTCTATGCTTTCAGAGTGTCCATTCAGCAAGTGCTGCTGTCCACCAGGGATTCCTGTGACCCCTGGCATCAGATCTTGATGCTTTTGATCTTAGGGAAACACCCCATCTCCTTTCTGATCCCTTTCTCCCCTCATTCTCTCCCTAGCTCATTGCTGGTGCTGAGTCCCCGCAGCCGGCTTCTGGAAGCTCGCCGTCTGAGGAAGATCGATCCAAGTCAGCCCCCACCTCCCCCTGTGACCAGGGTGAGATTCTCACATTTGCTTCTTTACCCATAAGCTCTGTACTTGGAAGGGCCAAGGGTCCAAAACCTCTTCATCCAGGACTGGAGGGTCTCCCAGTGACCTTCCCTGCTGACTACTTAGCTTTGCTTTCTGTCTACAAGGCTTTCTTGAGGGTGAGACACTGAAGTGCCGTGCTGCCCTGACATCCCTCCCAGGAAGGGTAAGAGAGAAAGAAGGGGAGCCGCTATCCTTTCCTTTCTCTCGCCTCCTTTCTGGCTTTCACACAGGAGAGGGAGAGGGTATAGCCCTTCTTTCATCACACTGCCCAGCTCCTGCTCCCAGGTCCCTCAGCACCACTCGCCAGAGTGAAATCTGACTTCCTTCCTCCCAGACCCTCATCATCGTACCCCAAACCCAAGATCAGGGCAGGAGCCCAGAGATGGCTGGGTAGAAGGGTGGGTGGGGATAGGGTGACAAAGCTGGCAGAGAGCCTGCAGGAAGCAGCGGGGAGGAAGCCAGCTCCACGCCTGACTCCCCTCTAGAGCTCAGCACCGGGTGTCTCCTTCCCCATCAGAGTGTGCAGACGGGTATCAGGGTTTCTGAATTCTTCAGGCATCCAAGTATGCCGAGGCTCACAGGGGATTTACACATTTAAGACCTTCCCCTCTGGTGACCAGAACCAGATCTCTCTGGGGAGGGATGTTTGCATCTGCAGAACAGGAGTAATCATTAATGAGTCAGAACAATCGTGCCCTGATGTTCTGTAGCCGCTTTGTCTTCCTTGCCCTAATTCAACACTCATGCCAACTCCGTCTATGCTCCCTTACTATCCCCAGGCTACAGAGTGAGAAGTGAAAGGTAGAGAGGTTTTTTCAAGGTGAGGGACTAAGTCAGTGTTAAGGATGAGACTTCACCCCTCCTGGCCTAGGGGCCCCATTCTCAGAAGCCGTGCCAGGGACCCTCATGGAGGTTCTCGCTGCAACCCAGCCCTGCTTCCCCAGAAGTAAATAACACAACTGCAGGGGTATGCCAGTCCTAAGACCACAAAATAATGGCTCTGAGTCCCTTTTTGTGCTTCTCTGATTAATTTCCTGCATCTTTATACTCTGTGCTTCATTTCCAAAATTGGTTTGAGCCATTCATAAGTAATCTGATGGTCCCCCAGGGCCTCCAGACAAGCAGGTACTATCCCTTGGGTATTTTCAGGTTTTCCTTTTCTAAGGCTGAGAGGTCCTTTGAAAGCTTCAAGAAGACAGGGTCATATGGTAAAGAGACCCCAGGTAAGGGTGAAGCGACTGGATTTGTAGGCCTGGCTCCTGCTCAGCGTACTGTCCACCCTCAGCAGGACACCATGCCCCTTGGAGCCTCTCTTTGTCCCCTGTCCATGCAGGTACAGTATTTCCCAACAGTGCTGTGAGCACAAATAGATGTGAAAACCCTCTTAGCATGACAGAGCATTATCGCAGAAGAGAAATAAGGCACGGTTCCTCTTCCCTCTGTTGTAAGAACACATAAAAAGACATCTTCAAGTTTTGATATCCCCAAGTGCCCAAGTTCTGTCTTCCTGAATTGGTTTAATAGCTCGCCTTAGAAGTAATGTGCAGAAGCTCTCTGTTGAAACCAAAAAGTTATACTTAGTGGAGAGTAAGTGATAGAGAGCTGCAGAGCTAGCATGGCATGTCTGTAGATGTGGAAGTGATCCTCACTCCTGCCCTGCACCTGTCCCGACACATCTCAGAGAAGTCAGGACTCCAGGTCACGGAAGTCTTGCGGGCTTCAGTCTTTCTGAAAAGGAGCCAAAGTTATCTTTCTGTCATGCCTCACCCAGTCACTCCTGCCTGATTCTGGTTCCCAAAGGTTAATGGTTCATGTTCCCCTCTTGTGATCGCAGTTACTCACAAGCATCTTTGAAAATTGGATTAGGCTTGAGGTGTCCATTTTTGTACAGAGGACTGTATGTATAGCTAACAAAGCTTCCTCAAATAGAAAAGGTTGAAGAATTGCCCCGCATTATCATCCCCAGGCTCATTCAGGTCCCATACTCCAGAGCAGCACAAGGCAGTGTCAGGGTTGTCAAATTGTGCTGAGGAATCCCTGCCCCGTCCAAGATAAATCTGCAACATGTCACTTTTGAGAAGCAATTCTTTTGTTAACAGTAAGCCCATTGCTCATTCGGTTAAATATCCTTGTGGAAGGCAGGCATTTAGAATAAACCCATCTAAAGGCCAAATGAAGTCCCTTAGATAGTAAAGGCTTCTTGGTTCCAGCTATTGATATAATTACCTTGCCAATAATGACGGTGGCAATGGTTCCCATTAGTCATTGTTCTAATTTCCAAAGGAAACCAGAAGAGTCCCTGTTGCCTCTGGGACTCTGCAAGGTTCCTGAGAAGGCCAGGGCTCCTGCTGTATGCCCGCAACAGTGGAATAGGCTCCCAGCTGAAGGGGGCTTTTGGAGGGGTGGCCTGGTCCCAGCATAAAAGGCAGGATCTGAAGGAGTGGGCTGCCAGGGACCGTGCTATCCTCCCCTTTGCGTACCTAGGCCTTGCTGTGTGCTGGGTGCCAGTGAAAGTGTGCAGGGCAATGACGGAAATTACAGGAATGCCTCGCTGGGTCTGTGGCTGTGAAGAGCCAGAGGGAAGGTTGAGAGTTATGGGCTGGGGGCAGTTCTGAATATCAGATCCTAATGGGAAGGGCTCATGTGATGCGCACTAATGCTCTATCTTGTCACCCTTGGCCCTAGAAATAAAGAACTTGAAAACAACATCCGGAAAGCCTTGTCGTTTGACAACCGAGGGGAGGAGCACAGGGCGGCGTCATCCACTGACGGGCAGCTGGCAAGCCTGGGCGAGAATGGCGAAGTCCGGCAAGGCCAGGCCAAGCGCTTGGGCCTGGATGAGTTCAACTTCATCAAGGTGTTGGGCAAAGGCAGCTTCGGCAAGGTCTGTGGCACACTGGGGCAGAACGGCTGGTCTGGTCCACGATTAAATGGTGACCCTGTCAGTCTGGTCTGGTTATGTTGTCCTTCCTTATTTGTTGAGTGAGTATGGCCTGAGGCCAAGCAGACTGGAAGCAGGGTTCTGCTGCTCACCAGCTGTGAGGCTGCAGGGCAGTCATTCCACCTCTATGAGATTCAGTTTTTCTTTATGGGAAAAAATTGTGTCAGGGTTGTCAAATTGTGCTGAGGAATCCCTGCCCCGTCCAAGATAAATCTGCAACATGTCACTTTTGAGAAGCAATTCTTTTGTTAACAGTAAGCCCATTGCTCATTCGGTTAAATATCCTTGTGGAAGGCAGGCATTTAGAATAAACCCATCTAAAGGCCAAATGAAGTCCCTTAGATAGTAAAGGCTTCTTGGTTCCAGCTATTGATATAATTACCTTGCCAATAATGACGGTGGCAATGGTTCCCATTAGTCATTGTTCTAATTTCCAAAGGAAACCAGAAGAGTCCCTGTTGCCTCTGGGACTCTGCAAGGTTCCTGAGAAGGCCAGGGCTCCTGCTGTATGCCCGCAACAGTGGAATAGGCTCCCAGCTGAAGGGGGCTTTTGGAGGGGTGGCCTGGTCCCAGCATAAAAGGCAGGATCTGAAGGAGTGGGCTGCCAGGGACCGTGCTATCCTCCCCTTTGCGTACCTAGGCCTTGCTGTGTGCTGGGTGCCAGTGAAAGTGTGCAGGGCAATGACGGAAATTACAGGAATGCCTCGCTGGGTCTGTGGCTGTGAAGAGCCAGAGGGAAGGTTGAGAGTTATGGGCTGGGGGCAGTTCTGAATATCAGATCCTAATGGGAAGGGCTCATGTGATGCGCACTAATGCTCTATCTTGTCACCCTTGGCCCTAGAAATAAAAGAACTTGAAAACAACATCCGGAAAGCCTTGTCGTTTGACAACCGAGGGGAGGAGCACAGGGCGGCGTCATCCACTGACGGGCAGCTGGCAAGCCTGGGCGAGAATGGCGAAGTCCGGCAAGGCCAGGCCAAGCGCTTGGGCCTGGATGAGTTCAACTTCATCAAGGTGTTGGGCAAAGGCAGCTTCGGCAAGGTCTGTGGCACACTGGGGCAGAACGGCTGGTCTGGTCCACGATTAAATGGTGACCCTGTCAGTCTGGTCTGGTTATGTTGTCCTTCCTTATTTGTTGAGTGAGTATGGCCTGAGGCCAAGCAGACTGGAAGCAGGGTTCTGCTGCTCACCAGCTGTGAGGCTGCAGGGCAGTCATTCCACCTCTATGAGATTCAGTTTTTCTTGTTGATCAAGTAGGGACAGGAACCAAGCAAAACTGTGGGCGAGAAAGTGCTCTCGGCAGTTAAATTGCTTTATGTGTGCCTGGCCTCCCATTATCAATAATAATAATGGGAGCTTTCTTCCCTTCAGAAATCCATCTGAAATTCTATTCTTTTTAATTCATTACAAAGATTTTGGAAATAAACACTATAATCTCTGCCCTGAGTGAACTTACAGGCTCAAAGGAAATCTTAGCATGTATTACTTTGTAAATTAAATGTTCTTTAAGCGACTTTTCTGGCATTGACTAAATGTCTTGTTTAGCCTCTCCACGTGGCAAGCGTCATCTTGGGTCTCGGATCAGGGGCCACTGCCCTTGGTGCCCGTCTCCTCTCCTTCCTTGAGCCCAACACAGAGGTGTAGGGCGTGCATGCAGAGTGTGCCCTCTAAAACCTTCATGGTGATCAGCCAGCATTCGAAGGTGGGTTGAGATGGACAAATAACCCCAGTTTGTTTTGGAAAGAAGATGGAATGGCAGGAACCTAGGAAACTGGTTAACATTTCAGCTCAGACACCTGATTATTCCCTGCTTATCACCAAGCCATGCCTGGAATCCTTGGGAGTGGTCTTCCAGACAGCTAGAACAGAGTAGCCGTGCTCTGGAGCCAGGTGCCTGGCTCTGGGGACTGGGGGTCTCATGCCCTCACACATCCTGAACTGTTGCAGGCCGAGTTGTAGACCCCCTTCACTTCTCTCCAGAGGAAGTCGCTCTCTCGAGCCCCTAAAGGTTGAGACCTGGTTCCCAAGCCCATCTTACCTGCCCCATTTCATCCTGAGACTGTGGTAGCATTGACGTCATAGCCAAAGTCAATGATGGGATAGATTTTGATAGCAAAGGCTGAAGCAGTCAAATTCTTCAGTGACTGGCTAAACAAGAAGCAACCCCTAGTCCTCTGATGAGGCATAGCTCTGGGTTGTAAGCAGAACTTGGTTTGATTTTGAGCAAGATTCAAGGGGAAACGAGCAGGTTCCAAGACTTCAGGTTTCCACAGGGTGTAAAGAGGATGAGAACTTCAGTGACTCGGGAGCATCTGGGCTGCTGCTTTAGAAAAACTGCTGCCAAAGTTTAAACCAGTTTTAAAGAGCTGGTATGTGAGCGACAGATGTCTTTGGGGTAACATCCTGAATACCTTCATTAAGCTTCTGGATTACTGTTCTTTAGCTCTGATGACTGAAATACTGTACTGAGGAGCTATTTTATGGAAGGAAGTCTTGCCACATTTGTAGGGAAATGAGTGCAAATATATCAAATGATAGGAAAACCTTAAGAAAATAGAGCTGTTAGAATTGGAATCACATTCTCAGCCTTAAAGTTATAGAAGAAACCATAAAGGTAAACAAGGACAGATTCAACTATGTAAAGATAGAGGGTCCTGTTCAATAGGAAAAAAAAAAAATCACTAGAAGATCATAAAACAGGCTTAGAAAAACCTTTGCAGAAAGTGAAGTGATAGTACCTATATGCCAAGCTCATACAGATTCATTAGAATGTAGTACAATAAAACAGTAGATAACTAGACAGAGGAAACTGACAAATAATTCCCACGAGAAAGAAATACAATTAGAAAACAAAGATTTTTAATATCATTACAAATTAGAACAACATTGAAGTAACATTTCACACTTATTACATAAGCAAAAAAGCTTTTTTATGTGAAAGCACCCAATGTTTGTAAATATCCATGAAACTAAAGCACTTCTACATTGCTAGTGGCAGATTATATTGTGTATCTTTTCTGAAAGTCAGGAAATGTGCAAGATATTTAACTCTATAATCCACTTGTATGGCTTTCCATCTTAAGGCTATGATCTAAAAGAAAGAAAAATTCTATGTATAAAAACACCTGAAGCAGTTTATTTATATCTTACTTCATAATCAGATGTAACTAATATGCGGTACATGGTTAAATAAACTGTTACAGATACACTTGAATTGAGTATAAGTAGCCATGATATGATAAAGACTATATAGAGAAATGTTTATGAGATAATGTTCAGTTAATAATCAGTGCTGTATTTGCTGTACTCTGATCAGAAGTGTGACAAATTACATGAACATATGAGTAATTGTTTAACAAATGTGCATTGAACTTTTCTTTGCGTGGACACAGCGCTTGAGATTAAAAATAAATTGGGGGCTTCCATGATGGTCCAGTGGGTAAAGAGTCCGCCTTGCAGTGCAAGGGGCGCTGGTTCGATCCCTGGCCCGGAAGATCCCACATGGCATGGAGCGACTGGACTGTGTGTCCAATTATGAGCCAGCGTCCAGAGCCGGTGCTTTGCAATGAGAGAGGCCATTGCAATGGGAGGCCCACACATGCCAAAAGAATAAATATAGATGAAAAATAAATGCTGACTTAGAGGAAAAATAATTGAAAGAAAAAAACAAGACAAATTGTAGTTGTGTTAGTCTTTACATTTTACATAGTATAGCACTATCAACATGAAAGAAAATTGAGTTTTTAAAGTATTTGGTGTTGACTTGGGTTTTGGTTCCCTATATGTGTAGACTTATAGGGTTGGTTTTGGTTAATTACAGGTCATGTTGGCAGAGCTCAAAGGCAAAGATGAAGTCTATGCTGTGAAGGTCCTAAAGAAGGACGTCATCCTTCAGGATGACGATGTAGACTGCACAATGACAGAGAAGAGGATTTTGGCTCTGGCGCGGAAACATCCGTACCTAACCCAACTCTATTGCTGCTTCCAGACCAAGGTATGTTGAAGAGGAAGCTGGTGGGCCTCCATGGGTGTGTTGGGGTAGTATCTTGACTGTCAGATAAAAAAAATTATGCCATCGATCCCCAACATGTTTTTCTCAGAGACTTTATAAAGTGGAATGGACTTTACCCTTGAAAAGGTGAGGGTCTATTTGAACAGCATTCTCTTTTTTAAAAGCAAGGGATTTTCTATTCAGAGTTGTACTTGTGAAGGGATGAGAGAGTCATTGAAGTCTTTGTGAATGTAGCTGGACAAAAAAGCCAAATGACTAACTGTGGTGTTTGCTCCTTGGACAGATAACTAATGGTACATGGTTAAATAAACTGTTACAGATACACTTGAATTGATATGATGAAAAAGACTATATAGAGAAATGTTTATGAGATAATGTTCAGTTAATAATCAGTGCTGTATTTGCTGTACTCTGATCAGAAGTGTGACAAATTACATGAACATATGAGTAATTGTTTAACAAATGTGCATTGAACTTTTCTTTGCGTGGACACAGCGCTTGAGATTATAAATAAATTGTGTGCTTCCATGATGGTCCAGTGGGTAAAGAGTCCGCCTTGCAGTGCAAGGGGCGCTGGTTCGATCCCTGGCCCGGAAGATCCCACATGGCATGGAGCGACTGGACTGTGTGTCCAATTATGAGCCAGCGTCCAGAGCCGGTGCTTTGCAATGAGAGAGGCCATTGCAATGGGAGGCCCACACATGCCAAAAGAATAAATATAGATGAAAAATAAATGCTGACTTAGAGGAAAAATAATTGAAAGAAAAAAACAAGACAAATTGTAGTTGTGTTAGTCTTTACATTTTACATAGTATAGCACTATCAACATGAAAGAAAATTGAGTTTTTAAAGTATTTGGTGTTGACTTGGGTTTTGGTTCCCTATATGTGTAGACTTATAGGGTTGGTTTTGGTTAATTACAGGTCATGTTGGCAGAGCTCAAAGGCAAAGATGAAGTCTATGCTGTGAAGGTCCTAAAGAAGGACGTCATCCTTCAGGATGACGATGTAGACTGCACAATGACAGAGAAGAGGATTTTGGCTCTGGCGCGGAAACATCCGTACCTAACCCAACTCTATTGCTGCTTCCAGACCAAGGTATGTTGAAGAGGAAGCTGGTGGGCCTCCATGGGTGTGTTGGGGTAGTATCTTGACTGTCAGATAAAAAAAATTATGCCATCGATCCCCAACATGTTTTTCTCAGAGACTTTATAAAGTGGAATGGACTTTACCCTTGAAAAGGTGAGGGTCTATTTGAACAGCATTCTCTTTTTTAAAAGCAAGGGATTTTCTATTCAGAGTTGTACTTGTGAAGGGATGAGAGAGTCATTGAAGTCTTTGTGAATGTAGCTGGACAAAAAAGCCAAATGACTAACTGTGGTGTTTGCTCCTTGGAGAAACCAATAGGCATAGTTCATCCTTGCTCTGCTCCTAACTTCTGTCACTTGGAAAATCACTTGAGTTCGTTGTTGCCTTCAGATCACATGAAAATCAAGTATAGACCATCTGAACCAAGGTTAGCCTGTGTAATGTCATATGAGGTAAAGGATGTGAATAGGTACTTAAAATGCCATCGTGATGAATTCTCTGGTGGTCCCGTGGTTAGGACTTGGCTTTTTCACCTCGGTGGCCTGGGGTTCAGCCCTTGGTCAGGGAATTAAGATCATGCAAGCTGCAAGGCACAGCCAAAAAACAAGGCCATCGTGAATCACAAATATAAAGTAGCATTTTAAAATTACCATGTAGGTGTCTAGGGACCAGAAGGTGGCAGTAAAGAAGTGAAAATGCTCTGTGAGCACATTATGGAGTCAATGGTGAGGTCAGCTTTCCTCTTCTCTCTGCCTGAGCATAATTCTAGATTAATGAGAAACTTAGTCTATATTTCTTTATCTTCCATAATGCCTATCAGAGGGCCTCATGCACAGTAGCTGGTTACTCTCTGAGTTGGAGGGTTGGAAGATTTTTTAAAAAGTCTCTACTCTTCTTTTTTGCACCAGTGAGGAAGTCAGACTTCAGAGAAGTAAATCTTCTGCCTGCAGACCACTTGGTATTGGCTGAGTCACAGCTACTTCCAGTTTAGTGGGGACCTACTCTGATGCCAAATGGTGTCACTCCTAACGTCCCCTGCCCCTACCAGCTGCACCATACCTCTTACTGCCTGAGCTGGTTTCCTAGGCAGGGCTCCACACTAGCTTTGCTTTCTTTGGACACATTGCCAAGAGAGGTCCAATCCCAAGAGAGGTCCAATCTAGTTGTAGAGACCTAGTGAACCCCCTGTGCATGGTAGACCCGGGAGCCACAGTGGCGGCTCTGCTTCCTTGCACCCTAGGTGAATGAGTGAGAGCAGGATCACTGTCTTCAGCATCAACAGTGTTCTCCGCTGTGTCTTTAGATATCAAGGCTGAGGGTCCTCATTGTGCAGCTGCTCTTGAAGCCGAAAATGGCGTCTGATGACACCATGGGTTTCCTTTGCAGCAGAACAAAGACCTAACTGACGTGGAGATTGATGTCTGGAAGGTTGGAGGATGAGGCTGGGGAGAGAAGGGACTTTCCTCTTTTGTTCAGAGATTTGCTCTTCGGCCAGTGTCAGGTGGCCACAGTTTGCAGGAGCAATTCCCATAGAACATGACACATCTCGCTGTACATGACAGATAGTATGTTCATCCAGTTTTTCTAATGCAAATTATCTTTTGACTTCACTGAAGAATCTTAGCTTACTAGTGCAAGGAATCTTAAGGGGAATCATCAAATAAACTCCAGCTTAATGGTTAGAGAATGTGGCTTTTCCTATGACACCCAGGCATAATGATTTTAAAGAATAGCTATTGTCCGTCTGATTGTGAGGTAGGTTCTGGGTGTGGCGTTATCGGCAAAAGGGAAGGTGACTCTCAAGTGAAGGAGTTTAATCAATAAGGCATGAGGGGGTTATCCTAACTTTCTTAGCAAACAGCCTTGAGTAGTTAGATTCTGGCTGGGGGTGTTCAAACCAGAAGGACTCAGATAAAGGCTTCTTAGAGTCTGGAGGTGGGGAAGGAGTTGGATCCAGGCTCTGCAGAGTGGGAAAGATGGGAGCAGGATTTATATGGGAATGGGAGTCGAGTTCAGTGGCCATAGTGCAGTTCAGCTTTGGTTTCACTTTTCCTGAAAAGAAAGGATGATGTTTCTGAGCCTTCATAAACCTGTTTTTGACTAAGTCTCTAACACATGATTAAAGAACACAAGACCTGCTTGCAATCCTATTAAGATTTCTTTCATTCTTGCTTAATTATGACACAGCAGCAATAATGTTAAGTCGGGTTTAATTATTTTTAGGTGAACCTTTATTGTTTGGTATGTAGAAGAAACAGCCCCTACAAAAGCATTCCTTTGAGAGGCTCCAGAGAGACTGAACATGGCTTCAGGCCATGCACTACACAGATTGCCTGAAAGGACTTGGGAGGGTGTAAGGTCCCAGGTCTGGTATGGTGACCAATGGCGATGATTGTGTAAGCCCACTGGCGCCAGTTGTGACGTCAGGTCTGGTTACCACAGCTCACTAAATGACCAAGTTACAGTTAAAGAATGATGCGGCCTTTCTAAATTTTACCAAGTTAAGCTGGAGATTTGTCTGGAGGGGAGGATGAGGCTGGAGAGAAGGGACTTTCCTCTTTTGTTCAGAGATTTGCTCTTCGGCCAGTGTCAGGTGGCCACAGTTTGCAGGAGCAATTCCCATAGAACATGACACATCTCGCTGTACATGACAGATAGTATGTTCATCCAGTTTTTCTAATGCAAATTATCTTTTGACTTCACTGAAGAATCTTAGCTTACTAGTGCAAGGAATCTTAAGGGGAATCATCAAATAAACTCCAGCTTAATGGTTAGAGAATGTGGCTTTTCCTATGACACCCAGGCATAATGATTTTAAAGAATAGCTATTGTCCGTCTGATTGTGAGGTAGGTTCTGGGTGTGGCGTTATCGGCAAAAGGGAAGGTGACTCTCAAGTGAAGGAGTTTAATCAATAAGGCATGAGGGGGTTATCCTAACTTTCTTAGCAAACAGCCTTGAGTAGTTAGATTCTGGCTGGGGGTGTTCAAACCAGAAGGACTCAGATAAAGGCTTCTTAGAGTCTGGAGGTGGGGAAGGAGTTGGATCCAGGCTCTGCAGAGTGGGAAAGATGGGAGCAGGATTTATATGGGAATGGGAGTCGAGTTCAGTGGCCATAGTGCAGTTCAGCTTTGGTTTCACTTTTCCTGAAAAGAAAGGATGATGTTTCTGAGCCTTCATAAACCTGTTTTTGACTAAGTCTCTAACACATGATTAAAGAACACAAGACCTGCTTGCAATCCTATTAAGATTTCTTTCATTCTTGCTTAATTATGACACAGCAGCAATAATGTTAAGTCGGGTTTAATTATTTTTAGGTGAGCCTTTATTGTTTGGTATGTAGAAGAAACAGCCCCTACGAAAGCATTCCTTTGAGAGGCTCCAGAGAGACTGAACATGGCTTCAGGCCATGCACTACACAGATTGCCTGAAAGGACTTGGGAGGGTGTAAGGTCCCAGGTCTGGTATGGTGACCAATGGCGATGATTGTGTAAGCCCACTGGCGCCAGTTGTGACGTCAGGTCTGGTTACCACAGCTCACTAAATGACCAAGTTACAGTTAAAGAATGATGCGGCCTTTTCTGTACCAAGCCCACCTGCCCTTCACTCTGGTGCCCTGATCATTCTCCATAGGATTTAGAAGGAAAAAAGCCAATGAAATAGCTCCAATGCTTGTGAGAAAAGGCAGAAGAAGACCCTCAAATTAAGCCAGTAACTTTGGTTTCAATGAGATTCACTGCAGTGTGTTTGACTTGAATTCTCCCTAATTTCTTTGGGTTGCTAGAATCACCTGAAATAAGTAGAGGCATCTACAAAATTGTATTTAATTTCATGGCAAGCATATGGTATGGAAAGAGGGGTAAAGAAACTTCCTTCTTCAGTTGAGATAGAGTTGCCTCATTTCTCTCAGGCCCTCCCTCTTACAAATGAAAAAAAAAACCCTAGGCATAATATGCTCTTCAAGACTTACATAGTCATAAAGGATTATAGACATTGTACTAGCTATGGATATGCATGAGAAACTAAAATGTTCATGTTTTAGACGGTTGATGTTAGATTAACAGCGTGTTTACTATTTTCATACTCACAATAATTTCTTGCTTGAAAAAATATGCCCTATAATTAATTCATCCAATAAATGTACAAATATTTATTGGGCATCCGTTATATGCAAGGTGTTGCTGGGTTTTGAGGCTACAAAGCTCAGAACATTGAAACTCCGAATGCATGGAGATTGCTATCGAGTGGGAAGATAAACATGCAGTGAGTGATACTGTACAGCACAGTAACTCTTCTAGTGGAGCCCTGTCACTGATTCATTTGAAGCCCTATGGAAGACAGTTGGGAAGACTTCCTGGAAGAGGTGGTAGCTAACTTGGACCCTAAAGCACTGGTGGCATTTGTAAAAGGATGACGGTGAAGAGATGCTTATGAAGCCTAGAGCTAATCTCCAAATCTCATGTTCATTGTGATTTTTCCAACACTAGAACTCCTACCGCAGTCTGTGTCCTGGTTCTTCCAAGGGAATATGGATGGTTTAACAATCACAAAAAAAAAAAAAGGATCGAGTCAGATTGAATGGGGAGTTGTGACGTCAGGTCTGGTTACCACAGCTCACTAAATGACCAAGTTACAGTTAAAGAATGATGCGGCCTTTTCTGTACCAAGCCCACCTGCCCTTCACTCTGGTGCCCTGATCATTCTCCATAGGATTTAGAAGGAAAAAAGCCAATGAAATAGCTCCAATGCTTGTGAGAAAAGGCAGAAGAAGACCCTCAAATTAAGCCAGTAACTTTGGTTTCAATGAGATTCACTGCAGTGTGTTTGACTTGAATTCTCCCTAATTTCTTTGGGTTGCTAGAATCACCTGAAATAAGTAGAGGCATCTACAAAATTGTATTTAATTTCATGGCAAGCATATGGTATGGAAAGAGGGTAAAGAAACTTCCTTCTTCAGTTGAGATAGAGTTGCCTCATTTCTCTCAGGCCCTCCCTCTTACAAATGAAAAAAAAAACCCTAGGCATAATATGCTCTTCAAGACTTACATAGTCATAAAGGATTATAGACATTGTACTAGCTATGGATATGCATGAGAAACTAAAATGTTCATGTTTTAGACGGTTGATGTTAGATTAACAGCGTGTTTACTATTTTCATACTCACAATAATTTCTTGCTTGAAAAAATATGCCCTATAATTAATTCATCCAATAAATGTACAAATATTTATTGGGCATCCGTTATATGCAAGGTGTTGCTGGGTTTTGAGGCTACAAAGCTCAGAACATTGAAACTCCGAATGCATGGAGATTGCTATCGAGTGGGAAGATAAACATGCAGTGAGTGATACTGTACAGCACAGTAACTCTTCTAGTGGAGCCCTGTCACTGATTCATTTGAAGCCCTATGGAAGACAGTTGGGAAGACTTCCTGGAAGAGGTGGTAGCTAACTTGGACCCTAAAGCACTGGTGGCATTTGTAAAAGGATGACGGTGAAGAGATGCTTATGAAGCCTAGAGCTAATCTCCAAATCTCATGTTCATTGTGATTTTTCCAACACTAGAACTCCTACCGCAGTCTGTGTCCTGGTTCTTCCAAGGGAATATGGATGGTTTAACAATCACAGAAAAGGAGAGGAAGAAAGGGAGGGTGTTGGGAAAATGAAGAGGGAGGGTCCTGCATCTGCAGAATCAGCTGTTCATTGGTCAATAGGGGAAGGCAGCACCAGGAGCGTGCTTCTTTGACTCTAAAAGTCAGGGTTGCTCAACGTCAGGACTCAGGGGGAGGCATGATTTCAGGAATTGCCTCTTCTGCCTTCCCACTCATCCAGGGAAGGCTAGGGACGGGAGAGCCACTGAGGGGCAGGTCTGTCTCTGTTTCTGTTTTTCTGGTTATAAGAATGAAAATTCTCAGGCATTCTGAGCTGCTGTATATAATCTGCATTGTGAAATCATCCCTTCCAACAAAGCCTGACTTGAGTAAATTCGTCATGATTTTTTTTTCTCATTCAAAATAAGTGTCTCTACCTAACTGTCCCCATCCTCCACCCTTTGGCATTTCCCGCCAGGCCTGGGAAGAGGATTCCTGGAGGGGCCTGGTCTGTGTGAGTCCCTAAGAAGGAAGCAGAGGGTGAACTAAAGAATCTCCCTGGGCCAACTTCCCTGGCTGCCCTGGGGGAAATGCAGGATGGAAAAATCCTTAAAAAGCAACCGGAGATATTTTTCAAATGAGTTTAATAAGCTGTGTGCGCAGGGGGTGAAAACCGCTGGGAAAGGAGAGTTGATGAAGCAGGGGAATCATTGTGGTTCCAGGGAACTCGGTTGTTTCTTGTGACTGTCAGTTCTGAAGAGCAGCAAGCACGAAAGCAAAAAAAAAAAAAGGAGTATAAATTAGGTCATTGGTAGATTTTTTTTTGGTGGGGGTGGGGGTGTCGGTGACTATGTTAGATTAAACCTCAAAGAGCCGAGAATGAAGTCTGGGCCTCTCCTATTAGAGCACACACACCTTCTGGGGCAAGCTTACCACCCTTCTAAGATGGCTAAGCCTCTGGCTTGAGTAGATTGAGAGATGGTCTGTGGGTCAGGCAGTCACCTGGGGATCAGTGTGCTTGCCCATGAAAGAGGTAGCCTCTGTCACTTCTTAATAGATTCAGTGAAATGAGGTCTCTGGCACAGGGTACAGGCTTCGCTTTAGCAGTCCATTGTCAAAGTGATGAGACTCCAGAGTCTTATCTCTTTACTTCTGGAGACCATCCTGCCCTAGAGCAAGCTGGTTAACAGAGCTGTGGCTTCTCATCAGCAAGCAGAACATCTTCAGGGAGGGCCTGCAGCATGCACATCACTGTGGGGGCATCAGGATGTAACAAGAGGGAAAGGGGCAGTGCACAATTTTTTTTTTTTTTTTTAATTTATCTTTTTGGTGGGTGGGGTGGGGAGGGAAGGGGGTGGGTGTGCCATTTCTATTGGTCTTTCATTTCTCTATCTTCATCCATCTTTGTTCTTTGGCTCCTGTGGGCCTCCCATCGCGGTGGCCTCTGTCGTCACAGAGCGCCGGCTCTGGGCGCACGCGAGTGCACAATTTTTGAAAGAATGGCATAGCCCAAGGACACAGCCTAAACCCACTAGAGTCAAATGGTTCCAGGATGGCAAACTAGACCTTGGTCCTCAATCAGCAAACTGAATGACACACCCAGAGGCACCATGACAGTTCTGCCCCTTCCCCCAAATAGTTGGAACAATCCTCCCACTCATTAGCATATTCAATTACCCAGCCCATAAAAGCAAAGCATGCCACATTTATGAGGCTACAGCACTTGACCTCTGCGATGGGCGCACACTCTGTGGAGTGCACTTGTCTCTGAATCTGAATAAATCCACTTCTTACCTATCCCTTTAGCTCTCACTGAATTCTTTTCTGCAAAGAGACATTAAGAACCTGAGCTCCATAAGGTCATGAAACCAGGCATGGTGGGTTTTGGCTGGATTTGAGCTCCAGCCACGTGGGTTCAAGTCCCAAACAAGATTTTGGCTGGATTCGAGTTACAGACTGAGTGTTGGGTTTAAGTCCAAATCCAAGGTAAAACAGTTTCATCGAGACTTATAATAGGTCTTCTGTCAAAGCAGTGAGGTTATATTTGCTGTTCACCTGAAGCCTACGGAGGGCTGCTGGGGACTGAGAGCGGGAGGACAGTAGAGAGGAAAGAGAGAAAAGAGTGACTGTGTGTTGGGAGGGTGTGTGTGCAGACAGGCCCACTCAGGAGACAGCATATGTTTTCATAACCCAGGCATCACAGAGAGGTTATAGAGGTCACTACTGTCCATTGTCAAAGTGATGAGACTCCAGAGTCTTATCTCTTTACTTCTGGAGACCATCCTGCCCTAGAGCAAGCTGGTTAACAGAGCTGTGGCTTCTCATCAGCAAGCAGAACATCTTCAGGGAGGGCCTGCAGCATGCACATCACTGTGGGGGCATCAGGATGTAACAAGAGGGAAAGGGGCAGTGCACAATTTTTTTTTTTTTTTTTTAATTTATCTTTTTGGTGGGTGGGGTGGGGAGGGAGGGGGATGGGTGGGCCATTTCTATTGGTCTTTCATTTCTCTATCTTCATCCATCTTTGTTCTTTGGCTCCTGTGGGCCTCCCATCGCGGTGGCCTCTGTCGTCACAGAGCGCCGGCTCTGGGCGCACGCGAGTGCACAATTTTTGAAAGAATGGCATAGCCCAAGGACACAGCCTAAACCCACTAGAGTCAAATGGTTCCAGGATGGCAAACTAGACCTTGGTCCTCAATCAGCAAACTGAATGACACACCCAGAGGCACCATGACAGTTCTGCCCCTTCCCCCAAATAGTTGGAACAATCCTCCCACTCATTAGCATATTCAATTACCCAGCCCATAAAAGCAAAGCATGCCACATTTATGAGGCTACAGCACTTGACCTCTGCGATGGGCGCACACTCTGTGGAGTGCACTTGTCTCTGAATCTGAATAAATCCACTTCTTACCTATCCCTTTAGCTCTCACTGAATTCTTTTCTGCAAAGAGACATTAAGAACCTGAGCTCCATAAGGTCATGAAACCAGGCATGGTGGGTTTTGGCTGGATTTGAGCTCCAGCCACGTGGGTTCAAGTCCCAAACAAGATTTTGGCTGGATTCGAGTTACAGACTGAGTGTTGGGTTTAAGTCCAAATCCAAGGTAAAACAGTTTCATCGAGACTTATAATAGGTCTTCTGTCAAAGCAGTGAGGTTATATTTGCTGTTCACCTGAAGCCTACGGAGGGCTGCTGGGGACTGAGAGCGGGAGGACAGTAGAGAGGAAAGAGAGAGAAAAAGAGTGACTGTGTGTTGGGGAGGGGTGTGTGTGTGCAGACAGACTCCAGCCCACTCAGGGAGACAGCATATGTTTTCATAACCCAGGCATCACAGAGAGGTTATAGAGGTCACTACTGCTCACGCGCCCCCTGCAGCAGAGCTACCTGTGTGTGTGTCCACGTGCCTGTGTTGACTCTTAATCCAAGATGCTGCTGCCTCAGGCAACTTCCTTGGTCCAAGGAAACTTCTGCATTTGAATAGGACAGTCAATTAGGCTTTTATTTCATTTAGCTCAGCCATCCTGCACTTTCCTAATGGCATCTCTGTGAGATAAGGTCACTCTCATCTGTGGATGAGAAAACTGAGGTCCTGAGAGGTCCTACAGCTCATCCATATTGGAAGCCAGCTTGGAATCAAGGTGTCCTGATGGCCCTTGTTGTTCACGTGCTGTGACTCTGTCTCCAGTACCTCCCTCCTCTCCAGTCTTCCTACCCCACCTATCCTCACCTCCGAACCCCACTCCACAGTCCTCATTTGCTGTCACACACGTAAGAAAGGGTCTCAGAGTGACAGCTCTGTTTTACCTGGATTTAGTGAAGTTGGATTTTTTTTTTTTTTTTTGTAATAATGCCCCTTAAGATGGTGAGAGTAGCTGGATCTTTCAGCCTGTTTCTGGAACTGTCTCTGTTTCCTGAAAGTGTGAGACAGGAGAAAGGAGGAATGGGGTATGGGAACAGGGGTTGTATACAAAATGGACTGGAGCAGGATGTGGCCAGCATACCTGCCCATTCAACCACTGTTTAGGATGCTTATTAGGTACACTGTGTACCATTCTATGGACATCCTGGGGCACCTTGCTACCTGCCCAGAGATTTAGTGTTAGACTCATGGCTTTGTTCTCCTTCAGAAACTGTTGACCATGGCCTTTAAAAAAATAATAGTAAGGGATTCCCTGGTAGTCCAGGGAAGATTCCGCTGTTCCACTTCAGGGGGCGCAGGTTTGATCCCTGGTCAGGGAACTAAGATCCTGTATGCTGCATAGTGTGGCCCAAAATTACTACTAAGAGTCATTATTATTAATCACAAAAAATATATGTTAATTGTAGAAGATTTATAAAAAGACAAAAAGAATTATTCAAATGACTGTAACATTTTGGTGTCTGTATTTCCAGTTTAAAATTACCTATCTCTTTGTATATAGGTTTCCTAAATTGGTATCATATTTTCAACTGTCCTACGAAATGATATATTGTAGCTATTTCTGTTGTCACTAAATATTCTTTAGCCAAATGATTTCTAAAGGTTCACAGTATCTGAGGGCTTCCTGTAGAGAAATTCTGAGTTTGGGGGCTTGCAGGTCACCAGTAAATGGTAGGCTTCCCGTGGAGCTGATGTTAGTGACAAGTGGACCAGAAAGCACTGCCCAGCGATGCCCAAAGAGAACATTCACCTCCACTCAGCAGAACGGCCTCCTTCTGTTTATGTTTCTCTCTTTCTATAGCATAAATTGAGTAGAACTCATAAAACCTCTGACCTTGGCATCTTGTCGAACAAGATTTAAATTCCCTTGACATCACGTACATGTGTATACGTTTGTTTAGCAGACGCTGTTTCACCAGTGTGAAGTGTATTTACCCATCCTCCTACGTGATTTGCTTATCCTGCTAAGCTGTAGTTTCTGAGTGAGGTTTTGTGGACATGCCTCAGGAGTTTCTGTGTATGTGTGTATGCGCGTTCATGCACGCATGCACGCATCTGAACCTACAGACCCTGGATGGGCTGTGGAGAGAGGACTTTCCCATCCCTCCTCCTATCCACCCAGAGCGGTTCCCCCTTTAGCTGCTTCTTGATTTAGTATTCCAAGTAAGACATCATTTGAAGAAAGAATTATACTTTGGGAGATAAAAAAGTTTAAAGCCTCTGAAACTTCTACTGACAGTTTGGAGTAAGTCTTGGTGATTCTTATCTATCTATGTATGATCACATAGGTATGACACAGATGCTGTTTCTTGAAGGCTTCCCTTATAAATGTTCTTCCATTATTAAAATGGGCATACTCCTGGAACTTAGGCAGAGGTAGAATTTTGGAAGCAGATTGAAGACTTATTATACATTTCTCATATTCTCTGTGAGCGCTGTCTCCAATTTGATTGAGTCATTAAGAGAAACCACTTTGGCTGGCTGAAAAAGGTTTTCCACCAAAGAAAGAGTAATAAGACAGAGGGAATGCAACTGGGTTATTACATTACTCCAGTGACAAGCAAGTTGATCATGGGAATCTCCTCTGTACTAGAACTTTATTAGATGCCATTGGGAGATAACAGAAACTAGGACCCTTATGTCCAAGAACAGATAACAGGCATATAACAGTAACTTAGGATAGAGGTAGTAGGCGATAAGGAGGAAGGAAAGACCTGTTGAGCACTTGGTAAATGGGAAGCCTTGTACGAGAACCAATTTCTTTAATCTTGGCCAAGTCTCATGAAGTATAGGTATTGTCCTTTCTCCAGACAGGGGAAGAAGCTGAGGCTAGGGGGGCCTTAGGAACTCGGCCAGGGTCACACAGATAGTTTAGTGATGGAGCTGGGATTCAGGCCAGCCGTCCCCATCCTTGCCTCCTATGGGAGAGAAGGACTGCTGTGGATGAACAGTGTGTTCCGTGGGGAGTTAGGGGGGTTACTTTGGGGAACTCAGAGAGATACAACAGGTTCGAGGGAAGGAGGAGTTGGACCCCAAATTTAGGGAGAGTGATGATTTCAGTGTTATGTTGGAAAAGCAGGATTACTTTGGGAAGGCTTTGTAAGGAGAGCCTGGCTAAGCTCTGGAGTTCTCACAATGCCACACACGGAGCTTGGATTTATTCTGGAAGTAAAGGATTCCTTGAAGATTTTATAGGAAATGATGACTTAGGAACCAGAGCAGGACAGCTCTGTAAGGCTTGGATTAAAGGGAAAAATGAAATGCCGAGCCATTGGTGTGGAGGTTATTTTAACAGCCTTAGAGTCAGGATGTGGAGGAGAATAACTTCTGAAGAAAGAGTTGCTGTACGCTTTTCGGTTTCCCTCTATATCCCAGAACATGGGCCTGCCTGAGAAGGAAGTGGGACACTACAGTTAATACTCTGGAAAGCATCAGTTGTACAGCCCTGGACTGGCTAGCAATGAGAACTGAGATTATTACGGCCAGTTGGGTTAAGTGACCTATATGCTTCTAAGGTGTCGTTTGCCCACGGTTCAATAGGCATCTAATGGTTGAATTTAAATTAAACATTTCAGCTTGAAATCTAAAACTAGAGATCCAAGTTATCTAACCCGTTCGCCAAACAAAGCTGGTTTCCTCATTGGTTGACATCAGACCCCCCATATCCCCTCATCTATTGGATTTCAGGATTTACTTTTTTTTTTTTTTTAGTGTGCTTATTTTTACATCTAAGTTGAATTTTGAGAGTGAACTAGTATTGTTTTCTACATGGGGTGTTTTGTGGAGAAGCTTCTATCCCGTCAATTGAGTTTATTCAGCTTAAGCAATGAGCTTTCTTTTGTATATCTATGTGGGTCTTGCTGGCTGCATGGGCTTTCTCTCATTGCTAGGTTCCTCTCTAACTGCTCTGCGCAGGCTTTTCATTGCAATGGCTTCCCTTGTTCTGGAACGCAAGCTCTAGGTGTGCAGGCTTCAGTAGTGTACGTGGGCTCAGTAGTTGTGACTCCCAGGCTCTGAGCACAGACTCACTGGCTGTGGCACATGGGCTTAGTTGTTTTGCAGCATGTAGGATCTTCCTGGATCAGGGATCAGACCCCTGTATCCTGCACTGGGAGACAGATTCTTTACCACCGAGCCACCAGGGAAGCCCAGCAATGGGATTTTCTCACATAATCTGAACTTTTTCTGCCAATGGCCCCAGATACTTTAGATATTACCCTGTTGCCCCTTCACTCTTTGACTCTGAAGGTTTTAGCAGTGAGTAGGTATGTCCCATTTGGCTATTTGTGTTCATGTGTGCCCTCTTTATTGATAAGGAACATGGGATCCAGGAAAGAGGGCCTTGTGAGGAAAGAATCTTTGGTTCTAGCTCTGGCTCCTGCCACTGATGTTTCTCTGGGCATTGACTTCCTCATGCATAATAAAAGATTCCAGAAGGCCATAGAGAGGGAAGTTAAATGACATAATCCTCAGTATAAGACTCCTAAATCTGATTCTAAAGGTCTGTGAAAACTCAGCTCATTGGGAACCATAGGTGGGACCATTACAGACAGGCTTGCTGATGCATGATGGAGAAAAAAAACAATGATAAAATCACAATGAGAAGTGCTTCTATTTAGTGTTCATTTTTCAAAGTTCAATTCAGTAAGTGATCCTGTGTTCACAAAACTATCATTCTGTATCACGGTTCCAAATTCAAACACACTTTCAATGACTAATGGTTCTATATCAGAAGATCTACCAGGAGGTATTACAGTGGTCTTGTTAAAACATGGTAGAGTTTCTAGCATACAGCATCCACTAAAGTCCAGAATTTTAGTTTCGGTCTTGTCCACTTAACAGTTTCAATATGCTTAATATAGGTAACCCCCCCCTTCCCCATGCTGGACTGAGAGCTTTGCCGTGTTTCTGGTAGCCTATGAACGTGTGTGTTAGTTGTTCAGTCATGTTCAACTCTGTGATCCCATGGATTATAGCCTGCCAGACTGCTCTGTCCATGGAATTCTCCAGGAAAGTTAACCTGTTGGGTGATCTTTTCTGACCAGCTGGCTAAATGTTTATGAAATAGAATTGAGAAACCATTGTTGGTAGGTTTGTGCCCGCAGGTACGCTAGCTTCACAGGGAGAGAATATATGTTTTCTATCCCCTAACCTGAGTCCAGATGTCCCTAAGTACAGCAATGGCCCAGCCTCTTAACCTGTCTAGTCATCTTACAAGTGTGTCAGGAGAGCATCAAGCAAAAGATTACCAAGCACCATCTCTTGTCCCAAGTCTATGCCCGACTAGAGGATGAATGTCCTGTTATATCATTTTTTAATTTCTTAATTATAGAAGCTAGTCAATTTAGAAGTGTGACTACTTAGCATGAAGAACACATCTTCGATTGTGTGTCCCTAGGAGTTAGGTCGCTTGTCCTTCTGACTGCCTAACCCGTGGCTTAGGACAAGTGCGTCACCTTGACATTGACTCCTGCACGGTTCCTCTGAGTGCTTTTAGTTATCCAAAAGATCCCAGTGATTTCTTGCTGGATCTTTTGTCTCCTCCTTGTCACCAGGGGTGTGGTGGTATATATCACATATTCAGGCTGACTCTGCAATGTGAAAAGAGAAAGTTCCTGGTTCTGGTCAAGAACATCTTAGAACTGCCCTCGTGGTGGTTTCTCTTTGGACGCTGCCATCGTAATCCAACAAAAGAGAGAAAGATGGGCCAACCTGCCATCAAGAACAGCATCATCTTCCATTTCAGGGACATCCTTGGATTGATAATTACACTAAGAACAGCAGTTCATGTTGTTGTTTAGTAGTACCTGTTCAATGCCAGGTTCAGAGTCAAGCATTTTACATGTATTAACTGGTTTATTCTTCACATAACACATAGGACCGTTATCCCTAAGAGAGGTCACACAGCTGGAAGTGGCAGATCCTGGATTCAGACCTAGGCAGTTGGCTTCTAGAAACATCATTTTGTCTGAGTGCCTAGGGGAGATAAGGCTCCCGAGGAGTAATGAACACAAACCAAAATCTCCAGAGTCAAAGGTGTAAATAAAACGGCAGGGGGTTATTTTATAGTGGAGTGATCAGACTACTTATGCCTACTACCCAGGATTCTGGAATAACTCTTTGGAAGGGTATTATTTTAGGCAATCCAAATGATATTTGGAAAGCAATAGGAGGAAAAGCAGGTCGACTTCTTCCTGTTATGAGGACTCTTTTCTTTCCAAGGCAATTGGAAGTTGAACCATCCACTTTGGACTCTTTCAGAACATTTTATTTTACCATGACAATCCAAGGGGAATGCCAGGAGGGATCATAGAAAACAAGAATTCTTTTAGTTGACCCCTGCAGTGTGGCAGGAGGTACAAATTAATTCCTTTGTTGGGTCAATAGGATAGTCACTTGGAATTCATCAGCAGTAGGTAATCCATTTTGTCTGGAACACTTGCTTGCAGGTTGCTAGGGAACTAAGCTCATTACCCAGCCCTGGCTCTTAGAGCCGAAGCCTGCTGGCTCTACCCATAGGTTTGGGCCTGACCCACTGGGAGTGAATTGGGGTGGTATGGGGATTGTGACCTCAACTCATCCTCCAAAAGGTACAGTACAGTAACGGTCTGAGGATGGGGTGCTTGGAGAAGCAGATGCCTTTGTTCTCTGTGTTTCTTCCATCATTTATCCAACTCACGCTGGTTTTGATTTTTTAAGTAATAAATTCAGTCTCCTTTATTAAGCACTAATTTATGAAGGCTTTCTAGATGCACCAACATTAATACTAAAACCATACAAATGCAACCAAATGAAACACATTGCCATCCATTTTGAAATACTTCCATGATCTAATTCACTAGGAGTTTTGTTCTTTGTGGGGTTTTTTTCTTTTTCTTGCCTTTTTTTTTTTTTTAATTTATTTTACTTTTAACTTTTACAGAGTTCTGTTGTTTACAAATATGTATGATCCCAGATTAGTCATATGTCTATCCCCCCTCCCATCCCACCCCTCCAGGCTGTCTCACAGCACCCCTGCAGGATCCCATTTTCTCACAGAGCAATGACAGTAGCTATTTTCTTCACATATGATAGTACAGGTTTTCATGCTACTTCCTTTACACCTCCCACCCCTTTGTGGAGAGTTGATTGGCGATACAGGAACTATTTCTTAATGTGTAGAAATTGAAAGGGAACATAACATGCGAGTACAAGTCGGTTCACTGGAAGAAAACTTGAAAATAAAATCTAGCTTGAAAAATAATCATTCTAAATGCAGGTGTGATTTGCTTATCTTGCAAAAGCCAACTACTTTCATTAAATGCATATAAAAGAATTCACTGGGAAAAAACCCCCCTGGGTTGGCAAGACCCATTTGGATTGCTGGGTGGAGTGGCTGAGGGGTGGAGGTACTGGGCACAGTTACTGAAACCTGAAGTGTTAGAAACAGTAACTCAGAAGGAGCAGTCCAGGGAGAGGAAGATCCAGGGAGCACATCCCATCAGTCAGGGAGGACGTGTTCTGCCAGTATTTTCCCAGTACCTAGGTATGTCTTCTGCTTCATACCAGGTATGCCAGAGATGGAAAAAGACACAGCGCCTGTTTCTAGTCTGTCTAGGAAGGTAAGATTAGCCAGAACAGATGAAACAGTCTGTGTCAAAATGAGTGAGGCAGAAATGAGCTCTGAAGGTCAGAGAAAGAAGTGCTGTGGGTGGAGGATGGGGGCAGGGGGGCTATTCCTATAGGTGGGAGGAACACCCATAGGAAGGACTTTGTCATAGGAGTAAGAACCCTGGGTCCTATCTATCTTTGAGGAGCACAGAGAAAGAGCCTATTAGAATCCTTGGGATTGGCCAAAATTGCAGTCCCGTTACTGTGTGACAAGGAAGAAACCCTGTCTGAGATGGTTCTGCCTGTTTGCGTAGTTCAGATCCTTCCATCCAGGCGCCTGTCTCCATGCTGATCTCCGTAGCTTTAAACCACATCAGCCTAGAGGGTGGGGTGGATCAGCCCATCTCCGTGGGAACTGAAGAGAGCCCATATCCTCCTCACTGCATAAACACAGGAAGTCAGTATCTTGTGGATGCCACTGGAAGAAACAAACGCAGTCCTTCCAAAAACTTAAAATGATAGATGGATGCTTCCAGCTCAAAAACCATGTGATTCTCGTAGCCACATTCCCTGAAGGGCAGCTTCTCTTGAGCTCTTTGAGCTCCTCCTCAATTCCTGGATCTTGAAGACACTAATTTCAGCCCCCAAATGCATACATTCAGATGCTCCTTCCTCCTCTGTAGGAAATAGTCTAATACTTTTAAGGATTATGAGCAAAAATCCCATTTGATCCAAATAGACATTTTTGCAGGAGCAAAAAAGTATTAAGCTGGAGGGCTTTGTCAAAATCTACATAAATTGCTCAAAGGTAATGATGTGAAACTTAAAATCTCAGCTTCCATAAGAAGGGACATTTAGATTTCATCAGTAAGAAAAGACAAGAGGAAAGAAGTGTGAGCAGCTGGACAAAACTGGAAAGAAACAGAGAAAATTGCAAAAAATAAGAAGTGAGGGAAAATGTCTCCTTTTGGAAGATGATTATGCTTTGAAAGATCTGAATGCATTTCTTTGATCTTTAAATCTATGAAAAATGTCACTATGATGTATGGAAATACTTGATTTCAAAAGTTGAGGGACTGGCCATGGCTTACCAAAGTGTGGCAAACAGTTCACGCCCAAGGGAACAGAACGAACAAGTTTAATTGCTGTTGTGATATTTAAGGAGAATAAAGGAATGCTTTTTAAGAGAAAGGGCACCTTTAAGAGCTAAGACCTCAACTAGGGCTTCACTGGTAGCTCAGTGGTAAAGAGTTCACCTGCCAATGCAGAAGACATGGGTTCAATCCCTGATCTGGGAAGATCCCACATGCTGCAGAGCAGCTAGGCCCGTGAGCCACAGCTGTGGAGCTTGTGCTCTAGAGCCTCGGAGACGCAACTATGGAGCCTGTGTGCCCTAGAGCCCGAGTTCCACAATGAGAGAAGTCACTGCAACGAGAAGCCTGCTCATGTCAACTAGAGAGTAGCCCCCACTCCCTGCAACTAGAGAAGAGCCTGTGGCAGCAGTGAAAATCCAGAATAGCCAAAAATAAAATAAAATAAATTAATAATAATAAAAAAAAAGAACTAAGACCTCAACCAGAAGAGCTGGTGACTAAAAAGAAGGAAACACAGACCAGAGGTGCAACTCATTCCTAGAAAGAGCTATGCAGCAGTAACTACATTTGTATAAAGACCCATTATTTAGAGATAAATGCATAGGTGATAAAGCTATAAAGAAAAACAGTTTAAAGCAATAAGTACCAGGAAAGCCTACCTGGTGATTAGCCTTGGTGGGGAGTAGAGAAGGGACTGCAATCAGAGTTAAAGCAGCTTCTGAGGAACAGAAGCCACGTCCTGTCCCGGGTGGCTCAGTGAATAAAGAATCCACCTGTAATGCAGGAGACACAGGTTTGATCCCTGGGCCAGGAAGATCCCCTGGAGAAAAAATAATGGCAACCCACTCCAGCATTCTTGCCTGGGAAATCCCACGGACAGAGGAGCCTGGAAGGCTATAGTCCATGGGGTCCCAAAGAATCGGACATAACTAAGCATGTACAACACACACACACACACACAACAGACACACACACACACACACATCATGACTACTAGGAAGTTTGTTTTGATTATTCTTTGAAACATGTATTTTATATATTCCTCTATAGGTATATTATATAATAAAGGGAGAGGAGAACAAGATAATGCAAGTATCCAAACTGCCATGGATATTATCATCTTCAATTATGATATCCCCTCAAAAAAATTCTCACTGTAGTGAAAACCAAGCTTGAAGACAATGTCTGCATATCATTATTTTGCCACCAAAGTCTCGATTTTCCTGTTTTCTTTGGCAGAGAAGTCTGTCTCAAGGACAGGAAGTGTGACCACTGGTCCCATGGTCTGTTTAACTCAAAGGATAAAACATAGGCCCCATCTCCTTCCCAAAGACCAAGGCCAAGAGGGGGCTGAAGTCTCAGGGTTATCCACAGAAACACCAGCCCATCTCCAGTCCAACCTGGGACCTCCCCCTTCAAAGGCTGGGAACTCTTAGGGAGTAGCCCAGCCCAGCCTCACCCTTTCAGCACACAGCTCTGATAAGAGGAGAAATCTCTCCTAGTCTCTATTGCTTTGGCGTTTCTTTGGTGTTTGCATTTTAAAATCCTGTTTTATGGATTTTAAAGAAGCCAAGACGATGTCCTCAAGCGTTTCATTTGGTGACATATTATGAAAATCATAGACATCTTTTCATCTTCCATTTACAAAATTATGTTCTAAATGACCCGCTTTGTAGTTACATGAATCATACATGGCCTCTCCAGATCCTGACATATGCTCTCTGGGGGATACGTGCCTCCTTCCCTTGTACCCTCCATCAGTGGAAAATAGCCTTTCTTGCTGCCGTCTCCAGCAGCCCGAGATCTATAGAATCTTTTCTATAAGCCCAAAATAATAGCAGCTGACGTTTTTACAGCATTTACCATGTACCATTTGTAAAGCACTTGACATATTTTGATGAATATAATCCTCGCATGGGCCTTATAAGGTAGGCGTGTCCTGACACCCAGGGAGGTAGAGTGCCTTCTCCTCAATCACAGAACTGATAAGCAGTAGAACTGGGATCTGGACATGGGCAGTGTTCACCCTGCGGTCCTGATGCTCACCATCCTGCGCTGCCTCAGGTAACACCCTAACCACTCTGCAGTGGGACTCTTACCACCAGCTTTATCATCCCCCCATTTTATGGATAGGCATACCGAGGTTTGGAATTTCATTTCACGAAGGGTGGGCAATGGGAACAATGAAGAGCTTCTTTGTCCATTGTCCCCACACCCACTCCTTCATCTGTATCCCCCTGCCCCCCACCACCCTACAGCTGCCCGTGAAATGGGAAGTCTTCTCGTTTTCCTGGTCCCAGGGTGAGTGGCTGCTGGAGCAGAAGGAAAGAGCAGATTCGAGAATGAGAGCATGAGCAAGCCCGTACATGTGTTCCTAATTGCTTAAACATCATGGAAAGGAGTTTGTCTTACTATGGTTTTTTTTGGTGGGAAAACTCTTCGTACAATGCTGGCTGACTCCTGAGCCTTAAAGTAAACAACTACATCATCCTGCACAGAGTCAGGAAAAAGGAAACCGTAAGAAAATATCAAACCCCTCCAGCTCACTCTCTCTCTTTTTTAAAAAATGTAAGTGAAGGAAATGACGTTTAGGGGGATCTGCTGGGGTCCTTGTAACAGAAGACTCCATGACTAACAGCCCCCCTCTCAACCTGTGTGTTTGAGTCAATGTTTCCTACACCACACTTTCTTCCCAGAGCGCTTGCTGTGATGTCAGGAAGAAAGTTCCCTCAGAAACTATGGCTCAGAGACTCTGTAACCCCCTTAGAAAGCTCAGCTGCCTCCCGTCAGGGAGTGGTGAAGAGTCCCCCCCTGCAGAGCAGCTGGCTGGCTGCGTGGGGGGACGGAGCAGACAGCTCTTTGTGGTCTTCGAATCCTGGGGGTGGAACGTGAATGTGTACCTCTGGCTCCATCATCGAGGAACATGCACAATATCCTTGCCACTGAGAATATAGCTCTGGAGAACCTTCCAGCTAAAGACACAGTCAGGAGCACCAACAGACCCGAGGAGAGAATGCTGGTGCTCTAGCATAAACCTCCTTGTCAGTGGCTGGATCCTTTAAGCCCACCCTGGGCTCTCTGGAAGGTCTTCCTGGTCACCTGTCTGACTTGAGCTTCCCACGGCATCCCAGAATCACTCAGGGCAGTGGTGTTTAACAGTGAGGGTGACCAGAAGGACAGAAGATGCCATTATCCAAACCACCCGTGGGTGTTTCTGACCATGCATCTCCCCCACCCCCAAAGACTGTGAAATGCTATTCCTTCTCCTCCATCACTACTGCTCCTGAAACGCCATTGCATCTTTCAGAGGTGACTGGGGATGCAGAAGATTTAAAGCCTCTGCCTTTAAGATTGTCAGAAAGAATGTCTCCTAGAGTTGCTGCTATAGTAAGTAGCGCTTTCCTGTAGCAAGCTGTAACTATGTCCCAACCAAAAGAAATTACCCACTTAAATGAATTTTCCCGCTTTCCCCTCCCAATCCACGACTTGTTTCTACTGATCCCACATGATGCGGGATAGTCTTCCTGCTCTCCAAACCCTAGGATCCTTGCTCTCTTTGTCATCCAGAGATGAAGTTTCTTTTTCCTGAGAGTAGTCGTTATCATTCTGTGTGTCTTTTTATGCTAGGTAGGAATTTCTCTGAGGTGTCTCTTGCATTTGCCCTAGCATTCACTACCCACAGAGCATCCTGTTCTTATTCAGCTTTCTGGTGATGTAGCAAGCTCCCTGTGTAGGGATGCATATTTCAGTAGATTTCCCTTAAACACTATTTTGAATAGGAATAGGAACAACAGGCTTTAGTGAGGTAGCCATTTTGATTTTTCTTAGAAATGAGCCACTCCTGGAAGGAGTTTCACAAACACAACTGCAGAGCTCACCCACTTTGGCCACCCTCTTCTGGGGCTTGGGACGCCATCTATGGCCTGTAAAATTAAATGTCCTCTTTTGGAGATCAGTCAGCTCTTCAGCCTCACTACCCGCTTTCTGGATACTGCCAGGCGCATCCCTGCCTTCCTGCCTGTTTCCCAAGCTTGGACTGAGGCGGCCCCCGCTTCTGTGGTTGACCAGATCTCCTGCTGCTGCTCTCACATCCCACTCTTCTGTGAAAACCCTTCAGTTCATTTGAGCTCCGTTAGTGTTTGTTAATGACTCTTCTCACTTGGCACCCAGGATAGACAACATGCCTAGCTCTTAAATTTGTATGCATGCACAACTAGCCTCTCAAGCTGACTATAAACATGTGAAGGCTAACACAAAGGCTTTTCTCCTGGTGTGTGCCCATCCACACGTGTGTGTGTGTGTGTGCGTGTGTGCATTTGCACGCATGTGCATGTGTGCATAGGAGAAGCCCACTCTGGAGAGTAAGTGCTCAGGAAAGCCTGCTGTGGCGGGAATGGAAGTGACGGTTAGTGTGATTACACCCAGCAGGAAGCGTGGGGAGCTAGACTCAGCCAACTTAACAGGGTGTCACAGCTAATCCATCATTCTCCTTGTTAAAGCATACAGCTGTAGAATCCTGAACAGGATTCTATTCTATACCAACCACATTGCTCCTCGCAAATCCTACTAATTGAAATTAGCATGAGAGAGAATCCAGACTTTTTTTTTTAACCACCTCTCACCTTAGACCTGGAGAAGGAAATGGCAACCCACTCCTGTGTTCTTGTCTGGAGAATTCTATGGACAGTACAGTCCATGAGGTCACAGAGAGTTGGATACACCTGAGCAACTAATGCTTCACCTTAGACACACTCATCTCTCAGCCCCTTAGACACAGGGCATCTCATTTTGAACAAGCATTTGGTTTTCAGAGACCTATTTTGTCTGGTTTATTGTGTGTGTGTGTGTGTGTGTGCCACAACTAAGACCAGATGCAGCCAAATAAATATTTTCTAAAATGCAGGAATTTGTACATAGGTCATGTGTAAATCCTTCACCATTTTATATAAGGGACTTGAGCATCGGCTGGTTTGGCGACCTGTGAGGTCCTAGAGCCTGTCCCTTTGGAGACTATGGTAGGGCCTGTAAAATTAAATGTCCTCTTTTGGAGATCAGTCAGCTCTTCAGCCTCACTACCCGCTTTCTGGATACTGCCAGGCGCATCCCTGCCTTCCTGCCTGTTTCCCAAGCTTGGACTGAGGCGGCCCCCGCTTCTGTGGTTGACCAGATCTCCTGCTGCTGCTCTCACATCCCACTCTTCTGTGAAAACCCTTCAGTTCATTTGAGCTCCGTTAGTGTTTGTTAATGACTCTTCTCACTTGGCACCCAGGATAGACAACATGCCTAGCTCTTAAATTTGTATGCATGCACAACTAGCCTCTCAAGCTGACTATAAACATGTGAAGGCTAACACAAAGGCTTTTCTCCTGGTGTGTGCCCATCCACACGTGTGTGTGTGTGTGTGCGTGTGTGCATTTGCACGCATGTGCATGTGTGCATAGGAGAAGCCCACTCTGGAGAGTAAGTGCTCAGGAAAGCCTGCTGTGGCGGGAATGGAAGTGACGGTTAGTGTGATTACACCCAGCAGGAAGCGTGGGGAGCTAGACTCAGCCAACTTAACAGGGTGTCACAGCTAATCCATCATTCTCCTTGTTAAAGCATACAGCTGTAGAATCCTGAACAGGATTCTATTCTATACCAACCACATTGCTCCTCGCAAATCCTACTAATTGAAATTAGCATGAGAGAGAATCCAGACTTTTTTTTTTAACCACCTCTCACCTTAGACCTGGAGAAGGAAATGGCAACCCACTCCTGTGTTCTTGTCTGGAGAATTCTATGGACAGTACAGTCCATGAGGTCACAGAGAGTTGGATACACCTGAGCAACTAATGCTTCACCTTAGACACACTCATCTCTCAGCCCCTTAGACACAGGGCATCTCATTTTGAACAAGCATTTGGTTTTCAGAGACCTATTTTGTCTGGTTTATTGTGTGTGTGTGTGTGTGTGTGCCACAACTAAGACCAGATGCAGCCAAATAAATATTTTCTAAAATGCAGGAATTTGTACATAGGTCATGTGTAAATCCTTCACCATTTTATATAAGGGACTTGAGCATCGGCTGGTTTGGCGACCTGTGAGGTCCTAGAGCCTGTCCCTTTGGAGACTATGGTAGGGCTTCCGGGAGCACGAGGTGGTGGTATGCATGGCCTCTAGCACAGTGCCTGGCAGGCAGCACACAAGTAGCTCTCAGATTGCTTCTCGGGGTCCTTTGTGCATCATCGCTTCACTTTATCTTCACAGAACCCATGAGATAGGCCGGGTGCTAGTGTGTTTTCCTCTGGTAGATGAGGAAACAGGGACAGGTCAGTGAGAGGAATCGCCCAGGGGCCTGTGATTCTTGAAGAGCCAGGACTGGCTCTGAGGCCTGCCGGCCCGCTCCGGCCCCACTGCTTCTCCTCCTGGCAGCATTCCTTGCGGGGGCAGGAGGAGAGAGGGCCGCCTCTGTCTACAGGAGGAACTCAGGCCCCTAGCTTCTGCTGAGGAAACTACCACTTGTCTCTAAAAGGGAACCTTGAGTGCGTGTCAGGGGTCTCACCCTCATTATGGTCAGACTACCTCCTCACCCCTAGCCTTCCAGAACCTTCATCTCTGCTTGTGGCCAGCAGTAGGATTCATGAAAGGTTAAAATATCATGTATTTGTCTTGCATCCCTGTTATCCCAGAAAATTCCAGGATGACTTGCGAGATTTTGTGAGCTCTGCAGAAAAACACCCAGGCAGTGACAGGCACTGATGCTCAAAGGCAGACTGGCTAAGCAAAGGGTGATTTTTGAAAAGCCCTGTAACCCTAGAAGCTCCTAATCAGGAGGCAGAGAGAAAGGGATGAAGCGTTTTAATCCTCTACAGTCTCCTCATTAAGTGACTCTCATTAGTCATGGGTAAAGTTTCTCTCCTGAGGTGTGTGCTTTTCGGGATATTAATGAAATTTCAGATTTCCCAGCTCAGGCTTCCACCTCTGCGGCCTGCCGGTGTTTTCAGCAGTGAGAAAGGAACTCTTTGCCAAGAATTCGTCATGTAATGAAAACAGGAAAGTATGGAAAATGAAGCAGTTTTATCATCAGTGCTGCTGCAAAAGGTCACGGTTTCATTTATAGAACTGGAACCATCCAGCTGGAAGAGAAAGGCCTGCTCTTGTCTCCAGGCGGCATAAAGGGTGTAAGAAGCAAGAATCGCATGGCCTCCACTCCAGTGCAATGGCGAGAGGTCAACCTGTAGTATTTCCAGAGATCAGTCATTTCTGGAAAGATTATACAGGAGAAAAGGTGAACCAAACATTCATTGTGGACTTGGCAGATGATTTTTAGCGACAGGAATGGCCACATGTCACCACGTTGGCATTCAAGGGGCAAGATGGAGGAGGTCAGGCAGCCATGGCTCCTCGTTGCTTTTATTAGGTGTGGTGGTGGGTAGTCCCCCCAGTATCCTCGGTCACCCCAAGCAGAACCCTGTGCCGTGTGTTATGAGCACCGTCAGACACGGCCCTGCTGTCCGAGTGGATTAGTGCATCACCCTTATGGCAGGGGCCTCAGTGCTAGTGTGCAGGCCTCTCCCAGGAAGCTGCTTAAATGGCAGATGGTAGGCCCCCTACCCAGAGATTTAGGTTACTCAGATCAGCATTTTTTAATGCCAGTCAGTTGCTGACGGCACTTTAAGAAACACTGCCTGCATCACCACCTACTTTTAGAGGAGCTGGCTTTAAAAAAGTAACCCCTAAGTGACTGCCCTAGGCACTGTCCTAGATCTGTTGGGATTTGCAAAATATTCCTATGCTGTGAGCCTTATCCTTCAGAAGAGTATATTGGGAATGAAGTAGGCAGTGCAGGATTTGGCAAAATTAGATACTGGACGATTGTTGGGGTCTCAAGAGGGCTGGAGAGTCGGGCTCTGCTGGATAGAGAAGGTGGGGCTTTGCCAGGCCTGAAGGTGAGTCCAAGGTGGGAAGAGGGCATGAAGCGTTTTAATCCTCTACAGTCTCCTCATTAAGTGACTCTCATTAGTCATGGGTAAAGTTTCTCTCCTGAGGTGTGTGCTTTTCGGGATATTAATGAAATTTCAGATTTCCCAGCTCAGGCTTCCACCTCTGCGGCCTGCCGGTGTTTTCAGCAGTGAGAAAGGAACTCTTTGCCAAGAATTCGTCATGTAATGAAAACAGGAAAGTATGGAAAATGAAGCAGTTTTATCATCAGTGCTGCTGCAAAAGGTCACGGTTTCATTTATAGAACTGGAACCATCCAGCTGGAAGAGAAAGGCCTGCTCTTGTCTCCAGGCGGCATAAAGGGTGTAAGAAGCAAGAATCGCATGGCCTCCACTCCAGTGCAATGGCGAGAGGTCAACCTGTAGTATTTCCAGAGATCAGTCATTTCTGGAAAGATTATACAGGAGAAAAGGTGAACCAAACATTCATTGTGGACTTGGCAGATGATTTTTAGCGACAGGAATGGCCACATGTCACCACGTTGGCATTCAAGGGGCAAGATGGAGGAGGTCAGGCAGCCATGGCTCCTCGTTGCTTTTATTAGGTGTGGTGGTGGGTAGTCCCCCCAGTATCCTCGGTCACCCCAAGCAGAACCCTGTGCCGTGTGTTATGAGCACCGTCAGACACGGCCCTGCTGTCCGAGTGGATTAGTGCATCACCCTTATGGCAGGGGCCTCAGTGCTAGTGTGCAGGCCTCTCCCAGGAAGCTGCTTAAATGGCAGATGGTAGGCCCCCTACCCAGAGATTTAGGTTACTCAGATCAGCATTTTTTAATGCCAGTCAGTTGCTGACGGCACTTTAAGAAACACTGCCTGCATCACCACCTACTTTTAGAGGAGCTGGCTTTAAAAAAGTAACCCCTAAGTGACTGCCCTAGGCACTGTCCTAGATCTGTTGGGATTTGCAAAATATTCCTATGCTGTGAGCCTTATCCTTCAGAAGAGTATATTGGGAATGAAGTAGGCAGTGCAGGATTTGGCAAAATTAGATACTGGACGATTGTTGGGGTCTCAAGAGGGCTGGAGAGTCGGGCTCTGCTGGATAGAGAAGGTGGGGCTTTGCCAGGCCTGAAGGGCTGTAGGATTCACACTGATGGGTCAGAGGGAAAGAGGGCATGTCTGATGCAGGGCTCCCAGTGTGTAGGAAGCCTTGAGCTTGCTACTTCACCAGCCTGAAAGCCTGTGTCTCCATTTTGAGAACGTCGCAGACTCATAGGCCGTTGGCCAAGGTTCCCTGAAGTGTGGTGTCAGTGAGCCTGGGACAGGCACCAGGGCTGGGCAGGGGCCCAGCCCACCGTTAGCAGGTGAGGACTTAGCTCAGATCACGCTGGAAGTGACACCACTCCAAGGTTTTAGGGATTTTGCCCCAAAACTGAGGGTATCTTGGATCACCATAGACCGTGGTCTATGAGCGTTCAGAACCTCCGTATTTATACCTTGATGTTGATTGTAGCGTGTGCTCTATATTTTGAAGCATTCAGTTCTATGTGATCCTGAGGTGGGACTTAAGGGATTGTCACCTTTTTTAAACGATAAGAGAACACGTGGGTTGTTATTGAAGTTCTCACAGAGATATGGGGTGGAGTAGAGTTTCTTGTGCAGCTCTGGACCCCAGATGAGTTCAGGTACACTGAGAAAAGTTGCATGAGAGGACCAGAGCTCTTGGAGGCAGTTTTCAGTCGCAGTCTCTCTAAATATATATATGTATGTGTGTGTGTATATATATGTATATACATATATACACATATGTATAATTTCCTGTCTCATTGGCCATCAAGATCCATCTAAAATGTCTCTTTCTTCACAGCTGTGTGACCCAGAAACTGCCCCCTGACTCCCATCCATCTAAACAAAGTCTAATTTCTTCATCCTTTCTCTTCCTAAGACTGTTTTTCTATGGTACTATGTCCCCTCTGCTTCTATATATGGTCATTATGTCTGTGACAGTGTTTCCCACTATGCTAGACTATAAAAACCTTGAGGTAAGGAGTTAGGTGGTAGTCACACTTTTTTCTTTTTCTTTTTTCCTCTACTTTGGCTCTAAGGATCATAATGGATACAAATACTTGTCTTCCATTTAGTAGCACCTCAGTGTGAACTTATGGATTGATTTCAGTCTGCCTAATCATAAAAATTACCATACTTACGTTGATCGATTCCGTTTTCTATGGCTATGCAACAAACCACCTCAAAACTCAGTGGCTTTTAAAACAAAAATGAATGATTTCTCTTATTTTGTGGGTCAGGAACTCGGGAAGCTGAGCTAGGTGGCTTTCTTGCTTCATGTGGCATCAGTTGGTGTCCCTTGCTTGGCTGCATTCAACTGGTGGCTGGGCTGGGCTGGAAGTTCCTAGGAGGCTTCAGCCATACACCTGGTGCTTATCCGCCAGTGACTGAGCCCTAGCGTCTCTCCAGCCTGGTGGCTGGCTGCCCCAGAGAGCTCCAGAGGCTGCCAGGCCTCTTAAAAAGTAGACCCAGAACTGGCCAAGGTTAGCATCACTTCTGTGCATCTAGTGGGTCAGAGAAAACCCCAAGGCCAGTCTGGGCTTAAAGGAGGGAAGCGGATTCTATTTTCTTGGTGGAGGAGCATGCCCATCAGGAAGTGGGTACTGATGGGCTGCCTTTGGATATCATCAACCACAGTCATAAGGGCAACTAGTATGGCGCTTTCACCTTTGTCAGGCACTGGGATAAGTATCTTTATGCATTTTATCACTTAATACTCACACAGGTCTGTGGAGAAGGTGCTGTTACCCTTTCCTTTTCATATGAAATGAAAACTGAGGCTTGAAAAAATTAAGTAACTTCCCCAAAGGGACACAGCACTCCTTTGAGAGAAGTGGACTTGAGACAAGGTAGTCTAATTTCGAACCCTCTTCTTGGCAAAGAGACAACTTGATGGAAGTTGTCAACAAGCTCTGAATTCTTTTAGAATAAACTATATCCAGGAAACAGGAATGAAACATACAAGATAAGGAGAAACTCATATGCCAGTAAGTAGTAACATGTTAAACAGGATGGGCCATTTAGTAAATCATGGAGGAGTTTGGTAAAGGGGGAAGCGCAGCAGTCTGGAAAGCGGCGGGTGGGAGCTAAGTTCTTTGGATGAGCTGCTGGTCCTTAGGAATGTTGGGCAGTTTGGATGACCTGATAGGTTGGTAGTTTCACACTTTTTCTTTTCTTTTTCCTCTACTTTGGCTCTAAGGATCATAATGGATACAAATACTTGTCTTCCATTTAGTAGCACCTCAGTGTGAACTTATGGATTGATTTCAGTCTGCCTAATCATAAAAATTACCATACTTACGTTGATCGATTCCGTTTTCTATGGCTATGCAACAAACCACCTCAAAACTCAGTGGCTTTTAAAACAAAAATGAATGATTTCTCTTATTTTGTGGGTCAGGAACTCGGGAAGCTGAGCTAGGTGGCTTTCTTGCTTCATGTGGCATCAGTTGGTGTCCCTTGCTTGGCTGCATTCAACTGGTGGCTGGGCTGGGCTGGAAGTTCCTAGGAGGCTTCAGCCATACACCTGGTGCTTATCCGCCAGTGACTGAGCCCTAGCGTCTCTCCAGCCTGGTGGCTGGCTGCCCCAGAGAGCTCCAGAGGCTGCCAGGCCTCTTAAAAAGTAGACCCAGAACTGGCCAAGGTTAGCATCACTTCTGTGCATCTAGTGGGTCAGAGAAAACCCCAAGGCCAGTCTGGGCTTAAAGGAGGGAAGCGGATTCTATTTTCTTGGTGGAGGAGCATGCCCATCAGGGAAGTGGGTACTGATGGGCTGCCTTTGGATATCATCAACCACAGTCATAAGGGCAACTAGTATGGCGCTTTCACCTTTGTCAGGCACTGGGATAAGTATCTTTATGCATTTTATCACTTAATACTCACACAGGTCTGTGGAGAAGGTGCTGTTACCCTTTCCTTTTCATATGAAATGAAAACTGAGGCTTGAAAAAATTAAGTAACTTCCCCAAAGGGACACAGCACTCCTTTGAGAGAAGTGGACTTGAGACAAGGTAGTCTAATTTCGAACCCTCTTCTTGGCAAAGAGACAACTTGATGGAAGTTGTCAACAAGCTCTGAATTCTTTTAGAATAAACTATATCCAGGAAACAGGAATGAAACATACAAGATAAGGAGAAACTCATATGCCAGTAAGTAGTAACATGTTAAACAGGATGGGCCATTTAGTAAATCATGGAGGAGTTTGGTAAAGGGGGAAGCGCAGCAGTCTGGAAAGCGGCGGGTGGGAGCTAAGTTCTTTGGATGAGCTGCTGGTCCTTAGGAATGTTGGGCAGAACTAGGAAACAGCATGAACCCTAGAAGGGAGGCTGGAAGAGACTGATGCTGACCAATGAATCCAGCCTATGGAGAATAGGCTGGGTCCTGACCCCACAGGGCTGGGAGGGCCAACCAAGGAGTTCAGATTTCCTAAGGCAGCCTAGAAAGGTCCTCATGATATGTATGAATCATCAGATTTTATAGCTGGAGAGAATCCCTCCAGGCTGTTCCTTGACAGCTGGGGCTATGATTTGTCCATTTCTGCTTATCCTAGAGGAACCCCAGTGCCAGGCAGAGAAGCTCACTCAGTTATTAGACATAAAAGAATGTGCCTCAGAGGACTTCTGTCCAACTTGCATGTTTGGAGATGGGGAAATCTTAAGTTCAAAAACCAAGTAATTTGCCCCATGTGGTAAAGCCAAGACCACAGCAGAATTCCTCTGAATTCCAGGGTGCTTGGCAGCCTAGATGGAGGGTAAGAGTTTGGACTCTGGAGTCAGACTGCTTTGTTTCTGATGAACTTAATACCCTAGGGGAAGTTTCTTCACCTCTCCATGCTGCAGTTTTCTTCCCTGGAAAAGTGGAGCTGTAGAGGTAAGGTGTAGATGGAGTAACTTGGACAAAGCACTGAGAACAGCACTAGCTGTGGGGAGTGTTAAGTGTACGATGGTAGTTATTGGGGGTTTTCCCAGCTGCTCTCTGCCCGTGTGGCTGTGCTTAAGTATCTGGCATTATGTTCCTCCTTGGTCAGTGTGTCTCCTGTTGAAGGCCTTAGTTTTGAGCACATTACAGATTTCTGGGAGCACTCCATCAAATGTCAAAAAGTAGCAGAACTGCAGTTTCCTCTCCAGCAGACCTCCCTCAGTCTTTCCCACATCTGAAGGGGCCCTGCCATAGCTCAGTCTCATAACCCATGGCCTTGGGAGCACCCGGAGGCCCTGGGCTGTGAGAGGCAGCCTAGCCAGAATCCAGACCAAGATTCCCATCCAGACTCAGCTACCTAACCATAGGGGGTCTCTTGGCGTGTGAGCTGCGAACTGGTCTGACATACCTTGGAGGGCTGTTGGGAAGATCAGAGACATTGTTCTAGCATAGTTCCAGGCACACAGCAGGAACTAACAGCCACTTAACTTATTCTTGGCTTAATTCATTCAAGGCTGTTCCTTGACAGCTGGGGCTGTGACTTACCTGTTTCTCCTTATCCTGGAGAAACCGAGGGCCAGGCAGAGAAGCTCACTCAATTAACCTGAAACTTTGGGGAGTGCTCTCTCATTGGCACACACATTGCCTGGACGTTTGAGTGACCACATAATGGCACTACTCTGTGTATTCTCTGCAGGTCTTGGTTCTGGAAAGGGGACCGTGAATCTGGATTTTACCCAGTTATTCTCAGAAGCAGCCTGTGTTCACCTGAGTTGTCCTTCGACAGCCAAAGGTCTCACCTGTCCTCTTGCATCAGACAGGGTTTTCTTTCCTCTGACTCAGGAAACAGGCCAACCCCTGATCTCAGGGCTTATAAGCGAGAGTGCTCACAGCTCCATCAGTCAGCCCTTCCAGGTCCCCGCCCACCAGCAGGCCTGTTCACACCTCACAAGCCCACACTTGAGGACTTCTGTAGTGCTTCTGTAAAAACAGCAAAGTTGAAGCTGAGCAGAAAGCCCAGGGACCTCACTGTGGCCCTAAGGACGCTTGAGCTCCTTTCTCGCATCCAGAACAAATGAGGTCCAGATCTCCCAGGTGGCAGGAAGCAGAGAGGTATCAAGGGCCATGGTTCAGTACAAGTCTGCACGCCTCTCACTGAGGCTTCCTTTAGAAAGAGGAGGACTAACCTGAGAAGTGCCCTCTTGACTCCTCAGGGCTGCCGCAGGAATTCCTCCTTGAACCAGGTGTCGAATGGATCATCCTATAGTTCTCTAATGAGCACCAACTCAACTTGCCTTTGAGACAGTGATGTTGGAGACAGTGTGGTAACAGGACCTTTGATCTTCTCTCACTCCCCTACCCCCGCCCCACGCAGTCCTCCCTTCTTCAGACCAAGCAGTGCCTTCTCAGCCTTGGGGAAGGAGCCTGTGAAAAACTTTTTATTTATAGCAAATATCTGTTGAGCTGCGAACTGGTCTGACATACCTTGGAGGGCTGTTGGGAAGATCAGAGACATTGTTCTAGCATAGTTCCAGGCACACAGCAGGAACTAACAGCCACTTAACTTATTCTTGGCTTAATTCATTCAAGGCTGTTCCTTGACAGCTGGGGCTGTGACTTACCTGTTTCTCCTTATCCTGGAGAAACCGAGGGCCAGGCAGAGAAGCTCACTCAATTAACCTGAAACTTTGGGGAGTGCTCTCTCATTGGCACACACATTGCCTGGACGTTTGAGTGACCACATAATGGCACTACTCTGTGTATTCTCTGCAGGTCTTGGTTCTGGAAAGGGGACCGTGAATCTGGATTTTACCCAGTTATTCTCAGAAGCAGCCTGTGTTCACCTGAGTTGTCCTTCGACAGCCAAAGGTCTCACCTGTCCTCTTGCATCAGACAGGGTTTTCTTTCCTCTGACTCAGGAAACAGGCCAACCCCTGATCTCAGGGCTTATAAGCGAGAGTGCTCACAGCTCCATCAGTCAGCCCTTCCAGGTCCCCGCCCACCAGCAGGCCTGTTCACACCTCACAAGCCCACACTTGAGGACTTCTGTAGTGCTTCTGTAAAAACAGCAAAGTTGAAGCTGAGCAGAAAGCCCAGGGACCTCACTGTGGCCCTAAGGACGCGAGCTCCTTTCTCGCATCCAGAACAAATGAGGTCCAGATCTCCCAGGTGGCAGGAAGCAGAGAGGTATCAAGGGCCATGGTTCAGTACAAGTCTGCACGCCTCTCACTGAGGCTTCCTTTAGAAAGAGGAGGACTAACCTGAGAAGTGCCCTCTTGACTCCTCAGGGCTGCCGCAGGAATTCCTCCTTGAACCAGGTGTCGAATGGATCATCCTATAGTTCTCTAATGAGCACCAACTCAACTTGCCTTTGAGACAGTAATGTTGGAGACAGTGTGGTAACAGGACCTTTGATCTTCTCTCACTCCCCTACCCCCGCCCCACGCAGTGCCTCCCTTCTTCAGACCAAGCAGTGCCTTCTCAGCCTTGGGGAAGGAGCCTGTGAAATGAATAGACTAATAATATTGTCATTTATAGCAAATATCTGTTGAGCATTTAGTGCTGATACATATGATAAATATAAATTACATATAGATGATATGTCTGTATATAGTATGTACCATGTATATATGATAAATACACAGAACATATGGCCTAGCACTATGCTAAGGAAAAGGGCTATAATAATATAGATATTCATTCACTTAGCACCTGTTTCTCATGTCTCTACTATATGCAAGGCACTAAGTATTAGGGATCCAGCAGTGAAAAAAACAGTTGGAAGTCTGTGCCCTCATAGAACTTATATTCAAGTGGGGAAAAAACGGTAATAAAGAGGTTAAAAAAAAAATCCACGATGTCGGGGCTTCCCCTGGTGGTCCAGCAGGTAAGGACACCGCCTTGCAGTGCAAGGGGCGCCAGTTCGATCCCTGGCCTGGGAAGATCCCATGTGCGGCGGAGCGGCTGGACTGATGTGTCCAATTACTGAGCCGGAGCTCTGGAGCGCATGCGCACAGAGCCGGTGCTCTGCGACAACAGAGGCCACCGCGATGGGAGGCCCACAGGAGCCGAAGAACAAAGACGGATGAAAATGGACAAATGAAAGACCAATAGAAGTGGCCCGCCCACCACCTTCCTCCCCACCCCACCCCCCCAAAGACAAAAGAAAAAAAAAAAATCCACGATGTCAGGTGATGATGAGAAAGAGCCAAAGCAAGGAACAGAAGCAAGGAAAGGTGGAGTGGAGTTCTAGGAAAGGGTGTTTGTTCATTTGTTGTAATCCGGGGTATTCGTAGAAGCCTTATAGATAAATCGCAGTACCATTTGAGCAGGGCTGTTGAAGTGTGAGGCGTTTCCCAGGGAGAGGATCGTTGTAGACAGAGGGAGCAGCCAGTGCAAAGGCCCTGAGCAGCAGTGTGCCTGGCCTTCCGGAAGGACACTGAAGAGGCCAGCACGGCTGGAGCAGAGTGAGCTAAGGACAGCGGGGGAGGAGATGGGTCAGAGGGAAGGCAGGTACTCACCTGACCATCCTAGAAAAGAAAGAACATAGTTTTGTAAGAGCTTAGGTAATGGGACAAGGCAGGATATAGTAAGCACAGACTAAGGGGCCCAGTGATTTAAAAACAGATGACTGTCTTCTCTGGGATGGGGGCATTCAAGAAAGACCCCGTTAGGAGCCAGGACTTGAACTGATAAGAGAAAGGACAGTGTGACCAGGTGGGGGCTGATCCTGGCAGGAGAAACACGAGGAGTAACCGGAGGAGAGGGGGTTTGGGGGGCCTGAGGGCCTTCCAACGGAAATGTTGGGAAAACATACACTGTCCCAGACACTGATATTCATTCATAGTTTCTCTTACTATATGCAAGGCACTAAGTATTAGGGATCCAGCAGTGAAAAAAACAGTTGGAAGTCTGTGCCCTCATAGAACTTATATTCAAGTGGGGAAAAAACGGTAATAAAGAGGTTAAAAAAAAAATCCACGATGTCGGGGCTTCCCCTGGTGGTCCAGCAGGTAAGGACACCGCCTTGCAGTGCAAGGGGCGCCAGTTCGATCCCTGGCCTGGGAAGATCCCATGTGCGGCGGAGCGGCTGGACTGATGTGTCCAATTACTGAGCCGGAGCTCTGGAGCGCATGCGCACAGAGCCGGTGCTCTGCGACAACAGAGGCCACCGCGATGGGAGGCCCACAGGAGCCGAAGAACAAAGACGGATGAAAATGGACAAATGAAAGACCAATAGAAGTGGCCCGCCCACCACCTTCCCCCCCCACCACACCCCCCCAACAGAAAAGAAAAAAAAAAAATCCACGATGTCAGGTGATGATGAGAAAGAGCCAAAGCAAGGAACAGAAGCAAGGAAAGGTGGAGTGGAGTTCTAGGAAAGGGTGTTTGTTCATTTGTTGTAATCCGGGGTATTCGTAGAAGCCTTATAGATAAATCGCAGTACCATTTGAGCAGGGCTGTTGAAGTGTGAGGCGTTTCCCAGGGAGAGGATCGTTGTAGACAGAGGGAGCAGCCAGTGCAAAGGCCCTGAGCAGCAGTGTGCCTGGCCTTCCGGAAGGACACTGAAGAGGCCAGCACGGCTGGAGCAGAGTGAGCTAAGGACAGCGGGGGAGGAGATGGGTCAGAGGGAAGGCAGGTACTCACCTGACCATCCTAGAAAAGAAAGAACATAGTTTTGTAAGAGCTTAGGTAATGGGACAAGGCAGGATATAGTAAGCACAGACTAAGGGGCCCAGTGATTTAAAAACAGATGACTGTCTTCTCTGGGATGGGGGCATTCAAGAAAGACCCCGTTAGGAGCCAGGACTTGAACTGATAAGAGAAAGGACAGTGTGACCAGGTGGGGGCTGATCCTGGCAGGAGAAACACGAGGAGTAACCGGAGGAGAGTTTGCCTCGGGGCCTAGTGAACATACAGCCAGACACAGGCGGAGGCTGTGTTTCGAGGGCCTTGAATGGCCAACGGAAATGTTGGGAAAAATCAGCATAGGTCTGACTGTCCCGCATTCTGTCCCACCAGGCAGGCAGCGTGGCCCGGGCCAGTGGCAGCCCCGGCTCGAAAGCTTCCCAAACCCAGCCCAGCCCCGTCTCCCTGCCTTGGGTTATTCCCTTCCCTGCTGACTCATACTTTCCTGTATCCCTTCCAGTGATGACTAGGGCTCTGCCAGGGGCACAAAGCAGGTCCCCTCCCAACCACAGGCACCCACCCCGGACACCAGCCTCTGAGCTCTGCCGGAAGTCTCTTGCTGGAACCACTGGATTGCCACAGGCAGGGGGTGGACAGCAATTCTAACGAAAAGTGAGCACAGTTTCTGAATTAAAATGGCCTGTGAGAGCTAAAGATAAGGATCTCCCACTCCAAGTCAAGCTAATCTGCGAGCAAACCCTGTGAGCCTTATTCAACCTCTTTCCTTCCATCACTAATGGCCTGTGTGTGAGAAAAGCAGGGAGGTGGTGTTGCCATATGACATGGCAAAAAGGATTAGCCGCTAATGCCATTTGGTTTAGGGATGCATTGTTACATAAAATACTCTGGAGGAGTTCAAATGTCCTCCAGGCTAATGCTTACATCCTCAGATTGGTAACACTATAGCTGAGTATTGTTTTACTTGCCACTTTTCAAAAGAGAGAGAAAAATACCCAAGCCATTATTCAACCGAATAATAATACATTTGAAGGAAACAACTGCAGCTCCCAAACCCTACTTCTGTGGGCAGGATGTGGTGGGGCTATTGTTCCCTCCGAGGCTCACCTTTCAACCTACAGAAACTGGTCTGGGTCAGGGTCAGATTACAGGGAGTATGAAGAGGTTTTTGGGAGTTGGAGAGAAAGTCTTAAAGATGGCAGCCTAGCCCTGGCAAAGAGGATGTGATCACTGACTTCAGAGCCAGACACACGTGACCTCTATTTTTGGTGCTGGTTGACTCTGAGCACATTGTTGGAACTCCTTAACCTTAGTGTTTTTATCTTAAAAACAAAACCTGGGTAGGTGTTAGCACCTTGCAGTATGGTGTGTGGTCAGTAGGTGGTATGCGATGTTTTGAGCTGATTACATCTCGGTAAAGCTGGGAAATAAGTGAGAACAGGGCGATAAGGGCCATCTCCTAGAGTTGTTTCAAAATTTGGATGTGAAAAAGAATGCGAAAGTGCCTACCCCGGTGACTGAATAATAATAGCAGTTTTTCTCTTTTTTGGCTGGGCTATGGCAAAAGGAGCTATAGTATCCCTTCCAGTGATGACTAGGGCTCTGCCAGGGGCACAAAGCAGGTCCCCTCCCAACCACAGGCACCCACCCCGGACACCAGCCTCTGAGCTCTGCCGGAAGTCTCTTGCTGGAACCACTGGATTGCCACAGGCAGGGGGTGGACAGCAATTCTAACGAAAAGTGAGCACAGTTTCTGAATTAAAATGGCCTGTGAGAGCTAAAGATAAGGATCTCCCACTCCAAGTCAAGCTAATCTGCGAGCAAACCCTGTGAGCCTTATTCAACCTCTTTCCTTCCATCACTAATGGCCTGTGTGTGAGAAAAGCAGGGAGGTGGTGTTGCCATATGACATGGCAAAAAGGATTAGCCGCTAATGCCATTTGGTTTAGGGATGCATTGTTACATAAAATACTCTGGAGGAGTTCAAATGTCCTCCAGGCTAATGCTTACATCCTCAGATTGGTAACACTATAGCTGAGTATTGTTTTACTTGCCACTTTTCAAAAGAGAGAGAAAAATACCCAAGCCATTATTCAACCGAATAATAATACATTTGAAGGAAACAACTGCAGCTCCCAAACCCTACTTCTGTGGGCAGGATGTGGTGGGGCTATTGTTCCCTCCGAGGCTCACCTTTCAACCTACAGAAACTGGTCTGGGTCAGGGTCAGATTACAGGGAGTATGAAGAGGTTTTTGGGAGTTGGAGAGAAAGTCTTAAAGATGGCAGCCTAGCCCTGGCAAAGAGGATGTGATCACTGACTTCAGAGCCAGACACACGTGACCTCTATTTTTGGTGCTGGTTGACTCTGAGCACATTGTTGGAACTCCTTAACCTTAGTGTTTTTATCTTAAAAACAAAACCTGGGTAGGTGTTAGCACCTTGCAGTATGGTGTGTGGTCAGTAGGTGGTATGCGATGTTTTGAGCTGATTACATCTCGGTAAAGCTGGGAAATAAGTGAGAACAGGGCGATAAGGGCCATCTCCTAGAGTTGTTTCAAAATTTGGATGTGAAAAAGAATGCGAAAGTGCCTACCCCGGTGACTGAATAATAATAGCAGTTTTTCTCTTTTTTGGCTGGGCTAGCCTCAGCTGGGTCTCAGGAAGTAGGGTATGTAGTTGAATGTGCTATTGATTGAAGCCCTTCCTCTGTATTTATTTTCTTTATAAGCCAATTCTACTCTCGGTGTAATTTTGAGGAAAAAAAATTTAAGAGGCAACATAGCATTTAAAATTCTTTAAACAAAACAAAGCCAAACATAGTGGCAGCGGTTGCCAAATTACTGAAGTTCCCAGATGACGGAGCGAATGTTGGATCTTGGCAAAGTGGGATGGGGAATTTCTGAGTGTGATATTTGAATAAAGAACTCTAAACTGAGGGTGGGGGGGGGGTGCATTTCTCCAGATCTTATCACTGTACAGTGAAGAGTTGTATAAAAACTATTTGTCCCTACCGCATGTTTACTTACTAGTGAGCAGGATATCTTGGCAGGCCAAAAGTTCAAACTCCTGTGAGCTCCCAAGTGTTGTGTGAACTTAAAATGAACCAGCTGCAGAAGTGGCTCGACAAACACTCTGACCCACAAAGGTTCCCACCTCCTGTGTGTTCCCCTGTACTTGCCACAGTCCTGGGGCTTGGCTGTTGAATATCTGGAAAGATGAAATGAAGGCATGGTGCGAGCATACTCCCTCCCCAGTACAGGCTCTCAGTCTCAACTCTTTCACCAGACACTTCCTTGGGAGTAAGTAAAGTTCTTGTTCCATTACATCAAGCTTCCAGGCTTAGCTATACTTTAGAATGATAAACAAAGCTCTGCCAACTCCCAGTGAATGGACAAAAATAGAAAATTTGTTTCGATGTGTTTTTTAAAGGCTAGTGTCGTTTTTGAATTTTCATGCTTTTGCTGTAGCAACTGTGATTCTTCAGGTTAGGACCTAGGTCTTTGAAGCATCAGCACAGGTTCTGGCTACAGATTCAGAAACTGGATTTCACATGTAATTTATATAGTTCCTTAGACATTATATCTGCTGTTAACAGGCAGTTTAGCAGTAGTAAGATCGTAGCCTTGTCTTAGACCCCGTCTCTGTTTTAACTGGCTGTGTGTTTTAGTCAAGTGATTTAACCCCTATGTGCTTCAGTTTCTTCATCAGCCACATGAAGATTAACTAATAAGATTACTTTTGAGTGTTCAGTGAATGAATAATGTGAAATCTTCAGTAAACTATATAGCACATACAATTTGATGTGATCTTTATTACTTTTCTCTTCGGGTTTACCATTTCTTGCTCTCCTGCCTTCTACCAGCTTCTCTGTGTCTCGCATACGTTCCTTCTGTGAGAGCGGTAGCTCCAGGGAAGGAGGGAACCAGTTGTCAGTTCTCCACTTTTTCTTTTCACAATCACACTTGCCTCGTCAGAGCCTCGGATCCCTACATGGATGTTCCAAAAAACTGTTGTTAAATAAACAACAGTCATCAGTCACAGTGAGTGAAGAGCCAGGAACAGAAGAACTGAGATCTCCCATTCCTGCCATTGGGCTTATTAGCACTTCTTAGAAGCTAAGAAACATTAAAGACACTGCAAAGAGGAGTCTTAGCCTGACCAAGATATCCACACACACAGAAATGACACCCATCCTCTCCCTAGACGGCTTTCCTAGGCAGCAGGAGAAAAAGGCCTTCTCTTCAAATAAACCGTGACCTAGGCCATCCCTTTCATTTTTACTGACCGTGTTTCTCTGAGTGCATGGTGGGTTCATGTTATTAATTGAAAAAAAAAAAAAAAAAAAAAGATAAACCAATTTTACTCCTGAGGTTTAAGTTGAACCTTTAGGTTAGTTCAGCCTTCCTCTTCCAGAAGACTGCTCTGACTGGTATTCCTTAAAGTGTCCCTTTTCTTCTTTATTGTTTATTCAAGAAATAGTGAAGAATGACAGTACTGACATTGGGATAAGGCCACCCTGAAGAGGCCCCAAGTCTCAGCCTGTTAGTTCACCACTGAATCAGGAGAAGGAGGTCTTGGGTTCCTGCTGCCGTCTCTGCTCATTGCAGGGCCTCTCTGTGGGTCTCCATGGCAACTTAAATGTATGCTTCCTCCGCTTGAATTAGTTGTGCTTCCTGGCTATCATGCTCACAGGCCTGTGCTACTTCTGGAATTGCCATTTTTTACCTACTGAGGGTAGGACATTTGATCTTAGCTGCTATCTAGGGAAAGTTTAACTTCTAAACCGTGGCTGGAAGCTCCCTGAAGGCAGGTTCTCTGTCTTGGGTGTCTGAGCCATACACAGGGTCTAGCTTCCGTGGGCCTAAATTAAGCTGAACTGAGCCTCCAAGAATGATGAGGATTTAGCTGGAAGGTCTGGCGAGCTAAGGGCCCTCCAGGAGAGGTTTCTGCAGAAAGGAGACAGGTGGGAAGCAGGAATTACAAGGGGTGAACTGTAATTGGACTGCTGTTTAGTTACATATGAGGGTCATTGGAGGGCAGACAGATGACCATGTGCTTTGAATACCTTAGGGCAGTGTTGTCTCTTCTGGTTTCAGGTTAGAATCACATGGGCTACTTTAAAGCCATACCCCCACCTGGGCTCATCCTCATTCAGTTAAACCCAAATCCCCATAGGTGGAGCCTGGGGAAGCTGAGAACCACTGCCTTAGGGCTCCTAGGGACACTTTGCAGACTGTGGTGAGAGCCCCACACCAGGAGGCCTCTGTTACTATAAATTGCTAACAGTCATAGGGTAATGGCAGGATCTGTCTCTAAGTCTTCCAGGCTGGAGTTTCCAATGCTAGGCTGACTCTAGAAAAAATATGGGGTTTAAAAAAAAAAAATCAGTGAAAGAGATCTGTCGATGACACAGCTGAATGACCAGTAACAACTAGGTAAAATCCCGATGGGCAGTGCTGCAGACTTCTAAGACCCCACCATCCTGGTGCCCCACCATCGTGACCCTGGCACATTAACGCTGCTGGTTTCTGAATGCTTGTGAACTGACATGTCTCGATTTTAAGTGTAATGCAAATGTCTCCCTATATCTAGGTCACAGCAGAAGTTGCTCTATGTCCCAGGAATGAGAAGCTTTCACTTAAGTGTTTATCCAGTATTCAAAAGAAATCATTCCATTTGTCATATCCTGACTATATCTTGGGTTCCTGCTGCCGTCTCTGCTCATTGCAGGGCCTCTCTGTGGGTCTCCATGGCAACTTAAATGTATGCTTCCTCCGCTTGAATTAGTTGTGCTTCCTGGCTATCATGCTCACAGGCCTGTGCTACTTCTGGAATTGCCATTTTTTACCTACTGAGGGTAGGACATTTGATCTTAGCTGCTATCTAGGGAAAGTTTAACTTCTAAACCGTGGCTGGAAGCTCCCTGAAGGCAGGTTCTCTGTCTTGGGTGTCTGAGCCATACACAGGGTCTAGCTTCCGTGGGCCTAAATTAAGCTGAACTGAGCCTCCAAGAATGATGAGGATTTAGCTGGAAGGTCTGGCGAGCTAAGGGCCCTCCAGGGAGAGGTTTCTGCAGAAAGGAGACAGGTGGGAAGCAGGAATTACAAGGGGTGAACTGTAATTGGACTGCTGTTTAGTTACATATGAGGGTCATTGGAGGGCAGACAGATGACCATGTGCTTTGAATACCTTAGGGCAGTGTTGTCTCTTCTGGTTTCAGGTTAGAATCACATGGGCTACTTTAAAGCCATACCCCCACCTGGGCTCATCCTCATTCAGTTAAACCCAAATCCCCATAGGTGGAGCCTGGGGAAGCTGAGAACCACTGCCTTAGGGCTCCTAGGGACACTTTGCAGACTGTGGTGAGAGCCCCACACCAGGAGGCCTCTGTTACTATAAATTGCTAACAGTCATAGGGTAATGGCAGGATCTGTCTCTAAGTCTTCCAGGCTGGAGTTTCCAATGCTAGGCTGACTCTAGAAAAAATTGGGTTGAAAAAAAAAAAAAAAATCAGTGAAAGAGATCTGTCGATGACACAGCTGAATGACCAGTAACAACTAGGTAAAATCCCGATGGGCAGTGCTGCAGACTTCTAAGACCCCACCATCCTGGTGCCCCACCATCGTGACCCTGGCACATTAACGCTGCTGGTTTCTGAATGCTTGTGAACTGACATGTCTCGATTTTAAGTGTAATGCAAATGTCTCCCTATATCTAGGTCACAGCAGAAGTTGCTCTATGTCCCAGGAATGAGAAGCTTTCACATTAATTATGGTACTGTTTATATTTCCAGTATTCAAAAGAAATCATTCCATTTGTCATATCCTGACTTTTCGAAAATCATTTCTGTTCATGAATAAGTGATACAAGGCGTTCATTTCCTAAGTTTAGGTTTTGCAGGTGTGCAAGTTCACGGCAAGGACACAGGCAGTCCCAAGCGTGTCTTATATTGGTACCAGTCATGGAGCCATAGGACTAGCAAGTAGTCACCCCTGATTACGGAGTCCTGTAAAGCAGTATTAAAGGAAAATGTTTCTCATGGGAGGGTGCACTCATCTGTCTTTTCTTCCATAAGTTGCCACCTGATGCTTGGGCTTTCATTAAGTCACATCAACTTAATGCAGTACATATACCTCTGTGGGAACATACTGGGTTTTAAAAGGAGATAGTCATATGAGCATATTTCTCCCTATATCTGTCCAAATTCAGGTCACAGCCACACCGGCCTCTAGACAAACGACTGAAAACTTCACAGGGAGAAAAGCTGCAGCATTTGTAGGAACTATAGGAATCTCGGCACATAGTCTTAGACGAGCAGGTATTGGCCTAAATAACCATGAAGGTAGTGACTTTTTATCAGGCTAAGTGGCAAGTCACAAGTAAGAGGTGTCTTGTTTTTTTTTTTTCCTGAATGAGAAATGAGCAACAGAGTACTGAAGTGTTTCCTTGTGAATACCTTTTCATTTGCGTCATAGCAAAGTAGAGATCCATTTACGTTGCATTGTTTAGTTAAATTCAGAATTCTTTGAGCTAGAGGAATTTCCCCTAAAACTGCACCCCACTGCCAACAGTTTCATGTTGGAAAAGCCAGGTTCCATTGTTTTTCTTTTTTTTAATTTATTTTTTTAACTGAAGAAAAATTGCTTTCCTATGTTGTGTTCGTTTCTGCCCTACAACAACACAAATCAGCCATAATTACACATACAGCTCCTCCCTTCTCAGCCTCCTGCCCTCCCCTTCCGCCCCTGCTGGTTTCGGGAATGCTTGTGAACTGACATGTCTCGAATTTAAGTGTAATGCAAATGTCTCCCTATAACTAGGTCACAGCAGAAGTTGCTCTATGTCCCAGGAATGAGAAGCTTTCACATTAATTATGGTACTGTTTATATTTCCAGTATTCAAAAGAAATCATTCCATTTGTCATATCCTGACTTTTCGAAAATCATTTCTGTTCATGAATAAGTGATACAAGGCGTTCATTTCCTAAGTTTAGGTTTTGCAGGTGTGCAAGTTCACGGCAAGGACACAGGCAGTCCCAAGCGTGTCTTATATTGGTACCAGTCATGGAGCCATAGGACTAGCAAGTAGTCACCCCTGATTACGGAGTCCTGTAAAGCAGTATTAAAGGAAAATGTTTCTCATGGGAGGGTGCACTCATCTGTCTTTTCTTCCATAAGTTGCCACCTGATGCTTGGGCTTTCATTAAGTCACATCAACTTAATGCAGTACATATACCTCTGTGGGAACATACTGGGTTTTAAAAGGAGATAGTCATATGAGCATATTTCTCCCTATATCTGTCCAAATTCAGGTCACAGCCACACCGGCCTCTAGACAAACGACTGAAAACTTCACAGGGAGAAAAGCTGCAGCATTTGTAGGAACTATAGGAATCTCGGCACATAGTCTTAGACGAGCAGGTATTGGCCTAAATAACCATGAAGGTAGTGACTTTTTATCAGGCTAAGTGGCAAGTCACAAGTAAGAGGTGTCTTGTTTTTTTTTTTTCCTGAATGAGAAATGAGCAACAGAGTACTGAAGTGTTTCCTTGTGAATACCTTTTCATTTGCGTCATAGCAAAGTAGAGATCCATTTACGTTGCATTGTTTAGTTAAATTCAGAATTCTTTGAGCTAGAGGAATTTCCCCTAAAACTGCACCCCACTGCCAACAGTTTCATGTTGGAAAAGCCAGGTTCCATTGTTTTTCTTTTTTTTAATTTATTTTTTTAACTGAAGAAAAATTGCTTTCCTATGTTGTGTTCGTTTCTGCCCTACAACAACACAAATCAGCCATAATTACACATACAGCTCCTCCCTTCTCGGCCTCCCTGCCCTCCCCCTTCCGCCCCTCTAGGCCATCGCAGAGCCCCAGGCTGGGCTCCCTGTGTTATACATCGCCTTCCCACCAGCTCTATGCTTTACACATGAGAGTGTCTATGTGTCACTGCTATGTCCTCTGGTCCTCCCACCCTCTCCTTCCCACCAGCCCCCTGCCACGGTGTCCACAGATCCATTCTCTACATCTGTGTCTCCATGTTAACATTTTAGCTTGGAGACTCTTATGTTCGACACTGAGGACATTGTAGGACTTGAACTTTTCTTTCCTGTGGCTGATTGTTATCAAAATGTATGACTTCTATAGCATAGGTTGTAATACAGTTTGACGTGACAGTCCCCTTTCCAGGAATCCCATTTTTATTTATTTATTTTTTAATGTACGAACTATAGCTAAACTCCCAAAACTGACAGCTAATACCAAGTTAACGTTAGCATTATTGAAAATAGTAGGCTGATGTGAAAAGGAGACTGAAAATTGACCAGTTTGCTATTTACTAGGGGCCTATGCCTGCTGGTCTTTATAGTGTGTGGATCTCATTGATTCCCCAACTAAGAAAGACAGTAGCTTCCCTGGCTGACTTACATTAATCTCTTTGAGTTCGCCTTTCCTGTTCATATTTTCCCTCCAAAGCCCTAGTCCTAAAAGCATAATGTTGCCCCCTTTTATTCTTATGAGGTGAGGAAAAAAGGTTTTCCCATTTGTTTACTACCCAGATGAGCTGGATTTTTTTTTTTTTCCAGAAAGAACATTAATAAGAAGACAAAACAAACAAAAGTAAACAGGAGAGGTTGGAGTCCAAGATTCTGTTCCAAATTTAAATCAGGTCTAGCCACAGAGAGGAATGGCCAACCAGACTTAAGAGGTACAAATGCCAGCCTGTGGTTCTTCTTCCTTTTACCTCTGGAGAATGAGGGCCAAAGCCTTTCTCTCCCCTAGAAGCCCATGGTATGTCCACCTCTTGGTCCTTCTGTTTCATTTCAGCCAGTGGCCTGAGCCCTGAGCAGTGTCCTATCAAGTAACCGTGAGAGGAACAGTCTCCTCCAGGCCTTCTTCATGGGAGTCTTCTCTTCATCTTATAAGATGCCAGAGGCGGGGGGCAGGGGCTCCTCATTCCTTGAAGCCCAGCTGAGACACCCTCTCCTAGTTCTCCTGGGTCATCCAGTGTGGTTGCTCCAGCCTGGCCCTGGCCTCTTCGTTTATGTTCTTACTCATTAGCACTGCCTTGGTCAGCATTCTGACGTTCAGACATCCCTCTATCCATGCTCTGTTTTGTGCATAGAATTTTTAATAGAAAGAGAGCATAGTAGGGCTTCCCTGGTGGTCCAGTGGGTAAGGACACCGCCTTGTAGTGCAATGGGCGCCAGTTCAATCCCTGGCTTGGGAAGATCCCACGTGCTGTGGAGCGGCTGGACCGATGTGTCCAATTACCAAGCCGGAGATCTGGAGTGCATGCGCCCAGAGCCGGTGCTCTGCAACAACAGAGGCCACCGCGATGGGAGGCCCACAGGAGCCAAAAAACAAAGATGGATGAAAATAGAGAAATGAAAGACCGATAGAAGTGGCCCGCCCGCCCCCCTCCTTCTCCAACCCACCCCTCCACCGCAAAGAAAGCATAGTAAAATTTCAGAAACAATATTGCCTGCTCTGTAGTTCCTCCCTTTTCAAACCTTTTAAAATTGTGGTGGTTTCCTGTGAGATGCTCTTTGTTTTAGAATTTCATTCTAAACTCGGAGCTTCTCCTCCAAATTAAATATTTGAAGTGGGAAAAGCTTTGTGGGGCCTTTGGAAAAAGAGTTTTGAAAGGTTTTGTGTAAATATGGGATTATTACTCCTCCTTGTACCAAAATCATGTCAAATAAAACAGTTTCAGATCTGTACTTTTACTGACCCAAAGCCCTCTTTCATCACAATTATGTCCTTAATCTGTTCTAGGATCACTGCCATAAGCTTATCACTCTAACTATAGCCCCCAAAATGCGAAATATGTTCTATAACTCAGAGCTTGTTTGGACTTCTTATAGACATGCTTGTATGACAAGAAAAAACAGCTTTCAGTTCAGCAGTGAAGAGGAAGACTCATACGTGTTCCATTGTTCTTACGCCAGTGGCCTGAGCCCTGAGCAGTGTCCTATCAAGTAACCGTGAGAGGAACAGTCTCCTCCAGGCCTTCTTCATGGGAGTCTTCTCTTCATCTTATAAGATGCCAGAGGCGGGGGGCAGGGGCTCCTCATTCCTTGAAGCCCAGCTGAGACACCCTCTCCTAGTTCTCCTGGGTCATCCAGTGTGGTTGCTCCAGCCTGGCCCTGGCCTCTTCGTTTATGTTCTTACTCATTAGCACTGCCTTGGTCAGCATTCTGACGTTCAGACATCCCTCTATCCATGCTCTGTTTTGTGCATAGAATTTTTAATAGAAAGAGAGCATAGTAGGGCTTCCCTGGTGGTCCAGTGGGTAAGGACACCGCCTTGTAGTGCAATGGGCGCCAGTTCAATCCCTGGCTTGGGAAGATCCCACGTGCTGTGGAGCGGCTGGACCGATGTGTCCAATTACCAAGCCGGAGATCTGGAGTGCATGCGCCCAGAGCCGGTGCTCTGCAACAACAGAGGCCACCGCGATGGGAGGCCCACAGGAGCCAAAAAACAAAGATGGATGAAAATAGAGAAATGAAAGACCGATAGAAGTGGCCCGCCCGCCCCCCTCCTTCTCCAACCCACCCCTCCACCGCAAAGAAAGCATAGTAAAATTTCAGAAACAATATTGCCTGCTCTGTAGTTCCTCCCTTTTCAAACCTTTTAAAATTGTGGTGGTTTCCTGTGAGATGCTCTTTGTTTTAGAATTTCATTCTAAACTCGGAGCTTCTCCTCCAAATTAAATATTTGAAGTGGGAAAAGCTTTGTGGGGCCTTTGGAAAAAGAGTTTTTGAAAGGTGTTGTGTAAATATGGGATTATTACTCCTCCTTGTACCAAAATCATGTCAAATAAAACAGTTTCAGATCTGTACTTTTACTGACCCAAAGCCCTCTTTCATCACAATTATGTCCTTAATCTGTTCTAGGATCACTGCCATAAGCTTATCACTCTAACTATAGCCCCCAAAATGCGAAATATGTTCTATAACTCAGAGCTTGTTTGGACTTCTTATAGACATGCTTGTATGACAAGAAAAAACAGCTTTCAGTTCAGCAGTGAAGAGGAAGACTCATACGTGAAGTAATCATTCCCATTTTTGAAAGTAATGCTAGAAATGGCTAGTGGGTATCTTTTTGTAACATACTACTTCAAATTTTTTTAAATCAATGGGCAATTCTGTAGTACACTCCTAGAGGTGTGTGGGTCCGAAGGCAATTGCTGCATGTATATGATAAATAATCCACGAGACAATGAGGACAAGCACCTCTGCAGATGATGAGGGGCAGAAAGAAGAGTTTGGCACAGAGGTTGGGACCAGACAGTGGAGGGGCCCTAGATCTGATGGGGAGAAGAGGCTGCCCCTCCGGACGACTAAGCAGAAATGTGTTTGCTCCACGTGTCTCCCCTGGCTGGAGGAGCCAGTGCGAACCCATTGGGGCGTCCCGAGTTCCATCTTGGAGTGGTTGCCCCACAGCTGTGTATCTCTGTGGGCATATGGCACAATGTAGTGGTTTTGTCCTTCTCATGTGGGGTTCCAGCATCCTTCCTTACAAGATACTTGGGCCAATGGCTCTACTCGTTCTACCTCCTGCAGCATCTGCTAGTCCCTGGACTGCTGTGACATCTCAGCGAAGGCCAGCAGTGGCCTCGGTGGATCTCATACGGTGCTACGGCGCTTTGATTCCAGAGTGACAGCTTAATTTTTGACTGGAGCCACTCCATATGATAAACACTATTGGATTAAGCTGTGAAATAGTCCTCTTTTGTGTTGTTTTTGGCCATGCCCGGTGACTTGTGGGATCTTAGTTCCCCAACCAAGGACTGAACCCAGGCCCTCGACAGTGAATGTGTAAAGTTCTAACCATGGACAAGCAGCAGGGCATTTTCTGTCATAGTCTGTTATTTGATGCCAGCCAGTGCTCAGACTTTTCATGGTCTTGCTCTTGAGCTGAGGGAGATTCTGATGTAGCATACGGTTATTCAATTTAGGGTTAATGTAGAAGCCAGGAATGCCCAGCAGATCCTAACAGCAATAGGAATGCTGTAGAGTCACCATATACAAAAGCTTACATTTAGGTTCATTTGATTATCAGTGTGGTTGGGAAATAAATGAGGATGGCTGAGCTCTGGAGCTACTCACTGTCAGGGCTTCTCAGCTCCACCCTGCCGACTCATACGTGAAGTAATCATTCCCATTTTGAAAGTAATGCTAGAAATGGCTAGTGGGTATCTTTTGTAACATACTACTTCAAATTTTTAAATCAATGGGCAATTCTGTAGTACACTCCTAGAGGTGTGTGGGTCCGAAGGCAATTGCTGCATGTATATGATAAATAATCCACGAGACAATGAGGACAAGCACCTCTGCAGATGATGAGGGGCAGAAAGAAGAGTTTGGCACAGAGGTTGGGACCAGACAGTGGAGGGGCCCTAGATCTGATGGGGAGAAGAGGCTGCCCCTCCGGACGACTAAGCAGAAATGTGTTTGCTCCACGTGTCTCCCCTGGCTGGAGGAGCCAGTGCGAACCCATTGGGGCGTCCCGAGTTCCATCTTGGAGTGGTTGCCCCACAGCTGTGTATCTCTGTGGGCATATGGCACAATGTAGTGGTTTTGTCCTTCTCATGTGGGGTTCCAGCATCCTTCCTTACAAGATACTTGGGCCACTGGCTCCACTGTTCTACCTCCTGCAGCATCTGCTAGTCCCTGGACTGCTGTGACATCTCAGCGAAGGCCAGCAGTGGCCTCGGTGGATCTCATACGGTGCTACGGCGCTTTGATTCCAGAGTGACAGCTTAATTTTTGACTGGAGCCACTCCATATGATAAACACTATTGGATTAAGCTGTGAAATAGTCCTCTTTTGTGTTGTTTTTGGCCATGCCCGGTGACTTGTGGGATCTTAGTTCCCCAACCAAGGACTGAACCCAGGCCCTCGACAGTGAATGTGTAAAGTTCTAACCATGGACAAGCAGCAGGGCATTTTCTGTCATAGTCTGTTATTTGATGCCAGCCAGTGCTCAGACTTTTCATGGTCTTGCTCTTGAGCTGAGGGAGATTCTGATGTAGCATACGGTTATTCAATTTAGGGTTAATGTAGAAGCCAGGAATGCCCAGCAGATCCTAACAGCAATAGGAATGCTGTAGAGTCACCATATACAAAAGCTTACATTTAGGTTCATTTGATTATCAGTGTGGTTGGGAAATAAATGAGGATGGCTGAGCTCTGGAGCTACTCACTCTCAGGGCTTCTCAGCTCCACCCTGCCTCTCAAGCAAGAGGGACTCTCCTCGGGAGTGGGGGGCATGGCCCTACGCTGAGCACTCCTAGTGGACGTTAGAGCCTGTGCTTGTATCTGATTATCCTATGGGGTGCTTTGTTGTGTTTGTTGTGTATGTTGTATATTTGTGCTCACATTTTGTTTAACAGAACAGTATACCCAAAACCACATATCCTGTACTTTACAGGCAAGTTAAAGCAGTAGGTCGTGTTTGAGTAGTGGGTCATGAAATTCACTTGGTGTGTCTCCGTAAGCATTTTTTCTTTAATGAGAGAATAGAAATGATGAGAGTGCACCCATATCTTCTACAGGTAGTAAAGATAAGAGTTACTTCGGGAAGCTTAGTTTCAGTTACTGGTTTCTGTGTATACGTGGGTTTTGGCCTACAGTGTGGGATCCTACCGGGGGGAACTGAGTCACCATGTGAGAGGCTCAAACGGCATCCCTGGAGGGCAACGGAAGGCGGCCTGATCACGGAGGGTTCCCCCGCTGTCATGGGAAGATATTATCTGATGGCTGGGATTCCATCCTGATGGAAGTCCAGGAGGAAGGCTCCGGGCAGATCCCACTCCTAAAAGGTCAGCTGCCATCCTTTGTCCCACGCACAGTGGCTGCTTAAAGGTTGGCAGATCAGCCAGACTCCTGTCTCCAGGCTGGCTTGGCATTCTCCAGCACTCCTGTGTGGGCTCTGGGCCTCCTCTGGCCTCCAGGACTGTTTAGCAGCAACAGTGGTGATAGCAAGTTCCACGGGGCAGTGTTTGTCAAATAGCCTAGAGGACACTGGCTTCACACCAATGTCACCTGCTGAAGCAGAACCTTTGGGCTGAGTGCCAGGTGATTTTATTAATAACAAACCTTCCAGGGGACACTTCCGCACATGAAAGGTTGAGAATGAGTCTCAGCTTTAGGATTTCTTTGATAAATATGCCACATTGAAAGATGCAGAAGTGTAAACTTGGAGAGTTTATTTTTAAATATGGTTTAATTTGGGGTTCTTCTTGGTCAGGGTTTTTGCATAGCTGGTTGAAAATTTATAAAGGGGTGAAAAAGTCAACTGTGTATCTGACAGCGGCAGCAGGAGAGCTCTCCTCTGAAGGCCAACATCTTAGGCAAGCCCCCTTCAAGAGTCCTCTTGAAGTACCCTCTGGTAAACAAGGAGCTGGCTGGGACTCGAGGTAGTCGCCTCCTCAATTCTTTCCATGTTCCTCAGCTCAGCGTTAAAGGCTAGTCTCAGCCTTGTTCTCTGTCCCTTCTCCTGCAGTGAATTCTTCTTAGGTCAGGAGAGATGTATCTGATATCCAAGGACTATTTGAAGAAGAGATCCTGTGGCCTTTTTTTTTTTTTTTGCCTGGAGGTTCAGCCTTCCTGGCAGTACTGACACCTAGTTAGAGAAGTTTAAAGACACAGGATTCAGAGGAGGCCAGGCCAGGCAAGCCAAGGACTCTCCCTGAGCTGGGGCCATGTCTGACAACTCTTGACTGAGCTGCTTTCAAAAACCACGTCAGAGAAAGAGTACACAAGTCTCCTCTCCAGCTGGCCAAGGGAACCCAGGGCCCTTGACTTGGACAAGATCTCACAAGGGGCTGATAAACACAAGTCAACCTGGTGAGGCAGGTGTTCTTATAGAGCAGCAAAGACTGCTGGCTGCAACAGGAAGGCCAAGCACAGCTCTTGGAAGACACGACCTTGGAAGGTCCTCTCCCCTACAAGGCCTGGAGCTCACAGTGCTGTCTTGCCCAAACAGGGCGGGCTTTAGTGAACGGCATTCTGGAAGACACACTGAGTTAGAGTTCAGGCCACTGATCCCATTTTAAATGGTCAATGTGGATAAGCTATGTGTTTCGAAATGCTGAAGTAGCTTAGGACAAACCTCCGCCATTTCTGTTGTTTCACTTGTTTAGAGCTTCAAGTCTGAGCAGTTCCCTTTCTCTCTTCCTCTTATGTACTTAATTAATTAACTCATTTATTTTTAAAAGCAAACACTTGGGGGAAATTTTTTTGAGAGGCTATCATGGTCTAAAAAAATAAATCTCATCAGAGTATCTCCATCTTGATTGCTGATGTTTGACCTGCATATAGAATGTCTTCTATCAGATAGCAAACAAATCCTTGAAAATTGAATATGAAAATTGAATATTAATATGCAATTCTCTCATTTGGTTTCACCCAGACCAGGTAGGTGGCTTGTTAAATGTAATACATGCTTTGAAAATTAGAAGGCCGACATACTTATGTTAACTATTTTCAACAGTCATAAAATCAGTGCCTCTTCATTTAAGTCATATTTCTGCAGAGTAGGCAAGAATGTTACGGATAACCCTGCCTGCTCACTGCAGCAGGGCTTGCTGACCTGCTTCAGGGCACATGGGGAAAACGAGAGGAAGATTTAAGTTCTGTGTTCTGTGCTTTTTCTGACCAGCTGTAGGACAGCTAGATCATGATTATTTTGTGCCTCAGTTTCCTCATCTGTGAAATGGGTTCAACGCTTCTTGCCTATTCCATTCAAAGCTGTCCTGAGGCTTAACCGGCAGTATTTTGAAGAGTCCTACCTATAGGTATTTGTAAAATGGAAAGTTCACACCATGTGTTGTTTTAAGTATTTTATATTCGTCCACCCACTGTTCACTGTTTCACCTCCAATAGGAACCCTCGTGGGGCTCACTGCCCTGTGTTCCCCTCTGCTTGCGCCTCCCACCAAACAGCTAGCTTCCTGCGCAAGGGGCACAGAGAGGGGGGCAGGTCTGCCCATTCCAGACCTCTGCCCAGTCATCCTTGAGCCCCTTTTTCCTTAGATTCTGCCTTTCTCCAGGCAGAGGCACGTGGTCGGCCCTGCCTTGGGGTTTTGGTGGCCGTGAAGGAAACCAGTGTCTGACAGGTGAGCTTTTCCTTTAGGTAGGAAATGCATTGTGCTTTGAATGCAAAAGAGCCTTCCCCACCTGGGCAGATACTGTCCGTCCCGCAAAACTCAGCTCCGTGTGACTCTTGCCCTCTTCTTCCTCCTTCCAGAGGAAATGCACTCACCCTTCCACACGTCCACACGGCAAACACCAGCCCTGTCTCCATAGGTCATCTGACTCTCCAGGGACACCTCATGTCTGACTTTGGGAGGAGGAATTCAACAGAGGTTCTGAAAACAGTTTAGTTGGCTTGTCCCTGCAGTTTGTGGTCCCAGGGCCTTCCTTGGAGTCCCCTAATGGAGATGACTTTACTGTTATGTCAGAGTCAGACAGACAGAAGGACACAACAAGGCTCTTTCTTTCTCCTCTGGACCAGGCTTGGGACTGGGCTGTCTGTCCAAGCCCATCCTTCCTGGAGCTTAACCGGCCCCACCCCTTCTCCTGTTCAGTGGTCTCCAGGGACTCAAGGTTTCTGCTGAGAAGCTTCCCAAGCAGGCATGAGTTCCCGACGAGGCTTAGAGTGTGACGGACGCCCCCACCCCTGGATCGCACTGCTCTGGTTTCCTTCCAGCCCTGATGGTGCACAGCGCCCAGCCCTCTCTTAGGCCTCCAGATCCTTTAAGCCTCTGTTAACTCAAAATGGTCCAAGATAGGGTGAGATGGGAGAGCCTGCACCAGACTGAGGCAGAGCCCACTGCACACACACTGTGCAGTAAGCCAAGATCAGAGCCCAGACCTCGAGGAGCCTGGCTGGCTTAAGCCGGAGTGATTTCCAAGAAGCCTTCTGGCCAGGGGGGAGCATCTGCAGCAAATACCTTCTGGTCTCCTTGTCCCTGTGGGACAGTACCCTCATCTGATTCAGTGCAGGTCACCAAGGGGGAAGGGGCCTTGCCTCTGCTTTTCTGTGAACTTTTATAAATCCCACCTGCTGTAGAACATCCATCGTGATCTCCTCTCATTGGTTCCCCTCTGTCTAGTTCCTCGCGCCTTGTACCATTTAGCTCATGAGGATGTATTGTTTTACATTCTCTGAGTTCTGATTGCCCATCATGCCTAGAAGACCCTGGGGCAGCTCTGTCTGCTGACTCCAGCCCAGAGCTGGCTCCCATGAGAGGGGCCATGAAGCACAGCACGGTCCTCAGAGCCGGCGCTGGAGGCTAGAGGGTAAAGGCCAAGTCCTGCCTGGTGAGGAAATGCTGAGCCCTTGCGAGACCCTCGAGGCCTGGCATTTCCTCCACTGCCCTCTCAGTGCCCACTCTGCTGCCCTGTTTCTGGGTTGGCTCAGCTGAGCTCACAGCCTGGGATGCAGAGCCCCAATTCAACAGAGGTTCTGAAAACAGTTTAGTTGGCTTGTCCCTGCAGTTTGTGGTCCCAGGGCCTTCCTTGGAGTCCCCTAATGGAGATGACTTTACTGTTATGTCAGAGTCAGACAGACAGAAGGACACAACAAGGCTCTTTCTTTCTCCTCTGGACCAGGCTTGGGACTGGGCTGTCTGTCCAAGCCCATCCTTCCTGGAGCTTAACCGGCCCCACCCCTTCTCCTGTTCAGTGGTCTCCAGGGACTCAAGGTTTCTGCTGAGAAGCTTCCCAAGCAGGCATGAGTTCCCGACGAGGCTTAGAGTGTGACGGACGCCCCCACCCCTGGATCGCACTGCTCTGGTTTCCTTCCAGCCCTGATGGTGCACAGCGCCCAGCCCTCTCTTAGGCCTCCAGATCCTTTAAGCCTCTGTTAACTCAAAATGGTCCAAGATAGGGTGAGATGGGAGAGCCTGCACCAGACTGAGGCAGAGCCCACTGCACACACACTGTGCAGTAAGCCAAGATCAGAGCCCAGACCTCGAGGAGCCTGGCTGGCTTAAGCCGGAGTGATTTCCAAGAAGCCTTCTGGCCAGGGGGGAGCATCTGCAGCAAATACCTTCTGGTCTCCTTGTCCCTGTGGGACAGTACCCTCATCTGATTCAGTGCAGGTCACCAAGGGGGAAGGGGCCTTGCCTCTGCTTTTCTGTGAACTTTTATAAATCCCACCTGCTGTAGAACATCCATCGTGATCTCCTCTCATTGGTTCCCCTCTGTCTAGTTCCTCGCGCCTTGTACCATTTAGCTCATGAGGATGTATTGTTTTACATTCTCTGAGTTCTGATTGCCCATCATGCCTAGAAGACCCTGGGGCAGCTCTGTCTGCTGACTCCAGCCCAGAGCTGGCTCCCATGAGAGGGGCCATGAAGCACAGCACGGTCCTCAGAGCCGGCGCTGGAGGCTAGAGGGTAAAGGCCAAGTCCTGCCTGGTGAGGAAATGCTGAGCCCTTGCGAGACCCTCGAGGCCTGGCATTTCCTCCACTGCCCTCTCAGTGCCCACTCTGCTGCCCTGTTTCTGGGTTGGCTCAGCTGAGCTCACAGCCTGGGATGCAGAGCCCCAAATCCACACGCCACTTCACTTTGATCATGTTTACCTTTCACAGGGAAACAGTCAAAGCAAGAGAGCTTAACACAAGCACTGCCACCACCACTCTGGTCCTGGCCGTTTCTTATGAGCCTTTTGTGATTGTTGAGTTTATGAAATCTAAGTCACCAGTCTTCCTAATCCCTGAACCGTGAGAAGCTGTCTTGAGTGTTTGCTGTCCCTGGGCACACCTCAGCTCTGGTGTCCCACCCATCAAAAGGTGTCTAATTTCTGTAATCATCTCCGAGTCTAATAGCTTTCAATCATGTGGGGTATAACTGAGAGAAAAGATCATTTCTAGTCATTTGGTTTCCTTTCCTGCCTTCATCCCCACCTCTTCTCTCTCTCCCTGCTCCTCCCTAGTGAGCCGATGGATTATAAAATGTTAGGTGTGACCTTGGTGGTGGGAAGGAACAAAGGCTTCAGTTTCCCCCTCCCTCCCACTTCCCCAGCGAGGGCCCCTTGATGAGGTTCCAAATGGTAACGGGGCAATTTCAGGACACAGCCACCAGGGCCCAGAAAAAAACACAACTTGGTAGATATTTGACTTTTTTCCAGCCATGTCCCAGGAGTCATTGAGGGGCACACTAGCGTAGTTTGGGTGTGTCTTCTCCCTTTCTCTTTATATCAAAGCCTCACTTTTTTTCCGGGAAAAAGCAAACAAACAAACAAAGAAAAAACAATGATTTTTCTCAATGCCCACCATAGGCAGCAGCCTCTCGGAATTGTCATGATCCTCCATTCTCCCTGCACTCCAGCCCCTTGTCCACAAGGAGAGGGAGAGAGGGAGCAGCTTGTGTAACGTGTCGGGTTGGATGCTGCTGTCTGAGGTAAGCCCACGAATATGTGCTGAGATGATTTCAAGTTTTCCCACCAGGATTAGGCTGGGACAGCTTCTCTGTGCTACTGCAATTCTCAAAACACTTTCAGCGCATTCCATTTGATGCTCAGATCTGACCTTCCCAACCAGGGTACCAGGCGTGGGTTAGAGGCAGGATGTGACGAGGCTACTCCTGACAGCCCTGGGGTGGCCCGGGGTGTTAGGAGCTGGTCCCACTCTTTAGTGTGTCACACACCTGCAGTCCTGTTCTCTCTGAGTCAAGATCGCGATGGTCGGGGGGCCACAAGCAGGGCAGGAGTCTTCATCTCACTTTTACAGATGAGGAAACTGAGGGCCAGCGATCTTACATGTCACAACCAATCTCCTGAGTGTGAGACGTTCTCACCAGCCATGGATTTTAAGGTGGCTCTAATGTTTGAAGTCACGCTACGTATCAGTTTCTAAGGGGCTGTTCTGTCTCTTTGGTGCTTTACCATTTGTAGGCATTGAGTTATTCTCTCCCTCCCCCCTTTTTTAAGTCATCGTTGAAGTAAAGTGAGACATAGATACTCAGGGTTGATTTCCGGAGCAGAAAGAGAATGAAAGGAGAAAAGCTATATCATCTAAGGGTCTGTCACTTTCAGCATGATCCCCTCTTCCCTTTGGTCATTGAGTATATCTATGCAATGTTTGAGCCTTTTTTCAAAAGGCAGTGTGTGCAGATAACATGATCAATCCTGTGTGCAGAAAATGTTAATGAACATGCACACATATATAAAGAACCTACCTGCATTAATAAATCAGTAGAGGAGGGTCACAGGACATGAGATCAATATATAGAAATCAGTTGTATTTCTATATACTAGCAGTGAGCTCTCCAAGAGTGAAATTAAGAAAAGAATTCCATTCACAATAATATCAAAAAAAATTTAATGTTTAGGAATACATTTAACCAAAGGAGCTGGGGACTGATTTACTAAAAAATACAAAACATTGTTGAGAGAATTGAAGGAAGCTATATGTAGAAACAGTTCATGTCTCTCAATTAAAAGACTCACAAAAACGGCATTTCTTCCCAAACTGGTCTACATATTCAGTACAATTTTTATCAAAATCTCAGCAGGCCTTCTTGAAGACATTGACACTCTGAACTTCGAGTTTGTGTGGAAATTCAGAGGACTGCAAATAATGAAAGCAATCTTGAAAAAGAAGAATCAAATTCAAAGATACCCATTTCCTCTTTTCAAACCTTGCTCTAAAGCCACAGTACTCAAAACAGTGCAGGGCTAGACTCAAAACAAACACACAGACCCGTGCAGCAGAATTGAGAGCTCAGAAATAAACCTTTACATATACGGCCAGTTGGATTTTGACAGTAGTGACAAGACCACTGAAGGGAGAAACAATGCCCTTTCCAATAAATGATGAACATTTAGACTGTTTTCCAACACCTTCCACTACAATTAACTCAAAGCAGACCTAAAAACAAGAGCTTGTCATTCAGCTTTCTGTGAGGTTACAAGGATGAGAATGTCAATGGCTGGGAGCACCAGCAGAAGAGACCTCACTAGGCGTGTAAGATGGCCTTTTTGTCAAGAACTTCAACGATTTCAAAGAAATGATGGCACGTGGGAGAAAAAACAGTGACAGCGTGTGAGAAGGCCTGCTCTCAAGAGGAGGAATCTCTCTGTCCCCTCAGACTCCACTAATCGTTTGCAGCTGAAGAAATTTGGACTCGACGAGGGACCCTACTGTGTTATAAGGGAACTTACTTCTTAATATGAAATAGCTCCTTTTTATTTCAAGTTCTTTTTATTTCCTGTGTGTAGGTCTCCCCACGCCGCCCAGCCTCCTGGTGGAGCAGGAAGAGCTCCCATCCTCCTATTAGCTAACGGTCCTCTCCAGCTTGCCCTGTGCCAAGCTCCGCTCCCCACCCTTCACAACTTATTGAGACGCTGGATTCTCACAACAGCCCTAGGAGATGGATCTTGTTATCACTCCTACTTTGCAGATGAGGAAAGTGAGACCAAAGTGGTGGTGTGACTCACAGGTCGCCAGATGCAGAGCCGGGAGATAGACTCCAGCCGCGTGATCACGGGACGGACTCTTCCGCACCCAGGGCCGTCTCTTGTCACTCGCGGTTGATACTTGAGGAAATTGCAGTCCTGGAGCAGCCAGTAGACTGGGATTGAGCAGCAGGGGCTCTGTCACTTTATCTAGTGTTTGTTTTTGTTTTCTTCATGTGCTCAGCCTATTCCCCCACTAAGAACACAGCCCCTAGAGGTAAGGTGTTAAGTAGAGAAGAATTACAGCTGAATGAAAATCTTCATCCTTTCTTTCAGTCTTTAGGGCAACTCCTGTTCCTGTTTAGAATCTCTGCATCTCAGTTTCAACCATGCACAGAATCCTGGGTTCCAAGGATCTCTTATTTATTTCTTTTTTACACCAAAAATATTTTTGTTGGGGTATAGCCAGTTAATCATTTTGTGATGGTTTCAGGTGAACGGTAAAGGGGCTCAGCCATAGATATACATGGATCCATTCTCCCCCACACCTCCCTCCCATCCAGGCTGGTACATAACATTAAGCAGAGTTCCCTGTGCTATACAATAGATTTTTGTTGGTTATCATTTCAGACACAGCAGTGTGTACATGACTTTCCCAAAGTCCCCAGCCATCCCCTCCCCCTGTAGCCGTGAGTTCATTTTATAAGTTTGCGAGTCGCTTTCTGTTTTGTAAGTAAGTTCATTTGTATCATTTCTTTTTAGGATCCACATAAAAGGAGTGCCACGTGATATTTATCCTTCTCTGTCTGACTTCACTCAGTATGATACTCTAGGTTCATCCATGTTGCTGCAAATGACCTTATTTCATTCTTTTTAATGGCTGAGTAATATTTCAGTGTGTGTGTGTGTGTGTGTGTGTGTGTGTGTGTGTGTGTGTGCCACATCTTCTTTATCCATTCTTCTGTCGATGGACATTTAGGTTGTTTCCACATCTTGGCTATTTAAAACAGTGCAGCAATGAACGTTGGGGAGCATGTAACTCTTCGGGCCATGTTTTTCTCTGGGTATATGCCCAGGAGTGGGGTTGCAGGGTCCTATGGTAGCTCTATGTTTAGTTTTTTAAGGAACCTCCACACAGTTCTCTATAGGGGCTGCACCAATTTACATTCCCACGCAGGAGGGCTGTAGGATCTCTCCTTAGAGATCCTCTAGTTTGGTCTCTCCATCAGGGCTAAAACTCCATCTGCAGCCCCTGCCTGTGCATTTTTCACAATAGGAAACCCCCTTGTAACTCACCATCAGCTCACCATCAGTTATTTGCTATACCTATTAGCAGAAAAGTCTCCCTTTGGTTGGTGTTGGTGTTTCTGGGACTTGCACTGCAGTTTCGGTTCTGCCCTCTGAAAGAATGCTCAGTATGCCTAATGTGTACATGCCATTCCTTTGTATAGTTAAAAGCAGGACTCAGGAAGTCCCATCACCTGGGTTTGACTCCAACTCTGCCACAAACATACTCTGTAACCTTAGGCCTTACTTTTTTCATCCGTACAATGGAAACAAGCTGTTAGAAGAGGCCTCAGATAAGCCCCATCAGCAGGAGTTCAGTAGCTGCTCATGGTTACCATATTTAGAAACAATATTTACATCCTATCTCAGTCTTGCTTCTTCCCTCTCAGTATCCCTGATTCTTTAACACATTCTTAAACTCTCTCTTTTGACTTTCAGGCCCATCGCTGTGTAGGTCTTGCTCTTCTGGGCGTAGTTTATCTTCAAGTATCTGTCCCAAAACACTGAAACCAGAACTGAGCTCGGTGACCCCTGACCCATCTGATCATGCTCACTTGTGAACGTGGAGTCCCTTTTGGATGGGGCTGAGTCTGTCTGATGAAGCCTTCTGATAAAGCTGTGTGTTTCATGAGTATTATCTGGAGGGATTGCATGCTGCCTTCCTCAAGCCTCCTCTTTCCTTTCTCAAAAGGTATTGTGTTAAGATAGAAATTGGCAGCAATTAGTGAATTTAGGTGTTTCTAGATTTTAGACCCTTCCCTTTTGAATTTGTTAGAAACTTTGCTATGCATTATGAGTATCTCTTTACCTAAAAATAAATACTGGGCACTGGTCAAGCCTGGAGTTAGATTTTATCCTCATCATACCATCCTTCCAGTGGGTGGTGGACATGCTGAAATCACCTCCTCCCATTCTTTTTTTTTTTTTTTTTAGTGATGAAACTCCATTTACTTATTTACTTTTGGCTATTCTGAGTTTTCAGTGCTGCCGGCTCTTCTCTAGTTGCAGGGAGTGGGGGCTACTCTCTAGTTGAGGTGCACTTCTTGTTGCAGTGACTTCTCTTGTTTTGAAACTCAAGCTCTAGGAAACACAGGCTTCAGGAGTTGAGGCACATGGGCTCAGTAGTTGCAGCTCCGAGGCTCTAGAGCACAGACTCCATAGTTGTGGCTCAAGGGCTTAGCTGCTCCACAACACATGGGATCTTCCTGGATCAGGATCGAACCTGTGTCTCCTGCATTCGGTGTTTCTGGGACTGATGCGTTCTTGCCCTCTGAAAGAATGCTCAGTATGCCTAATGTGTACATGCCATTCCTTTGTATAGTTAAAAGCAGGACTCAGGAAGTCCCATCACCTGGGTTTGACTCCAACTCTGCCACAAACATACTCTGTAACCTTAGGCCTTACTTTTTTCATCCGTACAATGGAAACAAGCTGTTAGAAGAGGCCTCAGATAAGCCCCATCAGCAGGAGTTCAGTAGCTGCTCATGGTTACCATATTTAGAAACAATATTTACATCCTATCTCAGTCTTGCTTCTTCCCTCTCAGTATCCCTGATTCTTTAACACATTCTTAAACTCTCTCTTTTGACTTTCAGGCCCATCGCTGTGTAGGTCTTGCTCTTCTGGGCGTAGTTTATCTTCAAGTATCTGTCCCAAAACACTGAAACCAGAACTGAGCTCGGTGACCCCTGACCCATCTGATCATGCTCACTTGTGAACGTGGAGTCCCTTTTGGATGGGGCTGAGTCTGTCTGATGAAGCCTTCTGATAAAGCTGTGTGTTTCATGAGTATTATCTGGAGGGATTGCATGCTGCCTTCCTCAAGCCTCCTCTTTCCTTTCTCAAAAGGTATTGTGTTAAGATAGAAATTGGCAGCAATTAGTGAATTTAGGTGTTTCTAGATTTTAGACCCTTCCCTTTTGAATTTGTTAGAAACTTTGCTATGCATTATGAGTATCTCTTTACCTAAAAATAAATACTGGGCACTGGTCAAGCCTGGAGTTAGATTTTATCCTCATCATACCATCCTTCCAGTGGGTGGTGGACATGCTGAAATCACCTCCTCCCATTCTTTTTTTTTTTTTTTTTAGTGATGAAACTCCATTTACTTATTTACTTTTGGCTATTCTGAGTTTTCAGTGCTGCCGGCTCTTCTCTAGTTGCAGGGGGTGGGGGCTACTCTCTAGTTGAGGTGCACTTCTTGTTGCAGTGACTTCTCTTGTTTTGAAACTCAAGCTCTAGGAAACACAGGCTTCAGGAGTTGAGGCACATGGGCTCAGTAGTTGCAGCTCCGAGGCTCTAGAGCACAGACTCCATAGTTGTGGCTCAAGGGCTTAGCTGCTCCACAACACATGGGATCTTCCTGGATCAGGGATCGAACCTGTGTCTCCTGCATTGGCAGGCGAACTCTTTACCACTGAGCTACCAGGGAAGCCCACCTCCTCCCATTCTTAAAGGTGGCTTTCAACCTTTTCATTTTTAGTGGTAGACTCAATGGTTCTAATACTATTGAGAAAAACCACATATATAAAACACGTGGAAGTACTTCTGTCCTGACAGTAACTTGGGACTTGGAGCTGTTGCTTCCAGAGATCACCTCAAAACTTGGAGACTGTGCTGGTTGCCTCTGGCTCAGGGCAGTCGGGTAGTGGTTAGAACAGTGAGGATGACAGCTGAGGCACCCGGTGGCCCTGAGAGTCAGAAGAGCAATAGCTTATGGAAAGATCTGAGGGTAAGTATCTGTTAGGAGTATTCACAGTGCTCTGGTTGTAGTGGCCGAAACACAAGACAGCCTCCAACCAACTGACAGGTGAAATGTAACAGATTCAGACCTCAGGAGTTACATTCTAACTCAGCCCCCTTTCCTCTGCTCCTTTTTTGCCCTCGTTCAGGGACTTGAAACAGCTAAGTAATAAATGAATTCATGACTTTTTAAGTTTCAGTGAGAAGGACTCGCAGAGGCCACGTAGTTCAGTTTCTGGGAGGTCCAGAGGCCTTCTCCAGTGCCCCCAGACCGGAGGCATGGCTGGCGGGAGGGCCAGGCTTTGCAGCTTCTGCAGGGAGCAGGTGACTTCAGGTCTCTCTTCTGACAGGACATCCTGGGCTAAGCGGTCTGCACTGAGTCAGGAGAAGAGGAGGGGCCTCTGGAGAGCTGGCCCAGGACTGGCAGGGGTCCAGACACTCGTTGTGTGGGGATGAAATGAAATGTTTCCAGGGGAGCTAGCTCATTCTTTAGTATGCTGAACATTTATTTGATCAAACCAAACATCACTCGAAGAAGCCAAAGGATCTGAATTTTAAGTTCCACAGACCTGACTTAGAGGGAACAGGAAAGAGGGGTGAGAGCTGTTTCCAGTCAGAACACTGTGGGAAAGATGTGAATGCATTAGGACACCGTCTGCACGTCATGTGATGAGAAGCGGACTCATGCCCTCACGGCAGCGAAACAGACGGAGGCACTGCCAGCATTCCAGGTGTTCCACCAGCTTTACCACCTGCCATGGTTCAGTCACACAGAAAGAGCTTGCTTGAAACAACACCTTTAAATGAAATAAAGAAGTGCCGATGCTTGTTTTCCTGGACTTCAATGGTTTTTCTTTGGCTACCACAGTTCTCTTCTTCAATTTTTTGGGCATGGTGGCCCCAGTCCATAGCTCATTCCATCAGCCAGGGTGATGCTTGTCACTCAGCTCCTTAAAGGAAGCATGACTAGCAGCGATCAGCTGGTTCTTACAGAGCAACTGACTCAGAGTCTGATTCATAAAGAATGCCATCTTCAAGACCCTTGGGATTCATCTTGCTTCTGCAAGGATTCGTGATTTTGCTAATGGTTCCCGGTTAGTGGGAGAAGCATTGCATCATTTTGGTTATCCTCTGCTAGGCCCGAACATCTTAATATTCTCTAAGCCCAACGTCTGGTTTGGGCCATCTGCTCACCACTTGTAATGTGATCCTTTAAGACAGCATCTGAATTGCTTTTTAAATAAACTAAAATTGAAGAGATGTTGGACATTTTCGAGATTAGCCATCGAGTGTTTCCTGACATTTCCATATCACTTTATGCTAAGACCACATGTTTGCACTATTACCGCATATATAGCAAAAATGAAAACCAATCAAATTTAAAACTTTAAAGGACAAAGAAAAATGGGCAATGAATTAATTGTATGTGAAATTGTTCTGTATTTTATTAACCTCGGAGCATAGTTTTGACTTTGAATTATGTGCTCTTAAATGTTAGGAGAAGAGAGGTTTTGCTGTATATCTTTTCTCTACAGAACATATCACATATTTCAGATTAGGAATACATTTTTAGGCCTCGAACCTTCCAGAATTGAGCTTAACAAAATGAATGACTGAGGAAGCAAGTTATTGATTCACTAGTAGGCCTTCCTTGATGATTCCACAGACCTGACTTAGAGGAACAGGAAAGAGGGGTGAGAGCTGTTTCCAGTCAGAACACTGTGGGAAAGATGTGAATGCATTAGGACACCGTCTGCACGTCATGTGATGAGAAGCGGACTCATGCCCTCACGGCAGCGAAACAGACGGAGGCACTGCCAGCATTCCAGGTGTTCCACCAGCTTTACCACCTGCCATGGTTCAGTCACACAGAAAGAGCTTGCTTGAAACAACACCTTTAAATGAAATAAAGAAGTGCCGATGCTTGTTTTCCTGGACTTCAATGGTTTTTCTTTGGCTACCACAGTTCTCTTCTTCAATTTTTTGGGCATGGTGGCCCCAGTCCATAGCTCATTCCATCAGCCAGGGTGATGCTTGTCACTCAGCTCCTTAAAGGAAGCATGACTAGCAGCGATCAGCTGGTTCTTACAGAGCAACTGACTCAGAGTCTGATTCATAAAGAATGCCATCTTCAAGACCCTTGGGATTCATCTTGCTTCTGCAAGGATTCGTGATTTTGCTAATGGTTCCCGGTTAGTGGGAGAAGCATTGCATCATTTTGGTTATCCTCTGCTAGGCCCGAACATCTTAATATTCTCTAAGCCCAACGTCTGGTTTGGGCCATCTGCTCACCACTTGTAATGTGATCCTTTAAGACAGCATCTGAATTGCTTTTTAAATAAACTAAAATTGAAGAGATGTTGGACATTTTCGAGATTAGCCATCGAGTGTTTCCTGACATTTCCATATCACTTTATGCTAAGACCACATGTTTGCACTATTACCGCATATATAGCAAAAATGAAAACCAATCAAATTTAAAACTTTAAAGGACAAAGAAAAATGGGCAATGAATTAATTGTATGTGAAATTGTTCTGTATTTTATTAACCTCGGAGCATAGTTTTGACTTTGAATTATGTGCTCTTAAATGTTAGGAGAAGAGAGGTTTTGCTGTATATCTTTTCTCTACAGAACATATCACATATTTCAGATTAGGAATACATTTTTAGGCCTCGAACCTTCCAGAATTGAGCTTAACAAAATGAATGACTGAGGAAGCAAGTTCATGTGTGATGATCAAACCTAAGATCAGGCAGCCCTTCCCTTTAGGAGCTCTGCCTAGACTGTCCAAGAACCTGTGTGACTCTTTCCAAGGTTTCGTGATCCCTGCTGTGGAGGAGCCTTCATGTGGGCACAGCAACAGAGGGCCCACCTCAGAGCCCTGCTGCCCCTTGGCAGCCACAGACACACAGAGGCAGCGCCAGCATCCTGAGGGAAACGGGCCAGACCTGTGAAGGCAAACAGCACACGCTCCGTGCGGCACGAGTTGTGTGAAGCAGTCCTTCCCTCCGGGGCTGTCGAGGCACAGTGGGCCGGCGGCAACTGGGCTCCAGACAAGTTCTGTATGCTTCTAAGGTGTTCAGCCCTGCTCACATCAAAGGTACCTACATCCACGTGCCCAGCTCAGCCAAAAAGAATACTCCATCTGGTCCTGTTGGTCTTCTGTTCAGATTTTAATTTTTTTCTACAATTGTAGCCTATTCACTTTTTTTTTTTTTTCTCCTATAGATTTTGTAGCATTGTTCTCTGGTTCAGATAACCAGTTCTCTCTGGTGCCTTGTTCTGCTGAGGCCAGTGTCCTAGAGCTGTGGTTTCAGGCTATTATAATAAGGGACTGGCACCCGCAGAGCAGAGGACTCTATACAACTCTATAAGAGGAAGCCCCTTTTATTCAAGGGAGACACTGGACTTGGCTGCCTGGTGGCTGGCCCCAGGGCACCGCATTGGCCTCTAAGATTCTGGGAGGAGAGTTTTAAGTCCTCTCTTGTAGTTGTTGGGGGGTATCGGGACTGAGACCACATGTTTGCACTATTACCGCATATATAGCAAAAATGAAAACCAATCAAATTTAAAACTTTAAAGGACAAAGAAAAATGGGCAATGAATTAATTGTATGTGAAATTGTTCTGTATTTTATTAACCTCGGAGCATAGTTTTGACTTTGAATTATGTGCTCTTAAATGTTAGGAGAAGAGAGGTTTTGCTGTATATCTTTTCTCTACAGAACATATCACATATTTCAGATTAGGAATACATTTTTAGGCCTCGAACCTTCCAGAATTGAGCTTAACAAAATGAATGACTGAGGAAGCAAGTTCATGTGTGATGATCAAACCTAAGATCAGGCAGCCCTTCCCTTTAGGAGCTCTGCCTAGACTGTCCAAGAACCTGTGTGACTCTTTCCAAGGTTTCGTGATCCCTGCTGTGGAGGAGCCTTCATGTGGGCACAGCAACAGAGGGCCCACCTCAGAGCCCTGCTGCCCCTTGGCAGCCACAGACACACAGAGGCAGCGCCAGCATCCTGAGGGAAACGGGCCAGACCTGTGAAGGCAAACAGCACACGCTCCGTGCGGCACGAGTTGTGTGAAGCAGTCCTTCCCTCCGGGGCTGTCGAGGCACAGTGGGCCGGCGGCAACTGGGCTCCAGACAAGTTCTGTATGCTTCTAAGGTGTTCAGCCCTGCTCACATCAAAGGTACCTACATCCACGTGCCCAGCTCAGCCAAAAAGAATACTCCATCTGGTCCTGTTGGTCTTCTGTTCAGATTTTAATTTTTTTCTACAATTGTAGCCTATTCACTTTTTTTTTTTTTTTCTCCTATAGATTTTGTAGCATTGTTCTCTGGTTCAGATAACCAGTTCTCTCTGGTGCCTTGTTCTGCTGAGGCCAGTGTCCTAGAGCTGTGGTTTCAGGCTATTATAATAAGGGACTGGCACCCGCAGAGCAGAGGACTCTATACAACTCTATAAGAGGAAGCCCCTTTTATTCAAGGGAGACACTGGACTTGGCTGCCTGGTGGCTGGCCCCAGGGCACCGCATTGGCCTCTAAGATTCTGGGAGGAGAGTTTTAAGTCCTCTCTTGTAGTTGTTGGGGGGTATCGGGACTGAAGTCAGAGTTTCCAGGACATTAGCCTCACACTTTCTTGAGCATTCTTTCAGCATCTGCATCTTCGTCTCATTTGTATTTGAACAAAACATGTCTCACTCTCCGGCTGGGCCTAAAGCACCGTGTCGGGTGCTGGTGACGTGAAGATGAGTCGGACAGGCCTGGCTCCTACCCTTTCGCTGAGGGAAGGATCTTTGACTCTCAGTGACAGAATCTGCCCCAGGGTGCTGCTAGTTGGTGTGCTCTGGTGACAAGTCATCCCTGTAGGTGCTCCCTGGACCAGTGTGTCTTACCCGATCTGGTGAGCCTCCTCAAGCAAAGCGGTCCCCTTGGGAAGCCCAATATGGAGGCTTCCCTGGTGGTCCAGGGGGTAAAGAGTCCACCTTGCAGTGCAAGGGGCACCAGTTCGATCCGTGGCCCGGGAAGCTCCCATGTGCTACGGAATGGCTGGACCGGTGTGTCCAATGACGAGCCAGCCCTCTGGAGCACATGTGCCCAGAGCCAGTGCTCTGCAACGAGAGAGGCCCCTGCAGTGGAAGGCCCACACAGGCCAAAGAATAAAGAGGGATGAAAATAAATAAATAAATAAACAATAAAAGAGGCCAACATTAAAAAAAAGAAGAAGAAGAAGAAGAAAAAGAAGAAGCCCAACATGACAAGAAAGTCCTGATGTGACTCTAAAACTCCGGGAAGTAGAAACTAGACACAAACTATGTGGAATAAGAGGTAAATAGGAAAGCTGGACAGAATGATGGCTGAGGCTCTCTGTGTTGTAATAATGTTCCGTTTCCTTTATTTTGGATCTGCTACCCTCCATCCACCCCCCACCCCAATTTTAACTCTCATTCTTTTAACTAGGAGTTGAAGGATAAAAGTTCAGCTTATTAATGAAAGTTCTCCTACATTGAAAATAATGGCAGATGAACCTTCAAGCATGTGTCTTATTTAGTTCAGTATATTCTTGGAAATCAGAAAGCAGAGGGTGAAGCTAATCATTTGTTTCCCACCTTTTCCCAACCTGGACTTGGCTGCCTGGTGGCTGGCCCCAGGGCACCGCATTCTCTAAGATTCTGGGAGGAGAGTTTTAAGTCCTCTCTTGTAGTTGTTGGGGGGTATCGGGACTGAAGTCAGAGTTTCCAGGACATTAGCCTCACACTTTCTTGAGCATTCTTTCAGCATCTGCATCTTCGTCTCATTTGTATTTGAACAAAACATGTCTCACTCTCCGGCTGGGCCTAAAGCACCGTGTCGGGTGCTGGTGACGTGAAGATGAGTCGGACAGGCCTGGCTCCTACCCTTTCGCTGAGGGAAGGATCTTTGACTCTCAGTGACAGAATCTGCCCCAGGGTGCTGCTAGTTGGTGTGCTCTGGTGACAAGTCATCCCTGTAGGTGCTCCCTGGACCAGTGTGTCTTACCCGATCTGGTGAGCCTCCTCAAGCAAAGCGGTCCCCTTGGGAAGCCCAATATGGAGGCTTCCCTGGTGGTCCAGGGGGTAAAGAGTCCACCTTGCAGTGCAAGGGGCACCAGTTCGATCCGTGGCCCGGGAAGCTCCCATGTGCTACGGAATGGCTGGACCGGTGTGTCCAATGACGAGCCAGCCCTCTGGAGCACATGTGCCCAGAGCCAGTGCTCTGCAACGAGAGAGGCCCCTGCAGTGGAAGGCCCACACAGGCCAAAGAATAAAGAGGGATGAAAATAAATAAATAAATAAACAATAAAAGAGGCCAACATTAAAAAAAAGAAGAAGAAGAAGAAGAAAAAGAAGAAGCCCAACATGACAAGAAAGTCCTGATGTGACTCTAAAACTCCGGGAAGTAGAAACTAGACACAAACTATGTGGAATAAGAGGTAAATAGGAAAGCTGGACAGAATGATGGCTGAGGCTCTCTGTGTTGTAATAATGTTCCGTTTCCTTTATTTTGGATCTGCTACCCTCCATCCACCCCCCACCCCAATTTTAACTCTCATTCTTTTAACTAGGAGTTGAAGGATAAAAGTTCAGCTTATTAATGAAAGTTCTCCTACATTGAAAATAATGGCAGATGAACCTTCAAGCATGTGTCTTATTTAGTTCAGTATATTCTTGGAAATCAGAAAGCAGAGGGTGAAGCTAATCATTTGTTTCCCCACCTTTCAACCCGTTGCCCAGTAGCTTGCAGTTAACTGCTTTTGCCACTAGAGGGTGATCATAGCCAGAAAAGTGGAGTTGAGACGGACAATAGTCAACCCCCAGGTATTGATGAAATAAATAGTAACTGGTTATTATGTTTGATGGATCCAGAGCCAGAAAGAGCAGACTTGAAAACACAGAATGCTTTCGGTTTAGCCTGATGAGAGTATTTATGATATTCCAGGAGAAGAGGCTTCGGAATTGCCATAACTTTTTTTTTTTAATGAGAAGTAAGACCTTGAAGTTAAGCAGAAAAGGATGGACAGAAAATCCGGGGCAGAGCTGTGCTTTTCTTTTAAAAATAGATACACAGAAGCATGTGTTTGTTTGTTCCTACTTTGTGTTTTTGTTTTACTTCTAAATTGAGAACAGCTGAAATAATTTCTGGACTGTTCTGGACTTTTGAGCACAGACTCCCAGGCAGTTTCTGTGGTCTGGGCCTTCAAAAACCCACCTGAGGAGAGAGACGAGACCCGTCTTCGGGAAGAGCTATTTGAGGCTCTGTGACGTCGCTCGAGCTTGTTTGTTTTCCCCTGCATTTGAAAGTGGAAGTCAAGCCTGTGTCCAGGACCGAGGATTCTGCCACTGTGCCGGCTTGAAAGGGGCAGGAAAGGATTTGCACAATTTGGCCCGACAAAGCAGTCACCATCTCCGTTCTTTGTCCTGTAAGAAGCCTTACTAGTGACTTCTAAATTGGAGTAGCATTTTACTATCAAATTCATTTTAGAAGCAAATTATCCAGTAACTCAGGAAGACAGTAGAAGATTCATTCCTGATGACTTTACAGAATCCTAGTTCCTCCCTGAGCCCCGAGAGCTGTTGACTGGAATGAGATTTTATCCTCAAACATGCATATTTTTTGATGTATATAAGAATGGTTAACTGTCTTTAAGATACAGTGTTATTCCTCTGATACCCCCAAATCATCTAAATATATTTATGAATGAAGTTCACATGAATTTCAATTAATGATGTATTTCTTAATACTGATTGATAGGTAATCCAAGTTAATTAGATTTCCTGGCATGGTGGTTTCTTTAGAACATGGTCCTAGATGATGCTGGAAAGGATAGTCTTGGCAACAAAGCTTAGCCCATTGAGATGGTCAGCAGCAGGCTGCAGCAAAAGCCAAGCCTTACTGAGTGCTGCCTCTTTTCTAAATTAGAAAAATTAGGGAGATTCAAGGAATCATTTTCTAAAGCTGATCGTAGTTTGATTTGGGTGGTACTACAAACTATGGGAATTGTAAAGCACCTCATTGGTCACAAACTGGTAGCATGTATTCTACTATAGAGGACTCTCTCTTTGGGCTCCGTAGTATTCTAAAAATTATCGGGGGTAGCGATGAGGGGAGGGTTGTTGTTGCTGACAGCAAGCAGATGTCATCCTTCATTTTAAACCAGACTATGGAGGAGAAAGCGTTGACTTCTAACTTTCACAGCCATGTGCTCTTAACTGGTTTTACTCTTGCACATTCTTGACCCTTCACAATATTCTGTTTAAATTCTTCCACACTTCCGAGATAGGATCAAAGAGTCTGATAATAATTTCCCAAACTTCTTATATTCAGATGGGCAAAGGAGTGGGAGGGGGATGTACCTTGTGGTGTATTTAAATCTGAAAATCTACTATTAAGAGAGGCAAAGAAAAGAGGGAAGCACCTGTTTAAGACCTGTGCCTTGAAAGAATGCTGTTTATCTAGAATCCACAGAGCAAGGAATGTATCTGTGAGTGAACTAAACAACTCCTCCAAGAATCTCAATGAGAAGCAATGCTGTGGGCTTGTCATAGTTTCTCACAGTCTCTTGAAACAGTCTCTTTCCCAATAAGCGAAAGGAGCCGTCATGTCACGCACAGACTTTCTCTGATTCCACCAGCAGGCCCTCCATCTTCCTGTCTGTCCAGTTAAGCTTCACACACAAGAAAGAACACAGTGGTTTTGGTGAATAATTTGTTATTCTTCTCATCTGAATAGCCAGCTCTTATTTGTGTTAAAGCTTGACAAATGATTATAGTATCCAAGTTAATATAGAATGAAGTTCACATGAATTTCAATTAATGATGTATTTCTTAATACTGATTGATAGGTAATCCAAGTTAATTAGATTTCCTGGCATGGTGGTTTCTTTAGAACATGGTCCTAGATGATGCTGGAAAGGATAGTCTTGGCAACAAAGCTTAGCCCATTGAGATGGTCAGCAGCAGGCTGCAGCAAAAGCCAAGCCTTACTGAGTGCTGCCTCTTTTCTAAATTAGAAAAATTAGGGAGATTCAAGGAATCATTTTCTAAAGCTGATCGTAGTTTGATTTGGGTGGTACTACAAACTATGGGAATTGTAAAGCACCTCATTGGTCACAAACTGGTAGCATGTATTCTACTATAGAGGACTCTCTCTTTGGGCTCCGTAGTATTCTAAAAATTATCGGGGGTAGCGATGAGGGGAGGGTTGTTGTTGCTGACAGCAAGCAGATGTCATCCTTCATTTTAAACCAGACTATGGAGGAGAAAGCGTTGACTTCTAACTTTCACAGCCATGTGCTCTTAACTGGTTTTACTCTTGCACATTCTTGACCCTTCACAATATTCTGTTTAAATTCTTCCACACTTCCGAGATAGGATCAAAGAGTCTGATAATAATTTCCCAAACTTCTTATATTCAGATGGGCAAAGGAGTGGGAGGGGGATGTACCTTGTGGTGTATTTAAATCTGAAAATCTACTATTAAGAGAGGCAAAGAAAAGAGGGAAGCACCTGTTTAAGACCTGTGCCTTGAAAGAATGCTGTTTATCTAGAATCCACAGAGCAAGGAATGTATCTGTGAGTGAACTAAACAACTCCTCCAAGAATCTCAATGAGAAGCAATGCTGTGGGCTTGTCATAGTTTCTCACAGTCTCTTGAAACAGTCTCTTTCCCAATAAGCGAAAGGAGCCGTCATGTCACGCACAGACTTTCTCTGATTCCACCAGCAGGCCCTCCATCTTCCTGTCTGTCCAGTTAAGCTTCACACACAAGAAAGAACACAGTGGTTTTGGTGAATAATTTGTTATTCTTCTCATCTGAATAGCCAGCTCTTATTTGTGTATGAGGACCACAGTTTAGATATCATGTAATCTGAAGAAATTACCATTCAGATGTTAGAAGAACCCTTTTTACCCTTCTTATTCTAGAATTAGTTCCTTCTGACAGGCCTTGACTTTATCTTAATCATCAAGCACTGATGTCACTAGAGGTCAGAAACATATGAAAAAGAACATTTGAGTAATTTCCAATTAGAAAATTATCCTGAAATATTTGTGTTATATTTCCAAGCCATAAATGATCACAGGTGCTTTGAGTCATGTTGCTAATTCCAAGAAAGTGTTTGCGCAAGTTTAGAAAATAGAACAGACCAGTTGATTCATGCTTTAGCTGATGGTATTGTCTCCTGGGAAGCCAAAGAACCCCTGCCTTATGTACAGGGCCTGGTGGAGGGCTGCTGTTTAATTTGTTCTAACTCTCTTTTCTGAGACTCTGTTCCATGCTTCTCCCACCCCACCCCAACCTGGAACCCATAAGCAAAGATCCAGCAGCAACCCTCCAGAGATTACTATTTCACAGTCATTCCAAAGGGTTGGGTGCAGCTAGCTCTGCCATTTTAACCTTGGCATTTCCCTTGAGAGAGTAACAGGCCATGACCTAGAGGAAGAATGTGGAAGTGGTGAGGGGCTACTAGGGTCTGTGGGGGGGATGAGATACCCCAGTGCTATGTCAGGTGATGGGGAAGCGTTCATAAACTTCCTTTCCTATGTCTTATTTCCCCTCTGTTTCTGCCAGCACGCCCACCTGAGTGCTGGCTTGGCTGAAGTCAGCCTGAAGGAAAGGTTGAAGTAATAAGAGTCACTTACCTTTATTTAGACCTTGCTTACCTGCCCTTCTGTTCTTTCCTCCCAAAATTTATGGACGGAAATAGATAAGGCTGAGATGGAAGTGGCCAAGGCAATCAAGTTGCATCTCGATTTTGAGATCTCTGGGAAAGAGAAATCCTCTTTCTCTTTGGAAATCCTAGGCATATATTCATTTAACAGCTTTATGTTACCTGGTACAATTAGTTCAAATAAATTGTGAAAATGGGTTATTTCTAGTGCTCAGGGCATAGCCTGTGAATGGGTCTGTCAGTGTCTCTCATAAACTTTCCATTTGGATGATCAGCACAGGGCAGAAGTTTCTCGCTGTGCTCTTAGGCGACAAGCAACTGTTGTCATTGGTTGACCCTGGGCTGTAAGGACATGGGAACTTGGTAGAGGGCTTCACAGACAGCAGAAGAGCTGCTCCTGTGGTGAGGTTCGCCTATGGGGTTGGTAGGGAGCTCTTACTAACCATTCTTTCATCAGCGCTTCTGTTGTGACCGAGTTGGCCAAATTTTATCTTATCCACACAGATACACAGCAAAAGAAAACTAATTTGAGCAATTAGAATCAGTGGCAAATCTGAAATATATGGAATGTGTTCAAAAAAGGTTGCAGGAGTTAGAACTGTTCACAGATTGTTGCCAGGTAGTGTTTCCTCAGAACCTTCTGTGATAAAAAGATAAGGTCAATTGTCATTAGCACACTTTCCAGATGAATGGGTACTGTTGATGTGCTTAACAACAGTGATCTTCAATTCATCAGAAAACTCTGTACCTTTGAGCATTTGACTTGGCTATGAATTGGCTAAGCAGTGTATTTCTTAAATACATATAAAATACATTTTGGTTCTATTTAGGTAAAAAGTATTTCCAGTTTGCTCCTGTACAAGCTATCACAATCTCATATGAACAAATGCCAGACTGATGGAGGGTACTAGATAGTGAGTCCTTGTCCATCAAAATCCTCTGGTGCAGTGGTTTCATGAGAAAAGAATGGTATGAAAGTAGTGGTTTGGAGCCCCAAGAAGGAGTTTCAGCCATGCCTGGGAGGCAGAGGTGAGAGGGTATCTCTCAGCCCAAGGCAGCAAGTTCTGTGCTGTTTTAAAGTCTTGCTTACTTTATCTCTATGTTTGGATACTCAGATGTCGGCCCAGCCTACGTGGTGCAAAGTGAAACCTCATGTGTAATTTCAAGGATAGACACCATCTTAGAATTTGGAGCAATTTATGTTTTGGACTGACTTGCATTTAGTAAATGCTTAAAAAAGAAAAATATCTGCCAGTGATTGATTGGCATTTATGAAATGAATGCACCAAACTTCCAGTTAGTTTAGCAGAGCCTGGAAGCCCAAAGTCACAGGAGTGCCCACTCTTATGGAGCCAGTTCACTTCAAAATAGCTTCTTAGCTCTCCTCCCACATGGTAAACCAAGAATCTGATGCACCACAGAGGAACAGTAAAAGTCATGTGAATCTGGAAATATGTCCCCTTTCCAGACATTTGTTTAGAGTTTCCTGGCATTGGATTGTTTATCAGTCAGTATTGCAAGAGAATGCACAGTTTTACATAAGACTGTGGTTGAAAGCAGCGTTTCCTCATCAGTTCACTGATTATTTTACTAAGAAATTAGTCAGAAGGCAACTGAGGAAAAAAAAGAAAATTGTTGTCCATGTGAGACTCTAGTGGTTTGCCTGTACTTTACATCATTGGTGGTTGGATTCACCCATGAGGAATTCTTAAAAGTAGGGTCTGTTTGATTTCAAAAAGGTTGCAGGAGTTAGAACTGTTCACAGATTGTTGCCAGGTAGTGTTTCCTCAGAACCTTCTGTGATAAAAGATAAGGTCAATTGTCATTAGCACACTTTCCAGATGAATGGGTACTGTTGATGTGCTTAACAACAGTGATCTTCAATTCATCAGAAAACTCTGTACCTTTGAGCATTTGACTTGGCTATGAATTGGCTAAGCAGTGTATTTCTTAAATACATATAAAATACATTTTGGTTCTATTTAGGTAAAAGTATTTCCAGTTTGCTCCTGTACAAGCTATCACAATCTCATATGAACAAATGCCAGACTGATGGAGGGTACTAGATAGTGAGTCCTTGTCCATCAAAATCCTCTGGTGCAGTGGTTTCATGAGAAAAGAATGGTATGAAAGTAGTGGTTTGGAGCCCCAAGAAGGAGTTTCAGCCATGCCTGGGAGGCAGAGGTGAGAGGGTATCTCTCAGCCCAAGGCAGCAAGTTCTGTGCTGTTTTAAAGTCTTGCTTACTTTATCTCTATGTTTGGATACTCAGATGTCGGCCCAGCCTACGTGGTGCAAAGTGAAACCTCATGTGTAATTTCAAGGATAGACACCATCTTAGAATTTGGAGCAATTTATGTTTTGGACTGACTTGCATTTAGTAAATGCTTAAAAAAGAAAAATATCTGCCAGTGATTGATTGGCATTTATGAAATGAATGCACCAAACTTCCAGTTAGTTTAGCAGAGCCTGGAAGCCCAAAGTCACAGGAGTGCCCACTCTTATGGAGCCAGTTCACTTCAAAATAGCTTCTTAGCTCTCCTCCCACATGGTAAACCAAGAATCTGATGCACCACAGAGGAACAGTAAAAGTCATGTGAATCTGGAAATATGTCCCCTTTCCAGACATTTGTTTAGAGTTTCCTGGCATTGGATTGTTTATCAGTCAGTATTGCAAGAGAATGCACAGTTTTACATAAGACTGTGGTTGAAAGCAGCGTTTCCTCATCAGTTCACTGATTATTTTACTAAGAAATTAGTCAGAAGGCAACTGAGGAAAAAAAAGAAAATTGTTGTCCATGTGAGACTCTAGTGGTTTGCCTGTACTTTACATCATTGGTGGTTGGATTCACCCATGAGGAATTCTTAAAAGTAGGGTCATGAATGAGTATAAACCTAAGCTGGCTTGTATCCAGGATGAAGAGAAAGTATGCCATTTGGGTGAGCCATGTAGGTAATCAGCTGTCCAACTTCTGAGCATGTGTGCTCTGTTAAATCCAATAAAGGATTTAGAAAGACATCTCAGAGGCCACTCTGAGAACCATGACCATAAACGATGTTGAATTGGTTTGAATAGAGTAATGGCACTTACCCATCTTAGTTAATTTAGACAGTTTTACCTAAGTAGAACCAAAATTACATTAACTACTTTGATTGGTAAGTCTTATCAGCAATTATTAATCAAAACTATTCTATGCAAGGTACAATTCTTGCTCTTAAGAACTGAGAAAGCCCAGTTGAATAAGTAGAATTTAAAAAAAAGAAAAAAGATTGAGTTAAAAAAAAAAAAAAAAAACCCTCTCTGCCTTAGTAATGTAAGCCTATAAGGTTATAATATACAGGGTATGATTAATCATCACATGGGTGGTTTAAGTACTGCCATGAATTCACAGGAGGAAGACTTTTCTAAATGCTATCTTCACTGGAAAAGGCATCATCAAGGAGGAAGAGAATAGGAAGTATTTGATAGATGGAGAGGAGGGACTTGGAGCAGAGTTGCCAGGATGGCTCAGAAGTGACTAGGAGCCGTGAGTGGTCGCCATATGAAGAAAAAAAATCATCTCAGGTAGAAAGTAGTGCTGCATGTGTGCTTGGTCATGTCCAACTCTTACAACCCCGTGGACTGCAGCCCGCCAGGCTTCTCTATCCATGGGATTCTTTAGGCAAGAATACTAGAGTGGGTTGCCATTTCCTCTTCCAGGGATCTTCCCAACCCAGGGAACGAACCCCCATCTTCTGTGTCTCCTGCACTTGCAGGCACATTCTTTATCTACTAAGCCATGATTTGAAATATGTCACTTTGTTTAGAGTTTCCTGGCATTGGATTGTTTATCAGTCTATTGCAAGAGAATGCACAGTTTTACATAAGACTGTGGTTGAAAGCAGCGTTTCCTCATCAGTTCACTGATTATTTTACTAAGAAATTAGTCAGAAGGCAACTGAGGAAAAAAAGAAAATTGTTGTCCATGTGAGACTCTAGTGGTTTGCCTGTACTTTACATCATTGGTGGTTGGATTCACCCATGAGGAATTCTTAAAAGTAGGGTCATGAATGAGTATAAACCTAAGCTGGCTTGTATCCAGGATGAAGAGAAAGTATGCCATTTGGGTGAGCCATGTAGGTAATCAGCTGTCCAACTTCTGAGCATGTGTGCTCTGTTAAATCCAATAAAGGATTTAGAAAGACATCTCAGAGGCCACTCTGAGAACCATGACCATAAACGATGTTGAATTGGTTTGAATAGAGTAATGGCACTTACCCATCTTAGTTAATTTAGACAGTTTTACCTAAGTAGAACCAAAATTACATTAACTACTTTGATTGGTAAGTCTTATCAGCAATTATTAATCAAAACTATTCTATGCAAGGTACAATTCTTGCTCTTAAGAACTGAGAAAGCCCAGTTGAATAAGTAGAATTTAAAAAAAAGAAAAAAGATTGAGTTAAAAAAAAAAAAAAAAACCCTCTCTGCCTTAGTAATGTAAGCCTATAAGGTTATAATATACAGGGTATGATTAATCATCACATGGGTGGTTTAAGTACTGCCATGAATTCACAGGAGGAAGACTTTTCTAAATGCTATCTTCACTGGAAAAGGCATCATCAAGGAGGAAGAGAATAGGAAGTATTTGATAGATGGAGAGGAGGGACTTGGAGCAGAGTTGCCAGGATGGCTCAGAAGTGACTAGGAGCCGTGAGTGGTCGCCATATGAAGAAAAAAAATCATCTCAGGTAGAAAGTAGTGCTGCATGTGTGCTTGGTCATGTCCAACTCTTACAACCCCGTGGACTGCAGCCCGCCAGGCTTCTCTATCCATGGGATTCTTTAGGCAAGAATACTAGAGTGGGTTGCCATTTCCTCTTCCAGGGATCTTCCCAACCCAGGGAACGAACCCCCATCTTCTGTGTCTCCTGCACTTGCAGGCACATTCTTTATCTACTAAGCCATTGAGGAAACCCAGGAAATCATGAGATAGGCTGAAATTTAAACCACCACCAGACTAGGGGCAGTTCTAACCTGAATTATTCGAAGTCAGGCTCACTGAAAGTGTGTTCCCCAGGCCAGCAGCATGGCATCTCCTGGGAACCTGTTAGAAATGCAGAATCTCATGTGCCAACCTAGACCTACAAACTCAGTATTTTGGGGTATGGGGTTCAGGAATCTGTGTTTTATATTTTTTTAAAGTGTGCAGTTGACTGTTGTGCATGCTAGAGTTTGAAAAGCACGCAATTTGAGTTTTGTTACAAATAACTGAAGGCTCTTGAGTGGAGAAAGTAGCATGTTTTTCAGTGGGGCAACAAGTCAGTACATTTGGGATATACAGGCTTTTACGTGGAAGCCCCTTGAGAATACCCCCTTACAGTCCTCCCTTGCCTACTGCTTACCAAGATGAAATCTTTGCAAATCCCAATCGCATAGCTGGAGAAGTTAAAGTGAGTGTTCTTCTGAGTGGTTTCTGAAGGCTGAGGGCAGACCCTGTCTATGCAGTGGTGTGAAATGCATCTCTGGTGTATTTCTATACATGGGTCTTTTTTTTAAGTGTGTGTTTTGCAAGAACTATATGAATCAGCAACAATAACAAATCTATATAGTGCTTTGTAGTTTAAACCATGATACTCATTCATATATTTTCTGACCATTTAGAAAGTTAGTTCTCACTATTTTGAATCAGACGGTTTATCTGGCATTCATCAGGAAATTCAGATTTCCACGTTACAAAAGTAATGTGAGCTCTTGTCAATCAGTAAATCTTCTTGCTGGAAAATTTTTCCAGCCTTTATCATTGCATTATCATTCATACCAACAAGACTTCTATTATAATAATAAAATTAGTACCTATTTTTAAGTGTTGGTAGAAAGGGTTTTGCATGCTAGTTTTCTTTGGTGACTTTGATATAATAATGCCTTCATGGCTATAAGAAGCTAAGACTGCTTTTTCCACTTTAAACAGCCCCAGACTTGCAATATTTGGATCAATTCTAGCAGTCTCTTTTATCTTTCTTTCCCACCCAACTGCTCCAAGAAGCTAGGAAGAATGGAGTTTTCTTAAGGTTAAAAATCCTAACTTTAATTTTTCCAGCAGTATCACCAAGTAGCCCTTGGTCCACGGACTTGAGGGTGGTGTTAGCTTCTGTTGTCATGGACACTATGGGTCTTGGCATAAGTGTTTTCCCTTCCCTACTCAGGGGACATTCCTCCTCGACCCTGCAGTCTCACCGTGGAAGTCTAGATGGTGGAGTTAGCCAGAGAGCAGATCACTGCAAAGAAGACATGACGTCGTATTCGCCTAGACTCTGTGTGTTGACCTTAAAGAGGTCAAGAGTCCCAGAGAAAGGAACCAACCCCTGTCCTATTTCTTAAAAAAAAAAAAAAACAGTTTATGTCCTAGAGATTCAGGACCACCTCTATAAACACAGAATGAGCAGAGGCTTAATATGCAGACTAACACAGCATCTGTAACCCCAGCCCCATGTGCCATTATTCTGGATGTATAAGATAGGGGCTCTTCGGTCAGCTTTATTGAGTGATGCTGGGGGTTGCTCCTGGTGTAATGGAGAGAGCCCTGGCTTTGGGACAGACAGATCCAGGTTCAAATTTTAGCTGTACTACTTTCCAGCTCTCTGGCCTCAGGCAAGACAACTTACTCCGCTGAGCCTCTCTTTCTCTGTGGAAAGTGGAGATATTAACACCTTCTTTCAAGACTGCTGCATCAGTGGAAAAGCAGCTGCCACTTCCCATGTGGTAGGTACTCATGATAGCCACTGTCAGTTTCCACTTGTTCATTGGGTCCTCACATTAACCATAGATTATAATTTTCTACAAAAAACAAAAAGGCCAAGATAGGTTTGATAGTTTCAAACAGCTCGACTTCCTCGGTGCTCCTTACATCCACCAAAGGCGTCCCATCTCTGTGCCTTCCTGGTTCTCGTGCACCAGGACGACCTGGACTCTGCTCAGTTTGGGTTCCCTTCCTCCTCTGAGTCCCAGCTCCTCCATGGAAACTTCCTTCACTATGTCTTCATCACAATTCCACAAATAATAAAACACCCTCCAGTGGTGGCAAGTGTTATTTCATTGGAGTTTCTCATTCTTCCAACTAGATTGTAGCCTTTTTGAAAGCTTTCTATTCATACAAACTAATGGACTGATTTGAAATACATTGATCACCAAGCCATATGCAGCCACCAACTGGAGTCTTATGAATGAAAAATTGAAACTAATATTTTCCTGAGCAGTTTTTGAGGGGCCAGAAACCTACAGTAAGAATAATCTGTCATAATTTTCCAAGAAATAGCCACTATTGAATCTTGATTTTACAGATAGGAAATCCAGCACCCCTGATTATCCAAGTTCACACAGCCAGTGAGTAGCCATGCTAGAATCTGAGCACAAGCAGTCTGGGTCCAGAGGCCCACTACACCACATCCAAGGATGTGGATGGAGAAGGTGATCAGAGTATTCAAACCACCCATGGACAGAGTCCACAAATGGGGACTGACTACAGCCAAGTTACAAACATTTCACTTGAAGTTCTCTGTGTCTCCCCCACCCCCATTCGTGTCATTAACAAATCATTTAGATCATGAATTTCTACATTTAGAGAAACCAGCTTCCTCTCTGAATTGTCAGCCCTTGGTTCATATGAGAGCCCTGACTCATTCCTGAAACGCTCACTTCTTTGTCGATTTCACCACCTTTTCAAGTCATTAAAAACAAAAGGTCTGTGAACAGATTAAACACAGGCTGTTTTTGTTCTGCTTCTACAAGCACCTATGCCTGTTGAATGCAGACTGTATGGTGTTGATTGCAGTCTGTGCTCATAGATTTTTGAAAAAAACACATGCCGGAATCTCACACCTTCTTACAATCGCATAACCCAAGTTAAACAGTTCCTTGGAGAGGCCCCTGTGCTATTACACCAAATACTTACAAGTTTATTTCTTTTCTCCATACTGCCTGGGGTTCCGAATAAACCTGAGTGGAAGCATGGAGATCAAAGAATTTAACGATCAAAACCTATTTTCCCAAATTCCTCGGTGCTCCTTACGTCCACCAAAGGCGTCCCATCTCTGTGCCTTCCTGGTTCTCGTGCACCAGGACGACCTGGACTCTGCTCAGTTTGGGTTCCCTTCCTCCTCTGAGTCCCAGCTCCTCCATGGAAACTTCCTTCACTATGTCTTCATCACAATTCCACAAATAATAAAACACCCTCCAGTGGTGGCAAGTGTTATTTCATTGGAGTTTCTCATTCTTCCAACTAGATTGTAGCCTTTTTGAAAGCTTTCTATTCATACAAACTAATGGACTGATTTGAAATACATTGATCATCAAGCCATATGCAGCCACCAACTGGAGTCTTATGAATGAAAAATTGAAACTAATATTTTCCTGAGCAGTTTTTGAGGGGCCAGAAACCTACAGTAAGAATAATCTGTCATAATTTTCCAAGAAATAGCCACTATTGAATCTTGATTTTACAGATAGGAAATCCAGCACCCCTGATTATCCAAGTTCACACAGCCAGTGAGTAGCCATGCTAGAATCTGAGCACAAGCAGTCTGGGTCCAGAGGCCCACTACACCACATCCAAGGATGTGGATGGAGAAGGTGATCAGAGTATTCAAACCACCCATGGACAGAGTCCACAAATGGGGACTGACTACAGCCAAGTTACAAACATTTCACTTGAAGTTCTCTGTGTCTCCCCCACCCCCATTCGTGTCATTAACAAATCATTTAGATCATGAATTTCTACATTTAGAGAAACCAGCTTCCTCTCTGAATTGTCAGCCCTTGGTTCATATGAGAGCCCTGACTCATTCCTGAAACGCTCACTTCTTTGTCGATTTCACCACCTTTTCAAGTCATTAAAAACAAAAGGTCTGTGAACAGATTAAACACAGGCTGTTTTTGTTCTGCTTCTACAAGCACCTATGCCTGTTGAATGCAGACTGTATGGTGTTGATTGCAGTCTGTGCTCATAGATTTTTGAAAAAAACACATGCCGGAATCTCACACCTTCTTACAATCGCATAACCCAAGTTAAACAGTTCCTTGGAGAGGCCCCTGTGCTATTACACCAAATACTTACAAGTTTATTTCTTTTCTCCATACTGCCTGGGGTTCCGAATAAACCTGAGTGGAAGCATGGAGATCAAAGAATTTAACGATCAAAAACCTCTATTCACTTTCTGTCATCTAATGAAAGTATTAGTGAAGTGGAGGGGAAATCCTCTCCAGCCTGCCTGCAGCCACCAGCCTCGCCACTTAAGATTTAAAACAATGTGGCCAAGTGTTCAGGATCCACAGGATTGAGTTGTATGCATACATTAGTGTATTATTTTCAAGTTGCCAATTTCCCCCAGCTTAGCACATATTCATTTCGGCTTTATTAAAGGAGTCAGAACATGAAAGCAGACTTAGCACAGCGCACATGTCAGCAGAGCTTTCTTGCCATCATGACATGGTTTATTTGGTTCAGGGCAGCCATGCGTGTGAATCCAACAATGTCCATAGGACTGAAAAATCAAGCCGAGTGGGACTGATCAACAGGAAAAGACAAGAAACACAATTATGTGGAGAAACCACAGCTCTCTGACTGTGGGTGGGAATTTCAGGCCTTTGATTTGATTTTATATGGCTCCATACCTACAAAACATGGTATAGCGTGGTATCAGCTGTATAGTAAGGGCTTTACTATGGCGTTAGTGGAGTGGGTGGACAAGCCCACCGTGCTGTGAAACACTGTGTAGACACAGCCAGATGAGGAGACATGACCCCAGTCGCCCAGGGATTTCTCCTGTTGTGGAGAGCCATGGTTTTCCTGAGAGTACACCTTGTCTGTCAGAGTCCTGGGCTGAAGGGAGACTAGAAGCCACTGGTTCAAGAATTGGCACTCTGGTTGAACTTAACAACACAAAAAAAAAAACTGAATTGTCAGCCCTTGGTTCATATGAGAGCCCTGACTCATTCCTGAAACGCTCACTTCTTTGTCGATTTCACCACCTTTTCAAGTCATTAAAAACAAAAGGTCTGTGAACAGATTAAACACAGGCTGTTTTTGTTCTGCTTCTACAAGCACCTATGCCTGTTGAATGCAGACTGTATGGTGTTGATTGCAGTCTGTGCTCATAGATTTTTGAAAAAAACACATGCCGGAATCTCACACCTTCTTACAATCGCATAACCCAAGTTAAACAGTTCCTTGGAGAGGCCCCTGTGCTATTACACCAAATACTTACAAGTTTATTTCTTTTCTCCATACTGCCTGGGGTTCCGAATAAACCTGAGTGGAAGCATGGAGATCAAAGAATTTAACGATCAAAAACCTCTATTCACTTTCTGTCATCTAATGAAAGTATTAGTGAAGTGGAGGGGAAATCCTCTCCAGCCTGCCTGCAGCCACCAGCCTCGCCACTTAAGATTTAAAACAATGTGGCCAAGTGTTCAGGATCCACAGGATTGAGTTGTATGCATACATTAGTGTATTATTTTCAAGTTGCCAATTTCCCCCAGCTTAGCACATATTCATTTCGGCTTTATTAAAGGAGTCAGAACATGAAAGCAGACTTAGCACAGCGCACATGTCAGCAGAGCTTTCTTGCCATCATGACATGGTTTATTTGGTTCAGGGCAGCCATGCGTGTGAATCCAACAATGTCCATAGGACTGAAAAATCAAGCCGAGTGGGACTGATCAACAGGAAAAGACAAGAAACACAATTATGTGGAGAAACCACAGCTCTCTGACTGTGGGTGGGAATTTCAGGCCTTTGATTTGATTTTATATGGCTCCATACCTACAAAACATGGTATAGCGTGGTATCAGCTGTATAGTAAGGGCTTTACTATGGCGTTAGTGGAGTGGGTGGACAAGCCCACCGTGCTGTGAAACACTGTGTAGACACAGCCAGATGCAGGAGACATGACCCCAGTCGCTCCAGGGGATTTCTCCTGTTGTGGAAAGCCATGGTTTTCCTGAGAGTACACCTTGTCTGTCAGAGTCCTGGGCTGAAGGGAGACTAGAAGCCACTGGTTCAAGAATTGGCACTCTGGTTGAACTTAACAACACATGGAATTCTCACAAAAAAGATGCAGAACCAAATGCAGTGAAATCACCAAATCTTCATGTCAGAAGCCAGGGCAGTTGTCCAGTCCAGTGGTTCCCAAACCTTACTGAGCACTAGGAGCTATCTGGAGGACTTAAAATGTAGTGGATATTACCAGGGCCCAGACAGAGTTAGAAGCTGTGGTCAAGGGACCTGGAACTCTGTATGCTTTAAAATGCTCTCGAGGGATTCTGTGACTCAGCCAGCTCACCTGACCAGTCATCTCAATGAACAAAGAGGGTTTCTGTTAACAACCCTGCAGAGTGATGAACTACCCAAGGCTGGCATCCTCAGGTTGGCAAGAACTTACTGCAGAACAAGGGAGCGGGGCCCAGGCAGAAGATTGGGGCTCTCTAAAGTCTTTCCTAGACATTGATAAAATGGGCCTTTGTTTATCTTCTGCCCATTGGGCTTAGTTAATTTGCAGTAATATAGATTCTCTATACCAACATGGCAGCTCTGCCATTGGTTACCAACACGACAATCCTTCAGGTGTTTGAGGAGAGTTCCTCTTAAGTTTGTTCCTTTGTCTGATACCTAACACATTGGTTCATTCATTCATTCATTCAGTTCAGACTGTCAGCATCCTCTAAGAGTGGATTTCTTGAGGCTGACCATTGCCACTTCCTTCAGCAGCTTCCTATAGGTCTTGTCTTCTTTACCCTCTCCTGTTTGCCTTCTTTTGGATGCATTCTAGTTTGTCAATATCCAGTATGGTACCCAGAACTGGACAGCACACTGACCATGTAGTTGGACCAGCAGAGTCCAAAGGTAGCTATAAGATCAGTTGTTTCCTGTGTTCTGCTTCTTCTAAAGAGTATTGTTTAAGAATAGCCAAGAATTATGTTCCATAGTGTGAAATGATATAATCCAATTAGGAATTTATTATATTGCCTTTTTAAATAAAGTTGTTGGGCTACCAAAATAAATAAATAAATAATAAAGAACTGAAAAGCCAGTGCAGACAGAAGGCTCTGGGGCAGATCAGGAAGGGAAAAGATCAGTCTTGGCTGACCAGGTCCTAGTGAATGGGTAAGCTTTGGAATGGAAGAGAGTGCCATCCATCCAGTGCTCCAAGAGGAGAAATGATGTTTCATTGAAAACTAGGATATTAGCTGCATAGACCACACTGTGCATGAGTTAAGCAGTGGCTAAACAGCGGCTCTCACCACATCATCGTCCCCTACTTGTATGATCAGCTGTGGTTGTTACACCAAGCTGGGAGCATGAGAGGCAGCTTTCCTTTCTTCCCTGTATGGTGAGCTCAACCTAAATATTTCCATCTAAGCAGGCTCTGGTTCCTTCCCACAACTGAAGAGAAATAGTGGTGTACCTTCTCTCTTTAGGGTCAGTTACCTGGTGTTTGCTTATGCTTAAAACTGTCACAAGAACTTTGCATTTTCTTTGGGAAACAAAAGGTAAGAACAGAGGAACTGTTGTGACATTGACAGTTGGTTGTAATGTTAACCAGTCAGCTGTTTCATATGCGTAAAATTGGAAAGAAACATTTCCTTGATTACTTTTCACTGAATAGACTAGTCATTTTAACATTGATGTGGGTGCATTCTAATCCCCTGATTGGTTGGGGGAATTGCATTCTAAATAGAATTAAGCAAGTAAGCAAAGAAACAAACAAAAAAAGCAGTGACAAAGAAAGCAGCAAGGACACTTGCAACCATAACAGAATTTGAGGCTTGGCCTGACCTGGGACTGCAGGCTTATTGACAGCAATAGTAGGTGCGTGAGCCCCCTGTGACCTCACTTGTGACCTCTGTAGGTGCTTCTTTTTGTGTTGGGCACAGGAAGAAATTAGGTGACATTTGAAGTTTCCAGAATGAGAGTAGCAACTACATTTGTTATTGTTGTTGTTTACTTGCAAAGTTGTCTCTGACTCTTGCAACCCCATGGCCCACCAGGCACCCCTGGCCTGGAATTTCTCAGGCAAGAATACTAGAGTGGGTTGCCATGTCCTTCTCCAGGGGATCTTCCAAGCCCAGGGATCAAACCCATCTCCTACACTGCAGCTGAGTTCTTTACTGCTGAGCCACCACAGAAACCCAGCGGCTCCATTGTCTGCTTCAGTTCTGCCTGGGCTCCATCACTAGCATCTGAGCTGAAGATCAGAGACACTCATTTAGTTCATCTCTACCAGCTAGACATGCACCAAGCCTAGAGAAGATGGGGAGGCACCAGAAAGGGGCAACTTGAGTTCCAGCTGTTGGGCCTGACATCCTGCTGGGGACACAGGAAGGTATATTCAGGGGCAGTCAGAGTTTGATGCAATCACATGCTGGTTTGGGAGGAGAAGCCTGTGCTCATGAAAAGAACATTGATAAAGGACGAGATTATCACATGCTCTTGGCTAGATGGGAAGATGGGCTTAGAACAAGAATAGTTCCATTCCTGTGCTTAAAAGCACTTACAAGAATGTTCTTTCAGTCCTTAACTTCAGCTGCTGACTGCTGGTGGCCATGGTGATAATGGACTCCAGTGAGTAACCAATGGATTCTTTCTTTTTAAATTGACTCTTGGTATCATTAAAGACAGATTTGACCTATATCACACTTTTGCCCAGAACGGGCAGACCAGATTCTAGGTGAGCGGCATGCACATGTGAAACCTCTGCAAGATGACCAGGCTGCTATGGTGGGCCGATGAGTCAGGGGAGAGGTTTCTGATACCTGGCTGCTTTCTTTGAGTCCAGATCAGCAGCCAGGGACAGAGGACAGTGGCCAGAAGCCAGCACACTCCAGGAGCAGCACTTGGTGGAGAAAGCAGCCAGTGGGTGAGAAACCAGGAGAAAGCCTGGGGCTGTGAGGTGCTGCTGACACTGGTGATGCAGTGGAATGACAAAAAGAACCGTGGCAATACCACATGGTTGTACATTTCGTTGCTGTGCTCCCCATCTAAACCCTTCTGATTCTGTCATTTTCAAAGAGAAAAACTATCAGCAAACCATTATTCCTACTTATCTTTAGATGTTTCTCTTATTGATGGCGCAAGATCACTCTAGTGTCAGCATTATTGAGATGCAGCCTATTTGGGGACTATTCTGTATGTCCTATCGTATCATATGATAGAAATTTTTTTCCCTAAGATGTTGAGGACCCTATGAAAGGTAAGTGTTCTCTGATGTACTGACCCAAAGCCCTCCCCCTTTCCCCTGACTTTCCCACAGAGATGAGAGTGCATGGGCAGGATGGCAGTAACTTGAAGTTGTTCTCTGGCCTAAGGGTAGTTCCTCTAATCAGAAGCAAGAAATGTTTATTTTGAGCTGTATTGAGCGAGTCTGTCTGGTGTAGCTTTAGGTCACTTGGGGTGACCCATGTAATTCAAATGAGTAGAGTTTAAAGCAGTTGGAAACGTGTATCCAATGGACATGAACGAAGTTTACACCTTCTCCGCCAACAGACTTTTGTGTGTAATGTTTACTGTTTGGCTAACTCTGATTTGGTTAATATCTCTCTTCAAGAAAATACTTCTCTCCCTTTACCTGAAGGAGGGTGGACTCAAACCTCTGTGGCTTATAGAAGATGGTTATAGGAAACCGTGATGTGAAAACCCATTCTGTATTTTCTGTACCACTCTTTCGGCATTGATGAAATTGGCCTTGGCTGTAGGAATTTGGTTGGGATAAATCTTCATTGGGGGAAAGACTACAACAGGGTCATTATTCAAGAGTAAGGCCTCTCATGAGGGAAGGTGAAGAGGGAGAAAGCTGAAAAAGGCTGAGAATGTGTGAAGATGAATTTTTTAAACAACATGTTTCAGGTGATTTTCTTATGTAACAACAGTAGTTATTGTTGTTGCATAAGAAAATTTACATCACCAATCATAATTATTATTCAGATAAGACTCTCATGCTCTGTTAATTGGCAGGTAAGTCTTCAGTGAGAGGACAGATCCTTTCTTTTTATTCTCTGCCCCTCGGTTTCGCCTTACTCCGTGAGAGGGGGTGAGGTGAGCCCGGTTAAGCAAGGCTCTGCCTGTAGTCCACATATGACATGTCTGCCTGAGAACTGGAGAGTCCCACCCATGAGTGTCTGTTTTTAGTTTATTGTGATGATGGCTGTGCTTTCTTGATGAGGACATAACATTGATTTATAGTTCCGTTTAATAGTTAAGTTTCCCAAAGTAGTTGACTCTTTCCTTTCTTTCAACCTAAGCAGTAAAATAGAGGAATAGGAGGGTTGTTTGTTGTTCTGTCTCAAAGATAGTAAAACATTTTACACTGTGGAAATAGGGAAGAGATGGAATAGTATCTTCAAGCCATCTTCCATCAATCTATCATGAACTCTGCTTTTAGAATAATTGGTCTTAATCAGCTGTAATTATGTCATTTTATAACTGCATATGAAGTTGTTCTCTGGCCTAAGGGTAGTTCCTCTAATCAGAAGCAAGAAATGTTTATTTTGAGCTGTATTGAGCGAGTCTGTCTGGTGTAGCTTTAGGTCACTTGGGGTGACCCATGTAATTCAAATGAGTAGAGTTTAAAGCAGTTGGAAACGTGTATCCAATGGACATGAACGAAGTTTACACCTTCTCCGCCAACAGACTTTTGTGTGTAATGTTTACTGTTTGGCTAACTCTGATTTGGTTAATATCTCTCTTCAAGAAAATACTTCTCTCCCTTTACCTGAAGGAGGGTGGACTCAAACCTCTGTGGCTTATAGAAGATGGTTATAGGAAACCGTGATGTGAAAACCCATTCTGTATTTTCTGTACCACTCTTTCGGCATTGATGAAATTGGCCTTGGCTGTAGGAATTTGGTTGGGATAAATCTTCATTGGGGGAAAGACTACAACAGGGTCATTATTCAAGAGTAAGGCCTCTCATGAGGGAAGGTGAAGAGGGAGAAAGCTGAAAAAGGCTGAGAATGTGTGAAGATGAATTTTTTAAACAACATGTTTCAGGTGATTTTCTTATGTAACAACAGTAGTTATTGTTGTTGCATAAGAAAATTTACATCACCAATCATAATTATTATTCAGATAAGACTCTCATGCTCTGTTAATTGGCAGGTAAGTCTTCAGTGAGAGGACAGATCCTTTCTTTTTATTCTCTACCCCTCGGTTTCGCCTTACTCCGTGAGAGGGGGTGAGGTGAGCCCGGTTAAGCAAGGCTCTGCCTGTAGTCCACATATGACATGTCTGCCTGAGAACTGGAGAGTCCCACCCATGAGTGTCTGTTTTTAGTTTATTGTGATGATGGCTGTGCTTTCTTGATGAGGACATAACATTGATTTATAGTTCCGTTTAATAGTTAAGTTTACCAAAGTAGTTGACTCTTTCCTTTCTTTCAACCTAAGCAGTAAAATAGAGGAATAGGAGGGTTGTTTGTTGTTCTGTCTCAAAGATAGTAAAACATTTTACACTGTGGAAATAGGGAAGAGATGGAATAGTATCTTCAAGCCATCTTCCATCAATCTATCATGAACTCTGCTTTTAGAATAATTGGTCTTAATCAGCTGTAATTATGTCATTTTATAACTCAAAAGATTTCTAGAGTTCTTTACTTCGCACCTGTTTTCTGAACCATCTGTCTTCCCTGCCCCACTACCTGGTCTGTCTCGTAGCCATACCAGGGTCTTCCCCTGGCTCGCGTCTGCCCTCCTTCCCCACCGGCAATGGTCACTTTTGCTTACCTCTGCCCTTCATGGCTGTGCTTCTAACTTGCCAGGCCCTCTATGCTTCCCACTTTTTGTTGTTCAAGACCTTGACTGTGGTCTTTCCCCTGATTCAGATTTGTCTCAACCGAATCCTATAGCAATGATCATTTCCATGAATGCCGATTGTATTATGGCAAATAAAATACAGAAAGAGTTTTCTTACGGCCTTTTCTTATAATGATCTTCTGTAAGATACTGACCCCTGGGGAATTTCAAGCACATGCGGTGGCCCTTCCAGTTTGCAGGTCGTTAGCTATTCTTACCCTAAATGGCCATGACATATAATCTCTTTCCTAATTTTATTGTTTTGCCTGCTATCAGATGGCAGACAATCCTTCACTAGGGGCCTAAGAAGAGAAGGGCCCAGCTGCATAGGCTTCATATATCTGATTTGATACAAGAGGACTTAGCACATGATAGAGCATTTTATATTACTTTGTATGGCTTCCTGTGTTCAATTCCTTGCATCCAGAAACCAAAACCATGGCTTATATCATCGTCCATATCCCCCAGTCACTTACCCTAGGGCTGGGCACCCAGGAAAGACCTGTTGAGCTGATGGGTTAAATGAGGGAGACGTGGGGAGGAAAAGGAGATGCCACAAGTGTGAGGTCAGGATTCCTTTAGATGGGACGTTGGAGAAATCATTCATCCTGTCCCTGGAAAAACAGTTCTGATGGCTGTGCTTTCTTGATGAGGACATAACATTGATTTATAGTTCCGTTTAATAGTTAAGTTTCCAAAGTAGTTGACTCTTTCCTTTCTTTCAACCTAAGCAGTAAAATAGAGGAATAGGAGGGTTGTTTGTTGTTCTGTCTCAAAGATAGTAAAACATTTTACACTGTGGAAATAGGGAAGAGATGGAATAGTATCTTCAAGCCATCTTCCATCAATCTATCATGAACTCTGCTTTTAGAATAATTGGTCTTAATCAGCTGTAATTATGTCATTTTATAACTCAAAAGATTTCTAGAGTTCTTTACTTCGCACCTGTTTTCTGAACCATCTGTCTTCCCTGCCCCACTACCTGGTCTGTCTCGTAGCCATACCAGGGTCTTCCCCTGGCTCGCGTCTGCCCTCCTTCCCCACCGGCAATGGTCACTTTTGCTTACCTCTGCCCTTCATGGCTGTGCTTCTAACTTGCCAGGCCCTCTATGCTTCCCACTTTTTGTTGTTCAAGACCTTGACTGTGGTCTTTCCCCTGATTCAGATTTGTCTCAACCGAATCCTATAGCAATGATCATTTCCATGAATGCCGATTGTATTATGGCAAATAAAATACAGAAAGAGTTTTCTTACGGCCTTTTCTTATAATGATCTTCTGTAAGATACTGACCCCTGGGGAATTTCAAGCACATGCGGTGGCCCTTCCAGTTTGCAGGTCGTTAGCTATTCTTACCCTAAATGGCCATGACATATAATCTCTTTCCTAATTTTATTGTTTTGCCTGCTATCAGATGGCAGACAATCCTTCACTAGGGGCCTAAGAAGAGAAGGGCCCAGCTGCATAGGCTTCATATATCTGATTTGATACAAGAGGACTTAGCACATGATAGAGCATTTTATATTACTTTGTATGGCTTCCTGTGTTCAATTCCTTGCATCCAGAAACCAAAACCATGGCTTATATCATCGTCCATATCCCCCAGTCACTTACCCTAGGGCTGGGCACCCAGGAAAGACCTGTTGAGCTGATGGGTTAAATGAGGGAGACGTGGGGAGGAAAAGGAGATGCCACAAGTGTGAGGTCAGGATTCCTTTAGATGGGACGTTGGAGAAATCATTCATCCTGTCCCTGGCACATCAACGGCAGACAGTCTCGAGCCCAGTCTTTTGTTGGCCCCTCATGTGAAATTGATTCAAAGGTGATAGAATCTGTGCACAGATAAACAGCTAACAAACGATGGAGAATGTGTGTCCAAACAAATCCAGTTGGCAGGACATGCTGTGCTGTGGAGAGGAAGCCTCTGGCTATCCATCACACCTTGAAAGATGAGCTGGGTGGGCCCCGTTTTCCCTCAGAGTCAGGAAAGGTTAGCGCTCTGGGAAAATGGAGCCCAACGGGAATTTCAAACACACGGTGTGGCCCTTCCAGTTTGCAGGTCATTATTAGCTATTCTTACCCTAAATGGCCATGACATATAATCTCTTTCCTAATTTTATTGTTTTACTTGCTATCACAAGACCGTAACTTTTTAGATATTCAGGTGTGACTAAGGGGGGAGGAGGTGGAATGAGGCTTTTAAAATCTTTGATTACCTCAGAAAACATATTTGCTTACTTTACCAGGAAGTTGGGTTTTTGTTTTGTTGTGTTTTCTACCCATGCCAAGAGGGGATTAATGAGTAGCTGCTGGGTTTGCCAGCTTTCTTTTGATTTTAGTTTATGTAATTAAGCAGTTCCCAGAATGACTTGAGGTTCTCACTCTGCATCAAAACATGCTTCTCAGATGTGCTAGATGTGGACATAAGAAAAAATCCAGACTCACTGAATGTAGGGAGGAGAAGTGAAAAACCTATCTTGCTCTAAAAACAGTCCCTTCTCTGTCAGAAGGGTTGACTGTGCTTTGGGGACATACATATTGAGCTGTATTGGGCTTCCCTGGGAGCTCAGTGGTAAAGAATTCTCCTGCCAATGCAGGAGACACGAGTTCAATCCCTGATCCTGGAAAATTCCACATACTGCGGAGCAACTAAGCCTGTGAGCCACATCTATTGAGCCTGTACTCTAGAGCCTCAGAGCCACAACTGTTGAGGTCATGTGCTGCAACTACTGAAGCCCGTGTGCCCTAGAGCCCGAGTTCCACAGCAAGAGAAGTCACCACAACAAGAAGCCTTGCTCACATCAACTAGAGGGTAGCCCCCACTAGAGAAGAGCAACTAGAGAAGAGCTGTGAAAACCTAGTATAGCCAAAAATAAATAAATAAAAAATTAAAAAAAGAAAAGCAAGTTAAAAACTGAAGTTCAAGCAAGTTAAAGTTAGAATAACTTGAAATGAGGTTAACAGTAAAGATAACATGGGGAAATGAGCTCTGTTTTTTCCGTTGAATTTCCAGCAACTAGGGCCTCCTCCATGGTAGGGATTCAAGGCCTCATGCATTCACCAAAGGGACTCTAGGAGCCCACTGTGCCAGGCTCCATTCTAGTTGCTGGGGATACAGTGAGGAACTAGACCAGTGAGAATCCCTCCCTCAAGGGGCTAACATGGAGTGAATACTGGATGAGCAGAGCTTTACCAAGCACCTCTGAGCTCGTAGTGATGATGGCATTGCTGGAAAGTCTAATGCTGTGTTCTTTAAGAATCTGGCCACCCCATAGGGAAGTGAAGCCATCTACTCATGGAATGGAACACTGTTCAAAGCTGTACCAAATACTGGTACACTAGAAAAGATGGCTGCCCTGAAATCTGAAGGACAAGGAGGGATTAATTAGGTGAAAGGTCAGAGGACGCTGCACCAAGCAGAGGGAGCAGCGTGAGCAGAGGCCTGTGGCAGGAGGGAGTTTAAGCAGTTCCCAGAATGACTGGAGGTTCTCACTCTGCATCAAAACATGCTTCTCAGATGTGCTAGATGTGGACATAAGAAAAAATCCAGACTCACTGAATGTAGGGAGGAGAAGTGAAAAACCTATCTTGCTCTAAAAACAGTCCCTTCTCTGTCAGAAGGGTTGACTGTGCTTTGGGGACATACATATTGAGCTGTATTGGGCTTCCCTGGGAGCTCAGTGGTAAAGAATTCTCCTGCCAATGCAGGAGACACGAGTTCAATCCCTGATCCTGGAAAATTCCACATACTGCGGAGCAACTAAGCCTGTGAGCCACATCTATTGAGCCTGTACTCTAGAGCCTCAGAGCCACAACTGTTGAGGTCATGTGCTGCAACTACTGAAGCCCGTGTGCCCTAGAGCCCGAGTTCCACAGCAAGAGAAGTCACCACAACAAGAAGCCTTGCTCACATCAACTAGAGGGTAGCCCCCACTAGAGAAGAGCAACTAGAGAAGAGCTGTGAAAACCTAGTATAGCCAAAAATAAATAAATAAAAAATTAAAAAAAGAAAAGCAAGTTAAAAACTGAAGTTCAAGCAAGTTAAAGTTAGAATAACTTGAAATGAGGTTAACAGTAAAGATAACATGGGGAAATGAGCTCTGTTTTTTCCGTTGAATTTCCAGCAACTAGGGCCTCCTCCATGGTAGGGATTCAAGGCCTCATGCATTCACCAAAGGGACTCTAGGAGCCCACTGTGCCAGGCTCCATTCTAGTTGCTGGGGATACAGTGAGGAACTAGACCAGTGAGAATCCCTCCCTCAAGGGGCTAACATGGAGTGAATACTGGATGAGCAGAGCTTTACCAAGCACCTCTGAGCTCGTAGTGATGATGGCATTGCTGGAAAGTCTAATGCTGTGTTCTTCAAGAATCTGGCCACCCCATAGGGAAGTGAAGCCATCTACTCATGGAATGGAACACTGTTCAAAGCTGTACCAAATACTGGTACACTAGAAAAGATGGCTGCCCTGAAATCTGAAGGACAAGGAGGGATTAATTAGGTGAAAGGTCAGAGGACGCTGCACCAAGCAGAGGGAGCAGCGTGAGCAGAGGCCTGTGGCAGGAGGGAGTTTTCTGAGACCTCCTCAGGGTGAGATGGTCAGGGTGGGCACTCACGGGCACATTCTGTGGGCAGGAAGCTCTCTGCAGTAGGCTGACTCATCTTGAAGCCTTTAAATTCCAAGCCGTACAAGATTGCAGACACAAATATCAACATCTTTTGGTTTTGTTTCTCTCTTATAGCCCCCTAAACTGTTTAGTTATTCTGTTCACATAATGCTTGTTTTAAAAGGAATTATAGATACTTTTCTTTGGGCTTAAGCTAATTTCCTTAACCAACAGGGTAGAATTACCAACAGTTCCCATCCTTGTGAAGTATACCGACTGCTAGGGGAGAAAGGCATAGATCAGTGACACGAATCAACCCCCCACGGGAGAGTATAGAATGTAGGACAAGTCTTCAACCTGGCCTGAAAAGTCAGGGACAACTTCCTAGAAGAAAAGATGGCTGCCCTGAAATCTGAAGGGCGAGGAGAGATTAACTAGGTGAAAGGTCAGGGGACGCCACACCAAGCAGAGGGAGCAGCATGAGCAGAGGCCTGTGGCAGGAGGGAGTTAGGTGTTGGGACGAAGGGAATCGCTGAAAGTGAATGACTCAGACGTAGATAGGGCCAGATTACTCTGGCCATGAGGCATGTTCGGGAACTTTCTGTTTAATCCAAGAGTAATAGGAAACCTTGGAAAGAATCAGTAGAATGAGGAAAGGAAGAGGCATACGTTGTAATTGGAATTTCATTTCAGTAGGGTGAGTTTGCTCATTGTGTGGTCAGTGTTTGGTGTGGGGACTGAAAGCATCAGAGAGAAGGCACTAGAAAGAATCTCGACCAGAGATGACAACTGCTTGGGCTAGGATGGCAGCCATGATGATGGCAACAACAGAAGGAAATGGGCAAATGTAACAGGCAGAAAGGTAATAAGGGCAAAGGTACAAAAGGTAAAAGCTATAGGACCTGGTGATGGATATGAAGGATAAAGGAGAGGCAGGTATTGAGAATGACTTTTCAGGTTTCTGAATTACACACTTCGCTGAGTGGTGAAGCCCTGCCCTGGGACAGGCACCCTGGACAAAGACCAGTTTGCTGGGGGAAGATTATGAAGCAGTTTTGAACATGTTGGGTTTGAGTGCCTTTGAGGCATCAGAGAGATGTCAGAAATGCAACTGGGTAAATGGGTCCCCAGACTGGAGGAGAGGTCCAGGATGGACGGCGACATCTTTGTCTTGAAGCCTTTAAATTCCAAGCCGTACAAGATTGCAGACACAAATATCAACATCTTTTGGTTTTGTTTCTCTCTTATAGCCCCCTAAACTGTTTAGTTATTCTGTTCACATAATGCTTGTTTTAAAAGGAATTATAGATACTTTTCTTTGGGCTTAAGCTAATTTCCTTAACCAACAGGGTAGAATTACCAACAGTTCCCATCCTTGTGAAGTATACCGACTGCTAGGGGAGAAAGGCATAGATCAGTGACACGAATCAACCCCCCACGGGAGAGTATAGAATGTAGGACAAGTCTTCAACCTGGCCTGAAAAGTCAGGGACAACTTCCTAGAAGAAAAGATGGCTGCCCTGAAATCTGAAGGGCGAGGAGAGATTAACTAGGTGAAAGGTCAGGGGACGCCACACCAAGCAGAGGGAGCAGCATGAGCAGAGGCCTGTGGCAGGAGGGAGTTAGGTGTTGGGACAAAGGGGAATCGCTGAAAGTGAATGACTCGGGACGTAGATAGGGCCAGATTACTCTGGCCATGAGGCATGTTCGGGAACTTTCTGTTTAATCCAAGAGTAATAGGAAACCTTGGAAAGAATCAGTAGAATGAGGAAAGGAAGAGGCATACGTTGTAATTGGAATTTCATTTCAGTAGGGTGAGTTTGCTCATTGTGTGGTCAGTGTTTGGTGTGGGGACTGAAAGCATCAGAGAGAAGGCACTAGAAAGAATCTCGACCAGAGATGACAACTGCTTGGGCTAGGATGGCAGCCATGATGATGGCAACAACAGAAGGAAATGGGCAAATGTAACAGGCAGAAAGGTAATAAGGGCAAAGGTACAAAAGGTAAAAGCTATAGGACCTGGTGATGGATATGAAGGATAAAGGAGAGGCAGGTATTGAGAATGACTTTTCAGGTTTCTGAATTACACACTTCGCTGAGTGGTGAAGCCCTGCCCTGGGACAGGCACCCTGGACAAAGACCAGTTTGCTGGGGGAAGATTATGAAGCAGTTTTGAACATGTTGGGTTTGAGTGCCTTTGAGGCATCAGAGAGAGATGTCAGAAATGCAACTGGGTAAATGGGTCCCCAGACTGGAGGAGAGGTCCAGGATGGACGGCGACATCTGTGAGTCATCCGTGTCAAGGTGCATTAGACACTGTGGGTGTGGCCGAGATCACTCAGCAAGTACAGAAAGGGGAGGAGATGGTGGTGAACCCTGCCTTGTGGGATTCCAACACCTAATGGCTGGGAAAAGGAGAAGCCTACAAAAGGAGACAGAGCAAACCTGCCAGAACCACAGAGAGAATGTCAGCTGAAAGCTAAGGGAAGCAAGCATTTGTTGGAAAAGGAGGTCATCAGGGATAAATATTTCTGAAAGGACAGGGAAAGTGAAGATTCGATTATGACTATAATAACTATAATACTATAGTATAATTTTGGCCCCATAGCTATAATACTATAGTAACAATAGTAATCTGCAATCTTTATGGAGCCCCAATTATGAGCCAGGCAGTTTAACATATAATTTAATCCTCAAAAGAGTTTTATAAGGCAGGTCCTATTATCATCCTTGTTTCACAGTTGAGAAAACTGAGCACAGAGAGCTGAAGTCATTTGCCTGAGGTCACACAGCCAGTAAGTGAAGAAATAGGGTAGGAGTTCTTTCTCATTCCACAGCTCCTATCCTTAAATGCCCCGTGTCCAATGTTGGGGAATAAAAAGCAGTCAGGGAGGCAGGGTGGGGAGGGGAGATTTAGAAATTTGGATTCTTTCAAATGCAGGCAAGAAAATACTCCATGGTTGCTAAAGCCCAAGTCCAGGTTGGTGACCATAGACTGGTATTGCAGCAGCTGTTTCTGACAATGGTTTAGCTGGATTAGGGCTATGCTGAATGCATGACAAGGCTGTATTTGCCATGGGAAAGCCTTGCTTCAAATGCTCTAGGGCATTGGTTCTCAAAGTGGGAGCTCCAGGCCAGGAGCATAACATCACCTGGGAACTAAGAGATGCAGATTTTCAGGCTCCAACCCAGACCTTCTGAATCTGAACCTGTGCAGGGCAGGAGGAGTGAGGGAGGAATCCATGTTCTCACAAGCCTTTGTGAGAGTCTGGTACACAAGTTTGAGAACCCGTGTTCTTGAGAGACCCTTGAGAAAAAGGAAAACCCCAATGCCGTATGATCCATTTATCTCAGCTTGGTGGCAACCAGATGGGAGAGCATTTCTCAGCCCTGTCTGCCCACTGTTATCACAGGAGGAGCTTTGAAAACTACTGGTGCCAGAGGCCCACTTTCAGAAGTTCTGGTTTCCCATTGGGTTAGCATTGGCCTAATCATTTGAAATAAGGATTTAAATGGGGAATAGATGATTGAATGAATGGTTGGCTTCTGAACACTTCTGAGTACCTGGTTCTACCTGGGGGAGAAAACAAGGCAGGCTCTTAAGAGGAAGGTCAAGACAAAGGGAAGAGAAGCTAGATCTTAGGGCCTTTGTGAATACCAGTAATGCTTGAATAATTCTGGAGGCTGTAGTGGGGAGAGAAGGTAGCCTGAATTTATAACAGCCCTTAACGATGGATCTAGTCTAAAATTAAAACAGAGAATAACATATAATTTAATCCTCAAAAGAGTTTTATAAGGCAGGTCCTATTATCATCCTTGTTTCACAGTTGAGAAAACTGAGCACAGAGAGCTGAAGTCATTTGCCTGAGGTCACACAGCCAGTAAGTGAAGAAATAGGGTAGGAGTTCTTTCTCATTCCACAGCCCCTATCCTTAAATGCCCCGTGTCCAATGTTGGGGAATAAAAAGCAGTCAGGGAGGCAGGGTGGGGAGGGGAGATTTAGAAATTTGGATTCTTTCAAATGCAGGCAAGAAAATACTCCATGGTTGCTAAAGCCCAAGTCCAGGTTGGTGACCATAGACTGGTATTGCAGCAGCTGTTTCTGACAATGGTTTAGCTGGATTAGGGCTATGCTGAATGCATGACAAGGCTGTATTTGCCATGGGAAAGCCTTGCTTCAAATGCTCTAGGGCATTGGTTCTCAAAGTGGGAGCTCCAGGCCAGGAGCATAACATCACCTGGGAACTAAGAGATGCAGATTTTCAGGCTCCAACCCAGACCTTCTGAATCTGAACCTGTGCAGGGCAGGAGGAGTGAGGGAGGAATCCATGTTCTCACAAGCCTTTGTGAGAGTCTGGTACACAAGTTTGAGAACCCGTGTTCTTGAGAGACCCTTGAGAAAAAGGAAAACCCCAATGCCGTATGATCCATTTATCTCAGCTTGGTGGCAACCAGATGGGAGAGCATTTCTCAGCCCTGTCTGCCCACTGTTATCACAGGAGGAGCTTTGAAAACTACTGGTGCCAGAGGCCCACTTTCAGAAGTTCTGGTTTCCCATTGGGTTAGCATTGGCCTAATCATTTGAAATAAGGATTTAAATGGGGAATAGATGATTGAATGAATGGTTGGCTTCTGAACACTTCTGAGTACCTGGTTCTACCTGGGGGAGAAAACAAGGCAGGCTCTTAAGAGGAAGGTCAAGACAAAGGGAAGAGAAGCTAGATCTTAGGGCCTTTGTGAATACCAGTAATGCTTGAATAATTCTGGAGGCTGTAGTGGGGAGAGAAGGTAGCCTGAATTTATAACAGCCCTTAACGATGGATCTAGTCTAAAAGAGACGCTGATTATCAAGTAAGGTATGCTGTCAAGGTTGCTCCATGAATAAAATATCATTGTCATTTTTACTTAGTCTTAATGGAAATGATTCTACTAATTTTAATCAAAGCTAATATGCTGACATCCCTCTGGCAGCCTCACTGAGACTGTGTCTATGTGTGAAGAATGTACTCTGACACGCCGGCCTCTCAAACCCCACCACTTCTCCTTCGCACTCTGTCCCCATGTCCAGGTATTTCTTGGGGCCTCCCCTTACCTCCTCCTTTCTCAGGGAGGGCCTATCTCCTTCTAGAATCCTCTGTGGACCCCCAGTTCAGAGAGTTCCCCTTTCTCTTAATTCTTTCAGTGCCCACTGTCTTTAAGCCACCCTGCTCCTGTTGAGTTTTCATCGTGCTGCGTGCCCATTTCCCATCTCTGCCGACTGGATCCTAAACCCCACCCCCACCCCCGACCATTCAGGACAGTGATGGCTTTCGAGGTTTTGCCTCCTGCTTAGAACTGCACCCCGCACTCTACGGGCTTGGGAAACAGTAGTCAAGAAACTGTACAAAAAGTGGTTGTCAGTCTCTCTTCCCACCTTGTCATGGTGTGCGGATAAGAAGGTGCCACCCCCAATGAGGTATGACTGCGGTTTGGCCTTTCTTGAGGGCAGAAGCCATCAAAAGCACACCAAGGTGGAGACCCCAAAGGGAGCATCCTCCAAAGTGAGACGTAGCCCCACAGGAGGGTCTCTCACCATCTCATTAATCAGGGAGCTTTGAAACTACTGGTGCCAGAGGCCCACTTTCAGAAGTTCTGGTTTCCCATTGGGTTAGCATTGGCCTAATCATTTGAAATAAGGATTTAAATGGGGAATAGATGATTGAATGAATGGTTGGCTTCTGAACACTTCTGAGTACCTGGTTCTACCTGGGGGAGAAAACAAGGCAGGCTCTTAAGAGGAAGGTCAAGACAAAGGGAAGAGAAGCTAGATCTTAGGGCCTTTGTGAATACCAGTAATGCTTGAATAATTCTGGAGGCTGTAGTGGGGAGAGAAGGTAGCCTGAATTTATAACAGCCCTTAACGATGGATCTAGTCTAAAAGAGACGCTGATTATCAAGTAAGGTATGCTGTCAAGGTTGCTCCATGAATAAAATATCATTGTCATTTTTACTTAGTCTTAATGGAAATGATTCTACTAATTTTAATCAAAGCTAATATGCTGACATCCCTCTGGCAGCCTCACTGAGACTGTGTCTATGTGTGAAGAATGTACTCTGACACGCCGGCCTCTCAAACCCCACCACTTCTCCTTCGCACTCTGTCCCCATGTCCAGGTATTTCTTGGGGCCTCCCCTTACCTCCTCCTTTCTCAGGGAGGGCCTATCTCCTTCTAGAATCCTCTGTGGACCCCCAGTTCAGAGAGTTCCCCTTTCTCTTAATTCTTTCAGTGCCCACTGTCTTTAAGCCACCCTGCTCCTGTTGAGTTTTCATCGTGCTGCGTGCCCATTTCCCATCTCTGCCGACTGGATCCTAAACCCCACCCCCACCCCCGACCATTCAGGACAGTGATGGCTTTCGAGGTTTTGCCTCCTGCTTAGAACTGCACCCCGCACTCTACGGGCTTGGGAAACAGTAGTCAAGAAACTGTACAAAAAGTGGTTGTCAGTCTCTCTTCCCACCTTGTCATGGTGTGCGGATAAGAAGGTGCCACCCCCAATGAGGTATGACTGCGGTTTGGCCTTTCTTGAGGGCAGAAGCCATCAAAAGCACACCAAGGTGGAGACCCCCAAAGGGAGCATCCTCCAAAGTGAGACGTAGCCCCCACAGGAGGGTCTCTCACCATCTCATTAATCCGTGTTTCTCTGTGTTGGGTTCCTACCACTGCCTTAGCAAATCACCACAAGCTTGGCAGTTTAAAATAATAGAAATCTGTCTTCTCACTGGTGTAGAGGTCAGAGTTCTGAGACCAGTGTCACTGAACTGAAGTCCAAGTGATGACAAGCCGTGTTCCCTCCAGAGGCTCTAGGAGACGCCCTCTCCTGCCTCTTCCGGCTTCTGGCGGCTCTGCATTCCTCGGCTTGTGGCCGCATCGCTCTGATCTCTGCCTCCATGGTCACGCTGCTTTCTCCTCCCTTCTCAAATCTTCCTCTTGCCTCCCTCTTGTAAGGACATTTGTGTCGGTATGTAAGGCCCACCCTGGTAATCCAAAATAATCTCCCCAACTCAAGATTCTTAACTTCATCACAACTGGGAAGTTCTTTTCTCCCATCTCAGGTAACTTCCACCCATTAAAGGATTAGGACTTGGATCTCTTTGGGGCAGCCACGATGTAACCCACCCCATAGACAAAGGTAGCTGGAGCCTCCAAAGGGACAGAGACTTATCCAAGGTCACACTTCAAGGTGGTCACAGAAATTAGACCAAGATCCAGGTCTCCTCTCTGTTCCTCTTGGCCTCCTCCCATTCGGCCAAGCTGAGGCCTATGAACGTTAGACAGAGAAAGCAGTGTGACCACAGAGGCAGAGATCAGAGTGATTCGCCTTCTTTCTGGATCATGTGCTCCTTAGATTCCCCCACCTGTGCACCTTGCCCCCACCTTGAGTCCCGGTTCTGTTACTTTGGACTCACAGTGCTTTCGCTGGCCTGTGTGGGCAGCTGCAGTGGGAGTCACTAAATGGCATTTCCTCCTCTCCTCGCAGGACCGCCTCTTCTTCGTCATGGAGTATGTGAATGGTGGAGACCTCATGTTCCAGATTCAGCGCTCCCGAAAATTTGACGAGCCTCGTTCCCGGTTCTATGCTGCAGAGGTTACATCAGCCCTCATGTTCCTCCACCAACATGGAGTCATCTACAGGTACCTCTAGTCTCCTCCTCTCTTCCCCTAAACTGAAAACTTAAGAGAGTTCTCTGGATACTTGAACTGACTTTGGCTTCTGCCCAACTGGTCTCTTAGTAACCCATTTGAGATTAGTTGTTTGTTCCAATTTGCTTACAGAAGGCTTTTTTGGGGGGCTGTTTATCACTGTAAATGTTAATATTTGAATAGCCCCAGGAGATCTGACCCACTGTTTGTGCCAGTTTTGATTGAAAGCTTAAGCAGGACATTTTAAAGGCCCGGCGCCGGGTAACCTTGGGGTGACCTTCATTTCTTGGTCCCCCCCTCTCCCCCGCCCTTTTCCTTAAACATCGGGGCATTCTCTTTACTTTTTCCTTCTGTGCCATGAACTTCCTCTGCTTCCCAACCTTTTGCCACTTCCTGAGTTTGTTTGGCTTACTTGTCTCCAGCAGATAGAATCAGAGAAGGAGGAGTTCCTTGGGGGTCTCAGGGTTTATGATCTGGGAGGGAAGAAGGGAGGGGAACTAGACAATATCCAGCAGGAAGTGACTCTCTGCAGATCATCCAGTCCTTTATTACTGCCTTGTCCCCCTTCCAAAAAAACATTGAACACACACACACACACACACACACACACACACAAATTTTCCAGTAAGAGAGCGGGACTATTTACGCAGGCTCTTCTGTGAGGTCAGGAATTCTGGGAGGAGTAAATATTTATAATTAGCAACAAGGACACTGAAGTTCCTTAAGGTTTTTTTCAATGACTGTCAATTTCTTTACTTGGATTTTGCTTCCTCCTTTATTTCTTCAGTTAGGTAGAAGATTATCTGGCTTGGTTCAACCCAGAATTAATCCCTCACCAGAACTTCACTGACTCACTCCTGGGAGCAGTGCCCTTACTAAATGTTCTCCATGGGCTTCTAAAACCAACCTCCTGCCAGCTTCCTAAAGTCCCTCTGCTCAAAAACAGTTAGTGGCTCCCTATGGCCTGCATAACAAAGCCCATACTTTCTAACCTGCTTTTATTGTCCTCCATGTTGCAAGCCCATGTGTTTGTTTCCTGTTATTTTGTAACAAATTACCACAAATGCAGTGGCTTAAAACAACACTCACTGATTATCTCACAGTTTCCACAGGGAAGAAGTCTGAGCTCAGCACACCTGGATTTCTCTGCTGTGATCAGAGTATCAGCCAGGCTGCTATCTTGTCGAAATTTGGGGTCCTCTTCCAGGCTCACATGGTGGGTAGAGTTCATTTCCTGTAGCTGGAGAAGTCATGTGGCTTCCCCCAGGCCTGCAGGAGAGAAAGTCTTCCCTGCTTTGAGTCTGACTTCCAGGAGGCCTGGACCCTCTTTGAAAGGGATCATTTGATTAGGTTAGACCCACCCATGCTAATCTCCCTTTTAACTCAAAGTCAAATCATTCAGGGACCTTAAGTATACCTTCAAATCCCTGGGCCCTTTTCCTATAATCTCATATAATCACAAGTGATATCACATCCCTTTTAAACCTCATTGTTTTGGTTGGAGGTAAATCACAGTTTCTCCACCATATACAAGGGGAAGGGGTTATGGGATTATACTGGAGTGTGACTCACTGAGGTCACTTTTGGTTGTGTCTGCTACAGCCCAGTATACCTCACTTCCCACGATCCCTTGTGTTGAACCTACCAAGTTTCTTAGCTTGCCTCAAACCCACCTGACAATCCCCTACTTCCTTGCTCTTCTGCCCTCCTCACTACCTCCTATCTCCCGTCCAGAAGCCTCATGCAGTGCTGCTGGCCTACTCAAAGCCTGGTCCCACCAGCCAGAGCAAGTCTCCCCAGCCATCACTTCATTTGCAATTTAGGAATGTCCTACCCTCTCCCTTAGGGCCCAGCTGCTTTTTAACCCTTCAACCTTCCTAGCTTACATCATTATTTTATCTTACACATAGTAAATGATCAAGAAAGGACCCTTGGCTTCAATTAGTCTAAAATCCTAATCTCTGCCTCCAAAGCAGCTTTCAGGTAGTTAGAGATACTGGGATTAGATATGTGAAACATATCATGGGCTTCTAAACCTCCTGCCAGCTTCCTAAAGTCCCTCTGCTCAAAAACAGTTAGTGGCTCCCTATGGCCTGCATAACAAACCCCATACTTTCTCACCTGCTTTTATTGTCCTCCATGTTGCAAGCCCATGTGTTTGTTTCCTGTTATTTTGTAACAAATTACCACAAATGCAGTGGCTTAAAACAACACTCACTGATTATCTCACAGTTTCCACAGGGAAGAAGTCTGAGCTCAGCACACCTGGATTTCTCTGCTGTGATCAGAGTATCAGCCAGGCTGCTATCTTGTCGAAATTTGGGGTCCTCTTCCAGGCTCACATGGTGGGTAGAGTTCATTTCCTGTAGCTGGAGAAGTCATGTGGCTTCCCCCAGGCCTGCAGGAGAGAAAGTCTTCCCTGCTTTGAGTCTGACTTCCAGGAGGCCTGGACCCTCTTTGAAAGGGATCATTTGATTAGGTTAGACCCACCCATGCTAATCTCCCTTTTAACTCAAAGTCAAATCATTCAGGGACCTTAAGTATACCTTCAAATCCCTGGGCCCTTTTCCTATAATCTCATATAATCACAAGTGATATCACATCCCTTTTAAACCTCATTGTTTTGGTTGGAGGTAAATCACAGTTTCTCCACCATATAAAAGGGGGAAGGGGTGATGGGATTATACTGGAGTGTGACTCACTGAGGTCACTTTTGGTTGTGTCTGCTACAGCCCAGTATACCTCACTTCCCACGATCCCTTGTGTTGAACCTACCAAGTTTCTTAGCTTGCCTCAAACCCACCTGACAATCCCCTACTTCCTTGCTCTTCTGCCCTCCTCACTACCTCCTATCTCCCGTCCAGAAGCCTCATGCAGTGCTGCTGGCCTACTCAAAGCCTGGTCCCACCAGCCAGAGCAAGTCTCCCCAGCCATCACTTCATTTGCAATTTAGGAATGTCCTACCCTCTCCCTTAGGGCCCAGCTGCTTTTTAACCCTTCAACCTTCCTAGCTTACATCATTATTTTATCTTACACATAGTAAATGATCAAGAAAGGACCCTTGGCTTCAATTAGTCTAAAATCCTAATCTCTGCCTCCAAAGCAGCTTTCAGGTAGTTAGAGATACTGGGATTAGATATGTGAAAATATCACTCATATTACAAGGCATTGCATGCTTAGGAGCCAGTGACAAGAAGAATTGTCGTTCAAGATATTGTTCCTGTCCCCTCCCTATTAGAGTGGGTATAATCAGCCATAGTTTACAGCGGGGATTCAGAGACTCCCCTTAAATATCAAGTGGGTCAAAAGGTTCGTTCCATTTTTTTTCCATAACTTCTTATAGAAAAACCTGAAAGAGGTTTTTTGGCCAGCCCAATAATTTGCCTAAGGCCACATTCGGTAAGTGACAGACAGGAAGTGTAACTGATGAGCAGGTTGCTGCTGTGCATCATGGTGCTTGTCACAGGACTCGTCAAGTCCAAGGCCGCACTCGTTATTAGTCATTCTGAGTATTCCAATTCCGAGTATTCCAAAACTGTCATTCTGAGTATTCCAATTCCGAGTATTCCAAAACTTGACTTGTTCTTACATTTCTGGTTTCTTCTCCTTTCTGCTTGCCTGGATGAATGCTTCTTCCTCACCATGCCTGTGAACACTTTTGTTCTAGTGACTTCTGTGAGCCATACTTCTCTGCTCTCTTTCTCCCCTTCCCACCCCCCTGGCCATTTCTCCTCAATCTGTATGTGACACAGCCTGCCTTCTCCCCTCCAACCCCCATTCTCTAAATGCTGGCTTTTCCCAGGGCGCACATCCCTAAATACTCTCCCTGAGCACGTTCCGCAGTTGCCTATCTCCAAGTGATACCTGTGTTCCCAAGACGCCCATGTCACTCTCTCCAGCCCCGGGTTCTCTCCAGATCCCCACACAAGACTGCTCTCTCACAATGACCTCCAAGGCCTGCCTTCTTCCCCAACTAGTTTACAAGAGTTTACTGACTTGACTCACTCCCTGCCTCTTGCTTTTCTCCCTCCTGTCTACCTCCCTCTCTATCGCTGCGCAGTGTTCTTTCAAAGCACAGGCTGATAGTCACACGGGGTCCTCCTTAGCATCCACCAGCTTCCATCAGATATAGCACGGCCCCTTGTGTTGGCCAGCATACCCTATGGCCCTGGGGCTGCTGTGCATGGCTACATGATTTGGGCATGGCAAATGAGCGAGGGGCCCAGGTGGTAAGTGCTTGCTGCAATCCAGGACTGCTCTGCTAGTGCAGCTGGCGTCAGCCCAAGAAAGAGCTGCCTTTTCTACCCAGAGGAGATGCCTTTCTTTTGTCTTTCACAAAGACATTGTGTGTGCTAAAAGGGCCCTGTGGCCTCAGATGATCTTTTGATCCTTATCACTATGCCCCCAACCGGGTAGCCCATCCTCTAGGCCCTCCGGATGAGACTGTGCTCCCCTAGATACCTCTTTCTTTCATTTCTCCTAGCCTTGGTCTCCACTGTCCCTGGAACTCACTTGCACTCAATCCATATCTTGCTCAGTGAGTGGCTCCCTGGTCACATCCATGGTCTGACTGCTTTAGGGTCCCTGGTTCAAAAAAAAAAAATTAGATTCCAGAATAGTAGATGAGGGGACTAGATACAGACATAGGTGAGGAAAGAGTGGCCATGCATTGATGCTCATTGAGGCTGGTGATGGGCTCACTGTTCTGTCTGCTTTTGTGAATGTTTTAAATTTGCCATAATAATCACAATTTTTTTAAACATCTCTAGAGCTTATGATTCATTTGGTCTGGAATGGGGTTCAGGAGTCTGTACTTCCTTGAAGAATTCCTCAGGGGATTTGGGGAACACAGGTCTAGAAAAATTTTCCTCTGCCTTGAACTGTGTCAGATGCCCCTGCTCTGGAAGGCCACCCTGACCACTCAGCCTGAGGTGGGGATATCTTGGCTCCCCTGGTGACAGCCTCCCTCTGGTTCAGGCCGGTTCCCTTTGCCAGCCTTGTCTTTCTACTTAAGATACTTGTTCTGTGATGGAGAACTCCATGCACGCATGCTTATCTGGCTGGCCTACATTGGTACCTTACTTGTCGTAGGTGTTCACTAGCCACTTGTTCTCATCTCTAATGTTCTGGAACCCTTCCATCCAGCTGGGCTGCCACCTCGTACCTGTGTACTTTTGAAAATCTGTATTGAAAGCATCTGTTGGAACTAAGTTTTTCTTTCTTGATCCTGATATGCCCCATTCTGACATGTTTCTCATCTCACAGATGAATGAGGACCATGGGATCTGTCTTTCCCATGCTCCTTAGTTGGAAGCTGCCAGCACAAGGGCTGTGTGATGCATGTCTCTGCCGATTCACCTCAGGCTGTTCTTAAGCCCAGCTGGCAGCCGTTTTCATTTTACAAAGATCTTTTTTTCACAAAGACATTGTGTGTGCTAAAAGGGCCCTGTGGCCTCAGATGATCTTTTGATCCTTATCACTATGCCCCCAACCGGGTAGCCCATCCTCTAGGCCCTCCGGATGAGACTGTGCTCCCTAGATACCTCTTTCTTTCATTTCTCCTAGCCTTGGTCTCCACTGTCCCTGGAACTCACTTGCACTCAATCCATATCTTGCTCAGTGAGTGGCTCCCTGGTCACATCCATGGTCTGACTGCTTTAGGGTCCCTGGTTCAAAAAAAAATTAGATTCCAGAATAGTAGATGAGGGGACTAGATACAGACATAGGTGAGGAAAGAGTGGCCATGCATTGATGCTCATTGAGGCTGGTGATGGGCTCACTGTTCTGTCTGCTTTTGTGAATGTTTTAAATTTGCCATAATAATCACAATTTTTTTAAACATCTCTAGAGCTTATGATTCATTTGGTCTGGAATGGGGTTCAGGAGTCTGTACTTCCTTGAAGAATTCCTCAGGGGATTTGGGGAACACAGGTCTAGAAAAATTTTCCTCTGCCTTGAACTGTGTCAGATGCCCCTGCTCTGGAAGGCCACCCTGACCACTCAGCCTGAGGTGGGGATATCTTGGCTCCCCTGGTGACAGCCTCCCTCTGGTTCAGGCCGGTTCCCTTTGCCAGCCTTGTCTTTCTACTTAAGATACTTGTTCTGTGATGGAGAACTCCATGCACGCATGCTTATCTGGCTGGCCTACATTGGTACCTTACTTGTCGTAGGTGTTCACTAGCCACTTGTTCTCATCTCTAATGTTCTGGAACCCTTCCATCCAGCTGGGCTGCCACCTCGTACCTGTGTACTTTTGAAAATCTGTATTGAAAGCATCTGTTGGAACTAAGTTTTTCTTTCTTGATCCTGATATGCCCCATTCTGACATGTTTCTCATCTCACAGATGAATGAGGACCATGGGATCTGTCTTTCCCATGCTCCTTAGTTGGAAGCTGCCAGCACAAGGGCTGTGTGATGCATGTCTCTGCCGATTCACCTCAGGCTGTTCTTAAGCCCAGCTGGCAGCCGTATTTTGAGTGGTGCAAGGCTTTCTCTGGGAGATTCGCAAGACCAAATCTTTCAGGAGGAACTTCACTGCTCAAGTTGGGATAGAATTTTCCAGCCTTTCTGCTGGAAGTTATATACGAACTAATTAGCAGCTAATTGGCCAGGGTTCAAGAACTAAGGGAAGAAGTCATTTCTCTGGCTGAGGGTTCCCACTTGAAGGCAGGCTCGGGCTGACAGGCATGCTCCCTTTCCTCTGGACCTCTCTGATAGGTTCCCCATGTGGATGGCACAGGGCACTGTCTCTGGGTTCCCTGCCCAGCATTCTTGGGACTCCTCTGTGTGCTATAGTGGGAGCAGGCATTAGCTCACTGTAGCTCTATGCTTCCTAACTATGGCTTTAAAAACATCTCTTCCTCTTCCTTATATCCTCACACACACCATGACAGGGGGAGGTTTTGAAGAGTGGCTTTTCTTCTGAACGTTGAGGTAGGGAACTTTCTCCTGCTGTGCACATGCTCAGAGCCTGTTCATTTTCCTCTGAGCTGCTCAGTACAGAAGTTGAGTCTCAGGATGCTCATCTGTCCATGTAACAAGGAAGTGAGAGGATGGGATCCACTTCAGACACAGTGGGCAGTGGGGGCCCTGGAAGAGAACCAGAGGCTTGGTAGACAGGAAGGCATCTTCTTCCACAGTCACAAGGATGGGGGCAGAGGGTGGTAAAGAACATAGCTTCTGCCCCTCTGGCCAAGTGTCTTAACACGAAAAGAATGAATTCTTTCCTTTGTTTTCATAAAACTGAATTGCCCCTCTGTTTAAATTTCAGAAGCAGTAGTCATGGGGGGAAAAATCAAAATATAAACAGAAAACAAAGGTAAAGTTAGTTTTCTCTTCACCAGCCTCATAACCATCCAGGGCAAACCTTATAAACAGCTGCTAGAGAATCCTTCAGAAATATTGAGCAAGTGATTGAACCTCTTTACGAGTGGCTTCCATGTAAGGTTCAGATAACTCCTGCCTTGTCCCCCATCTAAGGTGGCGGAGAGAGGTCATTACAGGTCAAACTGCACAGGTACAATTGACAGATACGAAAAGAAGGGGAAGCGACCAGGCGCTTTATTTATGTCGAGTATCACTGATGATGAGCACTTGTCACTCTGAACACTAAAATTTGGTCTTTAACCAGCAGGAGAGGAAGTTGTAAGTTCTAAAGCTCTCCTGCTCCTTTAATTCTCCAAGATTTTCAATCGTTGATGATCATCACCATCACCAGCTCCCCCAAGAGTCTGTCTGTACCTAGAGCCAGAGCTGAGAGGCCATAACAGGAGCGGAGAGAGAAGGGTGCTTCTGCTGAGGCCCTGTCTAGATCACTCTACTCAAGAGGTGCTTAGGAAAGGCTTTTCTTGTTGAGGATGATATTTATAGAGTCAGTTAAGAATCACGAGCAAGGAACAAAGATTTAGGACTCAGATAAGCCTGGGTGTAAAACATCTCTTCTCTTCCTTATATCCTCACACACACCATGACAGGGGGAGGTTTTGAAGAGTGGCTTTTCTTCTGAACGTTGAGGTAGGGAACTTTCTCCTGCTGTGCACATGCTCAGAGCCTGTTCATTTTCCTCTGAGCTGCTCAGTACAGAAGTTGAGTCTCAGGATGCTCATCTGTCCATGTAACAAGGAAGTGAGAGGATGGGATCCACTTCAGACACAGTGGGCAGTGGGGGCCCTGGAAGAGAACCAGAGGCTTGGTAGACAGGAAGGCATCTTCTTCCACAGTCACAAGGATGGGGGCAGAGGGTGGTAAAGAACATAGCTTCTGCCCCTCTGGCCAAGTGTCTTAACACGAAAAGAATGAATTCTTTCCTTTGTTTTCATAAAACTGAATTGCCCCTCTGTTTAAATTTCAGAAGCAGTAGTCATGGGGGAAAAAAAATCAAAATATAAACAGAAAACAAAGGTAAAGTTAGTTTTCTCTTCACCAGCCTCATAACCATCCAGGGCAAACCTTATAAACAGCTGCTAGAGAATCCTTCAGAAATATTGAGCAAGTGATTGAACCTCTTTACGAGTGGCTTCCATGTAAGGTTCAGATAACTCCTGCCTTGTCCCCCATCTAAGGTGGCGGAGAGAGGTCATTACAGGTCAAACTGCACAGGTACAATTGACAGATACGAAAAGAAGGGGAAGCGACCAGGCGCTTTATTTATGTCGAGTATCACTGATGATGAGCACTTGTCACTCTGAACACTAAAATTTGGTCTTTAACCAGCAGGAGAGGAAGTTGTAAGTTCTAAAGCTCTCCTGCTCCTTTAATTCTCCAAGATTTTCAATCGTTGATGATCATCACCATCACCAGCTCCCCCAAGAGTCTGTCTGTACCTAGAGCCAGAGCTGAGAGGCCATAACAGGAGCGGAGAGAGAAGGGTGCTTCTGCTGAGGCCCTGTCTAGATCACTCTACTCAAGAGGTGCTTAGGAAAGGCTTTTCTTGTTGAGGATGATATTTATAGAGTCAGTTAAGAATCACGAGCAAGGAACAAAGATTTAGGTCAGACTCAGATAAGCCTGGGTGTGAAATGTCTGGTCCTTTCCAGGACTGGGGGATGAAGCCCCAAGAGGAGGGACTTGGGAGGAATTTGCGTAGGAAGAAGTGGAGATAGACAGAGGTCTCTGGCTGTGTTCTACAACCCAGCCCACCCACCCCCAGCCTGGAAAATGCATACAGAGTTGTTATGTGCTTTGTAGTCTTGCCTTCCTGTGGTCTAAGGGTTTGGGGAATGATAGCCTGCCTTCATCCCTGGAAACCTGTCCTGCCCATGGGCACAATTAGGGGTTTCCTGAAATGATGATGGTTTCTAGTTATAGGCTATATTAATGGGCTTCCCTGGTGGCTCAGATGGTAAAGAGTCTGCCTGCAATTCAGGACACTCAAGTTCAATCCCTGAAGAAGAGAATGGCTACCCACTCCAGTCTTCTTGCCTGGAGAATCCCATGGGCAGAGAAGCCTGGCGGGCTACAGTCCATGGGGTCTCAAAGACTCAGACATGACTGAGCGACTAACACTATTACTTTAATAACTGGAAGGTCTAATATTTAGAGTCTCATCTTCTTTCAATACATTTCCAGTGTAGCTAATGTTCATTCAAAGCAGGGGAGGGGAAGGGACTGGGGTGATCCTTTTCCCTTTCCTTCTCAGTCTTCTAGAACCTGGCCCTTGGAAAATCATGTGGAGATCTTTGTCCTCACTGAGCACTGTTCTCAGCTGTTAGCATTCCCCCACCCATTGTAGAAAATGATACTTTACTGTAAAACTCCTACGGATCTAAGGGCTGAGTGCGTAATGAGATGATATAGCTCCCCGTCTTTTGTCTCAAAACACTAAGTTCTAAAGCTCTCCTGCTCCTTTATTAGATTTTCAATCGTTGATGATCATCACCCTCACCAGCTCCCCCAAGTGTCTGTCTGTACCTAGAGCCAGAGCTGAGAGGCCATAACAGGAGCGGAGAGAGAAGGGTGCTTCTGCTGAGGCCCTGTCTAGATCACTCTACTCAAGAGGTGCTTAGGAAAGGCTTTTCTTGTTGAGGATGATATTTATAGAGTCAGTTAAGAATCACGAGCAAGGAACAAAGATTTAGGTCAGACTCAGATAAGCCTGGGTGTGAAATGTCTGGTCCTTTCCAGGACTGGGGGATGAAGCCCCAAGAGGAGGGACTTGGGAGGAATTTGCGTAGGAAGAAGTGGAGATAGACAGAGGTCTCTGGCTGTGTTCTACAACCCAGCCCACCCACCCCCAGCCTGGAAAATGCATACAGAGTTGTTATGTGCTTTGTAGTCTTGCCTTCCTGTGGTCTAAGGGTTTGGGGAATGATAGCCTGCCTTCATCCCTGGAAACCTGTCCTGCCCATGGGCACAATTAGGGGTTTCCTGAAATGATGATGGTTTCTAGTTATAGGCTATATTAATGGGCTTCCCTGGTGGCTCAGATGGTAAAGAGTCTGCCTGCAATTCAGGACACTCAAGTTCAATCCCTGAAGAAGAGAATGGCTACCCACTCCAGTCTTCTTGCCTGGAGAATCCCATGGGCAGAGAAGCCTGGCGGGCTACAGTCCATGGGGTCTCAAAGACTCAGACATGACTGAGCGACTAACACTATTACTTTAATAACTGGAAGGTCTAATATTTAGAGTCTCATCTTCTTTCAATACATTTCCAGTGTAGCTAATGTTCATTCAAAGCAGGGGAGGGGAAGGGACTGGGGTGATCCTTTTCCCTTTCCTTCTCAGTCTTCTAGAACCTGGCCCTTGGAAAATCATGTGGAGATCTTTGTCCTCACTGAGCACTGTTCTCAGCTGTTAGCATTCCCCCACCCATTGTAGAAAATGATACTTTACTGTAAAACTCCTACGGATCTAAGGGCTGAGTGCGTAATGAGATGATATCAGCTCCAAGCCAAGAATCGCAGTGTAAATGTTAGATCAAGGGGCCCCTCAAAGACTATCTTATCCGTTTTATAGATGTGGAACTTGGAAACCAAAACCAGGCAGTAACTCACGCAAGTTTACACAGTGAGATGTTATAAAGCTTAGATGTTATTTTAATCAGAGATATACATAAGATTAAGATCCAAGCATTTCTTCCAAGTGCTTAAAGAAATGAAAATCCATTTTCTGCCTTTCCTCTCCACCAGTATCCCCTTCTACAAAGACAGCCACTTGCAATTTTTAGCTTATACTTCTGGTATGGACCTTTGTATTTCTAAATAAAAAAGGAGTTTTTTTTCCCTTAACTGAAGTATAGCCAATTTCCAAAGTTAGATTCTGGAGTATAGCAAAGTGATTGAATTGTGTATGTGCAGGGAGAAGGTGCATGTATTATATTTGGTCTTCTCCATATTCTTTTCCATTATGCTTCATATTACAGGCTACTGAATATTCTTTCCTGTACCATACAGCAGGACCTTGTTGTTTGTTTCAAATAAAATAGTGTGTATCTGCGAATCCCAAACTCCTACTTTATCCTTCCTCCCCATCCTTTCCTTTTTGGTAACTGTAAGTTGGTTTTCTGTATCTGTGAGTCTATTTCTGTTTTGTAAGTGAGTTCATTTATATTGTAATTTAGATGCTACCTATAAGTGGTGTCATATGATATTTGTCTTTCTCTGCCTGGCTTACTTCACTTAGGATGATAATCTCTAAGTCATGCATGTTGCTGCAAGTGGCGTGATTTCATTCTTCTTTATGACGGAATAATATTATGTTATGTGTGTGTGTACACATATGTGTGTGTCTGTGCACATGTACCACATATCTTCTATCTGTTCACCTGTTGATGGAATTTAAGTTGCTTCCATGCCTCGGCTATTGTAATTAGTACTGCTATGAACACTGGGGGGTCTGTATCTTTTTGAGTGAGACATTTTTTTCAGGTATGTGCCTAAGAGTGGGATTGCTAGAGCATATGGCAACTGTATTTTTAGTTTTTTAAAGAGCCTCTGTACTGTGTTCCATAGTGGCTTCAGCAATTCATATTCCTATCATCCGTGTAGGAGGGTTCCCTTTTCTCACCACCATTACTAGCGTTCATTATCTGTAGAGGTTTTAGTGATGACCATTCTACCAGTGTGAGGTGAAACCTCATTGTACTAAGTAACATGGTTCAATGTTATTTTCTGAATTTCATTTTAGGCATTATCTATTCTCACTATCCAAGTGAGAATTTAGTTCTCTGCTCCACCTACTGCCTACTCACCACCCCATCACATTTGCATAGCCTTCCAGACTGCCCATCTTCCCAACAGAGTTTACTGTAATTTTGATGAAATGAATGTGTATTGTATATATTGTTATGGCTGTGAAAAGCTGTAATGACTTTTCCTTTCTGACACATTTTCTTCGCTTGTTTTCCCTGGAGGTAACACAGATGCTTTCCAGATTGTCCGCCCCCTCCCTTCAGGATGGTGAGGTGCAGCAGGCATTCTGTCAGTATTTTTGGGTACCCTTCTCCTGAGCTTCTCAGCTGCTCCAGTCCTCACACATGTCCTCAGGGCCTGCTACAGGGCTGCCACCCTGGAGTCTCCCTTCCCTGTCCTCCAGGTGTCTTGGCCTCTCCCAAGTGAGAGCTCCTCTCTTATATCACATCTCCTCTTTCTTGACACACTTTCTTGAGGTGGTAATGTACCTTCCGAAGAAAAGGATAGGAAGTAAATTGCTGAAGCCTTCCTTCCTTACCTAGAATCATCTTTATCATACTCTCAAACTTGATAGAGAGTTTGGCTAGATATACAATTCTAGATTGTAAACAATTTTCACTCAAAAAGTGAAGGTACTGTTCCATTGCCTCTCAGCTCCCAGTGCTGCTGTTAAGAAGTTCACTGTTTATTCCTGATTCTTCATATGGAACTATTTTTTTTCTCTAGAATCTTGTGAATTACTTTTTAATGATATAATATAGACCTATTTTCATGCATTGAACTAGACCCTGGATAAACCGTTTTAATTTAGAAAAGCATGCCCTTCAGTTCAGGAAAATACCTTATTTCTTGAATGATTTTCTCCTCTTCTGGTTTCTCTTTCTAGAACTATCATTGAGATACTGGAGTAGTCAACCTGGGCATCTCTTCAATGAATCGTCTGACTGGCCTCTTATTAGGGGGACTTCTGACTATCAGTATTTTTACTGTTTCTCTTGGAGTCCTCAGTTTACCCTGAGAAGACTCTTCGAGCATCCTGCTAGAAGAGACAGAGCTTGGCAGCCAGATGAGCCAAATGATAGAAGAGCATTGAGGGCCCAGCTCCTGGAATACATGTATCCATCTGATCACCCTATTTTTGGTTCTGTACCCTGGTGCCTGCCCTCTCCCTAATTCTAAAACCCTGGTCCTTTAGACTTTCTGTTTTATCTTTTCCAGGAAATAAATCTCTGGGGCAGAGAAGGGGCTGTGCAGAGTAAGAAGAGAATCTGAGTTTATAATTGCTTTGCACCCAGGTCTCTTTCTACATCCCCTTCATCTCCAGAGATAATGGTTACTGTAAACTCCTGAGCTTTGTTAGAACAGAAAGTGTGAGATTCTCCAGTACAAATGTGGTTGTCCTTGACTTTCCCATTGCTGATTCAGGATGCAGCTCTTTCTCGGGTCTTCTGAGTCATTCCCCCTCACCCTTTTGCTTTCCAGCTTCCATAATTGTGCTGCCGTTCTTTCTTCTCTTGTCTTCCCATCTTTGTGTGTTTAGGCCTTTGTGTGTCATTTTGAGAAGGAGAAAAAATAACTTGTGAGCATTTGAGCCACCGTTTTATCTAGAAGTCCAAAGTAATGACAAAAATAATAATTACTGTAGCAACAGCACCAATGACACTAGCAAGACGCTCGTTTAGCCTTCGTTACCAGCCAGACTCTCTTCTGAGCACTTTGTACCCATCAACTCTCTTTACTCATCACACAGTAACCCTGTGCGGTCAATACAGTTATTATCCATGGGATTTATGATATTTCCAAAGAAGGAGATCCTGCCAGATCCCACAAGGTGGCCACCACTGTCAGGTCACCCTGTCCCAGGAACTATTTTTTCTCAAATTTGAACTTTTTAATGATATAATATAGACCTATTTTCATGCATTGAACTAGACCCTGGATAAACCGTTTTAATTTAGAAAAGCATGCCCTTCAGTTCAGGAAAATACCTTATTTCTTGAATGATTTTCTCCTCTTCTGGTTTCTCTTTCTAGAACTATCATTGAGATACTGGAGTAGTCAACCTGGGCATCTCTTCAATGAATCGTCTGACTGGCCTCTTATTAGGGGGACTTCTGACTATCAGTATTTTTACTGTTTCTCTTGGAGTCCTCAGTTTACCCTGAGAAGACTCTTCGAGCATCCTGCTAGAAGAGACAGAGCTTGGCAGCCAGATGAGCCAAATGATAGAAGAGCATTGAGGGCCCAGCTCCTGGAATACATGTATCCATCTGATCACCCTATTCTTGGGTCTGTACCCTGGTTCCTGCCTCTCCCTACTTCTAAAACCCTGGTCCTTTAGACTTTCTGTTTTATCTTTTCCAGGAAATAAATCTCTGGGGCAGAGAAGGGGCTGTGCAGAGTAAGAAGAGAATCTGAGTTTATAATTGCTTTGCACCCAGGTCTCTTTCTATATCCCCTTCATCTCCAGAGATAATGGTTACTGTAAACTCCTGAGCTTTGTTAGAACAGAAAGTGTGAGATTCTCCAGTACAAATGTGGTTGTCCTTGACTTTCCCATTGCTGATTCAGGATGCAGCTCTTTCTCGGGTCTTCTGAGTCATTCCCCCTCACCCTTTTGCTTTCCAGCTTCCATAATTGTGCTGCCGTTCTTTCTTCTCTTGTCTTCCCATCTTTGTGTGTTTAGGCCTTTGTGTGTCATTTTGAGAAGGAGAAAAAATAACTTGTGAGCATTTGAGCCACCGTTTTATCTAGAAGTCCAAAGTAATGACAAAAATAATAATTACTGTAGCAACAGCACCAATGACACTAGCAAGACGCTCGTTTAGCCTTCGTTACCAGCCAGACTCTCTTCTGAGCACTTTGTACCCATCAACTCTCTTTACTCATCACACAGTAACCCTGTGCGGTCAATACAGTTATTATCCATGGGATTTATGATATTTCCAAAGAAGGAGATCCTGCCAGATCCCACAATGTGGCCACCACTGTCAGGTCACCCTGTCCCATTGCTGCGCTGGGAAGCAAAGTTGTATGTTGGAGACAGCGCTGAGTTGGAGTCAGAGAACTGGGACTGAATCCCATGTCTGCCACATCTTTGTTGTGCTTTCCTAGGAGAATACTTAAATTGTTTGTAGTTTCCTCGTTGTACCATGGGAATTGGAATGAAAATGTCCCTGGACTGTTTGGAGAATTACATGAGAACATCTTCTCAGAAGTGCTGAGCACAGTCCTTGGCACTTATGAGGCTCCATAGATATTGGTTGGATGAATGGGGTAATGGAGGGTTATGGAGTCAGAGGATGTTATTGACTGAATTGTGTTCCCCTACCCCAGATTCACATGTTGAAGTCCTAATTCCTAGTACCTCAGAATGTAGCTGTATTTGGAGATAGGGTCTTTAAAGAGTAAAAGGTAAAATAAGGTCATAAGGGTGACCCTCTAATCCAGTATGACCAGTGTCTTAATAAGGATGAGGAGATTAGGACACAGAAATGTACAGAGGAAGAGCATGAAGACCCTAGGAGAAAACCCATTTACAGGCTGAAGAGAAGGATCTCAGAAGAAACCAATCCTTGATCTGGGACCTCCAGCCCCCAGAACTGGAAGAAACATGTTTCTGTTTTTTTCTGTTACCCAAAGTGATGCATGGCTCTGGCAAACCCTAGCAAACCAATAAAGAGAACCCAGGCTGTGCCCCAGCCCTTAGCCCAATGGCCTGTGAAAAGTGGAGCCGATAAAATGGAGCCAAAAAGATGCCTGCCATGTTTGTTTAGACTTTTGTGTGTCATTTTGAGAAGGAGAAAAAATAACTTGTGAGCATTTGAGCCACCGTTTTATCTAGAAGTCCAAAGTAATGACAAAAATAATAATTACTGTAGCAACAGCACCAATGACACTAGCAAGACGCTCGTTTAGCCTTCGTTACCAGCCAGACTCTCTTCTGAGCACTTTGTACCCATCAACTCTCTTTACTCATCACACAGTAACCCTGTGCGGTCAATACAGTTATTATCCATGGGATTTATGATATTTCCAAAGAAGGAGATCCTGCCAGATCCCACAATGTGGCCACCACTGTCAGGTCACCCTGTCCCATTGCTGCGTTGCGTGGGAAGCAAAGTTGTATGTTGGAGACAGCGCTGAGTTGGAGTCAGAGAACTGGGACTGAATCCCATGTCTGCCACATCTTTGTTGTGCTTTCCTAGGGAGAATACTTAAATTGTTTGTAGTTTCCTCGTTGTACCATGGGAATTGGAATGAAAATGTCCCTGGACTGTTTGGAGAATTACATGAGAACATCTTCTCAGAAGTGCTGAGCACAGTCCTTGGCACTTATGAGGCTCCATAGATATTGGTTGGATGAATGGGGTAATGGAGGGTTATGGAGTCAGAGGATGTTATTGACTGAATTGTGTTCCCCTACCCCAGATTCACATGTTGAAGTCCTAATTCCTAGTACCTCAGAATGTAGCTGTATTTGGAGATAGGGTCTTTAAAGAGTAAAAGGTAAAATAAGGTCATAAGGGTGACCCTCTAATCCAGTATGACCAGTGTCTTAATAAGGATGAGGAGATTAGGACACAGAAATGTACAGAGGAAGAGCATGAAGACCCTAGGAGAAAACCCATTTACAGGCTGAAGAGAAGGATCTCAGAAGAAACCAATCCTTGATCTGGGACCTCCAGCCCCCAGAACTGGAAGAAACATGTTTCTGTTTTTTTCTGTTACCCAAAGTGATGCATGGCTCTGGCAAACCCTAGCAAACCAATAAAGAGAACCCAGGCTGTGCCCCAGCATTGCCACTGACTAACCATGTAGCCCTGGGCAAATGGCCTGTGAAAAGTGGAGCCGATAAAAATGGAGCCGCTTGTAAATATCAAAATAAGATGGCCGAGCCTGCAGTTCTGGCATAAATTGAAAGCTTTAAAGAAGTTGACAGGCATATAAAGGACTCTCTTAAGTTGTTTGGGGCCCCAGCGAGGCACGTGGAGGTGCAGACATCCCAGAAATGATGACACCGTCATGGTGGATATGTGAAGCTCTACTCCCGTGCAGGTTAAAAGCCCAACTAGAACAGGTGTCCTAGGTCTCGGAGTCAGGCAGTCTTCCAATTAAGGGAGCCTTTCTTTGGCATGATTTCCATACTGTGAGCACCTAGGGGCTGTAGGGCAGGATGAGTGAGTGCTGAGAAATGCATGAGATAGTGACCCAGCAGACTGCAACAGCTGACGGGTATGTATGCATGGGAAGGCTGTGGAATCTAACTTCTGTGCCTCAGTCTCCTTAATGGGCTCAACTGGCATCTACCATCTTCATGAGCTCCTACTCCCACCCCCTGGCTCCTACATGACTTACATCAGCAAAAAAAAAAAAAAGGCTGACTTCAAAAATGCACATTTTGGTAATGAGACTCATTTGGTGTCTCTACCATGTTGTATAATGGAAGGACTGTCCTTCTGATAAAGGCATATTAAATATTGTTGTAGAGTTTTCAGGGATGGTCACTTTCTTGTGGGTCTAGGGTTACATAGAGGTGGGAGCATCTTCATCCTGAGCTCTTCTCATACAGTGTCACCTGCTGATGACAGGGTGGAGTGAGGTCGTTGTGATAAGGGAGAGAGGAAGAGAGGGCAGAGACGGAGTGGTTGGGATGAAAGCCAAGTTTACATTCCTCTGAGGAAGCCATGTTATTGCTGTCCAGATCAGAAGTAGAATTCTGACTCTGTTGACATCAGATGTCCAGAGCAAACAGGAAGTTTGGATGGAACCAGAAGGAAATTCCTGATTAACTGCATCTGAGTGTTTCAGCTTCTGGTGTGTCAGAGAACATGATCAGGGACCTATCATCTACTTCTGTGTCTCTCATGATACCTACCCCAGAGCTGAGAACCCAGAGTAGTAATTAATTACTCCTGGCTCAGATTGTCTCCATTGCTTATTAGATATATGATCTCAGGCAAGAAACTTAACTCTCTCAGTTTCTTCATCTGTCATATGGGGATATTACCTCCTGCAAAGAGAGATTGTGAGAATCAAATGCATGTGAATAGGTGTCAAGTCATTACGATTATGTGATTGTGTCAGGTATGGTGTCAGCACTCACTGGGTGCTCCCTGCTGGTGTTATCATTGTTATTCTATTTCACAAGTGGCTGAGCAGACTGAGTTTTTGTCATCTAGGTCTCGGAGTCAGGCAGTCTTCCAATTAAGGGAGCCTTTCTTTGGCATGATTTCCATACTGTGAGCACCTAGGGGCTGTAGGGCAGGATGAGTGAGTGCTGAGAAATGCATGAGATAGTGACCCAGCAGACTGCAACAGCTGACGGGTATGTATGCATGGGAAGGCTGTGGAATCTAACTTCTGTGCCTCAGTCTCCTTAATGGGCTCAACTGGCATCTACCATCTTCATGAGCTCCTACTCCCACCCCCTGGCTCCTACATGACTTACATCAGCAAAAAAAAAAAAAGGCTGACTTCAAAAATGCACATTTTGGTAATGAGACTCATTTGGTGTCTCTACCATGTTGTATAATGGAAGGACTGTCCTTCTGATAAAGGCATATTAAATATTGTTGTAGAGTTTTCAGGGATGGTCACTTTCTTGTGGGTCTAGGGTTACATAGAGGTGGGAGCATCTTCATCCTGAGCTCTTCTCATACAGTGTCACCTGCTGATGACAGGGTGGAGTGAGGTCGTTGTGATAAGGGAGAGAGGAAGAGAGGGCAGAGACGGAGTGGTTGGGATGAAAGCCAAGTTTACATTCCTCTGAGGAAGCCATGTTATTGCTGTCCAGATCAGAAGTAGAATTCTGACTCTGTTGACATCAGATGTCCAGAGCAAACAGGAAGTTTGGATGGAACCAGAAGGAAATTCCTGATTAACTGCATCTGAGTGTTTCAGCTTCTGGTGTGTCAGAGAACATGATCAGGGACCTATCATCTACTTCTGTGTCTCTCATGATACCTACCCCAGAGCTGAGAACCCAGAGTAGTAATTAATTACTCCTGGCTCAGATTGTCTCCATTGCTTATTAGATATATGATCTCAGGCAAGAAACTTAACTTCTCTCTCAGTTTCTTCATCTGTCATATGGGGATATTACCTCCTGCAAAGAGAGATTGTGAGAATCAAATGCATGTGAATAGGTGTCAAGTCATTACGATTATGTGATTGTGTCAGGTATGGTGTCAGCACTCACTGGGTGCTCCCTGCTGGTGTTATCATTGTTATTCTATTTCACAAGTGGCTGAGCAGACAGTTGGTAAGTTTCTCTTTGTCTCTTGCTAGTTGGCAAACTGATGAAAACACCTTTCCAGGTGCCCTAATCAGTATAGCCACGCATCCTGTGCCTTTAACACCCAGATCCCAAATACTGACTGCTTTCTTTGCCTAGGAATGCTGTTAACTTTTCTTTGAACACCAGAATTTCTTCTTCACTTTTTATTTTTTCTAACTCTTTCCCATCCTTTAAGATTCAGCTTCAGTTCATTTTCCTCTGGCCCTGCCAAGCAAAGTTAGCCCTTTCTTCTTCCCATTAACACTGCATCTGCTCCATTCTATTCTAGCATGTCTCATATTGTACTGCAGCTACTTCTTAGTTGAATGATCCTATAGAACTTCTGCAGGTTATGCTGAACTCATGGTTTCACCCAATTGCTCATGAGTTTGTGGCTCAACTTATTCAAATGTATCCACCAAAACACCTCCGGAAAGTGGGACGACTTTCTAAATATATTTGGTCACAGGGATGAGCTTTCTAACAGACTTCTTGCTGGACCCACATTTTTCTGGGCTTCCTTTCTGTGACTGCCCCATCCCATGGTCTTTTTATTCTTCACCATGTCTGGCCAATGATGTGCTGCCATAGAAAGAATGTGGGGCCAGGAATCAGGCCAGAACTCTAATAAAGCTTTGCTTCAGTTGGGTGACCTCGAACAAATAACTGCTCCACTCTGGACCTCAGCTCCCTACACAGTGGCTGCACTTGCTTGGTGAGCCTAGATCCTAAGTTAGTTTTTCTGGGAATTCTTTGGATAGACTCTGAAAATGAATCTCTAAAAATGGCATCTACAAATTGCCTCAGTGAGGTTCCAGAAGTAACTGAATTTAAGTAGCAAATTAAATTGCTGGTGTCTGCTGGAGAGGGTAGAGGTCTTAGAACATGAAGACTTCATTGGCAGGAGGTCCCATGCTTTTCTCTCTGAGTGTCAGGTCACCATCTGTGGATGCCCCCTCCAGTGTATACACAGTTCCCACTCTTAATCAAACCAAATAGTTCTCAAGGCTCTGATATTGCCAAGTTAAGTGTTTATCCCTGCAGTGAGCAGAGCTCCCTCCAGGAGCTGTAACCACGATATAGGCAAGAGTTCCTATCTGAGGATCAGGGCTGTTTCACTTAGAAAGTCATGGTCCCATCAGGATTGAAAATCTCATGCCCCATGACCCCAAACCCTCTCGGAAGTGGGGCATCTCTCAGAGGAAATTCCCTCCATTGTTGGAAGTCTGCTTATGCAAAAGCATTCGTTCAAAAATGATTTGGGTTTGGATTTGTAAGTTTTCTTGAAGAGTACTGCTCTATTTAGAGAGCTGTGGCAGCTCATTCACTTAGTCAACAATGATTGCTAAGCCTTCTTAGTGTATCAGGAGTTGTATTGGTGTATTCATGGAGATATCATGAAAAGGAGAAGACACACATTATCTGCCCTCTTGGCACTTAAGTTTGGGTTGGGAATGCCAGACAATTAGATTAACAGTAACAATTTTAAAAATTGATAAGGGTGGTGATAGGGAAAGGTTAGGATGCCATGGGACTACATGGTAGCGATACCTTGGCTGCTTGGAGAAAATCAAGGAATACTTTCTGGGAGTAGTGATTCTCTCCCAGAGGGGCCCAGTGGGATTGGTAGGAGTTGGCCAGAGTAAGAGATCACGGGCGAGTGGACCACAGAGTGGGAACAGGATGTGTGAAGACTTGGGTGGGCCGGACACCAGAAGGATCTGTGGGTCAAAAGAATTTCTCCCAGTCTGCCTCTCAAAGTACAAATGGAGTCTTGATGAGCAGTGAGGCCTGGGGAGGCTAGATCCTAAGTTAGTTTTTCTGGGAATTCTTTGGATAGACTCTGAAAATGAATCTCTAAAAATGGCATCTACAAATTGCCTCAGTGAGGTTCCAGAAGTAACTGAATTTAAGTAGCAAATTAAATTGCTGGTGTCTGCTGGAGAGGGTAGAGGTCTTAGAACATGAAGACTTCATTGGCAGGAGGTCCCATGCTTTTCTCTCTGAGTGTCAGGTCACCATCTGTGGATGCCCCCTCCAGTGTATCCACAGTTCCCACTCTTAATCAAACCAAATAGTTCTCAAGGCTCTGATATTGCCAAGTTAAGTGTTTATCCCTGCAGTGAGCAGAGCTCCCTCCAGGAGCTGTAACCACGATATAGGCAAGAGTTCCTATCTGAGGATCAGGGCTGTTTCACTTAGAAAGTCATGGTCCCATCAGGATTGAAAATCTCATGCCCCATGACCCCAAACCCTCTCGGAAGTGGGGCATCTCTCAGAGGAAATTCCCTCCATTGTTGGAAGTCTGCTTATGCAAAAGCATTCGTTCAAAAATGATTTGGGTTTGGATTTGTAAGTTTTCTTGAAGAGTACTGCTCTATTTAGAGAGCTGTGGCAGCTCATTCACTTAGTCAACAATGATTGCTAAGCCTTCTTAGTGTATCAGGAGTTGTATTGGTGTATTCATGGAGATATCATGAAAAGGAGAAGACACACATTATCTGCCCTCTTGGCACTTAAGTTTGGGTTGGGAATGCCAGACAATTAGATTAACAGTAACAATTTTAAAAATTGATAAGGGTGGTGATAGGGAAAGGTTAGGATGCCATGGGACTACATGGTAGCGATACCTTGGCTGCTTGGAGAAAATCAAGGAATACTTTCTGGGAGTAGTGATTCTCTCCCAGAGGGGCCCAGTGGGATTGGTAGGAGTTGGCCAGAGTAAGAGATCACGGGCGAGTGGACCACAGAGTGGGAACAGGATGTGTGAAGACTTGGGTGGGCCGGACACCAGAAGGATCTGTGGGTCAAAAGAATTTCTCCCAGTCTGCCTCTCAAAGTACAAATGGAGTCTTGATGAGCAGTGAGGCCTGAGAGGAGGCCATGGATCTACCCCATCCTGAGGGGTCATAGAATGATGTCCAGCGTCACATGAATACACACTCATGAACTGTTCGGCTTTGTTATGTGTGAGAACTGTGGAAGAGGGGCCAACTATTTAATAGAACTTTAGAGGTGTAAGTAAACTTGAGGGTTGGCTGTTCTAGCTCCACCTTTTACAGATGAATAAACAAAGTCAGGGAAGTGGTATGACTTGTCCAAGGTCATTCAGTCTCTTGGTGATGTAGGAAGAACTAAGAGTGGGGGCTCTGATGAGTCTTGACACTGTGGGCTGATTAACTGATTCCAAATAAACAAGCAGAAACAGTTGATTTGCCATTGATTTCTATGGTGTAAGTAAATATTCTCTTTAGGGTGGGATAGATTTCAAGCTACCCACATTTCACAATCGGCTCACAGAGCTCCTGACAATGTAGCAGTCTGATTTATGAGCCCTCACCAAAGGAGGGGAACAGGGCTTCCCTCATGGCTCAGTGATAAAGAATCTGCCTGCCAATGCAGGAGACACAGGCTCAGTCCCTTGGTCGGGAAGATCCCCTGGAGAAGGAAATGGCAACTCACTTCAGTATTCTTGCCTCGGAAATTTCATGAACTGATAGGCTACTGTCTATCGGGTCACAAAGAGTCAGACTTAACTTAGCAGCTAAGCAACAACCAAAGGGAAAAGTTATGAACAGGTCTTCCCAACTAGCTCTGTGGTCAGTGACATTTTATTGGTAGGCTGATATCAGCCATGGTGGAAATATTTGTACTATGGTAGTCATAACTTGCTACAGATCAAAGTTTATTTCTGCTGGAGAGCTATTGTTAAATATTTACCAGTGCATCACTATAAAATGAAATCTATAAATTATGTTGGGCAGTGCTGTTCAGGTTCAACTATATCCTTGTTGGTTTCCTCCCTGCTTGATCTATCACTAAGAGGGTATTTGTGCATTTCTCCTTTCAGTTCGATTTTTTTTTAACACCAGAAGGATCTGTGGGTCAAAGAATTTCTCCCAGTCTGCCTCTCAAAGTACAAATGGAGTCTTGATGAGCAGTGAGGCCTGAGAGGAGGCCATGGATCTACCCCATCCTGAGGGGTCATAGAATGATGTCCAGCGTCACATGAATACACACTCATGAACTGTTCGGCTTTGTTATGTGTGAGAACTGTGGAAGAGGGGCCAACTATTTAATAGAACTTTAGAGGTGTAAGTAAACTTGAGGGTTGGCTGTTCTAGCTCCACCTTTTACAGATGAATAAACAAAGTCAGGGAAGTGGTATGACTTGTCCAAGGTCATTCAGTCTCTTGGTGATGTAGGAAGAACTAAGAGTGGGGGCTCTGATGAGTCTTGACACTGTGGGCTGATTAACTGATTCCAAATAAACAAGCAGAAACAGTTGATTTGCCATTGATTTCTATGGTGTAAGTAAATATTCTCTTTAGGGTGGGATAGATTTCAAGCTACCCACATTTCACAATCGGCTCACAGAGCTCCTGACAATGTAGCAGTCTGATTTATGAGCCCTCACCAAAGGAGGGGAACAGGGCTTCCCTCATGGCTCAGTGATAAAGAATCTGCCTGCCAATGCAGGAGACACAGGCTCAGTCCCTTGGTCGGGAAGATCCCCTGGAGAAGGAAATGGCAACTCACTTCAGTATTCTTGCCTCGGAAATTTCATGAACTGATAGGCTACTGTCTATCGGGTCACAAAGAGTCAGACTTAACTTAGCAGCTAAGCAACAACCAAAGGGAAAAGTTATGAACAGGTCTTCCCAACTAGCTCTGTGGTCAGTGACATTTTATTGGTAGGCTGATATCAGCCATGGTGGAAATATTTGTACTATGGTAGTCATAACTTGCTACAGATCAAAGTTTATTTCTGCTGGAGAGCTATTGTTAAATATTTACCAGTGCATCACTATAAAATGAAATCTATAAATTATGTTGGGCAGTGCTGTTCAGGTTCAACTATATCCTTGTTGGTTTCCTCCCTGCTTGATCTATCACTAAAAGAGGGTATTTGTGCATTTCTCCTTTCAGTTCGATTTTTTTCTAACAGTTTCATTGTGATTCAATTCACATACTATACACTTTACCCACTGAAAGTATACGGGTTTTTAGTACAGTCACACAGTTGTACAACTATCACTGGAATATTTTCCTCCCTCCAAAAAGAAATTCCACTTCTTTCGACCATCATGCCCCATTCCTTCTCTACCCTCTCCTGCAGCCCTAGGCAACCACTTGTCTACTTTCTCTGTAGGTTTGCCTATTCTGGACATTACATATAAATGGAATTGTACAATATGCAGTGTTTTGTAGGTGACTTTCTTAGTATATTTTCAAGGTTCATCCACATTGTAGTATGTTTCCATGCTTCATGCCTCTTTATGGCTGAGTAATATTGTGCTGTATGCGAATACCACGTTTTGTTTATTCATTCATCCGTTGAGTGGGCCCTTGGATTTTCCACCTGCTGCTATTAATACTGTCATCCAAGTCTTTGAGTGGACATTTGTTTTCACTTAGCTGCCTAGGAGTAGAATTGTTGGGTCAAATGTTCTAACTTTGTGAAGAACTGTCAAACTGTCTTCCAGAATGTCTGCACTGTTTTATATTCACCCCCAGCAACAAGCAAAGGTTCTAGTTTCTCCACATGCTCACCAGTACTTACCACTGTCTGTTTTGGTGATGTATCTCACTGGATGTGATGTGTATCTAATTATGGTTCTGAATTTCATCAGTGTTTGCCTCTGTCTATTTAGATACTCTGTTGTTCAGTACACAGCTGCTTAGGATTTTTAGGTCATCTTGAAGAGTTGACTCCTTCATTATTATGTAATGTACCTTATTCCTGATAACTTTCCTCATTGTGAAGTCCGCTTTGTATTGATAATCCGGGCATAGTCTTCCCAACTAGCTCTGTGGTCAGTGACATTTTATTGGTAGGCCAGCCATGGTGGAAATATTTGTACTATGGTAGTCATAACTTGCTACAGATCAAAGTTTATTTCTGCTGGAGAGCTATTGTTAAATATTTACCAGTGCATCACTATAAAATGAAATCTATAAATTATGTTGGGCAGTGCTGTTCAGGTTCAACTATATCCTTGTTGGTTTCCTCCCTGCTTGATCTATCACTAAAAGAGGGTATTTGTGCATTTCTCCTTTCAGTTCGATTTTTTTCTAACAGTTTCATTGTGATTCAATTCACATACTATACACTTTACCCACTGAAAGTATACGGGTTTTTAGTACAGTCACACAGTTGTACAACTATCACTGGAATATTTTCCTCCCTCCAAAAAGAAATTCCACTTCTTTCGACCATCATGCCCCATTCCTTCTCTACCCTCTCCTGCAGCCCTAGGCAACCACTTGTCTACTTTCTCTGTAGGTTTGCCTATTCTGGACATTACATATAAATGGAATTGTACAATATGCAGTGTTTTGTAGGTGACTTTCTTAGTATATTTTCAAGGTTCATCCACATTGTAGTATGTTTCCATGCTTCATGCCTCTTTATGGCTGAGTAATATTGTGCTGTATGCGAATACCACGCTTTTGTTTATTCATTCATCCGTTGAGTGGGCCCTTGGATTTTCCACCTGCTGCTATTAATACTGTCATCCAAGTCTTTGAGTGGACATTTGTTTTCACTTAGCTGCCTAGGAGTAGAATTGTTGGGTCAAATGTTCTAACTTTGTGAAGAACTGTCAAACTGTCTTCCAGAATGTCTGCACTGTTTTATATTCACCCCCAGCAACAAGCAAAGGTTCTAGTTTCTCCACATGCTCACCAGTACTTACCACTGTCTGTTTTGGTGATGTATCTCACTGGATGTGATGTGTATCTAATTATGGTTCTGAATTTCATCAGTGTTTGCCTCTGTCTATTTAGATACTCTGTTGTTCAGTACACAGCTGCTTAGGATTTTTAGGTCATCTTGAAGAGCTGACTCCTTCATTATTATGTAATGTACCTTATTCCTGATAACTTTCCTCATTGTGAAGTCCGCTTTGTTTGAAATCAGTGTAGATAATCCAGGTTTCTTTTGACTAGTGTTAGCATAGTATTACTGTCCTCCATCCTTTTAGTTTCAATATATCTGAATCTTTACTATTTAATGTGTGTTACTTGTAGACAACATATAGATTGGATCCTATTTGTTTCTTCTTAATCCATAATGACAATCTCTGTCTTTTAACTGATGTATTTAGACCATGTGAATTTGTAGAGTTGGATCGATATCTGCCATTTTTGTAACTTTGTTTTTCTGGATTTTTTTTTTTAAATTTAGCCTCTTTTATTGGTTTTTTGTTTATTTTCATCCATCTTCATTCTTTGGCTTGTGTAGACCTCCCATTGCAGTGGCCTCCCTCGTCGCAGAGCGCCAGCTCTGGGCGCATGCGCTCCAGAGTGCTGGCTCCTAATTGGGCACACCAGTCCAGCCACTCCACAGCACGTGGGATCTTCCCCAGCCAGGGATCGAACCTGTGCCCCTTGCACTGCAAGGCAGACTCTTTACCCACTGGATCACCAGGGAAGCCCTGTAAATATATATATATATGTGTGTGTGTGTGTGTGTGTGTGTGTGTGTGTGTATGTGTATGTATATGTATTGGTCTTTCATCTATTTATCTTTTGTGTTTTGGTCTGTGTGGGCCTCCCACTGTAGTGGCCTCTGTCGCTGCAGACCACTGGCTCCAGGCGCTTGTGCTCCAGAGCTCTGGCTTGGTAGTTGGACACATGGGATCAGCTGCTCTGTGACACATGGGATCTTCCCAGGCCAGGGATCGAACCAGAGCCCCTTGCACTGCAAAACAGTGTCCTTACCCACTGGACCACGAGGGAAGCCCTGCCCCATAACTGTTTTTTATTCATTACATTTGTTCTTTGGTTCTTTGTTTCCCCTCGTCCTCACTGTTGTTTTTTTTTTTTTTTTTTTTTTTAACTAAAATGAAAAATAGCCAATTGTAAGATGCATCTTAAATTCAGAATTTTTAAAATTAAAAATGTTCTAGAATCTATGAACTATGATCGTAGTACCGCCCTCATAGAAGGTTGTGGGATTTGAATAGGGCAGTGCATCTGAGTGCAGTACGCAATATGGCAGTGAGCACTGAATATTAACCATTACCATAATTACTGTATTAGTCTTGCCCAATTACTCTGTGGATCTCACAGTTGATCTGGACACCCCGGTTGCATCACTGCATCACAGCTGAAAATAACTGAATATATAGGCATGCCTGTGTTTTGTGGTCATTTACCACACATATGTTCTCTTGACCTGTTTGTTCTGTAGAGTCCAGAATTAAACACAGAACTCTGAAGTTAGACGGTGCCATATTTAAATGCCAGATTAGTCACTCACAGAGGTATGAGCGTGAAGGATTTCTCAACCTTTCTAAGTCTCCCCTTCCTTATTTGTAAAATGTTTATATAAATACCTTCCTTGCAGCATATGGCAGGGTGTAAGCAAGTAGCCAGATCATAGCTACTCTTTTGTAGGTTGTCATCCTATCTGTTTCTCTAAATAAGATGGTTACTGGGGCACAGGATCCCTTTTTGAGCTGTAGACTCTAGGCAGGACCTGATTGTTGCATAGGAGAACTTAAACATTAGAAGGGGAAATGCCTTGAACCATAGGGACCGATCTCTCCAGGTAGACTTGGCAGTGAGGAAGGGGACTGCTTCCAAGTATGCCTCACATAGGGGGTTCCCTCTCAGCGCTGGAAAGGGTCTGCTCCAGGGCAGAAAGAGATCCCAACGGATGCAGGGCCAGCATGAGGGTAGCCACCCTTCACACGTGCATCATGAAGCCGTGAATCCTGACACAACGCCAACTGTGTAGTCATTGGTTCTGGCTGTTGTGGAGACCCTGCGTGGGTGATTGTGCTTCACCTCTGCAGTTTTCTCCTCAGGAATATTCTAGATAATGTTAGTTATTCATTTTCCTTTACTTCCTCATTCTTTTCCTGAATCTGCAGTTTAGGTTTAATGGGAATGAGTCACTGCCTCTCTCTTCACTCCTCAGACACATCTTTAGTGTCTGAATAACACCAGGCTGGGCCTTTGGGCCTCAGTGAGCTGGACATATCCACTGACAGAAGAATCTTATAGTGCTTGAACCTGTCTTAGTGTGGTGGCCGATGTGTCAGACAAACTAAACATGAGCAGAGCTAGGTCTGCCTAGAGGAAGTTTCTCTGCTGGTATAGTTTTCTGTGCTTGGGGGACTTTGTTCATGATTTTTCTGAGTCAAGGCCACAACTTTCCAGAGGCTGGGCATCACCTGGCCAACACAGCTTGAACCAATAGTTTCCTTCTAGAGTCAAGGCTTCTAGAAGAATTTAAAATTCTTAATGTCAAGAGAGACCCTTTGCTGTGCTATTTGATTCAGTGAGGATTTTGTAATTTGCTGACATGAGTTTTTTTCTAAAAAAAACAAAAACAAAAAACAAAACAAACAGGCAAAGCCCCAGGGTAAATTAGAACAATTATCTGGATTGCCCAAATCAAGATAAGGGCAAGATTTGGAGAAAAAGTATTTCAGGTCTCAAAGTATATATTTGGTTACCCCTTTTCCCAAGGTTATGTATTCTAGAAGATTCCAGGAAATCCTATCCTATTGGTATGGGCTGCTGAGGAAAGGCAGGGGCAGGTCTGCATCACTAGCCTTCTTTTCTTTCATGCCCTGAGTTGGCCTCCACATGAATGGCACCCCTGGAGAATTTCTCCATCCTTTGTCCCTCCTGGATGACAGTGGAAATCAGGCCTGAGTCCTGAACACTAGAAGGTTATCTTGGTGAGGGGTCAGGGGAATATTTCAGAAGTTATCAACTGCCCAAAGCAGAACAATGTTTTCAAAGTGTTCAGCTGGTCACCTTGGACTTTTGCTCCTGACTTTAAAAGCTTACACACACACACACACACACAAGGTTCTTGTGAGATAGTGGAGGTGTGCCCTATTGATGAGAGTCTGAAAACCTAACTTATTTTTTGCACAAAGGAATGCACATCTCATTAGAGCCCCAAGCCCTGGTGAAAAATGTCCACCCAATGTGTCATATTCCAGACGTGAGCCACTGAGCACATAGCTAGAAGAATAAACCAAGGAGTGTGAGGAGAAGCCCCACTTCCCTGCGGATGTCGTGAGATTCTCCAGTGGGACCCTTTATTGTCAAAGGCACATCTGTGTGCACACAACACAGTGCCAGTGTCAATGAGAGACAGAGCTCTGCCTGCATGAAGCCAGATTTAGGAATTGCCTGTATGTGCATGAGTGCTTGCTTCAGAGCTACTGAGTTCTATTTGTATGTTTGTCTGAATTATAAATCAGTGTTTTTGATGGAAGCAAGATATAGAGCTCTATGTAGAACCCACTTAGAATGAGACACAGGGTCCTTTGCTCCTCTGTGACAGAGGGAACCCTGGAGAATGCAGCTTTTAGAGAGTTTTCCCATCGTTTGTCTTTTTTTCTATCTTTGTCTAGTAGCCTCCATTCTTCTTTTAATTTTATTATAAGACAGACAGAATGTCTTGGCCTACAGTTGCAGAAAGAAAGAATTGTGTTAGAATATCACAAGGGTAGAAGGATTAGGGTACAATATCCCAAAGGTGAATAAGCATTTATTTGTACAGTGGGTTATGGGATTTATGACCATGGTTAGGGATGTACCGCTTGCTCAGTCGCGAGATGTTCCACTTTTGTTCATCTTATCTCCAAATTTAAATTGTTAGCCCTTGGAGGGCTGGCAACATGATCACTCCTCCTTTTGGTCCTCAAAGGTGCCCAGCAAAGGCTATACATGAGATACACCAGCTTAGGGAAGATATCCCTGTTTGGCAGATGGGCACATTATCCTGCAGATAATGTCAGATGAGAGGTGCCTTTTAGAACTTCTCAGAGGACAGTTTTTGCACACATGGATATGAATTGCAACTACAACCCACAGTAGGAATCTCAGATTCTAATCTAAAATATCCAGAGTAACAAGCAGTTCTGTAATTGTTGCCTGGATGCTTGCATCCTCATTTCACATAAAATAAGATGATGATGACAAATGTGAAAAGAGATTGGTGAGCTCTTGGTGACCATTGCTATTGACACTTTGGAACAATTATGAAATAAAGTTGGGATATTTTGGTGGTATTCTCCCCATCCCCATCTGCTCTTACCAGAAACCAGTGGAAGAAAACAAAACAGTTATCAAAAAGTTACGTGCACCCCAGGTTCATACCAGCATTATTTACTGTAGCCAAGATATGGAAGCAACCTAAGTGTCCATCAACAGATGAATGGAGAAGATGTGATACATATACGCAGTAGAATACTAGTCAGCCATAGAGAAGAATGAAACTTTGCTATTGGCAATAACATGGATGGACCTAGAGGGTATTATACTTAGTGAAATAAGTCAGAGAGAGAAAGACAAATACTGGGTGTTACCCCTTGTACATGGAATCTGAAAAGTAAAACAAATGAATAAATATAACAAACGAAAAAGAAACCAAGTGAACGATTTTACTGGTGATCTGTGCTAATAATGATCCTAACCCCCAGCCTTCACAGGCCTACTAGCCAGGTTTATGGTCCATATGTTTGTCCCCACTCTGCCCTGTGGTTGGCCAGCATGTACAATTCAACCATCCCAAATAATAATTGAATAACCATGAACATCCTACACTAGCATTAGAGGAAGGAGAGAGTAGCAAAGGAGGATGTACTTCTGTAGTTAGACTCAGAGAGGGGAAAACAAAACCGCGGGGAGCAAAAAGACCTTTCACTCAGAGAATCTAAAGAATTTTGTGGTGGTTTTTCTTGCTATTGCTTAAAAGGAAGCCAGCAGTAAAGAAAAGTATGGGTCAAATTTCATAGAAGAAGGCATATGAAACAAAGGATTTTATCTTTATTAGTTAAGAACCCAATTTAATGTTTGAAGGAAAGTGGAAAAAAAAATTTAAAGACCAACAATGGATTATGTAAAAGAGCTGCGGAACCCTGTGTAATTAGCTCTGCCAGAAAGCATGTGAGGGCATCAGGGGCTGGAAGTTTCTCAATTCTGCAATAAGGAAGTAGACTGATTTTTTTAAAGCAAACAGAGCAGCGTTTACACATCCAAGTGAGTATTATCATCTGCTTTAAAAGAGTCCTTCTGGGAGACTTTATTCTCAGGGCAAAAATGCTGTTTTTCCTCTGAATATTTTTATACTCCTCTCTAGATTTTACTTTGAATAGTTTCTTTTGTGTCTAATAGTCCTCCTTTGGAGGTGAATCTGATTTTTGAACATCATTTTGTAGCAAAAATGATATATGTCCATGACAGAAAAGCCCTTATTTTTCTGAGTGGCTGTGAAATGAAGAATTCTGCCAAAGTCGAAAACTGTGTCCATCAACAGATGAATGGAGAAGATGTGATACATATACGCAGTAGAATACTAGTCAGCCATAGAGAAGAATGAAACTTTGCTATTGGCAATAACATGGATGGACCTAGAGGGTATTATACTTAGTGAAATAAGTCAGAGAGAGAAAGACAAATACTGGGTGTTACCCCTTGTACATGGAATCTGAAAAGTAAAACAAATGAATAAATATAACAAACGAAAAAGAAACCAAGTGAACGATTTTACTGGTGATCTGTGCTAATAATGATCCTAACCCCCAGCCTTCACAGGCCTACTAGCCAGGTTTATGGTCCATATGTTTGTCCCCACTCTGCCCTGTGGTTGGCCAGCATGTACAATTCAACCATCCCAAATAATAATTGAATAACCATGAACATCCTACACTAGCATTAGAGGAAGGAGAGAGTAGCAAAGGAGGATGTACTTCTGTAGTTAGACTCAGAGAGGGGAAAACAAAACCGCGGGGAGCAAAAAGACCTTTCACTCAGAGAATCTAAAGAATTTTGTGGTGGTTTTTCTTGCTATTGCTTAAAAGGAAGCCAGCAGTAAAGAAAAGTATGGGTCAAATTTCATAGAAGAAGGCATATGAAACAAAGGATTTTATCTTTATTAGTTAAGAACCCAATTTAATGTTTGAAGGAAAGTGGAAAAAAAAATTTAAAGACCAACAATGGATTATGTAAAAGAGCTGCGGAACCCTGTGTAATTAGCTCTGCCAGAAAGCATGTGAGGGCATCAGGGGCTGGAAGTTTCTCAATTCTGCAATAAGGAAGTAGACTGATTTTTTTAAAGCAAACAGAGCAGCGTTTACACATCCAAGTGAGTATTATCATCTGCTTTAAAAGAGTCCTTCTGGGAGACTTTATTCTCAGGGCAAAAATGCTGTTTTTCCTCTGAATATTTTTATACTCCTCTCTAGATTTTACTTTGAATAGTTTCTTTTGTGTCTAATAGTCCTCCTTTGGAGGTGAATCTGATTTTTGAACATCATTTTGTAGCAAAAATGATATATGTCCATGACAGAAAAGCCCTTATTTTTCTGAGTGGCTGTGAAATGAAGAATTCTGAAAGACATTCCACACAGGTCCAGAAAACCCGGGGCCAGCAGCAGGAAGCTCAGCAGTCCTTTCCCAGTAGCCTCCGGGGGCCTAACGTGCCGCAGCCTGGCTGGGTGATAATGCCCTTGAGTCAGACACACCTGCATGTTCGCCAGTTCTTTCTTCCTTCTGACCTTCAATGTCCTCACTGAAATCCTGGGATAGTGTATGATTGCTGTGACAGTGGAGTGAGGTTAACACTTGAAAACCACATATGAAGGGCTTGGTAATTATTTATTGTCGTTATTATTCCCTTATAATACCTTAATGTGGCACCAAGTACGTGGTAAGTGGTCACTAAATATTAGTTGATTGGTTACAAGGTTGATTCTAAACAGGTCAGGTTTTGACTTAAAAGCACACTTGTACTTGAAGTGTAGGGTCGTTTAAGGTAACTGCAGAAAGGCTAGGAAAACATTTCTAATCCTTAATCCCACAAAACTATTCCAAAATGACCTTTATTTACCTTGAAGTTCCACCCCAGCTCTAATAGTCTGTGAAATTGACTATTACAACAGATAATGGAATTGATATGAACAATAAGAAAAAGTGTTAAATAGCATGGATAATTGAAGGATAAACTGTCAGGGAGTCAAGTAACTTTATAGGTAGAGCTTAGGGAAAATATCTTGAATAACCACCTTAGGCCACTTCTGTGGAATTGTCAACGAGAAAAGCTCACTCCTCTGTGGCCTCGTCACTTAAGACGATGAAGTAATTTGTTTAACCTGGGCTTGAGAGGCATCACCGAGAAGAAAAGCTACCTGAAATTCCACTAACAAAGGAGAGTGGGCACTTGGGAGTTGCAGGACAGGGTGGGGGAAGGGAGAGTGCCCCCCAAGGTTAGCCAGAGAGCTTGTCACCTTTTTATAATGATCTCAGGTTGGGAAAGGAGGTCTTCGCAGCTTTTCAGAAGATCTGAAAGAGAATGGATACTAGCAACTATGAAAACACCATGTTGACTGCATAACTGATCGTGTGTTTTAAACAAGATATTAAAATTAGAGTGGGAAAGGCAGAAAAGCCCTTATTTTTCTGAGTGGCTGTGAAATGAAGAATTCTGAAAGACATTCCACACAGGTCCAGAAAACCCGGGGCCAGCAGCAGGAAGCTCAGCAGTCCTTTCCCAGTAGCCTCCGGGGGCCTAACGTGCCGCAGCCTGGCTGGGTGATAATGCCCTTGAGTCAGACACACCTGCATGTTCGCCAGTTCTTTCTTCCTTCTGACCTTCAATGTCCTCACTGAAATCCTGGGATAGTGTATGATTGCTGTGACAGTGGAGTGAGGTTAACACTTGAAAACCACATATGAAGGGCTTGGTAATTATTTATTGTCGTTATTATTCCCTTATAATACCTTAATGTGGCACCAAGTACGTGGTAAGTGGTCACTAAATATTAGTTGATTGGTTACAAGGTTGATTCTAAACAGGTCAGGTTTTGACTTAAAAGCACACTTGTACTTGAAGTGTAGGGTCGTTTAAGGTAACTGCAGAAAGGCTAGGAAAACATTTCTAATCCTTAATCCCACAAAACTATTCCAAAATGACCTTTATTTACCTTGAAGTTCCACCCCAGCTCTAATAGTCTGTGAAATTGACTATTACAACAGATAATGGAATTAATATGAACAATAAGAAAAAGTGTTAAATAGCATGGATAATTGAAGGATAAACTGTCAGGGAGTCAAGTAACTTTATAGGTAGAGCTTAGGGAAAATATCTTGAATAACCACCTTAGGCCACTTCTGTGGAATTGTCAACGAGAAAAGCTCACTCCTCTGTGGCCTCGTCACTTAAGACGATGAAGTAATTTGTTTAACCTGGGCTTGAGAGGCATCACCGAGAAGAAAAGCTACCTGAAATTCCACTAACAAAGGAGAGTGGGCACTTGGGAGTTGCAGGACAGGGTGGGGGAAGGGAGAGTGCCCCCCAAGGTTAGCCAGAGAGCTTGTCACCTTTTTATAATGATCTCAGGTTGGGAAAGGAGGTCTTCGCAGCTTTTCAGAAGATCTGAAAGAGAATGGATACTAGCAACTATGAAAACACCATGTTGACTGCATAACTGATCGTGTGTATAGTATTATAAGCAAGATATTAAAATTAGAGTGGGAAAGGCAGAAACACAGTAGAGTACCCCATTCATGGAAATCCTTGGCATAACAACAACAACAAGAAAAATGGGGCTTTCCTGGTGGTCCAGTGGGTAAGGACATCGCCTTGCAGTGCAAGGGGCGCCAGTTTGATTCCTGGCCTGGGAAGATCCCACGTACTGCGGAGAGACTGGACCGATGTGTCCAACTACCAAGCCGGAGCTCTGGAGTGCATGCAATGAGAGAGACCACTGCGATGGGAGGCTCACACAGGCCAAAGAACAAAGATGGGTGAAAATAAATAGATGAAAGACCAATAGAAGTGGCCATAAAAAAAAAAAAAAAAAAAAAAAAACTTTTAAAAAATAGAAAAATGGTGATGAGGCCATTTAATTATTACTACCTTGTAACTGACTTCACTAAGGAGCTCCTGTTGCCATCTTGTAACCACAGAAGATAAATCAGGAAGAAGATAATCTAAAGCTAAAGAGATGTAAGGTGAGGCATATGGAGGAAGGTGTCCTTGCTTTTCTTGGGAATAAAACATAAGAATGAAAATCCTAGTGATGGACAAGAGTCGTGGGCCTGGAGGTTTAGGCATTGGCCTGTCCAAAGGTAGGCCTCTAGCATAGGCCCCAGGGAGTCTAGGAACTTCTGAGAAAGCAGATTTTTGACCTAGGACCCTCTCCTTTTTTTAAAAAAAAATTTTTTATTTGACTTTTTACTTTTACAGAGTTTTGTTGTTTACAGATATGTATGTTCCCAGATTAGTCATATGTTTATCCCCCCCATCCCACCCCTCCTGGCCATCGCACAGCACCCCTGCAGGATCCCCTTTTCTCACAGCACAATGACAATAGCTATTTTTTTTTTTCACATAGGATAGTATGGGTTTTCATGACCCTCTGGTTTTAACAACCTAATTGGATCCCAGTCTGGGACAGAGGCTTCTTGGGAGGCTGGGAACTACCTGGAATAGCACTGGAGGAGGAGCGTGAATGGGGTTTTCCTTTCACCAGGACCCATGGAGTTAACACAGTAAAATGATCAAGGTTAAGCAGGCAGATCTGTGGGTTTGGATCAGAAGATCTGAAAGAGAATGGATACAGCAACTATGAAAACACCATGTTGACTGCATAACTGATCGTGTGTATAGTATTATAAGCAAGATATTAAAATTAGAGTGGGAAAGGCAGAAACACAGTAGAGTACCCCATTCATGGAAATCCTTGGCATAACAACAACAACAAGAAAAATGGGGCTTTCCTGGTGGTCCAGTGGGTAAGGACATCGCCTTGCAGTGCAAGGGGCGCCAGTTTGATTCCTGGCCTGGGAAGATCCCACGTACTGCGGAGAGACTGGACCGATGTGTCCAACTACCAAGCCGGAGCTCTGGAGTGCATGCAATGAGAGAGACCACTGCGATGGGAGGCTCACACAGGCCAAAGAACAAAGATGGGTGAAAATAAATAGATGAAAGACCAATAGAAGTGGCCATAAAAAAAAAAAAAAAAAAAAAAACTTTTAAAAAATAGAAAAATGGTGATGAGGCCATTTAATTATTACTACCTTGTAACTGACTTCACTAAGGAGCTCCTGTTGCCATCTTGTAACCACAAAAGATAAATCAGGAAGAAGATAATCTAAAGCTAAAGAGATGTAAGGTGAGGCATATGGAGGAAGGTGTCCTTGCTTTTCTTGGGAATAAAACATAAGAATGAAAATCCTAGTGATGGACAAGAGTCGTGGGCCTGGAGGTTTAGGCATTGGCCTGTCCAAAGGTAGGCCTCTAGCATAGGCCCCAGGGAGTCTAGGAACTTCTGAGAAAGCAGATTTTTGACCTAGGACCCTCTCCTTTTTTTAAAAAAAAATTTTTTATTTGACTTTTTACTTTTACCAAGTTTTGTTGTTTGCAAATATGTATGATCCCAGATTAGTCATATGTTTCCCCCCCAATCCCGCCCCTCCAGGCCGTCGCACAGCACCCCTGCAGGATCCATTTTTCTCACAGCACAATGACAATAGCTATTTTTTTTTCACATAGGATAGTATGGGTTTTCATGACCCTCTGGTTTTAACAACCTAATTGGATCCCAGTCTGGGACAGAGGCTTCTTGGGAGGCTGGGAACTACCTGGAATAGCACTGGAGGAGGAGCGTGAATGGGGTTTTCCTTTCACCAGGACCCATGGAGTTAACACAGTAAAATGATCAAGGTTAAGCAGGCAGATCTGTGGGTTTGGAGGCATAATTGGTCCTATTTTTCTCTAGTCTTGACCTAACTGAAGTTCACTGGGTATGTAATGGAAAAAAAACAACCAGCTTGATATAAAAATACAGGAAATGCCTGCAATCACTGCTGATGACAGTAGCAGCTTTCCTTCTGTTATTTTTGTGAAGAAAAAAGAAAACAGAGTTTGTTAGATTTGGTTTGGTTTTGCCTTTTTTTTTTCTTTCCCCTTTTCTAAATGGTAGAAACAACTTATTCTTTTTAGGGCATTCTGTACTCTAGCTGAATAACGTCATTTAATCTTTATAAGTAAGGGGTGGGATGGAGCAAAGAAGACATTCAAATTCTTATCACAAATATAATTCCTGTAAATGTAAAATGCATTCAGATGGTTCTAAATATGGTCTGTTGGTCCTGGGGGCTCACATTTTCTGAATTTCCTCCTATTTCTAATCTCTCTAGACTGAACAGGATGAACTAAGTTTTTAGCATAGTGCCTGGTTTGGCAGTGTGGTTTAATATTAATTCTAGGAGAGGCAATCCAGTGTCCAGCAATTTCTTTTCCCAGAAACTATCACTTTTTAGCAAATTGAAGGCTCCTGCAATGAGACCTTCTGAGCCAGTAGACTAAGAGACACACAATGTTCCATCAGCAGAGAGAAATCTAGGTCCACACCAGCCCGGGGCTGTCAGGCGGCGTCCCACCCAGAGTGTTAGGTGGAATTCAGTTAGCAAGTCTTAACTTTGGCTTCAGGCTTCTTGATTTCTGTTGCTGGAATTCGGATTGAACAGGTGAAGTCTATAGTTAACAATGTGTTTTAAAGCATCACTGAGGATTTTGTGGATTCCCCTGGCTTTCAGGTAGGGGGACCTTGAGAGCTTGCAGATGGGACACTTACAGGGGCACTGCCCAACTGTGATCCACAAGTAGAGCCAGGAGCTATGTTTCTGAGGCTCCAAGAGGTGTTTCCGTTCTAGGCAATGGAGTTAGAAACTCAGTTCCTTAGCATGGCAGTAAGGAGGATTTGACTCTTTTAAAACGGAGGATTTGACTCTTCCACAGCTGCCCTGTTTCAGGGAAAAGGCACTGCATTCAGGCTGGGAGCACAGCCGTTGGCCATAGTTTCTTCACCCCTGGTGAGATTAGAGCGGGTGGTCCCTGATGCTCGTCTGGCACAGTGGTTCTCAGCTGAGACCTCTGCCTCCTGGAGACATTTGGTCAAGTCTGGACTTATTTTTGGTTGTGCAGCTGGGAAGGGGGCGCTGCTGCTGGCATCTAGTGACTGGAGGGGCTGCTAACCATCCTGCCCTGTGTGCACAGGGCTGCCCCACAGCACACTGTCCAGTCTGAGATGTCAGTCATGTGAGGAAGAGAAGCCGTGCCTCAGCTCGAGTTATGTGAGTATGTAACCCTAAAGTTTGGAGAAGTCGCGACTGAACAGGATCCTTGTGTTGGCTGCTGAGGCTTATGCAGTTGAGGTGGGGTACAGCCAGAACTGCAGGCTTTTCAGACCCTGAAGAAACCAGATCAGGGTTTTTGAATTCTTTTGAAGACAGAAGAAGACAGTTCCTTTCCTTTTCTCCACTCGGCAAGTTTCCACAGTTTAACTTCTTAGACTGTGTTGGATTTTCTCTCAAAGGGTACCACACATGTTAGAAAAACCAAAGGTTGTTGGGTTGGGGCTGGGTTGGCTTTTTTTTTTTTTTTTCTTGGTAACTATTAAGACATAGTTAATCTATCCATGTTATAAAAACTAGTAGTTTAAATATGATCTTCTCTTCTTAGTAAGGTATTAAGATCAGTTTTCCCCCTTTGTGGTCCTTCTGCATGTTTCCCATAAACATGTGGCAATATCTATTTCCAAGCAAAACCACTCCTCTCCATATAAATGTTATTTCAAACAAAACATGTTTTTTCATAAGCCATTTTACCATCACGACTTGATCCAGCCGGAGCACCTTTGTATTACCCCACCTTTTCAGCATCTTTTATGGGGAAGTTTATGCCAGTAGTGGTTTGGTGTTTTTGAGATTAAAAGGATTAAGAACACACAGACAGACAATCTTCATTTCCACTCCAGTGCACCCATCGTAAAGGAAGCATTGCACTGTTTATGGCCTCTTGGGATCAGACTGACTTGAACAACTTTTGGCATGAGATCAGTCAGAGAAGGCACCCTCCCCATACCCTGGCCATGGACCCCACCCTGCACATCAAAAGAAGTCTCCCAGGTCTGTTCTCTCTGATACCAGGGTGCCCAGGGTATGCTCTCCCCATCTTTGACACCCACCTGGGGATGCCTGTAAACACCTGCCCAGTTTGTACAGCACAGTGGAGTCTGAGAGAGCATAGGTGCCCACGGGGAACTGACAGGAACTGAAATTGTGTCGGGCTCAGAAGGGATGGCTAGGGAATATTGACCAATGTGTTGCTGTGACATTCTGGGATGATGGTCAGACTTACCAATTTCAGTACAAGGATCATATAGTAGTAGGCATTGGGCACATGCCAGGAGGCATATTGAGACTAAAGTCAGACCAGCATGCCATCTCTGAACCCATATCCCCCTGGCCTCAAAAATGAGGCTCATAAATGTCTTGGAGCAAGAATTAGGCTCTGATCATGGAGGAATGAGCACAGTTCTTTGTGGCCAGTCAGCTCATTCATTGAGCAGGCCTTTCCCAAACTGGGTTTCTGGGTAACTTAATTAGACCATGGGAAACATCATTTATGCCTGATCCCATTTTTTTCTTTTTCCTTCTTCTTTTCTCCCTCCCTCCCTCTTTGCCTCCCTTCCTCCTTTTCTTCCTACCTCCCTTCTTTCTCTCATATTTCTTTCTTCTTATTGAGGTATAGTAGGCCTACAGTAAAATATGCAGTTCTCAGATGCTAGCAGCTTTTTACATGATTGTGCACATATATGACCCAAACTGAGACAGAGACTGCCTCTAACACCCCATTTGGCTGTTGCCCTTTCAGTCAGTACCACCCCTACCCAAGGGGTTCCCACCATTCTGACCAAAATTTTAAATAGTCAGTTCTCAGGAATTCCACGACACCTTTGTATTACCCCACCTTTTCAGCATCTTTTAGGGGTTTTCAGTAGTGGTTTGGTGTTTTTGAGATTAAAAGGATTAAGAACACACAGACAGACAATCTTCATTTCCACTCCAGTGCACCCATCGTAAAGGAAGCATTGCACTGTTTATGGCCTCTTGGGATCAGACTGACTTGAACAACTTTTGGCATGAGATCAGTCAGAGAAGGCACCCTCCCCATACCCTGGCCATGGACCCCACCCTGCACATCAAAAGAAGTCTCCCAGGTCTGTTCTCTCTGATACCAGGGTGCCCAGGGTATGCTCTCCCCATCTTTGACACCCACCTGGGGATGCCTGTAAACACCTGCCCAGTTTGTACAGCACAGTGGAGTCTGAGAGAGCATAGGTGCCCACGGGGAACTGACAGGAACTGAAATTGTGTCGGGCTCAGAAGGGATGGCTAGGGAATATTGACCAATGTGTTGCTGTGACATTCTGGGATGATGGTCAGACTTACCAATTTCAGTACAAGGATCATATAGTAGTAGGCATTGGGCACATGCCAGGAGGCATATTGAGACTAAAGTCAGACCAGCATGCCATCTCTGAACCCATATCCCCCTGGCCTCAAAAATGAGGCTCATAAATGTCTTGGAGCAAGAATTAGGCTCTGATCATGGAGGAATGAGCACAGTTCTTTGTGGCCAGTCAGCTCATTCATTGAGCAGGCCTTTCCCAAACTGGGTTTCTGGGTAACTTAATTAGACCATGGGAAACATCATTTATGCCTGATCCCATTTTTTTCTTTTTCCTTCTTCTTTTCTCCCTCCCTCCCTCTTTGCCTCCCTTCCTCCTTTTCTTCCTACCTCCCTTCTTTCTCTCATATTTCTTTCTTCTTATTGAGGTATAGTAGGCCTACAGTAAAATATGCAGTTCTCAGATGCTAGCAGCTTTTTACATGATTGTGCACATATATGACCCAAACTGAGACAGAGACTGCCTCTAACACCCCATTTGGCTGTTGCCCTTTCAGTCAGTACCACCCCTACCCAAGGGGTTCCCACCATTCTGACCATATAGTTTTGTATTTAGGTCTCTTTAAAACTGACCTTAGTGCTGAAGTTACCTGAATAGACCTTATTGTGTCCCTCTGAACCTTCCCAAGTCTAAGCTCTTCATTTTGAAAATGATTAATAATTATTATTGAGGAGTTAAATCGTGCCTAGCAAATGTGTTTTTCCATCTGTTCTTTCATTTAAGCCCTGTGAACCCAGCCTGTGAGGTAGATAGTATTGTCCCCATTTTACAGATGAAGAAACTGAGACTTCAAGTTGTAACAGGAAGTTCTAGGACCAGGAAATAGGAGAGTAGCATTGGACCTGGACTGTGTCTGACATCACAGTCTGTATTCTTTAGCACTGTGCCAACACACATGTTCCTCCATTGTGTTTAGAAGAGCTATCAGAGCCAAATTATTTTCCTATAGAATTGAGTTCAGTACTCCCTAGTAAAGCTGGAAGAGAAATTTGAGAGAACTTTAACAGACATTCTTGCTCTTGGTCATTGTGGCAGTATCTACTGCCCAATGGTCACAGCTTGAAATCTCTCTCAATGGATGTTTAAGATTAAGAAATATGTTTACTCAACTTCACCAGCAAAAATGTGCAAATACAAGAAAAGGAAAATCTTTACCAAGGAAAACATTTGAGCCACCCCCATCCCACCCACTTTTTTTGTCAACACACTGCTCAAAGGAAACTCAGAGTAAAAACATAAGCAAGTCACACACTTTAATGTCTTAAACTATTACCTCTCGATTGTGGAACAGTTACTGAGAAGCAGTGAGAGAATGAAGATGAAAGAATTTGGGGGAGTCAGAAGATCCAAAACACAAAGAATTGCTTTCTTTTGGGGGAATGAACAGTTTTTCTCTAGCATCCTGAAGAGTTGTGTTTTGTATCACAAAGATCAAAAGTGAATGTATTGATTTTTATGCTATGTTGTATTTTAGTTCTTCTCGGACTCCCTTAGATGGTGAGGACTAGGGCCTCTTCAAGCACAGAGCAATCAAATTCCCAGTAACGAATGAAGAGACATATGTTTATGAGGCCCATGTGATGGAAAGGGAAACAAACTCAAGGCATGGCTGATTCAAGCAGCTGACAATGGTCAAGTGAGTTCACCAAGTCTCCTCGTTAGAAATGTGATTTTTAAATGTTTGTTGTAAATGAAGACTGTTAGTCTGAAGTTACCTGAATAGACCTTATTGTGTCCCTCTGAACCTTCCCAAGTCTAAGCTCTTCATTTTGAAAATGATTAATAATTATTATTGAGGAGTTAAATCGTGCCTAGCAAATGTGTTTTTCCATCTGTTCTTTCATTTAAGCCCTGTGAACCCAGCCTGTGAGGTAGATAGTATTGTCCCCATTTTACAGATGAAGAAACTGAGACTTCAAGTTGTAACAGGAAGTTCTAGGACCAGGAAATAGGAGAGTAGCATTGGACCTGGACTGTGTCTGACATCACAGTCTGTATTCTTTAGCACTGTGCCAACACACATGTTCCTCCATTGTGTTTAGAAGAGCTATCAGAGCCAAATTATTTTCCTATAGAATTGAGTTCAGTACTCCCTAGTAAAGCTGGAAGAGAAATTTGAGAGAACTTTAACAGACATTCTTGCTCTTGGTCATTGTGGCAGTATCTACTGCCCAATGGTCACAGCTTGAAATCTCTCTCAATGGATGTTTAAGATTAAGAAATATGTTTACTCAACTTCACCAGCAAAAATGTGCAAATACAAGAAAAGGAAAATCTTTACCAAGGAAAACATTTGAGCCACCCCCATCCCACCCACTTTTTTTGTCAACACACTGCTCAAAGGAAACTCAGAGTAAAAACATAAGCAAGTCACACACTTTAATGTCTTAAACTATTACCTCTCGATTGTGGAACAGTTACTGAGAAGCAGTGAGAGAATGAAGATGAAAGAATTTGGGGGAGTCAGAAGATCCAAAACACAAAGAATTGCTTTCTTTTGGGGGAATGAACAGTTTTTCTCTAGCATCCTGAAGAGTTGTGTTTTGTATCACAAAGATCAAAAGTGAATGTATTGATTTTTATGCTATGTTGTATTTTAGTTCTTCTCGGATTCCCTTAGATGGTGAGGACTAGGGCCTCTTCAAGCACAGAGCAATCAAATTCCCAGTAACGAATGAAGAGACATATGTTTATGAGGCCCATGTGATGGAAAGGGAAACAAACTCAAGGCATGGCTGATTCAAGCAGCTGACAATGGTCAAGTGAGTTCACCAAGTCTCCTCGTTAGAAATGTGATTTTTAAATGTTTGGTTGTAAATGAAGACATGTTAGTGTTGAGCAATGGGCGCTATTTTTATTTCTAATTAAAATGGTATTGCTGCCATGAGGAGTATCAATAGACAATCATCTGGGAAGAATTTCCTCTTAAGGAATAGTTCCATAATGATCAGCTGATATTAATAGGCTCAAGTCCCTCCCCTTCTGTGAAATATTATTTGATCAGTACCCTTGACACAACTCTGTAATTCTATGTTCACTCCCCCACTGGAAATCCCTACTTGTGTTTAAAAAAAATAACCATGTAAATCTATGGCTCTACATTTATGTTAGGGCTTCTGGGTAGAGGAAAGAGGGTATAGTCTGAGTGCTCAGTACCTCACTCAGTGAGCTGAGTTTGACACCTTTAGACCCTTTATGGACTGGGAATAAGCCTTCTACCTCACTAATCTTCCACTATATCTAACAAAGATTTTTATGTTGTCCGGGTGATCAACAATAGGATGGTTGTGTCGCATGTTTATATGATGTCAGGTGACCCTGAACAATTAAAAATATTTCTCCAGTAGCCACCTCCACATAGTTGGTAAATATGGTGAGTGTCAAAAAGAACTCCTTACACAGAGTTAAACCTTTTCTTGGAAGCAAAGGTTGTCACAATTGAGTTCTCTCACTGGAGCACCAAATAAGACACGTTGGTAGTTGTTTTGCCCACTGTAGCCACTAATTTCCCAATGCTTTCTTTTTGTAGTGATTTTAATCCTACTTCATGGTCATGCTTTAGTCACATACATGTATACAAACTTTAGAAAATTGGAATTCAATGTATTTGCACATAAATTTATCTAAATATTTGTAAAACTGTCTTTGGAAAATGAATTAATGGCCTGTAACACAGTTCACACATTCCATAGAATTCTAGTAGAAAGGAGCAATAAACATGGTCCTCAGTGACTTTGGGTTCCCTGGTGGCTCAAATGGTAAAGAATCTTCCTGCAATGCAGTGGATCCCACATATGTTTATGAGGCCATGTGATGGAAAGGGAAACAAACTCAAGGCATGGCTGATTCAAGCAGCTGACAATGGTCAAGTGAGTTCACCAAGTCTCCTCGTTAGAAATGTGATTTTTAAATGTTTGCTTGTAAATGAAGACATGTTAGTGTTGAGCAATGGGCGCTATTTTTATTTCTAATTAAAATGGTATTGCTGCCATGAGGAGTATCAATAGACAATCATCTGGGAAGAATTTCCTCTTAAGGAATAGTTCCATAATGATCAGCTGATATTAATAGGCTCAAGTCCCTCCCCTTCTGTGAAATATTATTTGATCAGTACCCTTGACACAACTCTGTAATTCTATGTTCACTCCCCCACTGGAAATCCCTACTTGTGTTTAAAAAAAATAACCATGTAAATCTATGGCTCTACATTTATGTTAGGGCTTCTGGGTAGAGGAAAGAGGGTATAGTCTGAGTGCTCAGTACCTCACTCAGTGAGCTGAGTTTGACACCTTTAGACCCTTTATGGACTGGGAATAAGCCTTCTACCTCACTAATCTTCCACTATATCTAACAAAGATTTTTATGTTGTCCGGGTGATCAACAATAGGATGGTTGTGTCGCATGTTTATATGATGTCAGGTGACCCTGAACAATTAAAAATATTTCTCCAGTAGCCACCTCCACATAGTTGGTAAATATGGTGAGTGTCAAAAAGAACTCCTTACACAGAGTTAAACCTTTTCTTGGAAGCAAAGGTTGTCACAATTGAGTTCTCTCACTGGAGCACCAAATAAGACACGTTGGTAGTTGTTTTGCCCACTGTAGCCACTAATTTCCCAATGCTTTCTTTTTGTAGTGATTTTAATCCTACTTCATGGTCATGCTTTAGTCACATACATGTATACAAACTTTAGAAAATTGGAATTCAATGTATTTGCACATAAATTTATCTAAATATTTGTAAAACTGTCTTTGGAAAATGAATTAATGGCCTGTAACACAGTTCACACATTCCATAGAATTCTAGTAGAAAGGAGCAATAAACATGGTCCTCAGTGACTTTGGGTTCCCTGGTGGCTCAAATGGTAAAGAATCTTCCTGCAATGCAGGAGACCTGGGTTCCATCCCTGAGTCAGGAAGATCCCCTGGAGAAGGAATTGGCCACCCACTCCAGTATTCTTGTCTCTAGAAAATCCCATGGACAGAGGAGCCTGGCAGGCTACGGTTCATGGGGTTACGAAGAGTCAGGCTTGACTGAGTGACTGACACTTTCATTTTCAGTGACTTTGGGGTTACCTTTTAGGTAGCAATGACTGGGTTTAATAGTTTGAATTAATGAGGATCAATTTATCTGAAAGAGAGGAATCTTTTCTGAAGTTAGTGTATATTACCAGAGTTGGTCCCTTACCATGCAGGGCTTCAAGAGGATGGGAGAGATAGAAGTCAGTTTCCTGGATAGGGTTAACTCTGTATCATCAGGAGGGAAATTAATTAGTCATTGACTTCATCTAGCCAAAGTAACTGATAAAATTTTCCCGCTTTTTAGTCTCTTTAAGTAATTCCCTTCTAAGTTTATATACACCAACAAACAGGTACCAAAAACAAAAAAAAATTAAACTGTGAAGATACATTGTAGGTAGATAAGTAAGCACCCTCTGAGAAAAACAAATGTCTCAGGCAATGACAGTGAGTCATTCCTAATTCACATTAGGATTAAATAAGCATGAAAATCAACATCCATTCCATACATAATTACTGCCATAACAAACTGTAGTGTGAATGAAAATCAAGTTGGACGTGTCTCCATTGGATCTCAGTGAAGTACCTGTTTAAAATGATTAAAAATTATTGAAGGCAAGTTAATCTGTACAAACGGCAAGACAAATGTGAGCAACAGGGTTGGGACTGCCGCACGGTACCAAGAGCCCAACAGGTTGGCTCTTGTTGAGTGGGTTTATTAGGCGGTGTTATTTCATCAGCTTGGCCCGCAAACGGCAGCCCAGGCCGCATTGAGTTTCCAGAAGAAAATCACTTCATGGATCTTTCTTTAGGGCTGGTTGTCTTGGAAGCTGACCCCTTCAGCCCACAGAGCTCTTTTGGGTTTCCTCGGAGCATCTGTGTTCATTTTAAGAAGTCAGCCATTACACATTTCATAAGTGCCCAGTACATCCCTGACATTGTGTGGGGTCCTGTGGGGTTGAAGTGGTGAAATCAACTGGGTCGCTTTGTCCCCTTCTTGTGCCCAGTGAGGAAGACAGACCAACAGGCGTTTACATTTTCTTGTCACGAATAGTATGGCAGAGGGAGGAGCAGATGCTTTGGCACTGCTTAGAAGGAGCATGGAACCTGACTGCAGGAGCCCATGAAAGCTTTTGCACGAAATGTTGGGAGGTGACCAGTGAGGAGTGGGGACGAGTGTTCCAGGCAGAGAAAACAGTTTCTGCAAAAACCTAAACATGAGCCAAAAATTTTTTATGTTTACTTTAGTTCATTGTATGCTTCCATGCAGGGCTTCAAGAGGATGGGAGAGATAGAAGTCAGTTTCCTGGATAGGGTTAACTCTGTATCATCAGGAGGGAAATTAATTAGTCATTGACTTCATCTAGCCAAAGTAACTGATAAAATTTTCCCGCTTTTTAGTCTCTTTAAGTAATTCCCTTCTAAGTTTATATACACCAACAAACAGGTACCAAAAACAAAAAAAAATTAAACTGTGAAGATACATTGTAGGTAGATAAGTAAGCACCCTCTGAGAAAAACAAATGTCTCAGGCAATGACAGTGAGTCATTCCTAATTCACATTAGGATTAAATAAGCATGAAAATCAACATCCATTCCATACATAATTACTGCCATAACAAACTGTAGTGTGAATGAAAATCAAGTTGGACGTGTCTCCATTGGATCTCAGTGAAGTACCTGTTTAAAATGATTAAAAATTATTGAAGGCAAGTTAATCTGTACAAACGGCAAGACAAATGTGAGCAACAGGGTTGGGACTGCCAAGCCACGGTACCAAGAGCCCAACAGGTTGGCTCTTGTTGAGTGGGTTTATTAGGCGGTGTTATTTCATCAGCTTGGCCTGCAAACTGCAGCCCAGGCCACATTGAGTTTCCAGAAGAAAATCACTTCATGGATCTTTCTTTAGGGCTGGTTGTCTTGGAAGCTGACCCCCTTCAGCCCACAGAGCTCTTTTTGGGTTTCCTCGGAGCATCTGTGTTCATTTTTAAGAAGTCAGCCATTACACATTTCATAAGTGCCCAGTACATCCCTGACATTGTGTGGGGTCCTGTGGGGTTGAAGTGGTGAAATCAACTGGGTCGCTTTGTCCCCTTCTTGTGCCCAGTGAGGAAGACAGACCAACAGGCGTTTACATTTTCTTGTCACGAATAGTATGGCAGAGGGAGGAGCAGATGCTTTGGCACTGCTTAGAAGGAGCATGGAACCTGACTGCAGGAGCCCATGAAAGCTTTTTGCACGAAATGTTGGGAGGTGACCAGTGAGGAGTGGGGACGAGTGTTCCAGGCAGAGAAAACAGTTTCTGCAAAAACCTAAACATGAGCACTTCATGTTTATACCTTTTATTTCATGTTTCTCACTACTTAAATCTGTATGTTCCATTATAGTGTCAGAGTAGAAGCTTTTTTCCCCAGCGGAAACTTTCTTTCATGTTCTTGGGTCTCCCCCGCAGAAGCTGGTAGAGAACTGGTGTCTTGGAAGAGTCTGGCAAATGCGAGTTCCCTTCCTGCTTGCCTGGAGGGTGAATAATGGTGTCCCAGCCTCTTGCTGGAGCAGGGGTGGTTAAGAATGGGGCAAGCACAGAGGAAGCAGACCCTGTTCCAGGGAGCAGGCAGCACTGAGGGCAGATGAGGGAGAAGTGAGGAAAGTCCCGGGTGGGGAAGACACGCTGAACTCCTTGAATAGTTTTCTTAAGGCCCAGCATTAGTAGACTTAGCCTAGATGAGCTCTTTTGAAATATGGATGCTGTCATTGAGCTTTAAAACTAGAGTCCATTTGTGCTATTTTAAGCTTCCAGACCCTTAGCCTAGGAGTTGAAGGGCAAAGTATGGACAAAAAGCAAGGTTTTGGAGCCAGAAAATCTACAGATTTGGGCCTTCCCAGTGGCTCTGCGGCTGCTTCAGTTTCGATTCTTTATTTAGCTTTCAGGTTTGTTCAGTTCAAACTCGTTGATCCTTGCCCTTAAACAATTTATCATTGATATTTTCTTTGCGTATGGCTAAAACCCTGGATTCCTCATCTCTTAGTACAGTGTCCCACATAATCATTCCTCTAGGTTTGTATAATATGTTTAATGTTGTCTCTTATTTTTAAGTTGGAATAGAAACAGCTGTAGAGACTTTTTTTTTTAAGGGTGAGAGCCTTAAACCAGCATCTGATCCTACCTAACCTCTAAGCTGCTGAGTCATGTCAACATACACTGAGTAGCTGTTACTTGCCCCAGCCTTCTCTTAGAACATGGAGACCAGTGCATTTGGTGCTGCTTGCTGGTCCTTACTGTCCTTCTCAGTGTTGGTTTCAGCTCCCCACCAGCTCTATGCACAGAGTAGGTGGTCAACAGGTACTTGGAAGTGTATGGCGACCGGCAGGGCCTCTCAACTCTCAGAATCACTGGCCTGGATCCTGAGATCGTTCCCTGTTTGTAAGCCTTTGACAATGAGCAGCTGTTGTCACAGGCAGCCCGTGTGAGTAAGGAGTATTTAGATTGGCTTGGGCCTGGGGGGTCAGTCAAGGGTCTTCATAGTAAGCATAGCTCTGGCTAACTTGTACCAAAGAAGGAATTTGCTGGAACAAAATGGGTAGGTCACAGACACAACAGGCAAGCTGGACAATCAAGGTGAAAATGGGCAGGGACCAAAGAGGCTGGGCACAGCCATTAGACTGGACCGTGGAACAACACAGCCTGAACAGCTCACAGGCCCTTCGTGCCTTATACATCAAAGAAGTATCAAAAGGGCCATGCCTGAATGTCTTGTGTCCTTCTACAACTCACACCTGGGGTACCTGCCTCCGCCACCCATAACAAAGTCAGCTACTGTGGGAAGTGAAGGCACAGACCCCATTCTAAAATTCCTGTTTACATTTCCTCATTCTGGTTTCCCCTTCTGTTGGTGGTGGTGGGTGTTTGCCCCTGTGTGGCTCCCTTACAGTGTCACTTACAATATAGTCAGTTTAAAAAACTAACAGACATTCAAATCTGTTTGTCTGACCAACAGTCATTTTTTTGGTCAGTTAGAGAGGATTAAGAAACTAGAGGTTTGAATGATCACATTTAGAAATTGCTCATGAAAGGGAATTGGAACTGATACTTGTCAAACACCCACTCTGTGTCAGGAACTGTAATGAATTCTTCACATATATCTCATTGAAGCATCAGAGTAAGCCTTTGGAATGAGTATTGTTATCCCCATTTTACAGGTGAGGGGCCTGAGGCTCAGTGAGCATCGGCCACTGTCTTCACTTTATTGTTGATAATACGTCAGGGTACTCTTCAAACTCACATCTGTGAGACATCACAGTTTCCTGCTCGGTCTCCGGTTCTCTGCCTTACTAATCCTCCCATGGGGTCACGGAGAGTCCCTGCTTTGGTGAAAATCCCCTAATCCTTATGTCATTGAGCTTTAACCAGTTTTCCAAGGCCCCCATTCTAGATTGCTTTATACCATTACAAATAATTTGGAGAAGCCAGTGAAATGTCATTATTGAAGAGTCAAGGCTGAATGAGCACACACCCAAAGCCCTTCTGGTCTAGAAATTTGGGTGGTGATCCTGAAGTGAACACACCAGAGAATGGCCAGGCGGTCAGGGTTACTGACCTCTCCTGGCGCCTGCAGTGAGGCAGGTAGTGTGCGCCTGGGGAGGATTAGATGATGCAACAGATGTTTCTTTGGACAGCTTATAGCTCCTCAGGAAGCCCTTCAGTGCCACTGTCTCTACCACCCAATGCAGACACCCATGGACACTATGGTTAAGAGCTCGCTCTGCATGGTGCATGCCTTCATTCCTACCCCGACACTAACCATAGGCTTCTAGGCAGTGTGTTTACTCATAATCTCCATCTTGCCATCCATAAAACAGGAATGGTGGTAATCTCATTTCAAAGAATTTGCGGGAGAATTAGATGAGATCCTCTGCGTAAGGTGCAGCATGGTGGCCTTAGAGGTTTCTCCTGGCTCCACCTACAGGAGCAGAAGCCAGTCTTTCTAGTCATCTCACAGAGGTCTGGGGACTTAAGAGATACTCAGTAAGTGCTTGTCATGTAATGGAAAAGAAACAAGAACTTGGACCAGAGTTCATCCCAGCCTAAAATATTCAGATTTTAAAGAGAGAAATTAAGAAACTAGTGGTTTGAATGATCACATTTAGAAATTGCTCATGAAAGGGAATTGGAACTGATACTTGTCAAACACCCACTCTGTGTCAGGAACTGTAATGAATTCTTCACATATATCTCATTGAAGCATCAGAGTAAGCCTTTGGAATGAGTATTGTTATCCCCATTTTACAGGTGAGGGGCCTGAGGCTCAGTGAGCATCGGCCACTGTCTTCACTTTATTGTTGATAATACGTCAGGGTACTCTTCAAACTCACATCTGTGAGACATCACAGTTTCCTGCTCGGTCTCCGGTTCTCTGCCTTACTAATCCTCCCATGGGGTCACGGAGAGTCCCTGCTTTGGTGAAAATCCCCTAATCCTTATGTCATTGAGCTTTAACCAGTTTTCCAAGGCCCCCATTCTAGATTGCTTTATACCATTACAAATAATTTGGAGAAGCCAGTGAAATGTCATTATTGAAGAGTCAAGGCTGAATGAGCACACACCCAAAGCCCTTCTGGTCTAGAAATTTGGGTGGTGATCCTGAAGTGAACACACCAGAGAATGGCCAGGCGGTCAGGGTTACTGACCTCTCCTGGCGCCTGCAGTGAGGCAGGTAGTGTGCGCCTGGGGAGGATTAGATGATGCAACAGATGTTTCTTTGGACAGCTTATAGCTCCTCAGGAAGCCCTTCAGTGCCACTGTCTCTACCACCCAATGCAGACACCCATGGACACTATGGTTAAGAGCTCGCTCTGCATGGTGCATGCCTTCATTCCTACCCCGACACTAACCATAGGCTTCTAGGCAGTGTGTTTACTCATAATCTCCATCTTGCCATCCATAAAACAGGAATGGTGGTAATCTCATTTCAAAGAATTTGCGGGAGAATTAGATGAGATCCTCTGCGTAAGGTGCAGCATGGTGGCCTTAGAGGTTTCTCCTGGCTCCACCTACAGGAGCAGAAGCCAGTCTTTCTAGTCATCTCACAGAGGTCTGGGGACTTAAGAGATACTCAGTAAGTGCTTGTCATGTAATGGAAAAGAAACAAGAACTTGGACCAGAGTTCATCCCAGCCTAAAATATTCCTAGAACTTTTCATTTCTTAACGTACTATTTTTTTGTTGTTATTAATTGTCTGTTTCAACATTAGAAAGTAAACTCCATGATGGCAGAGAATTTGTTTCGTTCATGCCAAGAACAGTACCTGTCACACTGTAGCTGTTGAGTAAATATTTGAATGCATGAATAAATAGTCTTTCCTATGGAAGAGAAATAAGCTGGCTAGAAACCTATAGGCTTGGAACCTCTTAGCCCTTGAGTGACCATCCCACAGTCCTAGGGGGACTCCAGCCAGTGTTGGGTTCCCACTGGCGGCCACCCACAGGGAGCTGCCTGTGCCTGCCCTTCGCCCCGGCCAACCAGCTCACCTGCGGGGCCCAGGGCAGAGCTTTTCAGATTGGCAAACTTCTTACTCTGATGTAAAACTCACTGAGAATTGTTGCCATTTGGATTTATGGTTTTAATTGTTTTATAGTTTATACCTGTGCCCTGCAGTGATTTTCCATTAAATCAGAACATTCATGTTTCAAAACGAGCTGATGTGGTTGTGGAGATATATATATATAATCTTAACAGCTGATCTCTGGCAATAAAATCTGACAGTTATCAACAGATTAGGAAATTAGCATTTGTGTAATTAAGTTTTATTTGAAGCTGTTAGTGCATGGAAATAGTGATTTTTTTTTTTTTTTTTAGCCTGATAAAATGACAGATTTTACATTTGTATACACTGAAGGCTTCAAGTTTGTTTCCACCCCATTAGCATAAACCAGTAGGTAAAAATAAATTTAAAAATTGGTGAGTATACAACAGAGTATAGTCAAAGAAGTCACTGAAACATCTGTTGACTTCATATAAAATATATGCTGTAGGTACATGTATTATACTATATATGTATACAGTAATTACATAGAATGTGGATACACACATACAAATAATTATACTAAATAGTCCTTATGTATTAATCATACTAAATGCTTTATTACAGACATACTTACTGTGTGTATATAGGTAACATACAACATCTCTGTATTTGGGATGTATTAATCCCATTGTATATTTATTATATATATGTACAGTTCAGTTGACCCGTGAACAACACCGGAGTTAGGGGAGCCAAGCCTTCATGAAAAAAATCCACGTTAAGTTACAGTCAGTCCTTTGTACTCATGGTTCTGCATCCATGGATTCAACCAGCCATGGACTGTGTAGTACATACTTATTGAAAAACAAATCCATGGGTAAGTGGATCATGCAATTCAAGCCCATGTTGTTCAAGGGTCAATTGTATGTCATTATATTTGTACTGTATTGTATATACCTTGTTATATATACAGTAAGGTATCAAGTATGATTAATATAAAGAGAAAGAGATTGAGAGTTATGTGTTACCTGGGCTCATTCTCACACTACATATTAACTACTTTTTTGCATATGTACTTTTTATATGTATGTATATATATATATATATATATATATATATGTAATATATGTAAAATCTCTCTCTATATATCTGTATCTCTCTACATACTAATTTTTTCTAGACTAACCATAATATATTTTTACATATATAATAAAGTACATATATGATAATATATACTGATGTATGCATGTAATAAAGCATATATCATGGTTAATGTGATAGAAATATACAAAGAGAGATATTGAGAGTGATATATTGCCTGGACACATCCTACAGCACATTAACTATGTTTTTAGTTTTCACTAAAAGCTTTCATTTTTGCCATAGTGCTTGCTAAAAACCAAAATCACAAATTATGATTTATTTCAGAATAGAGAATTTGGATAACTTGTCTGTCGTAGATCTGAATTCTCAACACACTGCACATCCCTGTGTGTACTTGGGTCAAAGCACTTGCACTCTGACTGGGAACGAGTGCTCTCCCAGAGCTCGTCACTGTCTCTGCTGGCTTAGGCTCACTCATTGACCCGACACACTGCTTCATTAAAAAACCAGTTAAAATATATACCCTCTTCAGATAGAAATTGCTACTTATGGTGGATCTTCAAGGTGGTTCAAGAACAGAGTGCTGTACATGCTAAATCTGAGGGTCTGGTGTGCTCTGTTTTTATGCCCCTGTGCCCTTAGTATGCTTTCATGTAATTACCTGACTGTAATTGGAAGAGACTTTGTTTAAAAGCCGAGCATCATGTTTTCCCAAGGCAGAGATGGACCTTTTCTAAGTGTCTTCCTCCATGGAATGTAACTTACGACTCTCTCATCCACATCTACGGGCAGCCCACTTGGTCTACTGTGAGGATACATTCAGCTGGCGGTTGCCAGCCAAGTCACTTCTGATCTTTAACTGAATGACATCAGGAACATCGAAATCCTGCTTTAAGAATGGTCCTAGGGTTAAAAAAAGAAAAAAAAAGCAGCTGACTCAGGCTGGACTCAGAGGTGGGATAAGGAGGTGGCCACTAGGAGAGTCCTGGCGGGCGCCACTCCAGGCAAGATCTGAGAAGTGGTATTGCACTGTGTCCTGCAGTAACTCTCCCATACTCTGACAAGTCTATGATAGTTCCTGGGGGAAGTTGTATATCAAGCTGCTAATGTCCACTTTAGCTTAATGATACTGAACAGATTGGCACATCTTCAGAGTAGTTTCTGGGAAAGCGATTTTTCAAGAAAAGGGAGTAAAGGATATATCCTGAGTGGAGCTGCCCCTCCAGGTGGAGAAGTAGGTAGGGAATGCCAAGGAGGGCACCGAGAAGGCAGTGGTACCTGGTAGAGTGGATAGAGGAGCCCAGGAAACTGGACTGCTGTTGGGCTGGGTGCACCCCCACGAGGAGGGGGAGGAAAAGAAGTGAGGAGAGGAGCGGCAGGAGGAGGAAGAGGAGAGGAAACTGCTAGGTCCATGTGGATTACAGACTGGAAGCCTTCTGGAGAACATGGCTCTCTCGTGGAATTTCTCTGAATGGGGTGCTTCCTACCTGGAGACTAGGTTGTCTTATGCAGGGACATGTTTCTTGGTGTCACTTGCAGAATTGTTGTCTTTTTTCTTTTTCCCTAAGCTCAATTTTGGCAATTCCTTCTCTTTTTTCCTACTGACAGGTTTGACATTTTCTTTTCTTTACTGATGCTCTTCACCAAACCAAACCTGGCACTTGATAACCTCTATTGGTCTGGCAAGTCATTTCGTGAAATTTGCAATGTATTACTAGTAGAATTATCACTGCTATTATTGCTATTTCTGGATTGGAGTCACAAAGCATAAGAGAAAAATTTCAATCAATGTAAATGAAGCCAGGTGATTCTCCCTGAAGCTAAGTTGGATAAAAAATACTCAGAGTAGGACTTCCCTGGTGATCCAATGGGTAAGGACACTGCCTTGCCATACAAGGGGTGCCGGTTCGATCCCTGGCCTGGGAAGATCCCACGCGCCATAGCATGGCTGGACCAATGTGTCCAACTACCAAGCCAGAGCTCTGGAGCGCATGTGCCCGGGGCCGGTGCTCTGCAGCGGGAGAGGCCACTGTGATGGGAGGCCCACACAGGCCAAAGAACAAAGATGGATGAAAATAAATGAAAGACCAAAAGTAACTCTAGAACGTGACTCAGGCTGGACTCAGAGGTTGGGGCCACTAGGAGAGTCCGGGCGCCACTCCAGGCAAGATCTGAGAAGTGGTATTGCACTGTGTCCTGCAGTAACTCTCCCATACTCTGACAAGTCTATGATAGTTCCTGGGGGAAGTTGTATATCAAGCTGCTAATGTCCACTTTAGCTTAATGATACTGAACAGATTGGCACATCTTCAGAGTAGTTTCTGGGAAAGCGATTTTTCAAGAAAAGGGAGTAAAGGATATATCCTGAGTGGAGCTGCCCCTCCAGGTGGAGAAGTAGGTAGGGAATGCCAAGGAGGGCACCGAGAAGGCAGTGGTACCTGGTAGAGTGGATAGAGGAGCCCAGGAAACTGGACTGCTGTTGGGCTAGGTGCACCCCCACGAGGAGGGGGAGGAAAAGAAGTGAGGAGAGGAGCGGCAGGAGGAGGAAGAGGAGAGGAAACTGCTAGGTCCATGTGGATTACAGACTGGAAGCCTTCTGGAGAACATGGCTCTCTCGTGGAATTTCTCTGAATGGGGTGCTTCCTACCTGGAGACTAGGTTGTCTTATGCAGGGACATGTTTCTTGGTGTCACTTGCAGAATTGTTGTCTTTTTTCTTTTTCCCTAAGCTCAATTTTGGCAATTCCTTCTCTTTTTTCCTACTGACAGGTTTGACATTTTCTTTTCTTTACTGATGCTCTTCACCAAACCAAACCTGGCACTTGATAACCTCTATTGGTCTGGCAAGTCATTTCGTGAAATTTGCAATGTATTACTAGTAGAATTATCACTGCTATTATTGCTATTTCTGGATTGGAGTCACAAAGCATAAGAGAAAAATTTCAATCAATGTAAATGAAGCCAGGTGATTCTCCCTGAAGCTAAGTTGGATAAAAAATACTCAGAGTAGGACTTCCCTGGTGATCCAATGGGTAAGGACACTGCCTTGCCATACAAGGGGTGCCGGTTCGATCCCTGGCCTGGGAAGATCCCACGCGCCATAGCATGGCTGGACCAATGTGTCCAACTACCAAGCCAGAGCTCTGGAGCGCATGTGCCCGGGGCCGGTGCTCTGCAGCGGGAGAGGCCACTGTGATGGGAGGCCCACACAGGCCAAAGAACAAAGATGGATGAAAATAAATAGATGAAAGACCAAAAGAAGTGGCCAAAAAAAAAAAAAAAAAAAGTGCTCAGAGTATACTGCACACACACAAAAAACCCCTCAGAGCTGCTGAATCAACAAACTTGAGGCACCCTCCTCCAATAGCATGACAGTGAGTGGCCAGGCCCTTTGGTGAGACTGTCCCTCTTCCCTGGGCTTCCAGGACACCCAGCCTCCTGATCTTCCTCTCTGGTGATTTCGTTGTAAGTCCTTCGCATATGCAGACCAATCTAAGCTATCTTCTCTTCTCAGTTTATACTGTCTATCTTCTCGTAAAATCCCACCCCCATTCAGTATTTCTCCAGCTGAAACCTTCATATTGACGTGAACTGTTCTTCATGTCCAGTTAGATATTGCCAAAGTACATCAGACTCAGCATATGCCAGTTGAACTACTGGTCAACCCCTGCCCTCACTCCACAACCTGGACCCCCCAATATATAGGGGTGCCTTGTAAATATTAGTCAGTGGAGCATGGCAGCCCTCTTAGCTCTAATTGTCTTTGTTTCATAAACATTGCCAGATTATGTCCTTCCTGATGCAAGAGAGGAAGCTTTTTGACCTTCCTCGTCCTCATGTACATGTGCATCCCCCTCAACCCGAGCCTGATAATACCCAAGTGGCGTGAACATGCCATGTTCCTGCCCCAGCAGCATGTAGGCCCACACATGTGCATGCATCCACACCTCTGATCAGCTGTGGAGCACCACTTGGTCTCAAAGCAAATACCTTTCATGGCCAAATTAAACAAATATAAATGTATGACTTCTTTTTTTTTTTTTTTAAGAATAATAAAATCTGTTTTCTGTCTCTTCAGAGGTCAGTCCATTTTCAGCTCCCTGTCCTTCCTGGAGGCCTCTGACATCCTCCAAGTAACTTGGGTGACCCCCACTTTGTTGGAAGATGTGCTTGCCTTACATCCTCCTCGCCTTGTTGGAGTTGCATTTGCGTTTTCACTGCCCTTTATCTGGGTTGGGCTGACCTGTAAGAGACTGACCGCTCTCCTAGCACGTGGCTCCTTGTGTAGCTGGACGTGGATGCCCTACACTTACTATTTTGGCAGCTTCTCATTCTGACCAAGGAGTTGGAGGAGTGGTGCTCTGTTCTTCCTGCCCGGGAACTCTGGGCCTGACTTGGGTTCCAGAGTCTGCTTCCACCAGGCTCCAGGCACGCCCCAGAAAGGTTACTCTTGGTCCTTTAGCTGGAGTGGCCCTTTCTGGAATGACAGAGTGCTGGCTGGGCTCCGAGCTGTACATCACAGGGCCCAACAAAAGGCAAGACCAGCAGCCCTTGCCTTCTAAGGCCAGTGATGATATCCTGTTTGTCCCTCTGGTGGAGAACTTACCATCCACATATTCTGGACTCATGTCCACGTCCCCCTAGAGGACAAGAGCCCTTCCTTGAGGACAGGGACTGTGTCCTCTCTCTGTATCCTCAGGGCCTAGCACTAAAGCGGACCCTGAGTGGCCCGTCAGTGAATAGTCTGGAGTGTCAAGTTATAGGGCCAAGTAGGCAATGGATGTATTAGGAGTTGTTGTCTTGTCTTAACTCGACTGTCATTAGAATGGGCTTAACACAGATTCTGCCCATGAAGCCATCCAGACCTGCAACAGGCATTGAGTGCCAGCACTTCACAAGGCTCTAGGGACCAAGAGGCAGACACAAAGATATAGGTTCCATAGAGCTCACCTGAGAACTGTAAACTCGAGGGTGTAAACAAGCAAAATAATTACAAGTTGTGATCCTTGCTGCAAAGGAAACAACCATGGTAACTGAGGCTCAAGAAAGGGACAGGGTAGGTGGTGGTGGGATGTTTTAGACAGGGTGGCTGAGAAAGGTGTCTCTGAGGAAAGGAGATGAAGACCAGAGCAACAAGGAGTCTGTTCTCTAGGCAGAGGAAACAGCCATGTGGTAAAGGCCTCAAGTCAGGGAAGTGCTCGGTGAGCCTGCGGGCCTGTCAAGACAACCCTGTGGCTGGACCAAGGGGAGAATCGCACCAAAGGAGACAAGGAAGGGCCAGCTCCAAGGCCAGAGGAAGGCCCTCAGATGCCATTCTGACTGCTATGAAAGTTCTGGAGTCAACAAAGGGTTCTTCCTGAGTACAGGAAGAATGGATTTGAAGGTGCAAGAAAACATAGATTCAGCTGCTTCTGATACTTTTGACCTTAGTTTTAGTAATTTTTAAATAATAATGTGTCCTAGTAGTTGCACATGTTTTCTGAAAATAGGGTCATCTGACTGGAGGGGCCATGATCCACAAATTCATTGCTCTATTCATTCATTCCTTCATCCCTTTGACCAACACATGTTGAGAAACTAGGATGTTTCAGGCTCTGGGGGAATGCCTAGGCCATGCTCCCACGAAGTGGGCCATTGTGGAAGACAGATACTCCCAGTGGGGCCTGCACCAAGACACAGGCAGGAGGCAGTCTCCCACATCTGGGAAACCACCTGCAGGCCCCAGGCTTGCATTGTGAGAGGGTGTGGTGACAGATGAGCCTTAAAGGCCAGGCTGATGGAGATCACACAGCGTCTCACACGCCATGTTAGGACATGAGTTCATGGGGTGCCCTTGAAGAGCTCAAGCAGGAGAGTATTGTCAGATTTACATTTTGTATCAAAATGTTTGTTGGAAAAAGTTGGCTCCAGAGTAGAAAGGATCCAACAGCCAGGAGAGCAAGTTAAAGCTTCACTTGCTCCAGCTGCCTTGACTTCGCACGATCTTAGAGGAGAAGGGTGCTGAGGTATTAATTTATCCAGTCATTGTAGCTCCTATTTGAGGACAGTGAAGCTCAGAAAAGCAACTTGCTTGAGGTCACTATTGTCCTTGGTCCTGGCCTGTACACTGAACCCCAAATGGCCATTTCAGAGCCAAGATGACCATTGACCTGGAGAGGAATGAGGGGACTAGATGTAAGTGTCGTGGTCAGGGCAGCCCATCCTCCTTGCTGAGGACACGGGTCAAGGCCTATTTCTCATCAGTGGAGGTCAGGGTATTATCCGTGAGTAAGAAGGGTAAGAATTTGCTTGCATTACTGTGGGTGAAAAAAAATAATTGGAGAATCATGCGATCCTCCTTGCTGAAGCAAAAAGGGGGGTTTGCTCGTGAGCCTGCGGGCCTGTCAAGACAACCCTGTGGCTACCAAGGGAGAATGACGGCCCTCCAAGGCCAGAGGAAGGCCCTCAGATGCCATTCTGACTGCTATGAAAGTTCTGGAGTCAACAAAGGGTTCTTCCTGAGTACAGGAAGAATGGATTTGAAGGTGCAAGAAAACATAGATTCAGCTGCTTCTGATACTTTTGACCTTAGTTTTAGTAATTTTTAAATAATAATGTGTCCTAGTAGTTGCACATGTTTTCTGAAAATAGGGTCATCTGACTGGAGGGGCCATGATCCACAAATTCATTGCTCTATTCATTCATTCCTTCATCCCTTTGACCAACACATGTTGAGAAACTAGGATGTTTCAGGCTCTGGGGGAATGCCTAGGCCATGCTCCCACGAAGTGGGCCATTGTGGAAGACAGATACTCCCAGTGGGGCCTGCACCAAGACACAGGCAGGAGGCAGTCTCCCACATCTGGGAAACCACCTGCAGGCCCCAGGCTTGCATTGTGAGAGGGTGTGGTGACAGATGAGCCTTAAAGGCCAGGCTGATGGAGATCACACAGCGTCTCACACGCCATGTTAGGACATGAGTTCATGGGGTGCCCTTGAAGAGCTCAAGCAGGAGAGTATTGTCAGATTTACATTTTGTATCAAAATGTTTGTTGGAAAAAGTTGGCTCCAGAGTAGAAAGGATCCAACAGCCAGGAGAGCAAGTTAAAGCTTCACTTGCTCCAGCTGCCTTGACTTCGCACGATCTTAGAGGAGAAGGGTGCTGAGGTATTAATTTATCCAGTCATTGTAGCTCCTATTTGAGGACAGTGAAGCTCAGAAAAGCAACTTGCTTGAGGTCACTATTGTCCTTGGTCCTGGCCTGTACACTGAACCCCAAATGGCCATTTCAGAGCCAAGATGACCATTGACCTGGAGAGGAATGAGGGGACTAGATGTAAGTGTCGTGGTCAGGGCAGCCCATCCTCCTTGCTGAGGACACGGGTCAAGGCCTATTTCTCATCAGTGGAGGTCAGGGTATTATCCGTGAGTAAGAAGGGTAAGAATTTGCTTGCATTACTGTGGGTGAAAAAAAAAATAATTGGAGAATCATGCGATCAGATCAGATAGGTGCCTCTGCAGTGATTTCAAGCCTTAATGCACAGGTACAGCCCCAGGCTGTTTATTTTGGCTACAAAAAGGGATGCTCTTTCACACCTCAGCTTTCCAGTTGTCAGTGTAGTAGCTTCAAGCCTGCTGTCTTCAGACAAGAGGTCATCTATTTGGTCCAAACAACAGTGTCTAGAATATCAGTTACATCTCATAACCATGTTGCCATAAATCAAAAGCAACCACCACCCCAAAAGCAACCACTGTGTTTTCAGTCCCACAAAAGGACAAAAGCATGGCACATTGTTTTTTTTCCCTCCTCAAGCAACATAAAAAATGCTTAAGAACATGGGAGTTGATGTCAGGCAGTACTGACTGTGTCGCTCTCCAGCTGTGTGTTCTGGACCTGGCCAGCGACCCCTGAGACCCTTTTCCCTGCTCTGTAAAGTGGAGAGAGTAATCATCTTACCAGATTCATAGGCTGTTTGTGAGATATGAGATAACGCGTGTAAAATATTTGCCCCTGAGCATGCCATGCAAAAAGCATTTGGGGAAAAAAAATGGCGGTTATGATTTTGTTCCTACATGAATAAACTTTTCCTATGAAAAGACTTGGAGAAATATTTCTCTGCAGACTGGTCAAGAGTGAAATATTGTCTTCGTCTCTCAGGTATCAGGACTACAATGGAGAATATTTTAATCATTTACCTTGTGTTCTGAGAGCAATTCTGCTTTTCTGTTGGATGGAGAGGCCAGAGGTACACTCTCCTAAGCTGCTCATGTGCCATCCTTTTGAGGATAGTGAAGCTCAGAAAAGCAACTTGCTTGAGGTCACTATTGTCCTTGGTCCTGGCCTGTACACTGAACCCCAAATGGCCATTTCAGAGCCAAGATGACCATTGACCTGGAGAGGAATGAGGGGACTAGATGTAAGTGTCGTGGTCAGGGCAGCCCATCCTCCTTGCTGAGGACACGGGTCAAGGCCTATTTCTCATCAGTGGAGGTCAGGGTATTATCCGTGAGTAAGAAGGGTAAGAATTTGCTTGCATTACTGTGGGTGAAAAAAAAAATAATTGGAGAATCATGCGATCAGATCAGATAGGTGCCTCTGCAGTGATTTCAAGCCTTAATGCACAGGTACAGCCCCAGGCTGTTTATTTTGGCTACAAAAAGGGATGCTCTTTCACACCTCAGCTTTCCAGTTGTCAGTGTAGTAGCTTCAAGCCTGCTGTCTTCAGACAAGAGGTCATCTATTTGGTCCAAACAACAGTGTCTAGAATATCAGTTACATCTCATAACCATGTTGCCATAAATCAAAAGCAACCACCACCCCAAAAGCAACCACTGTGTTTTCAGTCCCACAAAAGGACAAAAGCATGGCACATTGTTTTTTTTCCCTCCTCAAGCAACATAAAAAATGCTTAAGAACATGGGAGTTGATGTCAGGCAGTACTGACTGTGTCGCTCTCCAGCTGTGTGTTCTGGACCTGGCCAGCGACCCTGAGACCCTTTTCCCTGCTCTGTAAAGTGGAGAGAGTAATCATCTTACCAGATTCATAGGCTGTTTGTGAGATATGAGATAACGCGTGTAAAATATTTGCCCCTGAGCATGCCATGCAAAAAGCATTTGGGGAAAAAAAATGGCGGTTATGATTTTGTTCCTACATGAATAAACTTTTCCTATGAAAAGACTTGGAGAAATATTTCTCTGCAGACTGGTCAAGAGTGAAATATTGTCTTCGTCTCTCAGGTATCAGGACTACAATGGAGAATATTTTAATCATTTACCTTGTGTTCTGAGAGCAATTCTGCTTTTCTGTTGGATGGAGAGGCCAGAGGTACACTCTCCTAAGCTGCTCATGTGCCATCCTGTCTGGTGTAGAATCGTACGTGGGTGAAATGGCTTCTTGGGGAGAAATGGGAGGTGGGTTAGCAGAGACAGCTGGGAGAAACGATGCCAGCCCATCATTTGCCACCATCTTGAGGGAAGTCAGCATGGAAGGGGCAACTGGTCTTTCTCTTGAACGTTTTACTAAGTTTATGAAAGTCTTTGACGTCATCTGCCAGAAGAGCCTGGATTCCCATCTGATTAACCACAGTCATTTGCAAGTCTTCACCACTTGTCCAAAAACAAGCAGAGTTTCTTCACAGCCTCCCCCTAGGGCCTATTCTCTAGTGATCCAAATGCTTGGCATCCCAAGAAGTAATCTTTCACATCTCTTATCTTCATGTAAATGGAAGAATTTGCTGTTGTGGGACTCAGGCTCTGTGGAATTAGCCTGCTGGTGTGCATTCCAGGAAGTGAGGGCTTTAAAAAATAATGGAGCCAGGGTTAAAGAGATAGGTGCATATGGGTCTCTTTTAGGGCAGGTTTTCAAAACAAGCAAAACCAACTTTGTGTGTGTGTGTGTGTGTGTGTTTTTTTTTTTTCCTTCTATGTGAAGGGGCTCATGGGTACCAACCTTATGCTGAATGCGCAGTGGTTTACAGAAGAGTGTCCTGGCCCTTGTTCCTGGAAAATCTACTATCGCATCAGGGAACTATCATTTTACAAATGGCACAGGATGAAACTTTCAGCTGAGATGGTGCTGTGGGAGGGAAAGAGGACCATACTCAACTTTTGAAGCGAGGCCCCCACTCACTAGGCTTTGTGCTCCCCGAGTTCTTTGTCTGTAAATTGGAGATGGTGCTTCCTACTGCCCAGGGCTCTTGTGGTGAGTAAGGCAGATAAGGCATGTGATAGCCTTAAGGTATGTAAGGGCAGAGCTAGGGACAGGCTACAGCTGCACACCACAGCCACCCCCCCATCCCTGTGTGGCAATCCCAGGTCCTGAGAGGGGCCTAGCTAAGGGCCTGGAGGTTGTCACGTCACTCCTCACTAGAAACATCCATGTTGCCCCACCCCCCCCCCAACTCCCCACCTCCTGCCTACTTGTTTTCTCCCCTGGGGCTCTAGGTGTTCCCATCAGGTGACATTTCTCAGACCCTGGGGAAAGGAATCTGTGATTTTTCTCGTAGGGCTACACTGAAACCTTCAGTGTCTGTCTGTCTCCTTTAAGTGTCACGGATTGCCTTCTCTCATCTGTTACAGTGGCATTGACTTCCTATTTTCATCCCACCTTGTCTCTCTCAATGGCCTATACACAATAGGAGGTAACAAGTATTTTTCAAAAATTCTAGTGACTTGCCCTCCCATGGCAAGTGGATTTTAAGCAATGACTGTTAGAGATCCCTGGCGGTAACCAGGGATCTGGGGGTAACCACCAGGTCTTGTGCCTGTGCTTTCACGTCAGCTACATCATTCAATCACGGCAGTGTTCTCCTTGTTTTACAGATGAGAAAACTGAGTCCAAAAAGTATTTTATACTAGTCCAACACCATCAAGCTAAAAAATAGCTTAGTTGGGATTCAGATATAGAGCTGCCTCACTGCCTATCAGGAAGAGACAGGTTGGGAGACCCCTCCTCCCTCAGCATCTCAGATCACAACACAGAGGCACCCACAACTTCTCAGGCATAGCCACTAGGTGCATAAATAGCCATGGGAAGTGGGGGTAAGTGTGTTAAGTGTTAGTTGTTCAGTTGTGTCCATCTCTTTGAGACCCCATGGACTTTAGCCCGCCAGGCTCCTCTGTCTATGGGATTTCCCAGGCAAGAATACTAAAGTGGGTTGCCATGCCCTTCTCCAGGGGACCTTCCTGGCCTAGGGATTGAACTCTTGTCTTCTGCATTGTACACAGATTCTTTACTGCCTGAGTTACCAAGGAAACCCTGGAGGGTGGTAGGGATTCTGGGGAGCCAAAATATGTATTTCAAATTGTCATGGACACATTTCCAGAGATATCAACAGTTGATTCCATGTCATGTTAAAAGTATATATTTTTTAAAAGGTAAAAGTATATTTGGGCCTACTGCTGGTCTTGCCTCATCTCTAACCAATGTCCCCGATGTGAAAACCTGACTTCTCCTTAGCACAGACCATCTCTTCCCAAGCTCACACGAAACTCACTCTGGGGATCTTGGCTTTCCCTCACAAGATCCCTTTCTCCAACCCAATAGTGTAGTGCAGTTGATCATAGAAGAGAAGTTTGGTTTTTGTTTTTGTTTTTTTTTTCCCTCTTTAAAACCAACTGCCAGGCCTCCCCACAACCCCCATAGGTTTTATAGAATTTTTTTTAAGGTATGTTGTTCAGGGAATTTCCTTTCTTGGTGTCTCTGAGTTTCTGGAAACAAGCTGGGCTCCTGCCCCAAGGGAGCCTTGGTCATACCATCTGACTCTAAATCAACCCTTCCCTGTCAGCCACTGTGACCTCTCAGCCTCTGTGACCCTTCTCGCCACGAAGCTTTCCTTTCCCAGCCCAAAGGATCCGGGGTCCAAGCAGCAGATGGAGACTTCCAGCTCATGGATGGGTCTCCTATTTGGCACAAGGTGGTCATGGGTGACTGTGTGGAGTTAGCATAGCACTGCTTCTCAACAACCCTGTGGCCTTGGACAAGGAACTCACCTTTTCTGAGCGTGCATTTCTTCGTACATTTAAGAAGGCAGTTGATGATGCCAGATGTCAGCAGGGTTGGCATCGTCAGGGTTCTTGTCTCCAAGGATGAAATGGCAGAGGATACTATAGGCAGAGGCAGCCTTTCTTGGTAACCAGAGCGTGGCTCCCAAATCCCTCTTTGGCTGCATGATCTGGGTCAGACTGTCTTGAAGCTTTGATCGCTGTTTAAATTAGATGAGTAGTTGTCCACCAGAGGTGCTCCCAGAGATGTGTAACAATGTCTATAGGCATTTTGGTTGTTACAACTTGGTGGGTGGGGTTTCTAAGAGCATCTAAGGTGTAGAGACCAGGAATGCTAGTCAACATCCTACAACGCACAGGACAGCCCCCCCTTAACAAAGAATTATTCAGCCCCAAATGCCAGTCCGGTCTGTGAAGGGTGAGAAATCTAGGACCAGAGGAACAATACGTGACCTGCTCCTTAACTGCTTCCCTCCAACCCTGACACAGTCCATTTGGACCTCTGGCAGCTGGAGGAGGAAGAGAGGTCCCATGGCAGTCCTCACAAGCCCTCAGTCTAACAGAGAAATATAGTAAGGTGGCCTTCTATCCAGGTGCCCCATGCCAAGAGTAGTCTCGCTCAGGAAGAAATTCTGGGAGCACCCCTTAACATCAGCGACTACCAAAGATGCTCACTATCACTGTTACCCTTTAGCATTGCTCTCAAAGTTATACTTAACACGACCAGACAGAAGGTAAAGTAGACATATAATCACTGAAAAGGAGGTAAAAATGATCACAAATACAGAATGGTGTCGAAAATCCAGGAGAATCAACTGGAAAACTCCTTTACAGAAACAGAAATCATTCGGTGCAGCATCAGGCCACAGAATGGCCAGCAGAAATCAATACGAGTACAAGCACATGTAGCCTGATAGAAGATATAATAGAAGACAAGGCTCTGTTTACAATAGGAACATGAAATATAAAATGACAACTTGGGGTTATTTAGAAGTAGGTTCAGTTGCAATTAACATGTAAAATCCAGACAACAGTGTTTTAAGTAAAATGCAAATTTTTCTTTTTCCATATGAACGTTATCTGAAAGTATAGGTAGGCCAGCCACCATTCCTGGGGCAGGGTCCTTATCTTCAGGGTCAAACGTGGCTGCTAGGACTCCAGGTGTTCCATCCTCATTTGGGCAATAGAATAGAGAAAGTAAAGAAAAAGAAGAGGAAGTCTCTTCCTTTCAAGAACACTTCCACACATCTCATTGGCTAGAACTTAGTCACATAACTGTGTCCAGCTCTAAAGAAGGCTTTAAATCCTAGTTTATAGCTACATCACTATGTGCTTGTCTTAAAAGAAATCAACATTCTCTCACTAAGGAAGAAAGTGAGGATGAATATTGGGACCACTGGAAGGTTGCCATGAAATGTAACAGAAAGGTAAAAGGTCTAAAGGAGAGAACTTTAAAATGCCCCTAAAGGACACAGACAAGACCTGAACAAATGGAAAGACAAACAATGCTATGTAATTGGAAGACTCAACATCATAGAAAGATCAATTCTCCCTGAGTTAATTTATAACTTTAAACAAGTTTCCAATAAAAACATCACTAGGAATTTTTTTAAAAACTAGACAGATGATTCTAAAGTTCAAATGGAAAAATAAATAAGCAAGAGTAGCCAGAAACTTTTGAAAACAGGAGAAGAAGGAGACAAGCTCTTTTCTCTATTAAAGTATATTTTAAACCTACAGTAATTTAAAGAGTATGGTGGTACAGACCAATGTTATAGAGTGAAGAGTACAAAAATAAATCCAAATATATATGTATGGACATGTAATACCAGTATTTCATAAAGGTAGTTTTTCAACCAATGAGGAAAAGATAAACTTTTTAGCATATGGGATTGAGACAATTTACTAGAAGTCTGGAAACAAGGTTGGATCTATTCTTCCCACCTTTTATCAGCACAAATTCCAAGTGTATCGAAGACTTATGTTTATGTAATGACTGCATAAAAGTAGTAGTGAAAAACATTGGGAGAATGCTTTTGTAACTTTGAAATGGGTAAAACAAAGCCTTTTAAATGAAAATAGAAACTCCAAAACCCATAACATTAAGCATCAATTCATTTACACCAAAAATAACATTGGCTTGGCCCAAACTGGCATAAACATTGTCAAAAGTCAAAGAGTAAACTGGGACAAGCATTTGCAATTATTAGCTCACACAAAGGTTGTTTCTTAATATAGAAAGAACTCCTGACAATCAACAAAAAACAACCACCACAAAAGGAAAATGGGTAAAAGGCAATTCACCAGGGAAAAAAATATAGATCACTTTTACATATGAGAAAAATGCTCAAACTTACAGAGAAACCTAAGGACATACTGAAATACTGTTTTTACCCATCAGACTACCCAAAACCCTGAGAACACCCATGGTAGCAAGCAGCAACTCTCAACTATGTCTCTGGAGGCATACATTGTGTAAAGAGAGCAGTTTAACAACATTCATCAAAATCCACATTTTTGTAGTGTTTGACTCAGGAATCTCTAGGATATGTGCATGGTTGTCTTCATGTAGGCACCAGGTTTCATATGTACAAGCTAAGTCACAACAGCATGAGTTACAACAGCACAGTATTAGAAGCATCTTAAACAACCCCCCAAATATGGTGGGGTATCATGCAGTCATAGAAAAGAATTTGGAGGCTCTTCTTGTGCCAAGACAACGATCTCCAATATATCCAGTAAATAAGTAGAAGATACAAGGTGTGAATGGGTGCATACAAAGTTCAAATGGAAAAATAAATAAGCAAGAGTAGCCAGAAACTTTTGAAAACAGGAGAAGAAGGAGACAAGCTCTTTTCTCTATTAAAGTATATTTTAAACCTACAGTAATTTAAAGAGTATGGTGGTACAGACCAATGTTATAGAGTGAAGAGTACAAAAATAAATCCAAATATATATGTATGGACATGTAATACCAGTATTTCATAAAGGTAGTTTTTCAACCAATGAGGAAAAGATAAACTTTTAGCATATGGGATTGAGACAATTTACTAGAAGTCTGGAAACAAGGTTGGATCTATTCTTCCCACCTTTTATCAGCACAAATTCCAAGTGTATCGAAGACTTATGTTTATGTAATGACTGCATAAAAGTAGTAGTGAAAAACATTGGGAGAATGCTTTTGTAACTTTGAAATGGGTAAAACAAAGCCTTTTAAATGAAAATAGAAACTCCAAAACCCATAACATTAAGCATCAATTCATTTACACCAAAAATAACATTGGCTTGGCCCAAACTGGCATAAACATTGTCAAAAGTCAAAGAGTAAACTGGGACAAGCATTTGCAATTATTAGCTCACACAAAGGTTGTTTCTTAATATAGAAAGAACTCCTGACAATCAACAAAAAACAACCACCACAAAAGGAAAATGGGTAAAAGGCAATTCACCAGGGAAAAAAATATAGATCACTTTTACATATGAGAAAAATGCTCAAACTTACAGAGAAACCTAAGGACATACTGAAATACTGTTTTTACCCATCAGACTACCCAAAACCCTGAGAACACCCATGGTAGCAAGCAGCAACTCTCAACTATGTCTCTGGAGGCATACATTGTGTAAAGAGAGCAGTTTAACAACATTCATCAAAATCCACATTTTTGTAGTGTTTGACTCAGGAATCTCTAGGATATGTGCATGGTTGTCTTCATGTAGGCACCAGGTTTCATATGTACAAGCTAAGTCACAACAGCATGAGTTACAACAGCACAGTATTAGAAGCATCTTAAACAACCCCCCAAATATGGTGGGGTATCATGCAGTCATAGAAAAGAATTTGGAGGCTCTTCTTGTGCCAAGACAATGATCTCCAATATATCCAGTAAATAAGTAGAAGATACAAGGTGTGAATGGGTGCATACAAGGCCCCATTTAGCTAAAAGGGGAGAAATGATTGTGTATTCACATTTTCTTATTTCCAAATAAAGTGAGACCAAGAGGATGCCTAAGGAATGAGTTAAAAGCAAAAGGAGGAAGGAGTGTCTGGGGACAGAAGCAGGAAGGGAAAATGTTTCCTGTTATGCCCTTTACATTTTGGGTTTTATGAATACGTGAATTTATTATCTATTGAAAAAGATTGAGTGAAACTGTTAATAGGTCAGCTTAGTAAGTACAGGCTAGTCATATTGGCTCATATATAGGGAAAGGGATATTGTTGTATTTTTTCCCATTATTTAAAAAACAAAACCCTATTCCTTAAGCAATGTCCCAGTCTTCAGAAGTGCCTTGACCTTGTCTTTGGGGACCGTGTAGAGAGGGACTGATGTCTAGGCAGGAGCCCCTCTTTGCAAAGCCGTCAGTCCATGTTTGACAAGCACCTACTCCCAGCACAGCCATGACCAGGCTCAAAAGGTGAAGTCCAGTGACACCGCCCTACAAGCTGGGCTTCCGAGCAGGTAAGGCTACAAAAGGACTGTTCCTGACCCTGCTTTTCGGGGAGGCTTAGAGGCCCCTAGAAAGAGGCAGCACTAGAAGTTCAAAAGAAGAGAAGTCCTGGAGCAGGAACAACAAGTAGAAAGGCAGGAGTCCCCGCCCAGCAGTGCTGCTAAGAAAAGGGAGGGAGACCACGAGGGGACCACAGTCCTCGGCTGGCTGCATGGCAAGCAGAATTTCAGGGCTATCCCCTTTTCCTAGCAGCCTGCGTCCCCTCCCCTGGCAGGTGAGGACACCCTCCTCTCTCTCTCTCTCTCTCTCTCTCTCTCCCCTCCTATCCTCTGACAGCCTGGGACAAGACATGAGTGGTCCCTGCAGTATTTGTCTTTTTAATAAGACTGAAAGACCCTCCAAGAAATAAAGTTCCACTAACGACCTTTCTGGCCCCCAGGGATAAGTTATGCTCATCTTTCCTGTTATAAAGGAAAGGAACATAAATCATGAAGTCTTCCTGGGACTTGGTTTCATGTGGGGAGTTGAAGTTGAGATAAATAAAGACAGTGGAGCCGGGAATCTGAGGAAGATGTCAGGCCCCAGCGACAGGACAGCAGAAAGACAAGCTTTGACCTGGGGCCTCCCTTCCCCACAGCAGAGAGGCAGCTGCCTGCAAAACGTGCTCAGCCTTGGTAGCCACCCTGGAAATTCTGTAGGAGTGGCTTCTCTCCCAGGGCAGCAGAGGGACAGGTAGCCCAGAGATGGTGTGCGCCTGGGCCAGGGCCAGGGCGGCCAGAGAAGCGTGGAAGGGAGGGCGGATCAGAGGGTCCACCTTCTCTTCCTCTGAGCAGGAGCCCCAAGCAGAAGGAAAGACTGAGCCTGATGGGCCGGAAATGCTGAGTCGCAGTTTTCAGAATGAGGGCAGGGTTCAGGCTGGCTCAGAATCTTCTGGATCTGTTCCATTCACACAGAGGAGAACGAGTCTTTCCAATGACATAACAAACGTTTTGAAAAAGAGTGCTTTGAGCGATGGCACGCAGGGCTCGTTGTAAATTGGGGGTTGGCGGCTGGCACGGAAGGTCATCTACCACTGAGAAGGCAGGAAGGTAGAGGAGTGTAGTGCCCAGAGGCAGCGGTGCCAGGCTTTGGGTCCCAGTCCCACCAGCACCGTCACCTTACAGAAATCCCTGACGCTCTTCCAGTTTCCCTTCGCTGGTGTCTGCCACTGTTGTGCAGGCTGTGCTCTTCCTAACTCTTAGGGTTGTTCAGAACACGAGTGTGGTCTATAGACTACTAGGTGCTTTCTGCAGGTGGTGGTTACTGGTAGCCTGAGTGTTGCCGTGGTTATCACGGTGGGTCTTGGAAAGGCAGCTCTAGATGAGAGAGCAGTAAGAGGGGCCCTGACTCACTGGGGTCAGCCTCAATCACTCATGATTACAGGACACCCAGCTCCTTCTCTGTTCATATGTAAGGGTGTTCAGGACGAGCTACTCTGACACACGCATCACAGTCGTCCTTCACACCAGCACATGAGATTACAGATCAGCTGGACAACTCCACCAGGACAGGACCCCCCTAGCTCACTCAGGCCTCCTGAGCCCCAGCTGTGTTCCTCTCGCTGCTCCCCCGTCCCAGCCAGAGCCCAACCTTGACCACACTCAGTGGCCAAGGAGGGGACTCAGTGAGCCCTGGTCCCAGGGACTTGGCTGGTCGGTGCTCTGTGCTTTCTGTAATTCCCAGGCATTTGCTTAGAGCAGCACATTTTATGTGCCTTCTCTTTTCTCAAGAAGTCCCAGCTGTAGGAGGAAGTGGGGCCATGGGTGCAAGACAGGCTGGCCTTAGAGTGCTTCCTGCCGCACCTTTGCACTCAGGCCTGGATTCCTGATGGTGGCTAGAGTTCAAGTACAGACGCCAGCAGGCTTGTGAGAAAGGCCTCTCTTGCTCTGTATGCTGAGGAATCAGCTGTCTTTGCAAGACCCCTCACCCCCACTCCAGAGGGACTGCAAAGAGAGAGCCAGGGTGAGGCCCTCCATCTGGGTCTTTCTATGAGACAAGTCTGGAATTTGCAGACTTGCCTGGCAGTGGAATGCTTAACCAGAACCCTAGATTCTGTATGAAATCTTACAGTTGGGAACCCCAAACTGTAGAACAGACCATGTGGGCGCTGCAATGGCTGAGACTTGGGAACCACCCAGCTCTGCGGGCCCTGGGAATTGCAGCCAGTGTGCCTTCTTTCCTGCACCCAGACCCTTCCCCCTGTCAGCCAGCTTGCCCCCAGGAGAGTGATCTTGCAAATGCTTCTGCTTGTGCAAGCTGGGCTTCAGTTAGCCTCAGCCCCTCCGCGTGAATTTCAGTTTCCTTCTTCCTAGTGTTCTAGTCTCTTGGTGATTGGCTTCAACATGCCTGTCTTGCCTCACCATATCCTGGGGCCCAGTCCTCTGGTCCCTTCACTCCCTTTTGCTTATGTTGTGTTGGGCTTCCCCTCCCTCCCACCTTTCTTCTTCATGCTCTATCCACACCTTTCCACCTACCCAAGTTTCTCTTGAGACTCAGTTTCCTGGAAGCGCCCCTGTCTGCACCAGCCATCAATGCTCTCCCCCTTGAATACAACAGCTCACACAGTGCCTTGTAAAGTAGCACTTGGTTCTTGCATGGTTAATCTGCCTCACTGCTGCTAATACGTTGCGGTGTGTCCTTCCAGTTGATCCCTATGGTTAACTCGTGATCTGAATAATACAAATTTCAGCATATAGTATCAATAAATAGATGCTGACTTTAAAAAAAAAAAAAGCAAGGTTTAGACATTTCTGAGGTTACAGGAACTCTTCTCTCGTGTTGGAATGAATGGGGGACATCTTTAGGGGTTGGCTATCAGGGGCAAGAGCCCTGGACTGGGCTTGGTTGTTGGCAGGTCACGCCTCCTTGAAGACTTCTCTTTCTGTAGCAGGTCTCGCTGAGATGTCTGTATCTCTCCAACCCAAAAGATCATATTGGGATGAGTGAAACATTAATCATAATCGTGCGGTTCTGCCCTGTCTTACAGGGATTTGAAACTGGACAACATCCTTCTGGATGCAGAAGGTCATTGCAAGCTGGCTGACTTTGGGATGTGCAAGGAAGGGATCCTGAATGGTGTGACGACCACCACTTTCTGCGGGACCCCTGATTATATTGCTCCCGAGGTAAGACCATGAAGACAAACAGCCGCCTCCTCCTGTTGCCAGGGCTGAGGCCTGAGGTCATCTCCATGTGCTGCGGTTACCTAGCTGTGCTGGGTGGAGGCTGTGAAAAACCAGGAGGAATTCCAGGGAGGAGGGAAAAAGGAAAGGTAAGAGGCTCGCTGGTTTTTCCATGAGGAAGTGGTGGTGATGGGGAGAGAATGGAGAACTGAGAGTTGCCTGAAGCTGGCCTGGCCCTCAGTGAGCATCTGCTCCCATCCCAGTGCAGAGCCACAGTGAAACTAAGACCAAGCAGTGTCTGTTGACTTGTGATATTTGTTTCACTTTTTTAAAAGGTAGTACTGTGGTTTTTAAAATTTATTTATTTATTTTGGCTGTGCTGAGTCTTTATCGCTGCACAGGCTTTTCTCTAGTTGTGAGGAGAAGGGACTGCTTTCTAGTTGTGATGCACAGGCCCCTCGTTGCAGTGGCCTCCTCCTCACAGAGCACAGGCTCTAGGGCACACAGGCATCACTCGTTACAGTTGCCGGGCCCTAGAGCACAGGCTCAAAAAGTTGTGGCACATGGACTTAGTTGCTCTGTGGCATGTGGGATCCTCCCGGGTCAGGGATCGGACCCATATCTCCTGCATTCGCACATGAATTCTTTGCCACTAAGCCACCAGGAAAGCCCTGCTTTCACTTGTTATTAACCAGAATACAGGAGCACCATTGAAAAAGGCAGCTCTCATTGCCTACAGTAGAACTGAAACTTTGCAGGCGTTTGTATCACTGATTCTCATAGCAAGCACACAGGATTGAGCAGGAAGAGGAGTGTATCTGGGCTTCATTTTAATGGAGATCAGAGATATTCACTGTGAGCCTCACCAATGAGTTGCCTTTCACAGAAGTTTTATTCATCAAAATGTGTTTCTTTGCCCTGAAGTTTCTCCATGTCTGTTTGCCCAGACTGAGAGATATTTAGTGTGGAATGACTCAGATTTCAGACATAGTCTGTCACAGATACTTCATAAAAATGATCTCAAGGGTTCTGAAGCACATGCGATGAGAAGGAAGTACTAGTTCCCATTAAGCACTGTCTGTGGTGGGTCAGGGTCGACATAGCCAGACTCCATCTTCTTCCGGTGGGCACTCTGTGAGCACCTGCTAGACACAAAATGATGTGAGGATGAAGAATTGCCTAAGACCCTGTGGCTCTCCTGTAAGGCCTTTGTGTCTAGCAAGGGTGACAGGTAAGCAAAGAGCTAACTAAGCAGAATAAGTAGGTACCCAAGATGGTAACATCAGGACTGAAGGAAGGTTTCTTAGGGCATCTGGTGGATGAATTGAGTTGCAGATAATCAGCAGGATTTCCTTGGGTGGTATGGGGTGGGGAGCATTCCTGCAAACAGGAAGGATGGGAGTGGGTGTGGGACAGGGGAGAAGACTTGGTATCTCTGGGCTCTGAACCTCTAAGGCAGGGACTTTGTTTATATTCTGAGTACTCCCAGGCTCTAACACACAAATCAGTCTCTTAGTAATGGTTTGTTGACTGAAGAAATAAATAACAACTTGCAGTACTCCGACATCATTAAGGCCTGGGGGACAAGAACATTCTTCGCCTTTTTTAGAAAGGAAGATCATGTGGCCAGAACAGAGGATTTTTTAGTGCTCTTAGTAATGAACAAGATTAAGAAGAACCAAGAAAAGTGGCCTTTATTCTATAGAAACTGTGGATCCCCTGAAGGTTTCCCAGTGGAGGGAGGTCCATCATTAGACTTGTCCCAGGAAGAAGAAGGCAACCGCAGTATAGACCAGAAGCCAGAAGGCTCGGGGAAGATCAAACCCAGAGAAGACATGGAGAGGGCTTCCCCAGAGGTGCAGTGGGTAAGGACACCGCCTTGCAGTGCAGGGGGTGCCAGTTCGATCCCTGGCCTGGGGAGATCCCACGTGCCGAGGAGCCGCTGAACCGAGGTGTCCAACTACTGAGCTGGGGCTCTGGAGCGAATGTGCCCAGAGCTGGTGCTCTGCAACAAGAGAGGCCACTGTAGTAGGTGGCCCACACAGGCCAAATAACAAAGATGGATGAAAACAAATAAATGAAAGACCAATAGAAGTGCCCTCCCGCCGACACACACACAAAAAAGTCCTTAAAAAAAAAAAGAAAAGACAAGACATAGGGAGGCTTGAGGAGGGTCACAGAGTGAGAATGGTAGTAGTCTCACTGGAACCTTTGTCTTCTAAAAGATCTGATGAGTAGAGATTTCAGACTGTCTTCTAGTATATTCTTTTAGCAGGGACACCAGGAGTTCAACCTCAAGGAGAACTCATTGAAAGCAAGGGCTCTCGATTGAGACTTCCTTTTCTGCCACCTTCCTCATTCACTCTTTATCATCAGAATGCTTGGTTCTAGGCTTTCTGTGAATTGATGTCAGAGTCAAAGGGTTGACAACCCAGTGGAATAGTCAGAGACCCAGCCCAAGGTATTCACTTTATGATGAACGAAACATCCACACAACTTTCATGAAAGGCAATCCATTGGCGGAAGTCATGATGGATAACTCCGATTTCTGTTTGATGGTGGGGCCCAGACACTCTTCCTTCTCATTCTACACTTGTACCAACTATGCAGCCTCAACACTCCATGTGAAGGGGCAGACAGTCCCTGGTCTTACTGTCTTACTGGGTAAATTACAGCAGATGAGGGCACTGCTACTTTTATCAAAGAGTCGCTGGCAAGATGAAATGAAATTGGACTGCTAAAATGCTTAGCCAGGTGCCTGGCCCACAGTAAGCACTGGATCACAAATGGCTCCATCACAGTCATCATGGCTGTTGGGTCATGCAGTGCAGTGGACAAAGCACAGTCCTGAGAGTTGAGAGGCCAGGCCAGACTTAACCACTAATGCCCCCATGTGACCTTGACCAAGTCACAAAATGTTTTTGACTCTCAGGTTCCTCATCTTTCAAATGGGAATGGTAATTCCTGCCCGACCCACTTCATCAAGCTGTTTTGAAACCCTAATGAGATTAGAGCGTGGAAATGCTTCAGAAAGCATAAGCCCGTATCCGAAGTGAGGTGCCTGGCTAACCCTGAAACCAGAGACACCTTCTGAGGCAACGGCTCTGCCCTGGAGCTTCGCTTCCCACCACGTGCCCTTGGCTGACCTCCATCTACACACCTGGCCCCCTCTCCCCGGCCAATGGTGGCCAGCCCTGGGGAGGACCTGGCACCCTCAGGCCCCACGCCTGCTCTTCTGCCCCAGCTCTGACCCTTCAAGGGGGTTGGCAGCCATGCCAGGTGCCCTCCCATGGCATGTGAAGCCTTGCCCTTCTCACCAGCTCCATCCATGACACGGTGATTTGGAAGCAGACAAGGCCAAGCCTGGAGAGGATTTTGTAATAGATGTGCCGGCAACAGGAAGGCTCTGAAGCGGCCTGGGGAAGGGTGGGCAGGGCTGCTCGGCTGGTTTCTCCAGTGCCATCCTGTCTGAGCACCCACAGGGTCACCCCTAGAGATCATCTGTCTCTAGCACGTGGACAGCACTGCAAAAAAAGTCAAGGAGGGAGCAGTTCCTTGCTTTTCAGAAAGTTGTGGAGCTTCTCACCTCAAGAGTTCGTCTCCTGCATTGACCTTCTGAGTCCATTTGTAACACTTCAGTCCTCACGCACCACTCTGCAGGAAGCTGACGGCATCGAGTCTTCAGCATCATGTCCTAAGTGCCTATAGCCTGGGTGACTATGACTGCACGTACTTCCAGAAGGAGGCAAAGAGAGCAGAGATTTAAGAGGAGTGGCCACTGTCCAGGATAAAATGCACCAGACAACCAACCAAGGAGAGGATTTGATTTGGACTCTTGGAATAGGGAGAATTTTACAGAATGCCTGAAATAAAAAGAGGGGAGTCTAGGGCTTCCCTGGTGGTCCACTGGGTAAGGACACTGCCTTGCAGTGCAAGGGGCGCCAGTTCAGTCCCTGGTCTGGGAGGATCCCACATGCCACAGAGCGGCTGGACCGATGTGTACAACTACCGAGCTGGAGCTCTGGAGGACATGTGCTCAGAGCCAGTGCCCTGCAGCGAGAAGGATCCCACCCGGCCAAAGAACACTAGACTGTTTTGAAACCCTAATGAGATTAGAGCGTGGAAATGCTTCAGAAAGCATAAGCCCGTATCCGAAGTGAGGTGCCTGGCTAACCCTGAAACCAGAGACACCTTCTGAGGCAACGGCTCTGCCCTGGAGCTTCGCTTCCCACCACGTGCCCTTGGCTGACCTCCATCTACACACCTGGCCCCCTCTCCCCGGCCAATGGTGGCCAGCCCTGGGGAGGACCTGGCACCCTCAGGCCCCACGCCTGCTCTTCTGCCCCAGCTCTGACCCTTCAAGGGGGTTGGCAGCCATGCCAGGTGCCCTCCCATGGCATGTGAAGCCTTGCCCTTCTCACCAGCTCCATCCATGACACGGTGATTTGGAAGCAGACAAGGCCAAGCCTGGAGAGGATTTTGTAATAGATGTGCCGGCAACAGGAAGGCTCTGAAGCGGCCTGGGGAAGGGTGGGCAGGGCTGCTCGGCTGGTTTCTCCAGTGCCATCCTGTCTGAGCACCCACAGGGTCACCCCTAGAGATCATCTGTCTCTAGCACGTGGACAGCACTGCAAAAAAAGTCAAGGAGGGAGCAGTTCCTTGCTTTTCAGAAAGTTGTGGAGCTTCTCACCTCAAGAGTTCGTCTCCTGCATTGACCTTCTGAGTCCATTTGTAACACTTCAGTCCTCACGCACCACTCTGCAGGAAGCTGACGGCATCGAGTCTTCAGCATCATGTCCTAAGTGCCTATAGCCTGGGTGACTATGACTGCACGTACTTCCAGAAGGAGGCAAAGAGAGCAGAGATTTAAGAGGAGTGGCCACTGTCCAGGATAAAATGCACCAGACAACCAACCAAGGAGAGGATTTGATTTGGACTCTTGGAATAGGGAGAATTTTACAGAATGCCTGAAATAAAAAGAGGGGAGTCTAGGGCTTCCCTGGTGGTCCACTGGGTAAGGACACTGCCTTGCAGTGCAAGGGGCGCCAGTTCAGTCCCTGGTCTGGGAGGATCCCACATGCCACAGAGCGGCTGGACCGATGTGTACAACTACCGAGCTGGAGCTCTGGAGGACATGTGCTCAGAGCCAGTGCCCTGCAGCGAGAGACACCACTGAGATGGGAGGCCCACCCAGGCCAAAGAACAAAGATGGAAATAAATGGAAGAGCAATAGAAGTGGCCAAAAAAAAAAAAAAAAAAAGAGGGGAGTCTACTCAATATCCAAGGATGACTGACAAAACAAATCCACATGTTAAGCAGATTAAACATACACCACTTTAGTTTTCTCAATGCAGAACTACCAAGCAATACATAATAATAACACAGATAAACAATTGATGAGTTATATGTTTGGGCACAAAATTGTGACTGAATGTAATAACCACACCACAAAGCAGATTAGTGTCATGTTTAACATTCATAATGGATAATAAAGTGTGAAGTTTGTCAAATCAAAAGTAAGATTGGAATAAGTACATAAATCTGGCTTTATTTCTTGCCAGTCACTTAATGCTAAATTTTTTCATCAGTAAATTAGGAAAAAGAAAATAGTCTATGTAAAAGCTGTTATAAAGATAAAATAGCACTCAATATTTTTTGTTTGTTTGTTTTAAAGAAAGTGGTCTGGGGCTTTATAAAGGAAGGAAAATGAGGATTTGTGAGTGGGCCTTAAGAAAATTGGGAGAAACAACGGAGATAGGTTTTTTCTTGGGCTTTGCTTAGCTGGTAAAGAATCTGCCTGCAATGCAGGAGACCTGGTTTCGACTCCTGGGTTGGGAAGATTCCCTGGAGGAAAGCATGGCAACCCACTCCAGTACTCTTGCTGGGAGAATCCTCATGGACAGAGGAGTCTGGCAGGCTACAGCCTATGTGGTCCCAACATTTTGGATGTGACTGGGTGACTAAGCACAGCACAGCAGCACAGCGGTCCTTTATGTTAGAGCACACATGGATGGGGAGATTAAGTAACTGTAGTTTCTTTTCCAAGAACACATGGTTCAGTAAGTTCAGCATTGTCGCTGTCTAAAGAGGACTCAGCTTCTGCTCACCTTCCACTGAGAGGGGACCTACATGTGATACACTCACTCAGCCTGATTTTATGTATTTATTTATCGTGATTGATGATTGCTTTACAATATTGATTTGATTTCTGTTGTACACTGACATGAATTAGCCATAGGCGTATATATGTCCCCTCCCTCTTGAGTCTCCCTCCCTCCCCTCTGCCCATTTACCTGGATTTTAGTGTCGAGAATATGCAGTTTTTTGCATAGCCCTCGATGCAAGTCAGGAACTTCATCTGGTGTTCAAGCGAAGAAGCAGTTATTTGTTCCTGCTGTAAGGCAGACTCGGGCGTTTACTTGGGAAAGCTGACCCCCAGCACTCTGCCTCCCAAACTCAATTTCCACTCAGCTTGCTGATTTAGAGCCTAGTTTTATTTATTTATTTTTTTTAATAAGGCACTTCTGCCCTACGGAGGAGCAGGCTGGACATAGAAGCACAGGTCTTCCCAAGGCCACTTGTGGCATAGGCCTGGCCACGTGGCGCAGCCTTCAGAGGGCCCTGATGTTGCCTGTCTCCTGAACAGATCCTGCAGGAGTTGGAGTATGGCCCCTCCGTGGACTGGTGGGCCCTGGGGGTGCTGATGTACGAGATGATGGCGGGGCAGCCGCCCTTTGAGGCTGACAATGAGGACGATCTGTTTGAATCCATCCTCCATGACGATGTGCTCTACCCAGTCTGGCTCAGCAAGGAGGCCGTCAGCATCCTGAAAGCTGTGAGTCATCAGCCCTCGCCCCCTCTGCTCCCGTGGCCTTCCCCACCCTCTCTCGCTCTCTCCCGGTTCCAGCTCTGCTCCCTGCTGAACAGAAGGGGTCGGGGGCGGTCAGCACTGGGAGTCAGGCCCACTGCAGGGGCTGCTGCCAGGAAACAGGCTTGGGGCTGGTTGCTCTTCTTGGGGGAAAAGGCCACCAAGTCTGTGTTTCCCCAGAAAGCTCTGTGCACGTGCATGTCCTCCAGAGTTGCAGAGAGGGAGAACCGACCCCAGTGCTGCTGAGGTCACCCCTACTGTTGACATTCAAGGGGAGGCACCCCCTTTCATGACTGGCCACCCACACCTGTCTACCTCTGGGGCCTGCAGTGGGGATGAGAGAAAGGGGAAATGAAGGAACATGGGCAGGCCCTGGGCCTGTGTCAACGACTGCGACCCTCATCCAAAGAGACATGTCCTCTCAGGATTTGATTTCTGTTGTACACATGAATTAGCCATAGGCGTATATATGTCCCCTCCTCTTGAGTCTCCCTCCCTCCCCTCTGCCCATTTACCTGGATTTTAGTGTCGAGAATATGCAGTTTTTTGCATAGCCCTCGATGCAAGTCAGGAACTTCATCTGGTGTTCAAGCGAAGAAGCAGTTATTTGTTCCTGCTGTAAGGCAGACTCGGGCGTTTACTTGGGAAAGCTGACCCCCAGCACTCTGCCTCCCAAACTCAATTTCCACTCAGCTTGCTGATTTAGAGCCTAGTTTTATTTATTTATTTTTTTTAATAAGGCACTTCTGCCCTACGGAGGAGCAGGCTGGACATAGAAGCACAGGTCTTCCCAAGGCCACTTGTGGCATAGGCCTGGCCACGTGGCGCAGCCTTCAGAGGGCCCTGATGTTGCCTGTCTCCTGAACAGATCCTGCAGGAGTTGGAGTATGGCCCCTCCGTGGACTGGTGGGCCCTGGGGGTGCTGATGTACGAGATGATGGCGGGCAGCCTCCCTTTGAGGCTGACAATGAGGACGATCTGTTTGAATCCATCCTCCATGACGATGTGCTCTACCCAGTCTGGCTCAGCAAGGAGGCCGTCAGCATCCTGAAAGCTGTGAGTCATCAGCCCTCGCCCCCTCTGCTCCCGTGGCCTTCCCCACCCTCTCTCGCTCTCTCCCGGTTCCAGCTCTGCTCCCTGCTGAACAGAAGGGGTCGGGGGCGGTCAGCACTGGGAGTCAGGCCCACTGCAGGGGCTGCTGCCAGGAAACAGGCTTGGGGCTGGTTGCTCTTCTTGGGGGAAAAGGCCACCAAGTCTGTGTTTCCCCAGAAAGCTCTGTGCACGTGCATGTCCTCCAGAGTTGCAGAGAGGGAGAACCGACCCCAGTGCTGCTGAGGTCACCCCTACTGTTGACATTCAAGGGGAGGCACCCCCTTTCATGACTGGCCACCCACACCTGTCTACCTCTGGGGCCTGCAGTGGGGATGAGAGAAAGGGGAAATGAAGGAACATGGGCAGGCCCTGGGCCTGTGTCAACGACTGCGACCCTCATCAAAAGAGACATGTCCTCTCAGGACCCCTGTGACCACCCTGGATTCACACGCAATAGAGACTCTGCCACCCCCCAGAATAGTCCCTTACAGGTGCCAGTGCTTAGGATTTGCTCGGTACAGCCATCACTACAGCATGAGGCACGAGTACTCTGGCAAGTAGATGAAGTTATCCATCCCCTGGGAATACTGGAGACTGGTGGTGGGGGAGGCTGAGGTGCAGGGAAGGTAAACAGACCTGTTGACCCAGGGAGGTCACCCCGCTAGGTTGAAGTCATGACAGCCCAGGAACCCTGTCTTCCGGTTCGGGCTCCTCTCACCCTTCAGAATGCCCCAGTGTGCAGAGTCGGCCTGCCACAGTCACAAAATTTGTCATCCAGAAAGACCTGCCCTGTCAAGGTTTATTTTTCTTCTTTTTCAGATCAAGCCCCAGTATTTACCTAAGTGTGTATATTTTATAAAGAAATATTATATCACTGTCATAAATGGAATATGAGTATCCCTTGCCACAATTAATTAACAAAAATCGTCCTATAAAAATAGTACCAGACCTAAAATCATTTCACAGGTGTCCTCAGGGGACACGAGCTATATTTTGAAGAGTGTGGCTTCTCTCTGCACTCCATTTGTTCCTTCCTCCTCCCTTCGTTCTCTTGCCTCATTCCTTTCCTCCCTCCCATTCCTTGATTCAATGAATGACTATCTATTAAGTGTTTTCCTGGGTGCTGAGCATTGTGCTAGATGCGGCGTTAAGTGCCAGTGAGTGTAATGGCCATTATCCCTGCCTTGGGAGCCTCTGACCCAGTGGGAGAAGGTGGGAAATAAGTCAAAACCACATCCATGGGTGTCACGGTTAGGCTAAGAGCAGTGAAGGAAGCAAAGAAAGTACGTCCATGCGCTCATTGACTTAGTCAGCACCTATTTATTGGGCATCTAGGATGAGCCAGACACTATGCCAGGTGTGACCAAGGCAAAACCTGTCACACTTGAAGAAGCCAGAGTGCCCCCACCATAGCTGGACCTTCCAGTGAGTACTCTCCAGCACCCCATGCGGGCTGTTTCATTGCTCTGAATGATCCGAGCAGTTGTCTTCAACTGGGGTGATTTCCCCCTCCCCCGTGCCCCCAGCATCCACCAAAGACCCTTGGCAATATTTGGGACATGTAGACACATATCACAACATGGAAGGGTGGGCTGCTGTTGGCAGCTCGTGCGTAAAGCCAGGGACGCAGCTAAACATCCTGCACTGTACAGGACAGCCCCCAACCCCAACAAAGAAGTATCCCGTCCAAAATGGCATTGGCACAGAGGCTGAGAAGCTTCGCCCCCAAGAGATTGAGATGGAGGAGGCCGTGCCCATGTCAGCGGGTTGGTGAGAGTGAAATGTCTAGAGAAAGAGAAGAGACTCTGGCTCGGGGTCAGCTTCCTGAGACGCTGAAACCTGTGTGTTTATCCACATGGCCCTGACACTTCCCCTCCCAGAAGTGGGAGAGCAGGAAGAGCTGAAGAAGCACGGAGAAGTCTTCTACTCCCTTGGCCTTGGAACACTTCACTTCCTCACATTGTCACTTGACTCTCGGGCCAGGCCGGCTTTTCCATGACTCTGGCCACTGAGCCATGTGTCTCTTGAGGGCTGCTGCCTACGTGCAGAACTCCCCAGAAGCTATTTGCCGCATGGAGGGATGCAGTGCACAACCTGTGCAACAGTGAGAGGTGGTCCCGCGTCCTCCCTTCCTCAGCCTGGGCCCCGAGGCCCCTCCTTCCACCCGCTGTTCACTCATCTCAGTGTCCTGAGCACACGGGGGAACCAGGCGCTGAGCCAGATGCCAGGGAGATAGGACTGACTCCTGTATTACAGAGTTCACCAAGGAGAAGAGATACTTAGACACATTATAATTTAAATAAATGAGAAGCATGGGGTCTTAGATATCCCCAGGGGGCAAATGTGAGGAGGCTTCACAGAGGGGGCAACATTTTGACTAGTTCTTAGAGGATAGTTAGGGACTGGAGAAGGGCCATTGACCAGGGTACTGAAGGTTGCAGAAGGCCAGCAAGAGAGATCTGATACAGACCAAGTCGTTCCTGTGTGCCGAACTAAGAGGTATGGACTTTATCCCATGGGCAGTGGGAATCAGGGGTATTAAGGCAGGGATGTCCTCTGCCAACTGGTAGATTACAAGGATGAAGTGCTGGCACCGTTCTGACTCACACCTACCCAGCACCCCTTCCCTCTCCTGTCTCTGGCCGCCCACCTCCAATAGCATCAAGCCCAGGCCCAGATGCTTTGGTTTGAAGCTCCTGCTGCCCAGAAAGCCCTTCCTTGCTGATGAAGCCTGACATGCTATCATGATAGATTTATCCTTCTGGGTTTGTAGTTTGTCCGCTTAAGGTCCTTTGTTTAAACTCTCGGCCTCCACCCTGTGAAAAATAGTACTCCGTCTCTGGCACACGTGTAAACACACACCCTTACATTGACTTGGGGTGGCTCTCAGATTGCCACCCGCCAGCACTGACATTATTTTCAAGGTTATACTATCATACATCGGCTCAATTAAATCCACATTTACCATCAGGACTGATTCATTTAGTAGGAACAGTAATTTCACTTAGATGTGCGGGGTCACAAGACACCAGTCAAAAAGCATAAAACACATCAATGTAATTTTTACAGATAAGCATGGAGAAGCAGTAAGTCTTTCTTTTTCTTTATTTTTATGCTAGCAATTACAAATTCAAATTTAAAAAAAATATATAGAAGGGCCTATGCCTAAGAGAAAGAAAGGGGAGGAGGTGCCTTTAATAATTGACCTTAACATGAATATCTGGTCTTCTTTCCTTACCTCAAAAAGGACTATTGACCTCTTCGTATGAAGTTCTCCCTGATGAGAAGATTTAAGAATCTGAGGGGATATCAGAGGGCTCGAGAGGGTCTATGTTCCTCATCTTAACTTGATACTTTACTGGCTATTTGACCTTGACCAAGTCAATTAACTTCTCTGAGCCTCAGCTTATAAAGTAGGGATCATGATAGTGCCTCAGAGGGCATGAGTCAGCACATGTCTATACTATGTGTCGGCAGTGGCTGGTGCATGGGAAGTTCTACAGAGGAATGAAAGAGCACCCTGAGGGGCAAAAGGTCCCCAGAGTCCTGAAGATGGGTTTGGGCGGTGATGTGGAAGATACTGCCTTGGCTGAGCTCCACCTTCCCTCACAGCCCCTGCCTGCTGGGCCTCGGTTGCTGATTCTGTCTCTGTCTCCCCCTGTCCCCCCGCCCAGTTCATGACCAAGAACCCCCACAAGCGCCTGGGCTGTGTGGCGGCACAGAACGGCGAGGATGCCATCAAGCAGCACCCGTTCTTCAAGGAGATCGACTGGCTGCTGCTGGAACAGAAGAAGATCAAGCCGCCCTTCAAACCTCGAATTGTAAGTAGGCCCAGAGCTGCAAGCACACACCAAGGGCGGGTCTGGTGCCTCTGCATAGAGATGAGGGTCCAGGCACCTTTCATAAGCAAGATGCCTAAGGGCAGGAAGTTGCCAAGGGGCCCCCTTAACAGGGTCTCGTCGGCCCTGGAAGTTTACCGTCAAGGATACATAGCTTGATAGAGCTGTAACCAAGATGGTAACTTACATGCAACACAGAGGAACCTAGTGCATTCCAATCAAATTTTCTTTGCGTTAACCAAAATTATAGACAATACTGGTTTTTCTATGTGTGTAGAGATATAAGGTTTCTTTGTAAATAAGCTTTTATTAATGAGTCCATTTAGAGAAAAAGAGTCACTAAATAACAGTGGCAGTCATTGGAGCTGGCACAGGGCTCGAGGCTGAGACGAGGAGGCTGGCATTCGTGGAGGACTGTCCCCCCGAAGTGGCCCCTGAAGCCCAGCTCTGTAAGACGCCATTTCTTTAGGTGCATCTCTGTTCCTCTGACCCGCCCGCCCTTCTGCTTTCTCTCCAGCTTCAACACACACTTCTTCCAGGTTCTTGGGCCTGTTGTGACCATGCCAGTCGGAGGAGGGTACATTCATTGTGTTTGAGGTGCAGAGGTTGGAAATAGGAACAGCCCTGTCGAGTCTGGGCTTGACTCAGAGAGCAGAGAGCATGTCACGGCAGTGACTTTCTGCTGAAAGGGAAGAGGGTCAGGCATGCTTTTCTTCAAGTTAGAGAGTGGTGTGTGTGCATACATATGCGTGTGCATGCCTGTGTATCCATGTGCGTGCAGAGGGAAACTCTTCGCGCTGTTGCATCCTAGCCCAGTCATTTAGACGACACTATGGATAGGCAGCCACCTCATGTCTTGAGACTGAAGGCGGGACGGGCATGGTGTGTAATATAGGAAGTTACAGGGCAGAGCCCCAGAGGGGTGGCACTGGGATCTCAGGCATGGAAGACCCGCAATTATCCAGTTGGGCCTCAGTCACCCCGCATTCAGTCAGAAGACCCTCCTCCATCACTTCTAAGTATAAAAAAGACCCTCCTGTGCTTTGGAAATCATCAGAGAGGAACTCCACTAGATTCCAGGAGGTTTTCGGCGGGGTAGCGGGGTCAATGGTTGAGAAGGTGGTGATCTCAAAAATGTTTCCTGTTGGGGGTGACCCTTAGCTGAAGGGTGTGATCCAGGCCTCGGCCAGATGAGGGCACCGCAGGGGCCCCTTAACAGGGTCTCGTCGGCCCTGGAAGTTTACCGTCAAGGATACATAGCTTGATAGAGCTGTAACCAAGATGGTAACTTACATGCAACACAGAGGAACCTAGTGCATTCCAATCAAATTTTCTTTGCGTTAACCAAAATTATAGACAATACTGGTTTTTCTATGTGTGTAGAGATATAAGGTTTCTTTGTAAATAAGCTTTTATTAATGAGTCCATTTAGAGAAAAAGAGTCACTAAATAACAGTGGCAGTCATTGGAGCTGGCACAGGGCTCGAGGCTGAGACGAGGAGGCTGGCATTCGTGGAGGACTGTCCCCCCGAAGTGGCCCCTGAAGCCCAGCTCTGTAAGACGCCATTTCTTTAGGTGCATCTCTGTTCCTCTGACCCGCCCGCCCTTCTGCTTTCTCTCCAGCTTCAACACACACTTCTTCCAGGTTCTTGGGCCTGTTGTGACCATGCCAGTCGGAGGAGGGTACATTCATTGTGTTTGAGGTGCAGAGGTTGGAAATAGGAACAGCCCTGTCGAGTCTGGGCTTGACTCAGAGAGCAGAGAGCATGTCACGGCAGTGACTTTCTGCTGAAAGGGAAGAGGGTCAGGCATGCTTTTCTTCAAGTTAGAGAGTGGGTGTGTGTGCATACATATGCGTGTGCATGCCTGTGTATCCATGTGCGTGCAGAGGGAAACTCTTCGCGCTGTTGCATCCTAGCCCAGTCATTTAGACGACACTATGGATAGGCAGCCACCTCATGTCTTGAGACTGAAGGCGGGACGGGCATGGTGTGTAATATAGGAAGTTACAGGGCAGAGCCCCAGAGGGGTGGCACTGGGATCTCAGGCATGGAAGACCCGCAATTATCCAGTTGGGCCTCAGTCACCCCGCATTCAGTCAGAAGACCCCTCCTCCATCACTTCCAAGTATAAAAAAGACCCTCCTGTGCTTTGGAAATCATCAGAGAGGAACTCCACTAGATTCCAGGAGGTTTTCGGCGGGGTAGCGGGGTCAATGGTTGAGAAGGTGGTGATCTCAAAAATGTTTCCTGTTGGGGGTGACCCTTAGCTGAAGGGTGTGATCCAGGCCTCGGCCAGATGAGGGCACCGCAGGGGAACAGTCCGTGAACACAGCCCCATCCCCATTCCTCCTTGGCGTCCTTCTTGGGTTTTCATGGTTTTCACTGGCTGGCATACAGCTTAGAACAGGCTAAACTCAGGTTTACCTTCTTTCTTTGTTAACATCAGCCACAGCTCTGGGGTCTGCCATTCTAAGCCTGAGCTGTGAGTTTGGAACAAGGACTCACGGCACATGCCGGCCTGCCTGAAGGCTGCCCCACCCCGACCGGAGGGTCCCTGCAGGTGGTCTCTAAGGGCAACATGAACTGACAAGTTTCCCCAGACAAAATGAGGGAAAGCAGGAGACCAGAGGCCAGGCAGGGGAGAAGAAACTTATTTTAAGTTTAATCTAAGTTGATTGAACCCAAGGAAAATTGGGTAAGAAATCTAGGCCTAACAAACAGGAACCCTGGCTGAGGGCAGGGCCCGGTCTTGAACTCCAGTCTGGACACCAGCTCAACAAAAGGACGTGATGCTGGGCTTGCAAGGGGGCAGGGCTGGAGGAGCACCCTCTCCTGGTGGGGTGCAGGCTGCAGGAAGCAGGCCCCAGGGGGCCATCAGCAAGGCGTGTAAAAGGAAGACAGAGGCTGGTGGAGCAGAGGCAGGCAGGCAGGCTTGGCCAAGAGCCCACAGGGAGGCGAGGAACTGAGGAGGCTCTTTGTGACAAAAGGCACAATGAAGCTTTAAAGGATGGACTCGTGGAGCAGAGTCTCTCCCTGAGGTGAGGTGTGGCCAGTCGTCACTCGCATCCAGTGGAGGTGACGGCTCTGAGATGGCCCAGGAAGCCCTGAGAGAAGCTCTGGTCTCTGGGAGCTCTTCCCAAAGCCTGAGTGCGACCTGGAGCTTCCACCCTTCAGTCTGAACCCTGAGCCCCGTGAAAGTGCACACCTGAGAGCAGGGATGCTTGCAGCAGCCCCTGGCTTCCCTGGAGAGAGGGGAGGGCAGGAAGGACGGGTGTGAGGCTTCTAGGGCCTTTGGGATGGGCAAAGAAGCAGACAGTGGAAGGGAAGGAGGCAGGTGTGAACCAGAGGCTGCTAGCCCTGGCACTGCCCCTGTGCTATGGGGTGCAGGTGCTCCTGTGGGCAGGGGGTGGTCCCCAGGAGTCAGCAGCTGAAGTCCGTCCTGGGTTGGGGGTCCCTCTCTCCACGTAGAGTGCAAGAGCCTGGTGCTTCCCTTCCCTTCCCTGGGCTTCTTGACCGCCCCGACGTGGGACCATAGGGCAGAACTCTGCTTGTTTCTTTTGCTGAGGGGCTCAAGTAGGCTTCCAGGGGCCGTCTAGGAGCTCCCACCAAGTTCACTACTGTTTAGCATTCCTGAAGATTGAGTTCATCCTTATCTTGGAAATGATCCTCTAGGCATGTTCCTGCTCGCCCCCACACAGGCTTCCAGAGTCACTCTGTACACTCGGGGCGGGGTCAGGGGAAAGGGTGCTTATTTGGTTGGTCTGATTTTAGTTTGGAGGAAGGAATTAGGACATCTGAAGGAAGGATAAAAAGGGAAACTTAACGTTGTACAAGAGGTGTTTCTGGTCACATTTGGAGCTGCGTAGCATTGATCCTTACTGAGTTCATAGCTATAGGTCATTCAAGATGTGCAAGTTATTTAGATCTCTGATCACAGCTGTATCCTTGGGACTGGAGACATCTCTAAAATCAGGAAAGAAGATTCTTCAATCTAGTCAGCAGGTTGAATAGTTGTCCCAAATCCTCCCCAGAGTTGAAAATTCTTTTATGAAAAATGTTAATGGCACCGCCCTGAGTCACCCGTGGGCCGCGTGTAACAGAAACAGATTTTAAGTTGAATTAAAGCCCACTGCCATGACGGACATACTGTATCTCTCATCTCTGAAAGCCCTAGTAGGGCCAGTGTGGAAGTCCCCACAACTAACCATCTCAGGTTAGCATCCCCTCTAACCAGCTCAGGATTCACCTGCGGGTACGCAGGCCTGCCTGGCTCAGAAGCCACTGGTGAGCTCTGTGCTTCAAAAGCAGCATCAAGCCTAACCCACAGACAGAGTCGATGGCGACACACAGGAAGTCACTGGAGAGACCCCGGGAGGCTGAAATGTGTCCCCACAGAAGTCATCTTCCATTCACAGGATGGGTTCTCCTTAGGCTTCTGGTGTCACATAACTAAAGGACACATCAGCTGCCTTCCAAGGAGAACTGTGGAAGGAAGGTTTTTGACAGAGAGAGGAGTAAGACCTAGTCTGACATTGAACAAGTGGCCAAGATGGTGCATGACAAGCAGTGAGAGATGGTGTGGGCTTCTTAGATCTCAGGGGCAGACTCCCGGCCAAAGGAAAAGCCACTGTGAGAAGGGAGGGGACAAGTCTGTGGTCAGGTGTCTCCAGCTGTGCCCCTTGTGGTGGCCTGGAGAAGGCACTGGTCAGGCGTCTTAGCAGCAGGGGGAGTTACACCCAGCTCCCCATCTCTCAGGCTGAAGATCTCCTGGGCATTCAGGCCTCCCCTGTTCTGGGCCAGCTCCTCTTGCTCCCTCTCCATGCCTTGCTGATGTCACACCAGGCTGCTCAGGATCCTGCTGAATAGCTCCTCACCACTCCTCAGCTGGCACTACTGAATCTGAGCACCCTGGGGCACGGGAGGCGAGGGGACATTCTACCTGTCTGATCCAGGAAGGAATTGGTTTTCGTAGAGGGTGCAGAGAGCAGAGGTGTTTCTGGTCACATTTGGAGCTGCGTAGCATTGATCCTTACTGAGTTCATAGCTATAGGTCATTCAAGATGTGCAAGTTATTTAGATCTCTGATCACAGCTGTATCCTTGGGACTGGAGACATCTCTAAAATCAGGAAAGAAGATTCTTCAATCTAGTCAGCAGGTTGAATAGTTGTCCCAAATCCTCCCCAGAGTTGAAAATTCTTTTATGAAAAATGTTAATGGCACCGCCCTGAGTCACCCGTGGGCCGCGTGTAACAGAAACAGATTTTAAGTTGAATTAAAGCCCACTGCCATGACGGACATACTGTATCTCTCATCTCTGAAAGCCCTAGTAGGGCCAGTGTGGAAGTCCCCACAACTAACCATCTCAGGTTAGCATCCCCTCTAACCAGCTCAGGATTCACCTGCGGGTACGCAGGCCTGCCTGGCTCAGAAGCCACTGGTGAGCTCTGTGCTTCAAAAGCAGCATCAAGCCTAACCCACAGACAGAGTCGATGGCGACACACAGGAAGTCACTGGAGAGACCCCGGGAGGCTGAAATGTGTCCCCACAGAAGTCATCTTCCATTCACAGGATGGGTTCTCCTTAGGCTTCTGGTGTCACATAACTAAAGGACACATCAGCTGCCTTCCAAGGAGAACTGTGGAAGGAAGGTTTTTGACAGAGAGAGGAGTAAGACCTAGTCTGACATTGAACAAGTGGCCAAGATGGTGCATGACAAGCAGTGAGAGATGGTGTGGGCTTCTTAGATCTCAGGGGCAGACTCCCGGCCAAAGGAAAAGCCACTGTGAGAAGGGAGGGGACAAGTCTGTGGTCAGGTGTCTCCAGCTGTGCCCCTTGTGGTGGCCTGGAGAAGGCACTGGTCAGGCGTCTTAGCAGCAGGGGGAGTTACACCCAGCTCCCCATCTCTCAGGCTGAAGATCTCCTGGGCATTCAGGCCTCCCCTGTTCTGGGCCAGCTCCTCTTGCTCCCTCTCCATGCCTTGCTGATGTCACACCAGGCTGCTCAGGATCCTGCTGAATAGCTCCTCACCACTCCTCAGCTGGCACTACTGAATCTGAGCACCCTGGGGCACGGGAGGTGAGGGGACATTCTACCTGTCTGATCCAGGAAGGAATTGGTTTTGTCTGGTAGAGGGTGCAGAGAGCAGACTGGGTAAGGTCCTGTCATCCCGACTAGGGGGTATGAAGAAACAAGACATAGAAGACCTAGTGACCTGTTTTCCAGAGTCCCTAATCACTCTGCCCAGACGGGCTTGACTGGAGGCTGGGGTCCCTGGATCACCTACAGGGTTTGAGGATATGGCAGGAGAACACCTTCCAGAACCGGCTTCCATCCCCTCTGCAGGAAGCCTCACCCCTCTAAAGATATCACTTGGGAGACTGTCCAGATTTGTAGCTGGAATTTGGCCTCTGGTCAGGTTTCATCCCATACTTCGATTGGCTGCTGTCCTTTCCAGGCCTTTGCCTCCTGAGATGTTTGCTGAGCTGAGATTTCTGTTCCCTGGTGCCTGAGCCCTGCTGTCTAAACCCTGCCTTGACTCACCAGCTGTCAGTGTTCCCGTGGGTTTTCTCCCTTCAAGTTTTCACCTCTTTGCACCCACCCCACCCAAGGACGTTTTTCAGTGGCCTTTCCTTCTGTCCTCTCTCCAAGCTATCTTATCTTGTATATCCTCCCTCCTCCACTTTCCTTTCTATGCTCCTCCCATTAACCCTTTCTCCACCCCCACACTCAACTGATGTTGCTCAAGCAATGTGCCATTAACAGCAAACCAGAGACTTGGTGCCATCATGCACTTAAATCTGTTTTTCTGGGGAGGCTTGCTTCAGACCAAGGGTACACAGCAGTGAGTGGGTGGGGGAATAGAAAAGTCAGCGAAGCTGGATCTGTGGCTTCTGATGCTGGAGAAAGTCTCCAATATAGAATTCCCTTTCATATCCCACTGGGGATTTGGTTCCAAGATGGTTTAAAAGCAGCCCATTTAGTTTTTGTGCTCCTGGTGGGCTTGCCTTCCTTGTGGGATGATAGGGAGCAGAAGTGATGTGTTTGGTGCTATTGAGGAGCATCATCTGACCTTGTAGATCCTGGAGGTATTTTGCCCCCTCACCCCCCCCCTTAATCTTTTCTCCTGTTCACACCAGGCTGCTCAGGATCCTGCTGAGCCCCCTGGGTAAGGTCCTGAGGGACATTCTACCTGTCTGATCCAGGAAGGAATTGGTTTTGTCTGGTAGAGGTGCAGAGAGCAGACTGGGTAAGGTCCTGTCATCCCGACTAGGGGGTATGAAGAAACAAGACATAGAAGACCTAGTGACCTGTTTTCCAGAGTCCCTAATCACTCTGCCCAGACGGGCTTGACTGGAGGCTGGGGTCCCTGGATCACCTACAGGGTTTGAGGATATGGCAGGAGAACACCTTCCAGAACCGGCTTCCATCCCCTCTGCAGGAAGCCTCACCCCTCTAAAGATATCACTTGGGAGACTGTCCAGATTTGTAGCTGGAATTTGGCCTCTGGTCAGGTTTCATCCCATACTTCGATTGGCTGCTGTCCTTTCCAGGCCTTTGCCTCCTGAGATGTTTGCTGAGCTGAGATTTCTGTTCCCTGGTGCCTGAGCCCTGCTGTCTAAACCCTGCCTTGACTCACCAGCTGTCAGTGTTCCCGTGGGTTTTCTCCCTTCAAGTTTTCACCTCTTTGCACCCACCCCACCCAAGGACGTTTTTCAGTGGCCTTTCCTTCTGTCCTCTCTCCAAGCTATCTTATCTTGTATATCCTCCCTCCTCCACTTTCCTTTCTATGCTCCTCCCATTAACCCTTTCTCCACCCCCACACTCAACTGATGTTGCTCAAGCAATGTGCCATTAACAGCAAACCAGAGACTTGGTGCCATCATGCACTTAAATCTGTTTTTCTGGGGAGGCTTGCTTCAGACCAAGGGTACACAGCAGTGAGTGGGTGGGGGAATAGAAAAGTCAGCGAAGCTGGATCTGTGGCTTCTGATGCTGGAGAAAGTCTCCAATATAGAATTCCCTTTCATATCCCACTGGGGATTTGGTTCCAAGATGGTTTAAAAGCAGCCCATTTAGTTTTTGTGCTCCTGGTGGGCTTGCCTTCCTTGTGGGATGATAGGGAGCAGAAGTGATGTGTTTGGTGCTATTGAGGAGCATCATCTGACCTTGTAGATCCTGGAGGTATTTTGCTCACTCCTATCTTTTCTCCTGTGCACTCCCGCCCTGCCCCTCAAAGCAGCTTGTAAACTCTGAGATTATGGCTTCAGTGCTGGAATAGGGGGAAGCCAGTGGAGGAGGGAGAGGTCTGTCTCTCCAGCCGCCCAGCTGTCCTCAGTGAAAGCCAAAAGCAATGAGGGAAATGTCAGCCAAGTAAACTTTTCTTTGTGTACGTGTTCTCTCTTTTCAAGTTTGCTTCAGTGTGAATGTCCCTCTTTAAGGTAAGGCCTCCAGAGTGGGGAGTCTCTCCAGGTAGGTGAGCCCTCAGGCCCGGTGACATGGAGGCCCCTTTCAACCTCATGATCTGTTCCATCCAGCCATCCACACTGCATGGCGGGACCCTCAAGGGAGGCCCTTCCTGCATGCTCCTGCATGACCGGGCTGTGCTGAGAGAAAAGTGGGAAGTGGGCCTGAGACCCTCACACCCTCACCAACTCAGCGACCAGAGGAGGAGCCCTGCTGAACAGGCAGCCCCTTCCCCTAAAGTCAGCCCCCCAGCCCAGGACCTCTTGAAAGACAGAACCTTGAAGACAGAGCCCCAGAGACCAGGAGAGGCTCTCGTCATCTTCCACCCAGCAGGCCTGTGTCCATGCCAGAGTGATAGCCTTTAGCCTCCAAGAGGCCGCAGGGTCCCTCCAGGAGCCAGGTTGCTGGCCCTCGGCTGGAGGGCATGGAAAGAATCTAAGAACCTGGTTTGGGGAGCTGGCCCCAGTGGTTGTATAGTACAGAGGACAGGGCGCTGACTGTCACCCCAGAGGGACTTGGGTGAAAATAAGAGGACCGCCCGGGGAAAACTTTGGCCAAAGAGACTTGTTTCCCGGGAGTGGGGGTGGGTGGGGAATAGAAAAGTCAGCGCTGGATCTGTGGCTTCTGATGCTGGAGAAAGTCTCCAATATAGAATTCCCTTTCATATCCCACTGGGGATTTGGTTCCAAGATGGTTTAAAAGCAGCCCATTTAGTTTTTGTGCTCCTGGTGGGCTTGCCTTCCTTGTGGGATGATAGGGAGCAGAAGTGATGTGTTTGGTGCTATTGAGGAGCATCATCTGACCTTGTAGATCCTGGAGGTATTTTGCTCACTCCTATCTTTTCTCCTGTGCACTCCCGCCCTGCCCCTCAAAGCAGCTTGTAAACTCTGAGATTATGGCTTCAGTGCTGGAATAGGGGGAAGCCAGTGGAGGAGGGAGAGGTCTGTCTCTCCAGCCGCCCAGCTGTCCTCAGTGAAAGCCAAAAGCAATGAGGGAAATGTCAGCCAAGTAAACTTTTCTTTGTGTACGTGTTCTCTCTTTTCAAGTTTGCTTCAGTGTGAATGTCCCTCTTTAAGGTAAGGCCTCCAGAGTGGGGAGTCTCTCCAGGTAGGTGAGCCCTCAGGCCCGGTGACATGGAGGCCCCTTTCAACCTCATGATCTGTTCCATCCAGCCATCCACACTGCATGGCGGGACCCTCAAGGGAGGCCCTTCCTGCATGCTCCTGCATGACCGGGCTGTGCTGAGAGAAAAGTGGGAAGTGGGCCTGAGACCCTCACACCCTCACCAACTCAGCGACCAGAGGAGGAGCCCTGCTGAACAGGCAGCCCCTTCCCCTAAAGTCAGCCCCCCAGCCCAGGACCTCTTGAAAGACAGAACCTTGAAGACAGAGCCCCAGAGACCAGGAGAGGCTCTCGTCATCTTCCACCCAGCAGGCCTGTGTCCATGCCAGAGTGATAGCCTTTAGCCTCCAAGAGGCCGCAGGGTCCCTCCAGGAGCCAGGTTGCTGGCCCTCGGCTGGAGGGCATGGAAAGAATCTAAGAACCTGGTTTGGGGAGCTGGCCCCAGTGGTTGTATAGTACAGAGGACAGGGCGCTGACTGTCACCCCAGAGGGACTTGGGTGAAAATAGAATGGCTCTCCTAGGATCACCTGTGACCCTGGGAATTCACTTCTGGCCTTCTTGAAACCTGACCTACTTATCTATATAATAGGGTTGAGAATACCCGCTCACAGAATTACTTACAAACCTCAGATTAGCTTAAACAACTCAGATGCTTCGCGTACTACAAATTCTTGATAAATCTTAGTTCCTCTCTCTCTCCATTCACTATGCCCAGCCCAGCCCTGCTTCCTCTTATCCCAGGATCCAAGAATCAAAGAGTTCAGGGTTGCAGGAGGTGGTGTCATATTAATATTTAGAGGCTGGGGTGTAGAACCAGATGCAACCAGGTTCCAACTGGGGCTGTAGAATCTTGGGAAAGCCATCTTGTTTCTCTGAAGCTCTGCCGATTCATAGCGTGGGATGATACAGTCTGCCATACTGGATTACTGTCTGGAGGGAAAAACCTAATGATGTGAAATGATTAGGATGGTCCTTGATACGCAGTGGGTGCTGGGGATGGTGCTCATGCTGGCAGTGGTGGAGACTGGGTGAGTCTAATGGACCATCTTCCTGATCCAGGCGGCTGGAGGGGCCAGGAGTTCAGATGAAGGGTGACACCTTGCACTCAGGGGAGCAGCCATCCATGACAGGGCAGAAAGGCGTCTGAAGACTGCCAGAAAACACAGTTCAGACTCTGCCAGAGAGCCTCCCAGGCTTAATTCTGGCACAGCCACTGGTCTGAGCTGGGGGAATTCTAGAAAAGTGGGAAGTGGGCCTGAGACCCTCACACCCTCACCAACTCAGCGACCAGAGGAGGAGCCCTGCTGAACAGGCAGCTTCCCTAAAGTCAGCCCCCAGCCCAGGCCCAAGAAACCTTGAAGACAGAGCCCCAGAGACCAGGAGAGGCTCGTCATCTTCCACCCAGCAGGCCTGTGTCCATGCCAGAGTGATAGCCTTTAGCCTCCAAGAGGCCGCAGGGTCCCTCCAGGAGCCAGGTTGCTGGCCCTCGGCTGGAGGGCATGGAAAGAATCTAAGAACCTGGTTTGGGGAGCTGGCCCCAGTGGTTGTATAGTACAGAGGACAGGGCGCTGACTGTCACCCCAGAGGGACTTGGGTGAAAATAGAATGGCTCTCCTAGGATCACCTGTGACCCTGGGAATTCACTTCTGGCCTTCTTGAAACCTGACCTACTTATCTATATAATAGGGTTGAGAATACCCGCTCACAGAATTACTTACAAACCTCAGATTAGCTTAAACAACTCAGATGCTTCGCGTACTACAAATTCTTGATAAATCTTAGTTCCTCTCTCTCTCCATTCACTATGCCCAGCCCAGCCCTGCTTCCTCTTATCCCAGGATCCAAGAATCAAAGAGTTCAGGGTTGCAGGAGGTGGTGTCATATTAATATTTAGAGGCTGGGGTGTAGAACCAGATGCAACCAGGTTCCAACTGGGGCTGTAGAATCTTGGGAAAGCCATCTTGTTTCTCTGAAGCTCTGCCGATTCATAGCGTGGGATGATACAGTCTGCCATACTGGATTACTGTCTGGAGGGAAAAACCTAATGATGTGAAATGATTAGGATGGTCCTTGATACGCAGTGGGTGCTGGGGATGGTGCTCATGCTGGCAGTGGTGGAGACTGGGTGAGTCTAATGGACCATCTTCCTGATCCAGGCGGCTGGAGGGGCCAGGAGTTCAGATGAAGGGTGACACCTTGCACTCAGGGGAGCAGCCATCCATGACAGGGCAGAAAGGCGTCTGAAGACTGCCAGAAAACACAGTTCAGACTCTGCCAGAGAGCCTCCCAGGCTTAATTCTGGCACAGCCACTGGTCTGAGCTGGGGGAATTCTAGAAAGGAGGACCCACCCAAGATACCAGTATTCTAGCCCTTTGCCCCTTGGAATATACCCCACAGTTCCCCACCTTTTATTCAGTGAACTTTCTCTTCACCTTCACTGTGCCTGCCTTCAGTCACGGCAGTGCCTTTGCTGGGCACGGCTGTGTGACTCTGCATGCCCCAGCCCTGAAGGGGCAGCAGTCACAGCTTCCCAAGGATTTCTAGGCTGAACAGCCTCCAGGGTGTCCCTTTGGCTGCACAGTAGACTTCTCTTAGAGAATTTTGACTGCAGGAGCATCCCTATGTCCAGGGACTGGAGGGCCCAACTGTGTATCACTATGATCCTCCCAGTCACTCACCCCAGGGGATGAATTGAGCCCCAGGCTGGGTATTTCCATAAACTCTAAAGTTTTTATTTATGACTCGATAGCTGTGAGACTGGAATTCATCTTCCTAGATTCACCAAACTAGTGTATACTGAATTTAATTTCCTTCCTGCTCTGTGAGCACTTAAGGTGACTCTGTATCCTCTCTGGGAGCATGGGCCCTACTAGGCTGTGCCTGACTGGAGGGGAGGGGAGGGCAGGAGCCATTAGGGGAGGTTCCTGAGACTTGCTGGATCATGGCAGAGAAAGCCAGGAAGGGTTAGGAAGAGAGAGCTACCCGGGAAAAGACATGAAAGGGAAAAGATAAGGGCAGGATTCAAAGCAGCTCTTTTTAGCGGGCATTTGGTGAGCATGTATGGAGAAGGGAAATGGCGGCCCACTCCAGTCTCGTTGCCTACAAAATCCTATGGACAGAGGAGCCTGACAGGCTATAGTCCATGGGGTCGCAAAGAGCTGGACACAACTAAAGCGACTGAACATGCCTAGTGACCATGTGCTTTGTGTCCTGTGGGAAGCTCTGAAGCAGGGAACTAAACACAGAAGAAAAGAATCCCCTAAAAACATGAACACATTCATGGCACCATGTGATATAAGGAGCTGACATGGCAGGAGGAGATACAGAACACAGAATACTTGAAGACTACGAGGCCACAGGATAAAATCCGGGGTTTAATCTCAGGAGGGGAGTCTTGAGGTTTAGAGGGCCGAGCAGGAGAGATGGCAGGAAGAAGACGGCCTCCCTGACGGGCCTGTGTGGGTCACGGGTGCCTCTTCCTGGCCACCATCTTGTAGAAGGCTCCCCATCCAGGGGGCCATGTGGCTGGATGAGCATTGCCCTCCTGCCTGTCTCTGAAGACAAGGCTACAGGTGGTCCTGCCACTAGCGGGGAAGACACAGTGATCAGAGGCTAGGTAACCCACGTCCAAGTAAAAGCACAAAGAACCTCAAGCTTTTCCCTCAAACTGACTTTTGCACAACCATTATCCTAGAGTTCTGGGGTCCAGCAGACACACATTGAGTTTGTAAAGGTGCTTTACGTTTTCACTTCAGTCTCAGTGTCTTTAAAGTGAAAAGGCCTTTCACATGGGCCTGTATCTTTCTGAGCCTGCCTGTTGTTTGAGCTCCTCCTTTCTGGGACCTACTCCACCCCCAAAGGAGTTTTCTCAGAGCCCAGAGCTTGGATGCCAGTGGAGTATTTCAGGTGTGCGCAGCCAGCTTGGTGTAGAGAAGGGTCCACAATGACGGGGACTATGAAATGTGGTCATTACCTGAAGTAGAGAGATGGACAGATATGTCTCGAGTGGGCTTTGTCAGCTGAGGTGATCTGGAAAAATCACACTTTGACTGGAGCTTCAGCCACTCCTTCGTCCTCCCCTTAAGGAGCTGGAACCTCACTAGTGTTGGAAACAACAGGATTGGTGGACCTGGGGAGACATGGTGGATTCAGGCCCAGGTACCCAGACGCCCGGGATGTGGGTGCTCCATCAGACAACTCAGAATAGCATCACTCCCAAAGCAGGGGATTCTAGAACTTAGCCCCAGCTGTGTGTCACTGGCAGTGAGCAAAGGGGAAATTGCTGAGCAGAGCAGGGTCCAGGGCCCTGCTGTGAGAGTCTGTGAGATCCTGTGCAAGACACTGAGTCTCTCTGTTCCTTTCCTGAAAAGTGAGGGACTTACAGAGTCCCTAAGATTTCTCCCAGCCCCAACCACTCCATGTAAACATGCTCCGTGAAGGCAGGGATGTGTGCAATTTTTAAATCAACTCTATTATAACAACATTTACAAAGCCTGTTGAAAGTGTTCACTTTGATGTGTTTTAACAAATGGATTTACCCACGTAACCACTTGCATGTGAAGCTAGAGAATGTCTCTGTGTCAGAATAGTTCACAGGTGCCTTCACCCTCAGCAGACCCTGATCTACTTTCTGTCCCTGAAGAGAAGTCTTCTCTTTCCTAGAGTCTCATGTACATGGAGTCACGTTATACGGACTCCTTGTGTCTAGCTTGTTTCACTCAACATCGTGTGTTTGAGATTCATGTGTTTAACCTTTTATTATGAAAAATTTCAGGCATGCACAAAAGTAGAAAGAAAAGTAGCATCCCCATGTGCCCCTCACCCACCAGAGACGACTGGCAAGCTCTGGTTCATGTGTCAGGGGAGGGATGTGCTTCCATTTGTTTCACAGCCATGTCCTCAGCAGCAACTCCTGGCACAGAGTAGGGATTCAGTGTATCTGTGTGGGATGGATGAATGAATTCTGTAACTCTGTAGTGTTTTCCCAGAGATGTTCCTCTCCCAGTTCCATCTCTAAATTCTCTTCTCACCTTTTATGGCCCAAGATCTGTTCCAGTATGTGCCTAGGAGTTGGGGGGTGTTAAGATCCTGCCTTAGGAAACTTGAAGTTGTTGAATGGTAAGAGAAGGTGGGTGACCTCATCTTGACTCGAGAGGCATCTATTAGAATGTTTACAGTTGCCGTTTCAAAGCTGGTAGGCAGAGCAACAATAAACCCCAGGCCAAGAGAGCTTGATCTTCAGCCAGGACATCCTCATAAATACGAGAGGGAAAGAAGGGTCAATGGAGGATCAGTGCCAGGCTCCACTGGAAAGTTTGTTCTTTATATACTGAAAAGCATCCTTTGAGTTTAGAGAAGCTACAGTCAACAGGTGTCAACAGTGACGCCTCTTTGAAAAGTCGACCGTAAATGGAACCGGGCCCTACAGTTAGAGGCAGAGCGAGGCTGGTTTTGCCACTGTGTTTGCCTACTTGCAGCGGGAGCAGCCATGGGTCCTGGCACTGCATGCCCCACCGCGTGGGGTCAGCTCACTGCAGAGCCTGGCACAGGGGCTCCAGCCTCGGGCAGGCTACGGCAGGCAGCCCGCTGTCTCCTCTTAAGACATTTTATTTCTGGATATCGACATTTTCAGTTCCAGACACCCTGCTGGGTGCCCATTTACCTGACTTCCAGGTTTACCCCTCGGTGGGTTGTAAAATCAATTTAGTGTGCTAAGGCAGAAAATATTCTTAATGAAGATTAGGACAGGGTAGAATAGGGTGCTGCTGCTGCTGCTTAGTCACTTCACTTGTGTCTGACTCTGTGTGACCCCATGGACTATAGCCTGTGAGGCTCCTTTGTCCATGGAATTCTCTAGGCAAGAACACTGGAGTGGGTTGCCATGCCCTCCTCCTGGGGGAAATCTTCCCAACCCAGAGATGGAGCCCAGGTCTCCTGTATTGCAGGCAGATTCCTTACCACTGAGCCATCAGGGAAACTATATATATGTTTGAGACTTCATTGACTGTAGTTCACCAGGCTTCTCCATCCATGGAATTTTCCAGGCAAGAATGCTGGAGTTGGTTGCCATTTCCTTATCTAGGAATAAGGTAGAACGCAGTGGAAAAGAACAAAGTAGAGAGACTGGAACACAGACTGAATCACATCAAGTAAGGCTAAAGTGTAGTGAGCTGCATCTTTTCTTAGGGGTGGTGAAGTGAGGTGATGTCCACTAGGTAGCACAGAAAATGTATTTCTACTCTTGATCATAATGAAAAGTTTCAAAGGCCTGTGCTCCTCTTCGCCCCTCAGGTCTAAGAAATGACCCCAAGGGTCTAGTGGGATGGCAGCCTCATGCATTGTGAGGAACTCAGAGCAGAAGGAAGTTTTTGTTTGTTGGTTGGTTGGTTTTTCGTGTATCAACAACACTCTTAGTGAGAGCTGGTGATGGGCCACTGGGTTGGGTTCAGAGCCTCAGCCTTTTGGACAGGTGGCCACAGTGATACCTCTCAGCAGGAGGCAGGATGGCACATACCAGGGACATAGCCCAGGGTCAGAACAGGCTGAGTCTAGTCCTGGCTCCCCAACCTTGCACACCTTGGGCAAACTGTGTGCTGGTCTTTGTCGTGGGAGTTGTGGCAGCACTGCCTCCCTTTAGAGAAGGTATGAGGCTAAACAAATCAGGCAAGTAACCTTTATATACAGCCTGGAGAAGCCTCCACCTCTGCACTTTGTTATGTGGTCCACATGGAGGGACTGAACCATGCCAAGCACTGTGCTGGTGCTGGAAATGCGTGACAGAGACCCAAGCCCAGCCTCCAGCTATGGAGGAGACAGTTTCCAAATAGATCATCCTTCAGTCCCAGTTACAAGGAGGGCTGGGAAAGAGAGGCACAGGGAGTTCAGGTATGTGAGGTGGACCAGCCTGGGTTGGGGATAGTTCCCCAGGCAGGAGCATTTCTTTCCTGCATTAGCAGCTCATAGACCCTTCTTGTTAGCAGAAGAATGGAGGCCTTCTGGCCTCAGGAATGATTTCAAGCCCCCTTGCAGCATTCGAGAGGGAAACAGAGACTCCTTTCCTCTTATGTTTGGTCTTGGAGAGGACAGGCCCCCCGTATGAGAAGAGATGTCCTTCTGGGCCATCACCTGCACACTCAGCCAGAGTCCACTGGCTGTGAGCCAGGTGCCGCTAGTGACGGAAGGTGTAGTGTCCCATCCTGCCCTGAGGTGCGGCCATCTTGCTGGGGAGCCAAGATTCTTGGGGCACATGGAGACACCTCTAGGCCATTTAAAACTCCAAACTGAATGTTGTCAAGGGCCAGTGAGCTCTGTGCCGATGACGGGGACATGTACACTGCCTCACCACATGGCCCAAAATGACTCCTGGCTGACATGTATGCTCTATACTTTTTGTTACCAAGTTTTAAAGGCCAAGAGTCACTACCAAAGGTGTGCCCACATGTGGACCTGGGTAGGCCTGGGAGGGTGGAGGGCTGGGAAGGTTTCAGGAGGTGGGTGTCAGCACTGCCCCCACAAGTTTGCCCAGAAATGTCTCTTTCCCTAAAAGAAATAGAGAAGTCACTGGGTTGGGTTCAGAGCCTCAGCCTTTTGGACAGGTGGCCACAGTGATACCTCTCAGCAGGAGGCAGGATGGCACATACCAGGGACATAGCCCAGGGTCAGAACAGGCTGAGTCTAGTCCTGGCTCCCCAACCTTGCACACCTTGGGCAAACTGTGTGCTGGTCTTTGTCGTGGGAGTTGTGGCAGCACTGCCTCCCTTTAGAGAAGGTATGAGGCTAAACAAATCAGGCAAGTAACCTTTATATACAGCCTGGAGAAGCCTCCACCTCTGCACTTTGTTATGTGGTCCACATGGAGGGACTGAACCATGCCAAGCACTGTGCTGGTGCTGGAAATGCGTGACAGAGACCCAAGCCCAGCCTCCAGCTATGGAGGAGACAGTTTCCAAATAGATCATCCTTCAGTCCCAGTTACAAGGAGGGCTGGGAAAGAGAGGCACAGGGAGTTCAGGTATGTGAGGTGGACCAGCCTGGGTTGGGGATAGTTCCCCAGGCAGGAGCATTTCTTTCCTGCATTAGCAGCTCATAGACCCTTCTTGTTAGCAGAAGAATGGAGGCCTTCTGGCCTCAGGAATGATTTCAAGCCCCCTTGCAGCATTCGAGAGGGAAACAGAGACTCCTTTCCTCTTATGTTTGGTCTTGGAGAGGGACAGGCCCCCAGTATGAGAAGAGATGTCCTTCTGGGCCATCACCTGCACACTCAGCCAGAGTCCACTGGCTGTGAGCCAGGTGCCGCTAGTGACGGAAGGTGTAGTGTCCCATCCTGCCCTGAGGTGCGGCCATCTTGCTGGGGAGCCAAGATTCTTGGGGCACATGGAGACACCTCTAGGCCATTTAAAACTCCAAACTGAATGTTGTCAAGGGCCAGTGAGCTCTGTGCCGATGACGGGGACATGTACACTGCCTCACCACATGGCCCAAAATGACTCCTGGCTGACATGTATGCTCTATACTTTTTGTTACCAAGTTTTAAAGGCCAAGAGTCACTACCAAAGGTGTGCCCACATGTGGACCTGGGTAGGCCTGGGAGGGTGGAGGGCTGGGAAGGTTTCAGGAGGTGGGTGTCAGCACTGCCCCCACAAGTTTGCCCAGAAATGTCTCTTTCCCTAAAAGAAATAGAGAAATGCTGTGTCTGCGGAGCTAAAGCTACGAGACACATGGTTCCACCTGGTCTTGGAAGAGCCTTCCATATACTAACTATGTCACAGGGGAGCTTTTCCCGACCATTTTCATAGGGAACCTTCGCGTGGAACTCCACAGAGGCCAAAGGTGATGCTCTATTTTGGGGCCCCCTTGGTACACGAACTGGAACAAAACAAGACATTTCCAGTTGTCAGACTGCTTCTCAGGGCTCTCTCCTCTCTATGGATTCCTCCAAGAGTTACTGTATTGCACAAAGAATTTCAGGCCTTCTATGAGGGGAAGCTTTTAAATCTGTGGTTCTTACCTTCACAGTGAAGTCATCACTCCTTCTGGTACCTACCACAGTGAACTCCTCCAGGAAAACCCAAACATGCCCATACACACAACATGCACTACTGTATTTTATGAGGTTCGTGGAAGCCCTGAAGTCCCTTCTCTTGAACAGCAGTTGGGAAACTCTGGCCCATTCACTAAATCCAACCCACTGACTCTTTTTGTACGATCTTCAGATGAGGAATGGGTTTCCCATTTTCCTTCAGTGGTTGAGGAAGAATGTTGGGTGACACTTGGCCATTGTAAGGGGTTCACACATCTGTGTCCATAACTAAAGTGTTCCTGGGACACAGCCATGCCCAGCCACTGACACGGTGTCTTAGGGCCACTTCTGAGAGACACAACAGAGGTGGGTGGGAGTGACCGAGGCCCCAGGGCCCACAAAGCCTAAAATATCTACTAACTGGCCCTTCACAGAAATGTGCAACTGGTGCTGTAGGCATGGGAACTCAAGTCAAGAAGTTTTGCCTGAAATACCTGACATTTACTTAAAATGATTGACCAGGGAATGGCCAGGGATCAAGTGGTTTCCCAGTGTCAAATGTCATGAATTTAATCATGTGTGTTTAAAAAGCAAATCGGTCTTGATTTTCTTTTCCCCTGAAAGGTGGAAACAACTTTACTAAATAGAGGTCACAGACTAGAGGACTATGCAGCCCGTTCAGCCAGGCTACTCTGTTTTTTAATTGGCTTAGTCGGCCAAAAATTAGGAAATCCATCATGAAAATGTATCTGGGGCGTTTGTTGGGAATTCAAAGGGCCTGGGAGTCCTTGGTCTGTTTTCTTGAAGCCAGCATGAGTAGGTCAGCCAGGCACTGCCCACTTGCCCCCATCTCTGTAGCTCCCCATGGACACACACGCCCCTGCTCATCACAGAGAGGAGGAGAAATGATGTCATAGCCAGTAGTGCTCAGAGTAAAATTCATCTTCTGTCTTCCTTGTTGTTCCTCTTATTTCACTTTATTCCAGAAAGTTTAAAGATAGCCCACCAGGATGTATGGAACACATACCATAAATGTAATAGCAGTGGCAACAAGGAGAGACAAACAAGGCTAGGAAGGCAATAAGAGAATCAGGAAGATCCTTTTGGCAGGGTCCCACTTCTGGCTCTTAGCTTTAGAGAAAAGACTGGTGGCTTCTCACGTATGGAGCACGTAGGAGATGAAAGCACACTGGTTGTCACAGTGAAATGATGATCATTCTGTGTCTTAAGGCCAAAGATCATCCCAAAGACAGCGCTGCTTTTTCTCACCATACTACTGTGCTCAGTGCTGACGAAGAAGCAGTACTAATCATTTGCATTTACTCTTTGCTGTGTACCGTTCTCACCACTTAAATGCATTATTTCTCTTACCTTTCTAACATGTATATGAGGGAGCGACTAATATCCCCATTTTACAGATGAGGAAACTGAGGCACAAGAGAACTCGGTTGTCCTGATTTTATAAAGATCAATCATATAAACTAAGTAAGCAATGGCATGAAATTGGGAAGTCATGCCACAAGTTTTTGGCCCTTCACAGAAATGTGCAACTGGTGCTGTAGGCATGGGAACTCAAGTCAAGAAGTTTTGCCTGAAATACCTGACATTTACTTAAAATGATTGACCAGGGAATGGCCAGGGATCAAGTGGTTTCCCAGTGTCAAATGTCATGAATTTAATCATGTGTGTTTAAAAAGCAAATCGGTCTTGATTTTCTTTTCCCCTGAAAGGTGGAAACAACTTTACTAAATAGAGGTCACAGACTAGAGGACTATGCAGCCCGTTCAGCCAGGCTACTCTGTTTTTTAATTGGCTTAGTCGGCCAAAAATTAGGAAATCCATCATGAAAATGTATCTGGGGCGTTTGTTGGGAATTCAAAGGGCCTGGGAGTCCTTGGTCTGTTTTCTTGAAGCCAGCATGAGTAGGTCAGCCAGGCACTGCCCACTTGCCCCCATCTCTGTAGCTCCCCATGGACACACACGCCCCTGCTCATCACAGAGAGGAGGAGAAATGATGTCATAGCCAGTAGTGCTCAGAGTAAAATTCATCTTCTGTCTTCCTTGTTGTTCCTCTTATTTCACTTTATTCCAGAAAGTTTAAAGATAGCCCACCAGGATGTATGGAACACATACCATAAATGTAATAGCAGTGGCAACAAGGAGAGACAAACAAGGCTAGGAAGGCAATAAGAGAATCAGGAAGATCCTTTTGGCAGGGTCCCACTTCTGGCTCTTAGCTTTAGAGAAAAGACTGGTGGCTTCTCACGTATGGAGCACGTAGGAGATGAAAGCACACTGGTTGTCACAGTGAAATGATGATCATTCTGTGTCTTAAGGCCAAAGATCATCCCAAAGACAGCGCTGCTTTTTCTCACCATACTACTGTGCTCAGTGCTGACGAAGAAGCAGTACTAATCATTTGCATTTACTCTTTGCTGTGTACCGTTCTCACCACTTAAATGCATTATTTCTCTTACCTTTCTAACATGTATATGAGGGGAGCGACTAATATCCCCATTTTACAGATGAGGAAACTGAGGCACAAGAGAACTCGGTTGTCCTGATTTTATAAAGATCAATCATATAAACTAAGTAAGCAATGGCATGAAATTGGGAAGTCATGCCAGTATATCGTGTGACCTCGAGGGAAAGCTGGATCCAGAAAAATTAGGTCCCTAAATAGACTTTCAGACAACAAAGTGGCCTTTTGAAATTAATAAACAGAAAGAAGAGAGATCCGTTGCTCTTTTCACAGCGGGCCTTGGCCAGAATGCACATCAGAATCATTCACAGAACTTAAAAAAAAAAAAAAAAAACAAAGATCTGGGCCCGACACCTGGACGTTCCAGTTCAGGAGGTGTGGACTGAGACCCAGGTGTCCATATAGATGCCTATTTGTTTCTGATGGATGCACAGGCAGGCTGGAGAATCACTGTCTGAAAACAGAACATATAATAAATTGCCTCTAACTTTGTCCCAGAGAGAAATATCTTCAGTGTACAAAGATAAGGCCAGAAACAATTCTTGAGTGAACTGAAACCCTAGTGAAATGGATTAATGAATTATATCTAATGAAGTCACATGGGAGCTATAGCTCACCGAGGCCGATCCTAGAGCAGTTACACTGAATCTCGGCCAGTGGGGGGGGGCGGGGGGCGGGTATAGCTTTCATATCAAGTTCCCTGACATGGTGGTTTTGTTGTACGGCCGAGATTGAAAGCCACTGCAAAGGCCTAGGTGAGCTACCCCTCAGCTCAGTGAAGAATCAGTCATGCCCACTGTTTGATTATTTAGATTTAACAGAATAGAGCAGTGGTACCAAATGATGGGAGATGGGCAAAGAGTCTCCCCACATTCAAAAAAAGAAGAGAATGACATTTGGGGTCCTGTGAGATGAATATGATTAAAGTAAGTTTCTAGAAGGTTTTATGAGAAGATAGTTTGTGGACACTGAAGGGAAAATTGATCATTGTTTGGGACCAGTTAACTTCATTTCTAGGCTAATAGATCCGAGAAATGCTGCAGGCATTGTGTATCTTTATTCCAGCAAAGCAATTGAAAGTCTCTGATACCATCCTCCTGAGCAAGATGGAAAATGTGACCATGGCTGTTGATTCACAGTGAATTTAACAACCATACCTACAGAATGTGCTGATGGGAGAGGGAATGTCAGTTTTGCCAGAGGGCTGTTTGTAGAGGGCTGGTCAGAGGGTTTGAGCCTGAATTTCCCTTATACAGTATTTTCATATGCATCTTGATAGATGAGGAGACATGACAATCAAATTTTCAGATGACAAAAAGCTAAAGGAGGGTGCTTCCCTGGCAGTCCAGTGGTTAAGATTTCACCTTCCAGTGAGAGGGGTGTAGGTTCGATTCCTGGTTGGAAATCAAAGATCCCCCATGGCTTGCAGCCAAAAAAAATCCCCATAAAATAGAAACAATATTGTGACAAACTCAATAAAGACTTTAAAAGTGGTCCCCAGCAAAAAAAACCTCAAAGCTGATGGATATGGCAGACAGGATGGATGGCAGAATTAAAAGGACCTCCATGCAGTATTTTCCAAAGTAAGTTCTAGTTTACAGGAGGTTTAATTTTATGCTTTCATGCTGTCCTCAGCAAGCTAGGTAGATTTATCATCCCCATTTTCTTGATAAAGAAACTGAGATTCAGAGAGGTAAGTTACCACGTTGTTATTTATGGTCATCTTGACAGGCTAGAAATAAGCCCCACGATAAGAAGAAGGCAAGGTTAAAGGTCCAGGTTGACATTTGAATGCAAAAGAAATCCATTTCGGAAGACTGGGGTTTGCATTAGTTTCCTGGTGGCTGACAACAACAGAAACATGATGGTTCTGAGGTGAATCTTAGGTCAAAGGCATCTGCAGTCATGCTCACCTTGAAACCTGCGGGGGAGGGAACCGTCCTTGCCTCCTTCAGCTTCTGGTGGTGCCAGACGTCCCTTGGCTTGGGGCGGCGTCACTCCACTCTTCACGAGCACTCTCCTGTGTCCCTTCATCAGGGCCTCCCTCTGCTCACATCTGAGCTCTGGGTCCAAGTTTTTCCTTCTTAAAGGACACCACTCCTCCTGGATTAGGCCCCACCCCAAGGACCTCATTGCACTTGGGTTATGTCTTCAAAGACCTTATTTCCCAGTAAGGCTGAGGTGCTGGTGCCTTGAATTTCAGCCTAGCTTTTGGGGGAGACACAGTTTAGCCTCATGCAAGATTACATTGGATTGATAAAACTAAGAGCGTCACTGTGTTATCCTTATTACTCCAGAAATGAGAAAACATTGATACTATCTTAGACGTTGGGTTCATTGGAGGGTTTCCACCAAGGAGAAACTGCCCTCGGCATGGTTCAGACCACAGAGTCCAGGATCGAGCCACCAGTTCTGGTCACCACATTCTAAGAAGGAAGAGGACTCAAGAATGGCAGGGCACCTCCATGGCAAGATAGCTGCTGTGGGAGGTTTCACTGGCCGCCCGGACGAGCCCTTTGTGCGTCCTGCTCTGTTTCCTATAAAGAAAATTGGGAAAGGGATAGATTATGTTGAGAGAATTTTCTAGATAAGTGATAGTTAATGTTCCAACCCTGTTTTTGTCAGACAAGATACAATGCGGTGTTATATTTCTTATGTCATCTAACTTCACAGGTGAATGTGTGTATAAAGATATACATATAGGCTCTGTCTGTATATGGGTTTAATGAATATATGTGTATATCTAAGGATCTAGTCAATTGCTATTGAGCAAGCATTCTAATTATTTAGATTCTCCCCTTTTCTTTGAGGATATCTAAACAAAGAAAGGAGAGTTTAAATAAGCATATTGAGATTTCCAAGCTAGGAAGCATTTTGAGTTTGACTGTTATGGTGAGTAAAAAGATTCAGAGCAAATGAAGATGAAGGGATTGCTGTGTGCCCTGCTTTGCAGTAGGTACCTTGACGGTATGAGAGGAAAATGTGACACATGTAAAAATATTAGAAGGAGGGAGAAAAAAATGCGTGTTCCAGGAAGTGGTGTGGGGACCGGCAGGGGAGGGGGAACTGGAGGGAGGCTGGAGGCTGGGGGAGTCTAGAGGGACCTGCAACCTGGAAGCTGGATTCCTGGAGACCACGTCGAGATGGCGTGTCTGCCCAGGAATAGCATGTCTCTGGGTTCTGGTTGCACACGGGGCCAGCAACCCTGGCTTACAGTCACTCTACTGCCCAGGTGCCCTTGCTGTCCCTCCAGGCAGAGGTGATGAGGTGGCGTGGGACCAGCACCATGACTACAGCCCCACGCCCCAGCCTCTAAGACCAGGGAGTTTTCTCGATGCTTTAGAACAAAGTCATCTGTTGATCTCCTCGTAATCAGATGAAGAAAGAAGCAGAAATCACTGGCTTCTCTGAAAGCCTGTGTTTATGAGTTCAGCGAGGGCTCTGAAAGAACTGAGCCAGCCAGGCAGGAAGCAACCATTCAGGCAGCCTGCCTATGTCCGCACTGGAGTCCAAATGTGGCCACAGCCGGGTGAGCCTCCAGCCTTCCATGGGCTCATGGTGATTTAACAGGCAGGCCCACCAGCTTGGCCTCTCAGAGGCAATTTCTCAGAAGACTCTGGAGTGACCTATAACTTGGTCTCCTTAAGCTCTGCCTCCCTCCCTCCCTGGACATGCCAGAAGTGTGGCCTCCCCTGGGTCAGCCCCAGACCTCTCAGATCCAAGATCTGACTTCTGAAGGAACCCAGAGGAAAGAGGAGTATTGTTTTCTCCTGATGCCAGCCACAGGGGTTAGGGATATGCCCCCAAGTCCCTAAATGTCTGTCAGACCATCTGTCTTGATGGGATTTGTCCAGAACCCGGGTCATTCCATTTCTGTCTCATACCAGCAATCAAGGAATCTTAGTGGCCCTGATTGATTGCTGTTGGCAGGGGAAACCCCATTAACCAGGCCTAAGTTAGCCTGTTTCTCAGGGCCCTGCAGGACTGCTATGGGCTGGGGTGCCCTGCTCCAGGCTCTTCATGAGTCAGTCCTCAGCCTTCTCCAAACAAGAGCACCCTTTGACACAGGGGTGTCTCAGGTTCTGAACCTAGATCACTTCAGTGGCTTTAGATAAATCAATAGCAAGGGACACCCATTCAGTGTTTTGTTTTTTGGGTTTTTTTTCTCAGTTATTTATTGACAGTTCACTGTGTTCTAGGCAGTGCACCAGCCTGGGGGTGGAATGTTGAGTTCAACCTGATCCCTGTCCTCAGAGCTCCCAGGTTAATCCCAAAAGAAGGTGGACACCCAGGCTGGCGAGTGCTGTGTTGAGAGTTAGGGGAGATGGATGGACCCCCAGAAAAGGCCTGGAGAGACAAGGAGGTCTCTCTGAAGGCAGGGTATCTAAGCCAAGATGGGAAAGGTGAACAGGAGTCAGCTTGGTGACGAGGGCACGAGGCAGAAGGCAAGGAGGGGAGAGGGTGCTCCAGGTGGAGGACTGGCTGATCAAAGACTCGGATGTGGGAGGAAGCCATGCAGAGAGCTTCATGGTTCCAGAGGGCCCAGGAGATGAAGCTAGGTAAGCGAGCAGGGATGACATCCCAAAGAGCCTGACAAGTGTGTAAGAAACTGCGTGGGAGGGGGAGTTCCAAGACAGTAGGGCACCACTGGAAGAATCTCAGTGGCTGGTGGAGATCAGGATGTTCAGGCAGGCCCTGGCTCAGCACTATTTCAGGATTTGAAAGCTTACAGAGACCTGTGAGCTCGGGCCCTGCCCTCACAAAGCTCAGGGCACCCATGGCTGCACCGGAGAACACAGCCAAGCCGATCACATGGTGCGAAGACTTAGAGGGCAGGGTAGGAACTCATTTATTGGGTGCCCACATGTGTCAGGGTCTACACTGAGGCATGCACTTCCGGAAGCTCACTTAGTCCTCCAGACAATCTGTGGGACACCTGGGACCATGCCATTTTACAGATGGAATGACTAAGGCTCAAAGAAGTTACCTTCACAATGTCATCTCTCCAGGGAGGGGGATGGCTTGGAGACAGGAGGTCAGCCAATGCTCATTCTCCTCCCCCTGTGGCATCGCTCTCCCTGCAGGACTGCTATGGGCTGGGGTGCCCTGCTCCAGGCTCTTCATGAGTCAGTCCTCAGCCTTCTCCAAACAAGAGCACCCTTTGACACAGGGGTGTCTCAGGTTCTGAACCTAGATCACTTCAGTGGCTTTAGATAAATCAATAGCAAGGGACACCCATTCAGTGTTTTGTTTTTTGGGTTTTTTTTCTCAGTTATTTATTGACAGTTCACTGTGTTCTAGGCAGTGCACCAGCCTGGGGGTGGAATGTTGAGTTCAACCTGATCCCTGTCCTCAGAGCTCCCAGGTTAATCCCAAAAGAAGGTGGACACCCAGGCTGGCGAGTGCTGTGTTGAGAGTTAGGGGAGATGGATGGACCCCCAGAAAAGGCCTGGAGAGACAAGGAGGTCTCTCTGAAGGCAGGGTATCTAAGCCAAGATGGGAAAGGTGAACAGGAGTCAGCTTGGTGACGAGGGCACGAGGCAGAAGGCAAGGAGGGGAGAGGGTGCTCCAGGTGGAGGACTGGCTGATCAAAGACTCGGATGTGGGAGGAAGCCATGCAGAGAGCTTCATGGTTCCAGAGGGCCCAGGAGATGAAGCTAGGTAAGCGAGCAGGGATGACATCCCAAAGAGCCTGACAAGTGTGTAAGAAACTGCGTGGGAGGGGGAGTTCCAAGACAGTAGGGCACCACTGGAAGAATCTCAGTGGCTGGTGGAGATCAGGATGTTCAGGCAGGCCCTGGCTCAGCACTATTTCAGGATTTGAAAGCTTACAGAGACCTGTGAGCTCGGGCCCTGCCCTCACAAAGCTCAGGGCACCCATGGCTGCACCGGAGAACACAGCCAAGCCGATCACATGGTGCGAAGACTTAGAGGGCAGGGTAGGAACTCATTTATTGGGTGCCCACATGTGTCAGGGTCTACACTGAGGCATGCACTTCCGGAAGCTCACTTAGTCCTCCAGACAATCTGTGGGACACCTGGGACCATGCCATTTTACAGATGGAATGACTAAGGCTCAAAGAAGTTACCTTCACAATGTCATCTCTCCAGGGAGGGGGATGGCTTGGAGACAGGAGGTCAGCCAATGCTCATTCTCCTCCCCCTGTGGCATCCCCTCCGCTTCTCTTCCGAGTCATCAGAGGACATGGGAAGGGCTTCATGGAGGGTAAGGTGTGAGGAGTCAGAAGGCTGTTCCCCGTGTCCCAGTGTCACCTCTCAGGCTGTGTGGTGGGGCTGTGTCAGGAATCTAGACACAAGGTGAAGCAAATGGCATGATGGAAGATCTACGTAAACAGGGAGCTTGCCCATCCGAGCCTCAGAGTCGAGTCCTGGGTCTGCTCTGTGAGGGAGACAGCAGCTTTCCAAAGAGGAAGCCCAGTGAGTGAAGGATACAGTCCCCAGTCCTCTGTGAGGATGCAAGTCTGCCTACATTCTTTTTAAAGGAGATGGGTTTCCTCAGAGATGCTTGCTCTGGAAAACCTCCCAAGCCTCTAAGGTTAATTAATAGTCAGGAATTGGTAGTTACATGAATTGGAAATGGATGATTGACATGCATCTAAGATTTCTCCAAGGGAAATAGGGCCTGGGCCTGGTTGCAAAAGAGGTGCATGAGCCAAGTAGGCTCTTCCACAGAGCTCCTGAAGAATGGAACACTCACTCTTTCACCACCAATGATTCTGGGATCCCTGGAAAGCCTCGATCTGAGCTTAATTGCTCCCCAAGCTGGCCTGCCATGGAGCTAAAAGGCCCTCTGGAAAAAGATGTGCCTAGCTGTGTTGACTGAGCCTGGCTCCCTAATATGCAGTCCGCAAGTCGGGACATTCAAACATCCTGTGGAATCTAGCTGTCACTGTGCTCAGTGGACCTCAGGAAATGAAACCTGTTTCCATGACTAATGATTGAGAGGTGAAGCACAAGGAGGTAAATAGGAGAGTCAGTGCCAGAGCCTTTACAGATTCCCTGAGGTTCTCCTGTCCCCCATTAGTGACAAGTGCAAAGGAGGCAGGAAGGCGGCAGTCCTGCCCCTGAAAGTTCCTGGACATAGCCCCCCAGTGGTGGTATTCACACTGTTTCCCTTCTGCCCTATTCCATGCCAGGAACTTCACCAACTCCCTCTCTTCCTGCCCTTAGTGAGGATGCCTCACCCTTGGTCACCCTCTGGGATGATACTTGGTGCCTTCCCACATTGCTGTCACCTTCTCCCCATCCTGTTCCTCCCCAGCACCGTGGGCCCACATTCTATTACCCTCTTCAATCAGACTGAACCCTTCCCTCCTGTGACAGACATCCTCAGGAGAGGCGTCATCACCCCCTCTCCCCAGGCACCCGCCCTCCCGTGTCTGTCCTGCATCTCTGTGGCTCCCCTCTCCATGCAGGGCCCCCTTTTCCTCTCACTTTGGACACACTGGAGATAGAGAACATGTCATCCTCTTGCCTGGAGCCAGCCCTCCTATAGTAACGACTGAGCCACTTTTCATCTCAAGGGGCAACACACAAGGCCTTTTGTTGCAAATCCTGTTTCCATCCCTTCAGCTTTTCTGCATCCCCTTTCTGCCTCCCCTCCAAGGTCTCTGAGCCCTACTGAACTCTGGCCCAAGTCCAGAGAGAAGATGCCAAGCGGGACTGATAGGGGCTGCAACATGGGAAAGTTTAGCTTGTCTCTGCCCCTTGCTGTCTAATCCGGACCTCAGTCTGGGGCAGTTTGAAAACAGACTCCCCTGCCAAGCTCACCTTACCATGTCACCTCTCTCCCCGATCTGCTGCCCTCTCCCGCCATGCTGGCTTACTTGCAAGCCTTTCTGACTTTGCTTCAGGCTAGCGGCTTGACCCAAATGTCCCTTGCCATGTCTTCCAATGCCTCCAGTACCCAGCTTTCTAAATATTCTGCACCATGAGAGACACCATGCTGAGAGCTGGACTTGAGTGTGGCTGCTCTGAACTCACTGGGTGACTCGCCAAGTCACCAAACCTCTGTGAGCCACAATTTCCACATCTGTAAAATCAGGATAATAACACCTGTCCATTCTGAGGATCAATGAGCAAATGAATATGAAGATGCTCAGTGAAATTTGCTCCCAGGATATATATTAAGAGGCTATTCAGGAAAAAAAAAAAAAATGACTTCCTTGGCTGTCCACTGGTTAGGACTTCACCTTCCAACACACAGGGTATGGGTTCAATCCCTGGTCTGGCTAAGGTCCCACATGACCAAAAAAAAAAAACATGCAACAGAAATAATGTTGGGAAAAAAAAAAAAGAATCTAAAAGAGATTTTTAAAGAAATAAAATGGTCCACATCAAAAAAAAAAAGAATCTAAAAAAGGCTTTTGAAGGAATAAAATGGTCCACATCAAAAAAATTTTTAGAAAGAAAAAAAGTTTTATCAAGTCTGAAGAAGACTGGCCTTAATCACATCAACCAGGTTTGCTTGACTGCGGGGCATCTCAGAGCCATTAATTTGCCGACGTGCATGACGACTCTTCCAGAACAGGGTCCAAAACGTAGCTTTGTCTCAAGACCCCTTTTTTGCACAGACTGTCACAAACCTTTTAGGTTATGGATTTCTAAATCACATGGCATATGTTAATAATATTCCTTCTACAAATTGTATGTTCATCTTTTCACAAGAACTATTCCATCATCGAAGATGCTAATCCTAGATAACGCCAATCCATATCTGAAAAAGTATTGACAGAACTCCTTCAGTCATCTCGGCATTGTGCTGTGAACAGTGGGGGATAGGGGACCCGAAGGTCTCTCAGTTGGACCCCACCCTTATTTCCTAACATCCCCATGCTGGACACTGTCTTGGACAGCTTGACCAACCCGTTGTCCTGTATACACACATCTTTCACGTTCCCACATGCTTGCCTTTGTCCCATCTTTTTCTCTGCCAAGGTGCTTTCCTCCCATCTCTACCAACATGGTGGTATCTCATTCTTCCAGTCTCAGCCAGGCCCCACTCCTCTGTGGTAGTCTTTTCTCATCATGGCAGTGTGTACTAGACAGGAACACTGACCCCAAGCCAGCAGGAAGCCCCTAGAGGCAGAGAGAATTATTCATACTTCCTGATTGTCTCCAAAACCCAGGATTTGATCACTGCCCTCCACTCCCCACAGACCATAAGCCTGATTTGGCGATTTAAACTTCCAACTGAGTACAGGTCCTTCTGAACTGGAGAGTCAGTGGTGGGCTTGCTGATGTATTCATTCAGTCAGTAGGTGCTTAGTGCAGTGGGCTGCTGGGAACCCAAGGCTGAGACAGACAAGGATTCTGCCTTTAAGGAGCTCATGAACAGGACCGAAGCATTAACAGTTCACTGCAAGTCAGTGTCTTGAGTATAATAATAGACATGATGTGGGGGCACAAAATAGGATTTGGGGTGATAGTAAATGAGGATCAAGATGGGCCTCCCAAAAGATGGTCCCACCCCCACCCCCACTCCATGCAGTCCCCTTACTTAATAGAGAAGATATCATCTGGAGGAGATGGGGCAAGGTGATGGCAGTGGTGGTTACCTTTATGGAAGAAAACCCACTGGAGATATTTTGCGAGGGCTGTTCAAGTTCATTTCCCTGGATCACGGGAAGGGAAGTCTCAATGGAGCCCAGAGGGTTAGAGCAGATGCCGGAAGGGAAAGTGTCCACACACGTGTATACACACACACACACACACACACACACAGAGTCTATGGGACTCCCACTTCCTTGCTTTTCCATCATTCCTCTCACCCCTTCTTCCTTCTCACCTGGACTCATTTTTCCTTTCCAAGTCCTCCGTCACCTTCCAGTCCTGGGGCCATCCATCGTTACCTCATTGGAACAGCTCGATGTCCGCTCTCAGTAGCTAGAGATCTGCTTTGGCAAGAGGCTGGTCTGCGTGATGCCCACTCCCCGTGGGGGGCCTTGGGGAGGAAGGTCAGCCTGGAGTCAGTGCTCTCTCTTATCTTCCTACAGAAAACCAAAAGAGACGTCAATAATTTTGCTTTAGAGCCTAGAGCATCTCTCGATTTCCTCCCATCTCTACCAACATGGTGGTATCTCATTCTTCCAGTCTCAGCCAGGCCCCACTCCTCTGTGGTAGTCTTTTCTCATCATGGCAGTGTGTACTAGACAGGAACACTGACCCCAAGCCAGCAGGAAGCCCCTAGAGGCAGAGAGAATTATTCATACTTCCTGATTGTCTCCAAAACCCAGGATTTGATCACTGCCCTCCACTCCCCACAGACCATAAGCCTGATTTGGCGATTTAAACTTCCAACTGAGTACAGGTCCTTCTGAACTGGAGAGTCAGTGGTGGGCTTGCTGATGTATTCATTCAGTCAGTAGGTGCTTAGTGCAGTGGGCTGCTGGGAACCCAAGGCTGAGACAGACAAGGATTCTGCCTTTAAGGAGCTCATGAACAGGACCGAAGCATTAACAGTTCACTGCAAGTCAGTGTCTTGAGTATAATAATAGACATGATGTGGGGGCACAAAATAGGATTTGGGGTGATAGTAAATGAGGATCAAGATGGGCCTCCCAAAAGATGGTCCCACCCCCACCCCCACTCCATGCAGTCCCCTTACTTAATAGAGAAGATATCATCTGGAGGAGATGGGGCAAGGTGATGGCAGTGGTGGTTACCTTTATGGAAGAAAACCCACTGGAGATATTTTGCGAGGGCTGTTCAAGTTCATTTCCCTGGATCACGGGAAGGGAAGTCTCAATGGAGCCCAGAGGGTTAGAGCAGATGCCGGAAGGGAAAGTGTCCACACACGTGTATACACACACACACACACACACACAGAGTCTATGGGACTCCCACTTCCTTGCTTTTCCATCATTCCTCTCACCCCTTCTTCCTTCTCACCTGGACTCATTTTTCCTTTCCAAGTCCTCCGTCACCTTCCAGTCCTGGGGCCATCCATCGTTACCTCATTGGAACAGCTCGATGTCCGCTCTCAGTAGCTAGAGATCTGCTTTGGCAAGAGGCTGGTCTGCGTGATGCCCACTCCCCGTGGGGGGCCTTGGGGAGGAAGGTCAGCCTGGAGTCAGTGCTCTCTCTTATCTTCCTACAGAAAACCAAAAGAGACGTCAATAATTTTGACCAAGATTTTACCCGGGAAGAGCCAGTCCTCACGCTCGTGGATGAAGCGATCGTGAAGCAGATCAACCAGGAGGAATTCAAAGGCTTCTCCTACTTTGGTGAAGACCTGATGCCTTGAGCGGCCACTCCCAGTGGTGTTTGGTGATGCTGCAGGCAGGGGCCCTGGGAAGATCAATCTTTTCCCATCGGATGGTCTTGAACTACTTCTCCTCGGAGCCCCAGTCCCTTGTCCACCCTGTATTTATTGCATTCCCTCACTCTGGGCCAACTCCTCCCTCCTTCCACCTGGAGACCAGAAGGCACTCTTGGTTCTCACCTCACCAGTCACACAGAATTGCCTGTTCAGCAGTTCACTTGGACCCACTGCTGAGTCTGGTCTGTTGGCAAGCCTGGCTTCACTCCTCAGTGGCTTCTGGCAAGGAAGGAATTTCAGGTCTTTTACTACAAAGAAAAGAAGGGAAAAAAAAAAAAAAAAAAGCAAGCAAGACTCTGGGTCTGCTTTTGGATGTGGAGTCCTGACAATTCTTGCTCCTCTTCACTCCAGTCCCCCAGCCGCTACCTGCCAGCCTCTGCCATTCTATCCAGGAGAGAAGAGACTGGTGCTTCTTCAACCCAATGTTGGGTGCCCTCAAGGCATACCTGGGAAGAAGAGAGGTTGGGAGATGCCCGGCTTGGCTCCCTGTGTTGGTTTGCTCTGGAATGGCTCACTGTCACTTGTTTTGGTTTTAGATTTGGGGCATGCCAAAGTTGTATAAGCATGTGTCTCGTGGAAGAAATCACTCTCTGTAGAAAAGGAAATTTGATTTGAACTCTATTAACATTTCAAAAATAGATTATCGATTTTGTTTTTAAATTGGCCAAAAGAAATTCCAGTCTTAATGCAGGTAGATATTAAAGGGCTAATATACAATGAGAAAATCATCGTCCAAGGTTTATGCTCTGAATGCTTTCATGACTCCTGGAGGCTCTAAACTGAGAGAAAAGGAAACTAGCAGGGTTCTTTGTTCTTCAAGTTCTGCCTGAACTTGGAAGCCACCGCAGAGGTAGCTGAGATGCTGGGGTTCCAGCAAAACTCAGTTCCCAGATTCTCTCTCCAATCTCATTCTAAGTCCCCAGCATCAACTTTATTTATTTTCTGCAGCAGTGTGTGATTTTTGCGCACTTCTACCAAATGGTAGTACTACTGTGTTATGGTTTTTAAACTTAAAAACATGTAAAGTTAAATATGAAATCTCTGCTTTGGGAACAAGCAGACTGAGGCTACACATGGGTTAGGCACAGGGTATCAGGAGGTGGAAGAGCGACTTGTTTGAAAACTGACAGGGTGGCAAGATGCACTCGGAGTTTTGTTTCTGTGTGACATGCAATGGCAACTCATGTGGACACTCTTTAATGGATGTGACATTACCTCCTGTACATATGCTAACAGTGTTACATTCTTTGATTTCCAAGGATTCTCTGTGGCTTTGTGTATGTTTCCCAGAGTTCGTTTGATTATCTCTTTTACTGAACTGATTTAGCAGGGAATGGAATCCATTCCAATGATTGCACGTGGATTTCCCAGCTGTCCCTAAATATATATACTTGTGAGTGGCAAAGTGGCACTAATGAAGCTTTTTTGCCTTTTGTACAGGTGAGATTTTGTATATAGTGTTTGCTGCAAGGCCTGTGGAATTCATTGAATATAGAGGTATCAACTGCTGCATGTTCAGGCATATTATAAACTTTAGTCTATGAAAGAATAATTATAATAATGTCCAGGTGCAATATGGTGCTTCTTCAACCCAATGTTGGGTGCCCTCAAGGCATAGGAAATGGGCCCTCCCCACTGTCACTTGTTTTGGTTTTAGATTTGGGGCATGCCAAAGTTGTATAAGCATGTGTCTCGTGGAAGAAATCACTCTCTGTAGAAAAGGAAATTTGATTTGAACTCTATTAACATTTCAAAAATAGATTATCGATTTTGTTTTTAAATTGGCCAAAAGAAATTCCAGTCTTAATGCAGGTAGATATTAAAGGGCTAATATACAATGAGAAAATCATCGTCCAAGGTTTATGCTCTGAATGCTTTCATGACTCCTGGAGGCTCTAAACTGAGAGAAAAGGAAACTAGCAGGGTTCTTTGTTCTTCAAGTTCTGCCTGAACTTGGAAGCCACCGCAGAGGTAGCTGAGATGCTGGGGTTCCAGCAAAACTCAGTTCCCAGATTCTCTCTCCAATCTCATTCTAAGTCCCCAGCATCAACTTTATTTATTTTCTGCAGCAGTGTGTGATTTTTGCGCACTTCTACCAAATGGTAGTACTACTGTGTTATGGTTTTTAAACTTAAAAACATGTAAAGTTAAATATGAAATCTCTGCTTTGGGAACAAGCAGACTGAGGCTACACATGGGTTAGGCACAGGGTATCAGGAGGTGGAAGAGCGACTTGTTTGAAAACTGACAGGGTGGCAAGATGCACTCGGAGTTTTGTTTCTGTGTGACATGCAATGGCAACTCATGTGGACACTCTTTAATGGATGTGACATTACCTCCTGTACATATGCTAACAGTGTTACATTCTTTGATTTCCAAGGATTCTCTGTGGCTTTGTGTATGTTTCCCAGAGTTCGTTTGATTATCTCTTTTACTGAACTGATTTAGCAGGGAATGGAATCCATTCCAATGATTGCACGTGGATTTCCCAGCTGTCCCTAAATATATATACTTGTGAGTGGCAAAGTGGCACTAATGAAGCTTTTTGCCTTTTGTACATTTGAGATTTTTTTGTATATAGTGTTTGCTGCAAGGCCTGTGGAATTAATTCATTGAATTTAGAGGTATCAACTGCTGCATGTTCAGGCATATTATAAACTTTAGTCTATGAAAGAATAATTATAATAATGTCCAGGTGCAATACTCTGTAAGTGTATTGGTTCAAGTTACCGAGAGATAAGGTTTTCTTGAGGGGGAAGGGTATTCTTTGTATTGTTTATTTCCTTTTTGGTTTATTTTAAAAGATGTAAACATACATTGAGCTATAATAACTCTCACATATTGTTCTCCTGTGCTCTGTTATGCCCAAATAGAGATGGGGAAGATAAAAGAATATTCTGAATGGTGGTTTCAAAGTTTGGACAGTGACTAGCTCAAGTCAGTAGAAAAAACCAGTGTCCATATTTGCATCTGGCTAGTCGTGGCCTTGGTTCCTCGTGATGGCATTCAGTTCTCTTTTGTTTTGATTTTTTTAAAACTCAGGTGTAATTATTATCTGTTCTTATGATAATTTCAGAATACTATGCTATATCAATTTGTGTGTTTGGCATACCAGTGACGAGATGAAGAACAGTAGATTAATTTATCTTCGGTAACTTGATGTAGCAGGGGGAGACTCTCTTCTGGAGTCGAGGACAAGCACAGAAACATCTTCAGGGTGGCAACATCTCATTTTTTAGGAAGACATGACAATACTGCCCATCTTACTCATGAATCACTACTGCTCTCTGTTTTCTCCTCTGCTTCCTTCACCCTGATGAACTTGGAACAACCAAGCAAGCTCTTAACTGGCATGCTGAGTGGCCATGTCAGCGGGGGTTGGGTCCTTCCTGCAGGACAGCTGGTATTTTTGTTGGGAAGATAAATAACAGTAAGTCCTACCTGACAGCTCCAGGCAGTCCCTCAAGTGGGTTGCCTGGCTCAGAGATGCCCCTTCCAGCCCCCAGAGTTGGGCTGGCCAGATGCCTCCTGCTTGGGGCTAGAGCTGGTCAAGTTCTCACACAGGCAAATTCAAATCCCACGTAGTCTCTAGATTAAAACGTGTGAGCTTCTTGAATATTCATTGTTTCATTTTGATTTTCACAAGAATTTGGAAGCAGACACACTGTTCCATAGTTACATTTCTGCTAATTCTTTCTATTCTTTCCTGCTAGCTTGCTTACTCTCTCTTTCTTTTTTAAAGAAAAAAAAAAAAAAAAAAGGAGGAGAGTGTAAAAAAAAAAAGCCAAAAAATATATGAAGGATAACTGTTCTCCTGTGTTCTCTCATTATGGACTTTGTGAAGTGGAAACATAATTTTTTTTTCCTCCAGAGGTTAAAAAAATGCATTCTTGCTTTAAAAAAAAACAAAAAAGAAGGCTAAAAAATTACCTCTTTTTAAATTATGTGCAAAATAATTCTGGCTAAGTATAAAATGTATTCAGTTTTAGGGATTTTTTTTTTTGTATTGTGATGCTTGTTTGTACATTTTTTCCTTTTCGGGGTGTAATTTTAATCTCTTGCCATTCATTAGTGTTATTTCATTGTAAACATTATTGTGCCAAATGTACTGTATTCAAAAGGATGTGAATGTGTATTGTTTCAGAACCTAATAAATACAATGATGTTAAATCTTATTTCTGGGTCCCACTGAACATTTTTATCTCCTTTGTGAGTGGCAAGGTGGCACTAATGAAGCTTATTGCCTTTTGGACATCAGAGACTGCAAATTCCCAAATGTAGACAAGATTTCAGCTTTTTTCTTATCCTTTGAAGATGCAAGAAGATGCCAATGACCATATTTGCATCCTCCCTTTGCCCTCTCCTGCCTGGCCTCTGAACTTCAGTGATTGCCAACCCGAGGCCTAGAGGCAGCACGCTGGATAGGCCTTGGGCTGCCTGGGTGAGGAGCTGCCTTGGAATGCTGGGAAATGGCCATGCAACACTGAAAGCACTTCACTTTCAAAACAGTGGAGAACAAAACACTGGATCTCCTTCAGACTTCAAGACTCAGTTTCTGACCAGCTGCTCAGAACTTTAGGCCTTGGAAATCCAAAAAGCTCCTGCAAGGCTGAGTATACTCTGGTATATTATCCTGAAGGTACATGCCTCTCAGTCCCCTCCCCAACCCCCACCAGCAACGTGGTCTGCCTACTGGAAGATGTACTCATGGACTTCCAGACTCACTCCAAGAAAAGGCTGTATTATCACCACTTTTCTAGGTAAGTGACCAGCCCAGAAGAAGCAAGCTTCCCAACACCATGTCTGAATATAAATTAAAGAGAATCGAATTAAAAGTTGCTGTTCTTAGAAGGTCAGAAGACATCTCCAAGCATTTTTCTAAATGAAATATGACCAATCTACAGCTCCCTTGCCTAGTGACCCAGAAGAGGCAGCTCCAAAGTCCTGGAGATGAGGAAATTCATCCTCCCCAAATCCACCTTGAAGCCATAAAAAGATCAGTTGCTGGTCAGAGTCCCTGGTTTAGAACCTCTTCCCTCAACTCCAGCTGTGTTCTAGAAGAGGAAGTCAAGAGTCACCATGCCTATTCCAGGAAAGCTATGGCCACAGGTCCCTGGCAAGGCTGGGTGGCTCCAGACCTGCTTCAGCAAAGCCTATCTGTGTAGCTTTGCCCCTGAACTGAGAAACTACAGGCCTAACAGTTTTTTTGCAGAGAGAATCTATGGGAAGACTGGCCCCTCTCTATTTCAAAGCATTGGACTGTACCTGAGTACAATCCAGTGCTTGGGTTACCAGGAGCCTGAAGATCTCCATGCAATAAAATTACTGAACCACCAAGCATGTGTTATCATAATTCTTACAGTGGAAGACAGAGGGAGGGTAAAGAAAGCACAGAAGCCACATCATGAAGTCTGATTTTCAATTTAAAGTTCTCTAGCCTAGACAATGGAGAAGGAAATAGCAACCCACTCCAGTATTCTTGCCTGGAGAATTCCATGCACAGAGGAGCCTGGTGGGCTGTGAGCAGTCCATGGGAGTCACACAGAGCTGGACACGACTGAAGTGGCTAAGCAGCAGCAACAGCAGCAGTAGCAGCCTAGACAATGATATGTTTTAAATTAGACCTGGAAGATGATTTGCTGTCTTAATCAAGAATTCACCCTCTAGGGACAGACAGCTGATTGAATAAATAAACAGCATTTATTTAGAAGATACTACAGGCCATCCCTAGTGGCTCAGTGGTAAAGAATTCACCTGCCAACATGGCAGACACAGGTTTGATCCCTGATCTGGGAAGATCCCACATGCTGCGGAGCATCAGAGCCCATGTGCTACAGTTTAGAGCCTGTGCTTCTAAAGCCCAGGAGCTGCAACTACTCAGCTCTCGTGCCCTAGAACGTGTGTTCCACAACAAGAGAAGCCATTGCCATGAGAAGCCCGCACACTTTAGTGAAGAGCAGCCCCCACTCACTGCAACTAGAGGAAAAGCTCTTGTAGTAATGAAGACCAAACACAGGGAAAATGAACTAAATAAATAAAATTATTATTAAAAAAAAGAGAAGGTACCACAAGAGCTTCTTTACTATGGACAGAGGAGCATGGTGAGCTACTGTCCATGAAGTCACAGGAGTCGGATAGGACTTAGCAGCTAAACTACCACCACTGGGACTTCAGCTCTCTTTCGTCTCCCATCAGCTCCTGGGGGTTCTGTTATTAGCATAAAGAATGCCAGAAAAGTATTCTCAAAGAGACCAGTAGCTTGTTAATTATTAGCCTAAAGGATGTCAAAAAGGTGACATCGTGGTATTTGAGATAAGTACATTGGCAAAGATATTTGAAGACAAATATCCACTTTAAATAAATAAACCAGGAGCCTGAAGATCTCCATGCAATAAAATTACTGAACCACCAAGCATGTGTTATCATAATTCTTACAGTGGAAGACAGAGGGAGGGTAAAGAAAGCACAGAAGCCACATCATGAAGTCTGATTTTCAATTTAAAGTTCTCTAGCCTAGACAATGGAGAAGGAAATAGCAACCCACTCCAGTATTCTTGCCTGGAGAATTCCATGCACAGAGGAGCCTGGTGGGCTGTGAGCAGTCCATGGGAGTCACACAGAGCTGGACACGACTGAAGTGGCTAAGCAGCAGCAACAGCAGCAGTAGCAGCCTAGACAATGATATGTTTTAAATTAGACCTGGAAGATGATTTGCTGTCTTAATCAAGAATTCACCCTCTAGGGACAGACAGCTGATTGAATAAATAAACAGCATTTATTTAGAAGATACTACAGGCCATCCCTAGTGGCTCAGTGGTAAAGAATTCACCTGCCAACATGGCAGACACAGGTTTGATCCCTGATCTGGGAAGATCCCACATGCTGCGGAGCATCAGAGCCCATGTGCTACAGTTTAGAGCCTGTGCTTCTAAAGCCCAGGAGCTGCAACTACTCAGCTCTCGTGCCCTAGAACGTGTGTTCCACAACAAGAGAAGCCATTGCCATGAGAAGCCCGCACACTTTAGTGAAGAGCAGCCCCCACTCACTGCAACTAGAGGAAAAGCTCTTGTAGTAATGAAGACCAAACACAGGGAAAATGAACTAAATAAATAAAATTATTATTAAAAAAAAGAGAAGGTACCACAAGAGCTTCTTTACTATGGACAGAGGAGCATGGTGAGCTACTGTCCATGAAGTCACAGGAGTCGGATAGGACTTAGCAGCTAAACTACCACCACTGGGACTTCAGCTCTCTTTCGTCTCCCATCAGCTCCTGGGGGTTCTGTTATTAGCATAAAGAATGCCAGAAAAGTATTCTCAAAGAGACCAGTAGCTTGTTAATTATTAGCCTAAAGGATGTCAAAAAGGTGACATCGTGGTATTTGAGATAAGTACATTGGCAAAGATATTTGAAGACAAATATCCACTTTAAATAAATAAAGCAGGATATAAGAAATGAGGTCTTTAATTCCCTTAATAATCAGGGAAATAAAAATTTAAAGATTTATTTATTTATTTTGGTGGGGGAGGGGTGGGGGAGAGGTGGGGAGGGAGGGGAGCCCGTGGGCCACTTCTATTGGTCTTTCATTTGTCCATTTTCATCCATCTTTGTTCTTTGGCCTGTGTGGGCCTCCCATCGCGGTGGCCTCTGTTGTCACACAGCACCGGCTCTGAGCACATGCACTCCAGAGCTCCGGCTTGGTAGTTGAACACATCGGTCCAGCCACTCTGCAGCACGTGGGATCTTCCCAGGCCAGGGATTGAACCGGCGCCCCTTGCACTGCAAGGCAGTGTCCTTACCCACTGGACCACAAAAATTTAAATCAGACTGCAGTACCACTTCACACCCACCAGAACGACTAACCTGAAAAGGCAGACGTACCAAGTATTACTGAGGATGTAGAGCAGTTGGAATCTTTTAGTGTCTTGGATTTGAGTATATGGTAGTATGACTACTTTGGAAAACGTTGGCAGTATCTATTAAAGCCAAATATATGTACACTTGGCTCAACAGAAAACTGATCAGCTGGATAAATAAATTGTGGGATGCTTATATGAACACAACTGAACCCTAGATCGACATGAGAATTCATGATTTACAACTACAGACTGCAACATAGATGAACCGCGCACCATATTTTTGGATTTTAAGAAAGCAGGCTTGATACAGACTGTGATTCCATTTACATAAACTACAAAAGAGACGGCCTAATGGTTGCCCTTAGGAGAGTAGAAGCAATGACTAGGAGGCAGCATGGAAGAGCTTCTGGAGAGCTGGGTTAGTATTGTTTTCTTTTTTATTATGTATTTAATTGGGATATAGTTGCTTTACAGTGTTGTGTTAGTTTCTGCTGTACAATGAAGTGGATCAACTATATGTGCACATACATATATCCCCTCCCTCTGGGACCTCCCTCTTGTCCCACCCCCACCATCCCACCCCTCTAGATCAGAACACTGAGCTGAGCACCCTGTGCTCAGCAGGTACCCACTAGCTGTTTTACACCTGGTGGTGCACATATGTTAATCCCCATCCATCCCACCCCTCCTTCCTTGCCCCCTTGTCCACGTGTCTGTTCTCTATGTCTGCATCTCTATTCCTACCCTGAAAATAGTTTCATCTGTGCCATTTTTCTAGATTCCACATGTTTCTATTAATATACATTATTTATTTTTCTCTTTCTGACTGACTTCACTGTGTGTGACAGTCTCTGGGTATCTCCACGTCTCTACAAGTGGTACAATTTCATTCTTCTGTATGGCTGAGTAATCATTCACTGTATATCTGCACCACATCATCTTTATCCCTTCATCTGTCAGTGGACATGCAGGCTATTTCCATGTCCTGGCTACAGTAACTAGCACTGCAGTGAACACTGGGGTGCAGGTATCTTTTTGAATGATGGTTTTCTCAGGGTATATACCCAGGAGTGGAATTACTGGGTAATATGATAGTTCTATTTTTAGTTTTTAAGGAATCTGCATATTGTTCTCCATCGTGGCTGTATAATTTACATTCCCACCAACTGTACAAGAGGGTTTCCTTTTCTCCACATCATGTCTAGCATTTGTTTGTAGATTTTTGGATGATGACTGTTCTGACCAGTGTGAGGTGATACCTCATTGTGGTTTTGACCTGTATTTCTCTGATAATTAGCGATGTTGAGCATCTTTTCATCTGCCTCTTGGTCATCTGTATAGAAACTTTGGATGTTATATTGTTTTCTTTTAAATTGATGCTATTTTTTAAGAAAGCAGGCTTGATACAGACTGTGATTCCATTTACATAAACTACAAAGAGACGGCCTAATGGTTGCCCTTAGGAGAGTAGAAGCAATGACTAGGAGGCAGCATGGAAGAGCTTCTGGAGAGCTGGGTTAGTATTGTTTTCTTTTATTATGTATTTAATTGGGATATAGTTGCTTTACAGTGTTGTGTTAGTTTCTGCTGTACAATGAAGTGGATCAACTATATGTGCACATACATATATCCCCTCCCTCTGGGACCTCCCTCTTGTCCCACCCCCACCATCCCACCCCTCTAGATCAGAACACTGAGCTGAGCACCCTGTGCTCAGCAGGTACCCACTAGCTGTTTTACACCTGGTGGTGCACATATGTTAATCCCCATCCATCCCACCCCTCCTTCCTTGCCCCCTTGTCCACGTGTCTGTTCTCTATGTCTGCATCTCTATTCCTACCCTGAAAATAGTTTCATCTGTGCCATTTTTCTAGATTCCACATGTTTCTATTAATATACATTATTTATTTTTCTCTTTCTGACTGACTTCACTGTGTGTGACAGTCTCTGGGTATCTCCACGTCTCTACAAGTGGTACAATTTCATTCTTCTGTATGGCTGAGTAATCATTCACTGTATATCTGCACCACATCATCTTTATCCCTTCATCTGTCAGTGGACATGCAGGCTATTTCCATGTCCTGGCTACAGTAACTAGCACTGCAGTGAACACTGGGGTGCAGGTATCTTTTTGAATGATGGTTTTCTCAGGGTATATACCCAGGAGTGGAATTACTGGGTAATATGATAGTTCTATTTTTAGTTTTTAAGGAATCTGCATATTGTTCTCCATCGTGGCTGTATAATTTACATTCCCACCAACTGTACAAGAGGGTTTCCTTTTCTCCACATCATGTCTAGCATTTGTTTGTAGATTTTTGGATGATGACTGTTCTGACCAGTGTGAGGTGATACCTCATTGTGGTTTTGACCTGTATTTCTCTGATAATTAGCGATGTTGAGCATCTTTTCATCTGCCTCTTGGTCATCTGTATATCTTCCTTGCAGAAATGACTATTTAGGTCTTCTGCCATTTTAAAATTGGGTCATTTGTTTTATATTGAGCTGCATGGCTGTTTGTATATTTTGGAGATTAATCCTTGTCACTTGCTTCATTCACACACATTTTCTCCCATTCTGCAAGTTGTCCTATCTTGTTTATGGTTTCCTTGCTGTGCAAAATCCTTCAAGTTCAATTAGGTCCCATTTGTTTATTTTTGTTTTGATTCCCATTATTCTAGGAGGTGAGTCAAAAAACTCTTGCTTTGATTTATGTCAAAGAGTATTCTTCCTATGTTTTCCTCCAAGAGCTTTATAGTATCTTGTCTTATATTTAGGTCTTTAACCCGTTTTGAATTTATTTTTGTGTATGGCGTTACGAAGTGTCCTGATTTCATTTTTTCACATGTAGCTGTCTAGTTTTGCCAGCACTACTTATTGAGGAGAGTGTCTTTTCTCCACTATATATTCTTGTCTCCTTTGTTATAGATTAGATGCCCATAGGTTTACCTCTGGTCTTTCTACCCTATTCCACTGATCTATATTTCTGTTTCTATTCCAGTATCATACTGTCTTGATTACTGTAGCTTTGTAGTATAACCTGAAGTTAAAGAGCCTCATTCCTCCAATTCCATTTTTCTTCTCAAGGTTGCTTTGGCTATTTGGGGTCCTTTGTGTTTCCATACAAATTGTAAAATTTTTTGTCCTGATTTTGTGAACAATGACAAAAAATGCCATTGGTAATTTGATAGAGATTGCATTGAATCTGTAGATTGCTTTGGCTAGTATAGTCAGTTTCATAAGAATGATTCTTCTAATCCAAGAACATGATATATCTCTCCTTCAGATTTATTTCTTCAGTATCTTATAGTTTTCTGTATACAGGTCTTTTGTCTCCTTAGATAGGTTTATTCCTAAGTATTTGATTCTTTTTGTTGCAATGACAAATGGGAAAAAGACATAAGAGGAATTCAAACTGGAAAAGAAGCAAAACTGTCAGTGTTTGCAAATGACATACTACACATAGAAAATTGGAAAGACATCATCAGAAAACTACTAGAGGTAATTAATGAATCTGGTAAAGTTGCAGGATACAAAATTAATGCACAGAAATTTCTTACATTCCTATACACTAATAATGAAAGATCAGAATGAAAAAATAAGGAAACAATGCCATTTAGTTTTGTTTTCTGAACTGGAAAACAGATACATTCTCTTTCTTCCCTTATGATCTGTGTACTTCTCTATATATACATTTATATGTCAGTAAAAAAGTATCCCCCTAATACATGATGGCCCTGGTCTGTCACCCTAAGGGATGGCATCCAGGCTGGGTCTGTAACCTGCCTGTGTCTCCCTGCTGGCTGGAAGGCATCTTGGTTATCTAACGCCCATAGCCATGCTGATCCTGTGCTGGAAGAGTGGCATTATCCTTAGGTGGACCTTTCCTAAAAGACACTATTCAAAACATCCTAAGAGAGAACCAGAACTTTTGAAGCTTTCAGAATGTCCACAAGCCTCTTCTGGCCATTCTTGCTAATGGCATGTCTGGCATTGCCATTAAGGAGCAACTAAGCTTCCTTTGGCAGCTACTGAGATCTACCCAAAGATCCCAGATTCTTGTCTCCTTTGTTATAGATTAGATGCCCATAGGTTTACCTCTGGTCTTTCTACCCTATTCCACTGATCTATATTTCTGTTTCTATTCCAGTATCATACTGTCTTGATTACTGTAGCTTTGTAGTATAACCTGAAGTTAAAGAGCCTCATTCCTCCAATTCCATTTTTCTTCTCAAGGTTGCTTTGGCTATTTGGGGTCCTTTGTGTTTCCATACAAATTGTAAAATTTTTTGTCCTGATTTTGTGAACAATGACAAAAAATGCCATTGGTAATTTGATAGAGATTGCATTGAATCTGTAGATTGCTTTGGCTAGTATAGTCAGTTTCATAAGAATGATTCTTCTAATCCAAGAACATGATATATCTCTCCTTCAGATTTATTTCTTCAGTATCTTATAGTTTTCTGTATACAGGTCTTTTGTCTCCTTAGATAGGTTTATTCCTAAGTATTTGATTCTTTTTGTTGCAATGACAAATGGGAAAAAGACATAAGAGGAATTCAAACTGGAAAAGAAGCAAAACTGTCAGTGTTTGCAAATGACATACTACACATAGAAAATTGGAAAGACATCATCAGAAAACTACTAGAGGTAATTAATGAATCTGGTAAAGTTGCAGGATACAAAATTAATGCACAGAAATTTCTTACATTCCTATACACTAATAATGAAAGATCAGAATGAAAAAATAAGGAAACAATGCCATTTAGTTTTGTTTTCTGAACTGGAAAACAGATACATTCTCTTTCTTCCCTTATGATCTGTGTACTTCTCTATATATACATTTATATGTCAGTAAAAAAGTATCCCCCTAATACATGATGGCCCTGGTCTGTCACCCTAAGGGATGGCATCCAGGCTGGGTCTGTAACCTGCCTGTGTCTCCCTGCTGGCTGGAAGGCATCTTGGTTATCTAACGCCCATAGCCATGCTGATCCTGTGCTGGAAGAGTGGCATTATCCTTAGGTGGACCTTTCCTAAAAGACACTATTCAAAACATCCTAAGAGAGAACCAGAACTTTTTGAAGCTTTCAGAATGTCCACAAGCCTCTTCTGGCCATTCTTGCTAATGGCATGTCTGGCATTGCCATTAAGGAGCAACTAAGCTTCCTTTGGCAGCTACTGAGATCTACCCAAAGATCCCAGAGCGTGCATCACAAAATTGGCTTAGGGAGTCCCCAGCAAGCAAGGTTTCATTTCATTGCTTTCACCTTGGTAAGGTAACTTTGTTTTTCTAAACATGTTTCCATGTTCATCAAAGGGGGATAATAAGACTGATTTTTCAAAGATGTGTTTTGAAATGTCAGTGAGCTAAAAGTCTCCAAACTTCAGAGCCTTCTCCTGTTGCTGTTGCAGGAGAAAAAAAAAACTGGGGTGTAAGAGGATGGTCCTGTCCAAGGTCTCAGGTGGCAGGCCACCAAGCAAGGGGTCCTTGGCTCCACCCAGGAAGGAATTCAAGAGTGAGTCCTAGTACAATGAAAGTAAGTTTATTTAGTGAGTTACATGTCCCATAAAGAGAACGTGGTCCATCTCAGAAAGTGCCTGTAGGTTGAGACTTTTTATGGATTGACAAGTTGCACAGGCTAATCTCTGAGTAGGATGTTTATTGCAGCTGCTTTTGAAGAAGGGAGAGGGATTTCCAAGAACTGGGCCACAGCCCACTTTTTGGCCTTTTATGATTGGCCTCCTAACTGTCCTGGAGCCTATGGGTGTGTCGTCCAACTTGTGCTAATATATCAGATTGGTACAAAAGTTACTGCAGTTTCAGACCATGAATTTGAAATCATTATAACTAGGCAGAAACACATCTTTATTAATCAAAATAGAAACCATTCAACACATTTTGCCAATAAGAAACAAGTTTGTTTATTCCTATAGTGTTAAGAATCCATGCTTCAGGATTTGATAAACTCTTGAAAGCATATTCTGCACCTAGGATGCACCCGGGTGCCTGTGTCTCCCTGCTGGCTGGAAGGCATCTTGGTTATCTAACGCCCATAGCCATGCTGATCCTGTGCTGGAAGAGTGGCATTATCCTTAGGTGGACCTTTCCTAAAAGACACTATTCAAAACATCCTAAGAGAGAACCAGAACTTTTTGAAGCTTTCAGAATGTCCACAAGCCTCTTCTGGCCATTCTTGCTAATGGCATGTCTGGCATTGCCATTAAGGAGCAACTAAGCTTCCCCTTTGGCAGCTACTGAGATCTACCCGCAAAGATCCCAGAGCGTGCATCACAAAATTGGCTTAGGGAGTCCCCAGCAAGCAAGGTTTCATTTCATTGCTTTCACCTTGGTAAGGTAACTTTGTTTTTCTAAACATGTTTCCATGTTCATCAAAGGGGGATAATAAGACTGATTTTTCAAAGATGTGTTTTGAAATGTCAGTGAGCTAAAAGTCTCCAAACTTCAGAGCCTTCTCCTGTTGCTGTTGCAGGAGAAAAAAAAAACTGGGGTGTAAGAGGATGGTCCTGTCCAAGGTCTCAGGTGGCAGGCCACCAAGCAAGGGGTCCTTGGCTCCACCCAGGAAGGAATTCAAGAGTGAGTCCTAGTACAATGAAAGTAAGTTTATTTAGTGAGTTACATGTCCCATAAAGAGAACGTGGTCCATCTCAGAAAGTGCCTGTAGGTTGAGACTTTTTATGGATTGACAAGTTGCACAGGCTAATCTCTGAGTAGGATGTTTATTGCAGCTGCTTTTGAAGAAGGGAGAGGGATTTCCAAGAACTGGGCCACAGCCCACTTTTTGGCCTTTTATGATTGGCCTCCTAACTGTCCTGGAGCCTATGGGTGTGTCGTCCAACTTGTGCTAATATATCAGATTGGTACAAAAGTTACTGCAGTTTCAGACCATGAATTTGAAATCATTATAACTAGGCAGAAACACATCTTTATTAATCAAAATAGAAACCATTACAATCAACACATTTTTGCCAATAAGAAACAAGTTTGTTTATTCCTATAGTGTTAAGAATCCATGCTTCAGGATTTGATAAACTCTTGGAAAGCATATTCTGCCTTCTGCTGGTTGTAGAAGCATTTTCCCTGCAAAAGGGTGTCAAGATACTTGAAGAGTGTTAGTTGGTTGGCGAAGGGTCAGGTGAATATGGAGGATGAGGCAAAATTTTGTAGCCCAACTTGTTCAGCTTTTGAAGCGTTGGTTGTGTGACATGTGGTTGGCCATTGTCATGGAGAAAAATTGTGCCCTTTCTGTTGACCAATGCCGGCAGCTGACAGTGCAGTTTTTAGTGAATCTCACTGATTTGCTGAGCATACTTCTCAGGTGTAATTAATTTGCCAGGATTCAGAAAGCTGTAGTGGATCAGTCTGGCAGCAGACCACCAAACAGTGACCATGACTTTCTTTTTTGGTGCAAGTTTGGCTTTACAAAGTGCTTTGGAGCTTCTTTCACTGAGCTGGTAATTGACGGTTGTCATGTAAAATCAACTTCTCATCATATGTCACAATCCCATTGAGAAGTAGCTTTTTGTTGTTGTGTAGAATAAGAGACACTCATGCAGCACCCACTTATCAAGCTCTTTCACCTTTCCAATTTGCTTCAAATGCCGAAAGAACCATAGGATGATTAATGTTGAGTTCTTCTGCAGCTTCTCATGTAGTTGTAAGGGATCAGCTTTGATGACGGCTCTCAACTGGCCGTTGTCAACTTCTCATGGCCAGCCACTACACTCCTCATCTTCAAAGCTCTTATCTCTTTTGCAAAACTTCTTGAACCACCACTGCACTGTACGTTTGTTATCCATTCCTGGACTAAATGCATTGTCTCTGCTGCTTTATGACCCATTTTGAACTCAAATAAATCACTCGATTTACTTTTTATCTAACTTCATTTCTGTAGACTAAAATATAAAATAAGCAGTAAGTAATAAATCATTAGCAAAAAAATAAAGCAAGAAATGCACATTAAAGTGATATATAACGTAACCACATTTAAGAATGTATCCCAATATCAAAAGGCAAAGTTCAACCATGCAAAACTGCTATTACTTTTGCACCAACTTAATATTACAGTGAGCATATAATGAGGCTCAAAAGGGTGTAAATTTGAAAACTTTTGGAAGAGCCTTCTGCTGGTTGTAGAAGCATTTTCCCTGCAAAAGGGTGTCAAGATACTTGAAGAGTGTTAGTTGGTTGGCGAAGGGTCAGGTGAATATGGAGGATGAGGCAAAATTTTGTAGCCCAACTTGTTCAGCTTTTGAAGCGTTGGTTGTGTGACATGTGGTTGGCCATTGTCATGGAGAAAAATTGTGCCCTTTCTGTTGACCAATGCCGGCAGCTGACAGTGCAGTTTTTAGTGAATCTCACTGATTTGCTGAGCATACTTCTCAGGTGTAATTAATTTGCCAGGATTCAGAAAGCTGTAGTGGATCAGTCTGGCAGCAGACCACCAAACAGTGACCATGACTTTCTTTTTTGGTGCAAGTTTGGCTTTACAAAGTGCTTTGGAGCTTCTTTCACTGAGCTGGTCATTGACGGTTGTCATATAAAATCCACTTCTCATCATATGTCACAATCCCATTGAGAAGTGGCTTTTTGTTGTTGTGTAGAATAAGAGACACTCATGCAGCACCCACTTATCAAGCTCTTTCACCTTTCCAATTTGCTTCAAATGCCGAAAGAACCATAGGATGATTAATGTTGAGTTCTTCTGCAGCTTCTCATGTAGTTGTAAGGGATCAGCTTTGATGACGGCTCTCAACTGGCCGTTGTCAACTTCTCATGGCCAGCCACTACACTCCTCATCTTCAAAGCTCTTATCTCTTTTGCAAAACTTCTTGAACCACCACTGCACTGTACGTTTGTTATCCATTCCTGGACTAAATGCATTGTCTCTGCTGCTTTATGACCCATTTTGAACTCAAATAAATCACTCGATTTACTTTTTATCTAACTTCATTTCTGTAGACTAAAATATAAAATAAGCAGTAAGTAATAAATCATTAGCAAAAAAATAAAGCAAGAAATGCACATTAAAGTGATATATAACGTAACCACATTTAAGAATGTATCCCAATATCAAAAGGCAAAGTTCAACCATGCAAAACTGCTATTACTTTTGCACCAACTTAATATTACAGTGAGCATATAATGAGGCTCAAAGTCCACTGGAAGCTGAGTCTTCTACTATCTTGGGCCTAGCTGGTTTTAACCAGTTTATGTCATGTCCTCGAAGGCTATGCGCCCAGTTCCTTTTCCTCCTGTCTCATTGGTACTGTTCCTCTCTAGCCACATCCTCCTGTCCTCTAGTGCCCTCTCACCACTGCCTCTTCATCACTTGGGCGTGTGCCAGGGGTCCCAGGAGTGCTGAGGTGCAGGATGTTGTGACAATGAGGGGAACACAAATCAGAAGAAAGAAAGGTGGCTCCTGTCTATACCAAGTCGTCCTTCCCCAGGATGCAGGGTGCACTTGTGAAGGGCAGTAACCCTCACATCATCTCAGCAGGAGATGTCAAGGTCATGGAATCCTTTAAAGTGTGATGCTCTCTGGGAGTGGTACTGTCTCTGAGAGGACCTAGCCCTCACCTTGAATAAAGGCCCTTTGTCCGTCTAGGATGGGGGAGTTCAGCTTTCAATGCCTGCTCTCTCTCAGGTCAGGTAGACACTGCCCGAGAGTTGTGATCAGGCCAGCCTCAGTTCCTGGACCTGAATTCTGAGTAAACAATTATAAACCTCACTGCTTCTCAGGCTTTCTGCACTTTTGGGCAGCCTCCCTGGTGGCTTAGTGATAAATAATCTGCCTGCAGTGCAGGAGACGTGGGTTTGATCCCTGGGTCATGCAGATTCCCTGGAGAAGGAAATGTCAACCCACTCCAGTATTCTTGCCTGAGAAATCCCATGATAGAGGAGCCTGGTGGGCTACAGTCCATAGTTGCAAGAGTCAGATACAACTGGGACTAAAACACTCACCCCCACCACCACCCCCTTTGGCTGTTGTGAGAGGCTCTAAAAGGGCCCTTTCTAGGTACCAATTATAGATTCTCATCCTTCATGCTTTCTTCTTTAGGTGATTAATTGTTTAAGTGTACATTGTGCTAAGTATCTCATGAAGGTCATCTATTCAAACCTCACAAAAATCACATAGAATAGAAATTCCAGTTACCCCTACTTTATAGATGAGGAAACTGAGGCTCAGAAATTATATAACTTAGTCCTTAAAACTCCATGAAGCTGTTGTATTCCTTTGCCCATTCTACGATAAAATCAATTGCCTGCATTCTTAGTTTCAGTATAAGCTGTTTAGATAGGATGTGGTATTAACACATAGGACAGGTGACAGAAGTAGTCACTCATTTATTCCATAAATTTATCCCACAGATATTCATAGAGTTCCTACTACATGCCAGTCATTCATCTAGACATCACTAAACAGGCAGAAGTCTATAACCTTACAGAGTTTATATGGGGGTGGGGAATTGACAGACAATAAGCAGTAAACATGACTGTTAAGTGAATTGTATAATGTGTTAGAAGATCCAAGCCACCCCTCAGATTTGAAGCAAGGGTACAAATGGAGGTCCAGACCAGAAGGCTGAAGATTTTTTGTTATAAATCAAGCTGTTAAGTAGGATTTGGTCTAGCCTCACCCCTTGACAAAGACACTATCCTAACAACCTGGAAGGCCAAGTTGGAGAGCAGGAGGGAGAGGGGAGGTGAGAATGAGAAGAGAGACTCATAAAAGTGGAGAAGTCCAAGAGGGAGGAGAGGGCAGAGGCCAGGGCTAGGTGGCTCACTGCTCAGGTGGGCTGTGGACCTCCACATGGTCCTTGCCCTGGCGATGTGAATCAGTGACTCTGTGTCCCCCACATGTCAGCTGTTGTGAGGAGGTCCCATCCCTGAGGGTCCATCCTCGTGGGCACTGTTCACTAAAAGGTGATATAGTACATGAACTGTCATGGACACATAGACAAGGCTGGACAGGGTGGTTCCTCCCCCACCCCCTCACCCCCACCTCACCTTGTAGCCCTCCCACTAAGTCAAGGCCATTTCCTCCCCCGGAGCTCAGCCCCACGCCAGGAGTGGAATCGAAAGGCTTTGTCCTGGTCAATACCTTCTTCAGAATTGTGGTTCCTGCTAAGGTCCTTCTTTAATGACCCTGCTTTACATTCCAGCTATTTCTGCTGTGCTTGGGGGTGTTTAACCTGTCTCTCATGTGGATGTTGGGTTGAGGTGGGGGCTCCTGGGTCATCTCTGGCAGAGCAAGAAGAACAGAGACCAGCCTGGTGAGGATAAATGCCACCACAGGCAAGATGGGTGGGGCCAAGCAGGAGAATCTCTTCTCCCAAATCACCACATCCCTACCCAGCAGGCAATGAAAGCACCAAGAATCGAGTGAGTGGCTAGAGACCAGGATGTGCCCGCAGGGTAGAGGGCGGGGAAGCAGCAGCTGCCAGGTGCACTGGCAGAAGTGGAGCTGATTAGATTGTTGTGGGCACAGACGTGCCTCTGTTCTCTTGCCCAGGAACCCTCTGCCCTCTGCTTTGTTGGAGGGAAGGAGACTGGATGCCAGTGTGCCTACCCTGGGCCAGCCAGGCACCACTCCCCTGGGAAGGTGGTCATTTGGTTCCATTTGGTGGTCTGAGGGCTCCGAGGTGCAGCAGGCAGGAAGTTCTCCAAGCTGCACAGGCAGCCCCTGGCAGATTCAGGTTGCAGGCCTGTGATTTACATCTGCATCCAGTTGGGGGCCAGGGATGACTTCTTCCAACTGAGCTCCTGGTCCTCGTCCCAACACAGGTCCTGCATGCTTTTGACATCTTTTTTCTGGAGAAACGTCACATCCTTGTGAAATGTTACAATTGCCTGATGGAATTGGATTGTGTTGCTGTCTATATAAGGACTATGAACATGAACACCAAGGAAGGCATAGCTGAGGAATCAGGCGGAGACCTCTGGGGACTCTCATTGCTCTTCTTGACCACCTTTCTCCCTGTGCCACCTCCTAGCAGGGTTCTGAGAGCTCGTCCTCAAGCCCAGCAAAGCCTGCAAACTCCACCGTCAGACACCCCTCCCACCACCAAAAAAAGAAACCATCCCTATGGACTATTCTAAGCAGGAAGCTGAGTTTTCAGTACACTGGAAAACAGGAAATGCCTCCAAGGGTCTGAAGTCGTTTTAGTCCCCGCGCCCTTCATGCATGGTCTATGTCCTAAGCCAGCTGCTGAGGACAATGCCCTAGAAGCAGGGTCACCCTAAACCCCAGCCCTGAGTATGTGATCCCTGGTGCCACTCAGAAGCTTTCTCTACTCCTGGAGAGAGGGCTGACTGCACCCACTGCTCAGGACACTGGACATTCTGGGTCAGGCTAGTGGGATGCTGCATGAAGTCCACAGAGACTTATCAACTTTGCAAGGAGCAAATACTGACTGTGGACGGAGCTCTCAACCCGCCAAAGCTGACCTCTCATACCTGCCAGATGAAACTCTAAACACCGTCAGAGATAGGCCGACCCCCAGCAAAGCCTGACTTCCTAGCCCCTTCCTAGGCTGATTTACCCATCCTGCTCCAGACTGACCCTCTAACCTTGACTTATCAGAGCTTTAGATGAACCACGGTCAAGCTTTCCAATGTCCGGATGCAGACCAAACTCAAATGTTTACCCGCCTCCTCATCTGTTCATAGTCATCATTGAGCTTCTGCAGCGTGCCCCGGGCTGTGAGCCCAGTCCAATCCTCATAGACCCTACAGCCCTGGGGAGGAATGGGGCAGCGGCACACAAGCTTTCATCAGATTGTGGGCTGGGGAGAAGGGAAAGGGAAGGCTTGTCTGAAACGCCAGCGCAGTCTCCAACTTGCTGGATCTTCTGCCTTCCTCTGGCTAAGTGGGCCGAGGTGACCAGATCCTCGAGGGCATATGCCAGTGGTGGACGCCTAGACCATCCTAAGTGTCCAGGACGTGAGGCATCATTGCTCGGGCTGGTGTTGCTCTTGGGAATAGGAAAATCAGACTCAGGAGCATGTAGGTTATCAGATACCTCCCCTCCTGCCTGGTAGTTGAGGGCTCAGGGAATCCCTCCTGCATTTGAATACTGGTTTCCTGCCTCTACTATAGACTGTGTGGTCCTGATTGGACCGGGGGTCTTCTGTCTTGGCTTTTCCGTCTGTAAAATGAGCTGCACCACCCATGGATCAGAAACTCTGGAGGCAGACAGATGGGCCTGTATGAACATGTGGTGATTCAGATGGAAGACTTTTCACTGACTGGAAAACAAAGATTCTGGCTGTCTTTGTTAACCTAACTGTTAACAGGAAATAGGATGATTGGCGAGTAGGACAGTCAGGGCCTGGCACAGTTTGATTTCCCCAAAGGGCACTGGGATGGGGTGGGTAGAACATGGATGCTTATGGAGGGAACAGACCAGTACCTAAAAAGTTGTCCCCACCTGCCATCAGATCCCCCCTGCATGGCCCACTGCCTGAAAGTCCCCAGCTGTGAAAGAGAGACCTCCAGGACAGGCACTATGTGCACATCATCAGCTGTCCCTGGTCACCTGCACAGGGCCCGCCTCCTTTTCCAGCCCTCTTCCTGGCGTCGGCAGAGAGCCGGTCCTGAAACAAGAGCAGATGCTGACTGGGAAGGTTCGCCAGAGAGGCTGAAGAGAGATGGGTCTAGAGGAGCGGTGCTCAAAGGGAGGACTGCGGGGCCCCAGGGGTGTCTAAGATTTTCTCATGGAAGGCGGCATTAGCTAGCTCTTGCCTTGTCATGAATTGCCGTAAACTCAGCGGCTTGGAACAACAAACACTTATTACCTCACAGCAGCTCACAGTAAAGTCAGGAATGTGGGTGTAACTTAGCTGGCTGCCTCCCCTCCAGGTCTTTCACAGGCTCTGGTAAAGCTGAGGCTGCCGTCTCATCTGACGGCCCACCTTGGGGAGGACCCACCTCCAAACTCACGGCTGTGGTTGTCAGCAGGATTTAGTTTTGTTATCAGGGGCCTCAGTTCCTCACCGGATTTTGGGCAGAGGCCTCTCTCTGTGCCTTGCTGAAGGGGTCTTTCCATCCTGCCGTGTAAAGCTGACCTCCCCAAGAGCAAGGGAGCAAGAGAGGTGCCCTCAAGCCGGAAGTCACAGTCTTTCTGTGTCTCGATCTTCGAGTGATGTGCCATCACTTTTGCCATACCTCTTGTGCCACTCACTTCCTTGGAAGTGAATCATCATGTCTAGTACAGCCAATGGGAGGAGTAACACGGAATATGAAGATCAGGAGGTGGGGAGCCCTGGGAGACACGGTAGAGGGTACTAAACTCAGGGCATCCTCAGGGTCTCTCCAACTGCCTGTCTCTGGGATGCTTGGCTTTCTTCTTAAGCTCCAAAGCTTCAAAGCTTCTTAAGCTCCAAAACATGTCATAAGAGATTTCATGTAGGAGCACGTATTAGGATCCCTCTGTCCCGTATTAAGCTCACAGTGGAGAGACCTGTGGGGCTTCCCCAGTGGTTCAGTGGTTAAAAAAAAAAAAAAAAAAATCTGCCTGCCAATGCAGGAAGCACGGGTTTGATCCCTGCCTCAGGAAGATCCCCTAGAGGAGGAAATGGCAACCCACTCCAGTATTCTTGCCTGGGAAATCCCATGGAAGAGGAGCCTGGTGGGCTACCATCCATGGATCACAAGAGTCGGACATGACTAAGCGACTGAAATACAACAACAACAGAGAGGCTTTACAACTCCAGGCCCCCTGGCCCCCCGGTCCTTTCCAGCCCTCTTCCTGGCGTCGGCAGAGAGCCGGTCCTGAAACAAGAGCAGATGCTGACTGGGAAGGTTCGCCAGAGAGGCTGAAGAGAGATGGGTCTAGAGGAGCGGTGCTCAAAGGGAGGACTGCGGGGCCCCAGGGGTGTCTAAGATTTTCTCATGGAAGGCGGCATTAGCTAGCTCTTGCCTTGTCATGAATTGCCGTAAACTCAGCGGCTTGGAACAACAAACACTTATTACCTCACAGCAGCTCACAGTAAAGTCAGGAATGTGGGTGTAACTTAGCTGGCTGCCTCCCCTCCAGGTCTTTCACAGGCTCTGGTAAAGCTGAGGCTGCCGTCTCATCTGACGGCCCACCTTGGGGAGGACCCACCTCCAAACTCACGGCTGTGGTTGTCAGCAGGATTTAGTTTTGTTATCAGGGGCCTCAGTTCCTCACGGATTTTGGGCAGAGGCCTCTCTCTGTGCCTTGCTGAAGGGGTCTTTCCATCCTGCCGTGTAAAGCTGACCTCCCCAAGAGCAAGGGAGCAAGAGAGGTGCCCTCAAGCCGGAAGTCACAGTCTTTCTGTGTCTCGATCTTCGAGTGATGTGCCATCACTTTTGCCATACCTCTTGTGCCACTCACTTCCTTGGAAGTGAATCATCATGTCTAGTACAGCCAATGGGAGGAGTAACACGGAATATGAAGATCAGGAGGTGGGGAGCCCTGGGAGACACGGTAGAGGGTACTAAACTCAGGGCATCCTCAGGGTCTCTCCAACTGCCTGTCTCTGGGATGCTTGGCTTTCTTCTTAAGCTCCAAAGCTTCAAAGCTTCTTAAGCTCCAAAACATGTCATAAGAGATTTCATGTAGGAGCACGTATTAGGATCCCTCTGTCCCGTATTAAGCTCACAGTGGAGAGACCTGTGGGGCTTCCCCAGTGGTTCAGTGGTTAAAAAAAAAAAAAAAAAAATCTGCCTGCCAATGCAGGAAGCACGGGTTTGATCCCTGCCTCAGGAAGATCCCCTAGAGGAGGAAATGGCAACCCACTCCAGTATTCTTGCCTGGGAAATCCCATGGAAGAGGAGCCTGGTGGGCTACCATCCATGGATCACAAGAGTCGGACATGACTAAGCGACTGAAATACAACAACAACAGAGAGGCTTTTACAAATAGAAAACAATGGCACTATATTGCTAGATACAAGACACATTGGGGTTATAATTTTTAAGAGTATAACACAGATTTATGATTGACAATTTTGAGAACTGATGGTCTGGAAAGGCAGAGAGAGGGTATTTGCCAAGGAGGGCAGCCCTAGGCGGGGAGAAGGAGGAAGGTGCACTGTGAGAAGCCTCTCAGCCAAACACCATCAGGGGCCTGGGCGTTTGGAAAGCGGGTGGTTTAATACAGCCAGCAAGAGGCACTTTCACTTTCTGTCCTGTCCCGCACACGGTACCTCTCAGCGCCTGCCCTTTCTGCATCTATGTGTATAGATAGGTTCCCTGTGTATAAGCATTTAGTTGCTCTGAGCACACGTGTGTGTGTGTGTGTGTGTGTGTCTGCATGGGGGGATCTGGGGGGATGTGTGTAAACGTTGTTGTGTGTGTGTGTGCATATAGAGCTGTGGGCACGTGTCTATTTAAGCAGAGGTGTGGCTGGGGTCCCTCTGGAGGGGAGACGGGGCCTGACCAGTAGCCCTGGGAAAGGAGAAGGGTGGGCAGAAGTTTGGGTGGTACAGCCACCACCACCGCGGCTGTGTGTCCCTGGAACACCCTCTGCCCTCGGCCTCTGCTCTCAGCACGACTCTCAAATATTTTCATCTTCTATGGGAACTTCCTGATCAGCTTCCTGTTGTTCTTGGAATTTTCTTTTTTAGTTCTCTTTTTTTAAAATGTTGTAATTATTTAATCTTCCTTTTTATTTTGCCCAGAGAGGCCCTGTGGCCACAGCTACCTCTGCGAGGGGGAGGAAATATCCTGCCCGGGCAGACCAGGGGCTTGACTGCATTAAAGGCACCCAGGACTCAGGCCCAGGGAATCAGCTCCTCTTTCCATCAAGAGAAACAGATCCTTCCAACCCTCCCCGCTCACCCCTGCTGATTTTGTTGAAGGTGTTCTTAGCAAGGGGCAGTGGGAGGGAAAGAGGCCTGAGGAGGAGTGGAATCGGCCACCCCTAGATTTGCCTCTTAGGCACAAGGATCAGGTTGAGCTGATTATTTTGAAAAGCTTAGACCTGAAAGAAGCTCTACAAACAGAGTAGAAGTTACTCTTTTGTAGACAGATTGAACATTTGCAAAGGAAAGCTGCCTTTGGGAGGGTGTCCCTCTCAGGACCCAAGAGAGAGCCTCTGCAGAGAGAATCTTTGCCACCTGAGAGACAAACATCAGTTTTCCTTACCATCTCGCCCTCCAGGACTGCTTCCCCCACCCTCCCCGCCCCTCCAGCAGCCCCAGGCCCCTGACCCTGGCCCTAGCTCTGAGGGATGCATAAGCCTCTCATAGTTTTGTGGGGCTCCTTGCATAGGTAGCAGCATCATTAAAGTTGTGTTTTCTCTCCTGTTAATCTGTCTTACGTCAATGTCATTCTTAGACAAGTCACAGAACCCAGAAGGGTAGAAGGGAAACGGTTCCCTCCCCGGCAGCCTCGGGGCAGACTTCTCTGGGGGTCATGGAGGGCCTGGCCAGGGCAGGGCCCCAAGTTTGCAGGCCCCAGTGACTCAGCTGTTCTGCCTTCCGCCCACCTATCCTGCCACCTCCAAAGCTGACAGAGAATTCAAACCGTGGCCAGGCTCGACCTCCACTTGGCCCAGCAAAGCCTGGGCAGCCCCCTCCCCAGTGGTGGGGCCTCTGCACAGACTGGTGTCTGGGCCCTTGCTGGCGCTCTGCTCATGCCCTTCACTTCCCAGCCACCCTCCACTGCCTCAGGGTCTGGCTTTACGTTGCCCCTAAAAGGCCCCTGGGAAGCCTTCCCTGGCACTCCCAGGCCAATGCGGGGAGCTTTGACCACAATGCACCCCTCCTCAGGGACCCCCACCCCAGGACTCTCGTTACCTGTCCCAGGAGCCAGTCCAGTGGCTGAGCTGTTGTGCTCTGATCCTCTGGGTCTCCTGTGTGCTCCCTCAGCTCCCCAGGTGCCCAAGGGCCCTCCCCAGGCCTGCCCTACCAGCACGGGGCCCTGGTTCTAAGCCTGTTCCTTTTCTCTCCCTGCTTCTCCTGTGCATGCTCCTAGGGCGGGTCCCAGCCTGGTTTTCTCGCTGTTACTTGCCCAAGCTGTGAGCTGGCACAACTGGTCCTGACTAAGGATGTGTTTCTCTTGTTGTTGTTTACTCTTCCATTGCATTGATCCAGTGAACTCACCTGTACTCAACTGGTGATAGCTGATGTACTCCCCTCCCCAACCCCAAACAGAGATGATCATTCTGGCTGGAGATAAAACCTAACTCAAAGGAATACATCTGACTGTGGAATTGTAGGAACCTTGGAGGAGAGAGGAGCGGGGTGCAGTGGCTGCCTCTTTCACCCTTGCTTAAGGCCGAGGCGAACCTCAAGAGAGCAAGGCCAGGCCACTCCATTCTTCTTGCCTGTCTAGAAAGGGAAACCCGTCTCTTCTACTTGCTGGTGACCCAAGAGGCCCCCACACAAACGGGATCCAAGTATCATTCAAATAAAAATGTGAACTCTCAAGTTCCGCCCCTAAACCGGTGAGGTCAGCTCTGAGGATTTTCAAGGTGATCTGGTGCTCAACCAGGGCTGTGAACCCGTCCTCCTGTGGACAGTGTATCCTGGTTTCTAGCTGAGTGGCTGCTATGGAAGGTGCCCCCTTAAGTGCTCAAACATGAAATGAGAGGCAGAGAGAGAGATACAGTGCAAGGAATGCAGGTTCTGAACTCTGCCACTTTCTGTGGGACCCTGGACAAGGTTCTCATGTTGGCCAAACAGAGACACTCGTCTCTGCCTCGCAGGGTTACTGGGAGGGCAGAGGTGCCAAACATTCCTAGGATGGTTCCTCCCAGGACACAGGGGAGCCCCCAAGAACAATGTGCAAAGAGAAACCTCTCAGCCTGCCGTCAGAACCTAGGGAGGACCAGCATCTGCCATTTCTTAGTGCCTTTGGTCCCAGCTTTGGCCTGAGGGAGCTCCTTGAAACTATTATTTATGTAACCCACCAAGATTGCTCCTCTGGGCACTTCCCAAGCAAGCAGTATGCCTGGAATCTATTGTTTATGAGCAGGGATGAGAGGACAGGACACCACTTGCTGGTTAAACCATCCCCCCTCGAGCTTATCTCTACCTGGGATGTTCAAAAACAGCCGTCCCAGGCGCTTTGGCCCCCGAGGCTGCTGCCCTCTGAAGCCGCCACAGGAGAGGTGGTTTGGGCTATGAACCTGTGACCTACACCTACCTCTGGTGAATTTCCCTTCCTCCCTATTGTCCCTTTCTGGACCCACTAAGAGATGGGTCCCCCCCAAACCAGCTCATCTTCCACCATCAACCTTCATTTGTATTGATAAAGCTCTCATCACCTCAGGCCTCCAAGCCCCCAAACCCAAAGGGGTCAAGATAGTAGTTGCACATGTCGTTGCCTGGGAAGCTTCCAGTGGTCTAGTGGTTAAGACTCCTTGCTTACCCTGCAGAGAACATGGGTTCAATGTCTGCTTTAGGATGAAGCTCTTTCATGCCACATGACATGGGCAGATAAACTAAATAAAGTAATTAAAAGGCATGTTAAAACTGTTTTCTAAAAATAAAATGTTTTGTTTTCTCCTAGTCCTCCCTAAGACACTCACTGATCCCTGCTTACCTCAGCCATCACCAGAGTACTCAAGGCTTCCTGCTCTGATTATAACTGGGCCTGGTTCATCCAGTTCTCTGCTTGTCCCTCCTTTTAAGCCACCCAGGGCCTCCACCCCTCCGACCCACCTGTAGGAACTTCCACTATGCTGAGTGGCTGCTATGGAAGGTGCCCCTTAAGTGCTCAAACATGAAATGAGAGGCAGAGAGAGATACAGTGCAAGGAATGCAGGTTCTGAACTCTGCCACTTTCTGTGGGACCCTGGACAAGGTTCTCATGTTGGCCAAACAGAGACACTCGTCTCTGCCTCGCAGGGTTACTGGGAGGGCAGAGGTGCCAAACATTCCTAGGATGGTTCCTCCCAGGACACAGGGGAGCCCCCAAGAACAATGTGCAAAGAGAAACCTCTCAGCCTGCCGTCAGAACCTAGGGAGGACCAGCATCTGCCATTTCTTAGTGCCTTTGGTCCCAGCTTTGGCCTGAGGGAGCTCCTTGAAACTATTATTTATGTAACCCACCAAGATTGCTCCTCTGGGCACTTCCCAAGCAAGCAGTATGCCTGGAATCTATTGTTTATGAGCAGGGATGAGAGGACAGGACACCACTTGCTGGTTAAACCATCCCCCCTCGAGCTTATCTCTACCTGGGATGTTCAAAAACAGCCGTCCCAGGCGCTTTGGCCCCCGAGGCTGCTGCCCTCTGAAGCCGCCACAGGAGAGGTGGTTTGGGCTATGAACCTGTGACCTACACCTACCTCTGGTGAATTTCCCTTCCTCCCTATTGTCCCTTTCTGGACCCACTAAGAGATGGGTCCCCCCCAAACCAGCTCATCTTCCACCATCAACCTTCATTTGTATTGATAAAGCTCTCATCACCTCAGGCCTCCAAGCCCCCAAACCAAGGAGTCAAGATAGTAGTTGAAAATGTCTTTGCTTGGGAATCTTCCAGTGGTCTAGTGGTTAAGACTCCTTGCTTACCCTGCAGAGAACATGGGTTCAATGTCTGCTTTAGGATGAAGCTCTTTCATGCCACATGACATGGGCAGATAAACTAAATAAAGTAATTAAAAGGCATGTTAAAACTGTTTTCTAAAAATAAAATGTTTTGTTTTCTCCTAGTCCTCCCTAAGACACTCACTGATCCCTGCTTACCTCAGCCATCACCAGAGTACTCAAGGCTTCCTGCTCTGATTATAACTGGGCCTGGTTCATCCAGTTCTCTGCTTGTCCCTCCTTTTGAAGCCCACCCAATGGGCCTCCACCACCTCCGACCCACCTGTAGGAACTTCCACTATGCTTTCAGCCTCTTTGTGCCTTCAGGCTCTCCCAGAACGCTGTCTGTCCCTCGGATCCCTCTCAGGTGGACACAGGCTTCCTCTGGTCTAGAACTAGGGTAAATGTTCTCCTTGCCCTCCACTGACATTCCCAAGTCTTTTTGTTCCTTCCTTCAGAATCCCGACTCCTCTGACACTGAATTCATCTTACCATACTGTGGGCCATCACTGTCCTTCTGCAGCCCCCCAGCTCTTCCCTTCCCTCACTAGAGACTCTTACTCCTGGCTGTTTCTCATCCCTGCCCTCATCCTAAGAGCTTTTAACATCCATATGGCCCCCATATCTAACATGTTGACCTCCCCATTCCTTGTCTCTCATGCATCCAACTCCAACTTGCTTCTACTCCAACTCAGCCACCACCCCCACCTCTGTGGTCAGCGCATTCCTATTCAACATCAACTACTACAGCTCTTTTGAAACTCAACTACAAGCCTCACACCCTCACCACAACCTTCTAGCCCAAAGTCTACCTCCTGAGCCCATCTCTGTTCCATTATCATTCTCCCGTTTTCTTCACATTCTTCTCTACCTGGCTTAGATTCTTGTCTGGCAAAATCCCAAATCTGGTTACATCCAACAACTGAGCTTACAATTAGATGAGAAAAACTACAGGCTCTTACAGAAAAAACTGAAAGTTTTAGTCGCTCAGTCATGTCCGGCTTCTTTGCCACCCCATGGACCATAGCCCAACAGGTTCCTCTGTCCATGGCATTCTCTAGGCAGGAATACTGGAGTAGGTTACCACTCCCGTCTCTGGAGAATCTTCCCTTCTCCAGGGGATCTTCCCGAAAATCCAGGTCTCCTGCATTGCAGGGGAATTCCTTACTGTCTGAGCCACGAGGGATGCCTCACAGATTTCTCTTTATTTCATGACCACAAACAAAGTAGACATTTAACTCTTCCTGCTCTGATTATAACTGGGCCTGGTTCATCCAGTTCTCTGCTTGTCCCTCCTTTTGAAGCCCACCCAATGGGCCTCCACCACCTCCGACCCACCTGTAGGAACTTCCACTATGCTTTCAGCCTCTTTGTGCCTTCAGGCTCTCCCAGAACGCTGTCTGTCCCTCGGATCCCTCTCAGGTGGACACAGGCTTCCTCTGGTCTAGAACTAGGGTAAATGTTCTCCTTGCCCTCCACTGACATTCCCAAGTCTTTTTGTTCCTTCCTTCAGAATCCCGACTCCTCTGACACTGAATTCATCTTACCATACTGTGGGCCATCACTGTCCTTCTGCAGCCCCCCAGCTCTTCCCTTCCCTCACTAGAGACTCTTACTCCTGGCTGTTTCTCATCCCTGCCCTCATCCTAAGAGCTTTTAACATCCATATGGCCCCCATATCTAACATGTTGACCTCCCCATTCCTTGTCTCTCATGCATCCAACTCCAACTTGCTTCTACTCCAACTCAGCCACCACCCCCACCTCTGTGGTCAGCGCATTCCTATTCAACATCAACTACTACAGCTCTTTTGAAACTCAACTACAAGCCTCACACCCTCACCACAACCTTCTAGCCCAAAGTCTACCTCCTGAGCCCATCTCTGTTCCATTATCATTCTCCCGTTTTCTTCACATTCTTCTCTACCTGGCTTAGATTCTTGTCTGGCAAAATCCCAAATCTGGTTACATCCAACAACTGAGCTTACAATTAGATGAGAAAAACTACAGGCTCTTACAGAAAAAACTGAAAGTTTTAGTCGCTCAGTCATGTCCGGCTTCTTTGCCACCCCATGGACCATAGCCCAACAGGTTCCTCTGTCCATGGCATTCTCTAGGCAGGAATACTGGAGTAGGTTACCACTCCCGTCTCTGGAGAATCTTCCCTTCTCCAGGGGATCTTCCCGAAAATCCAGGTCTCCTGCATTGCAGGGGAATTCCTTACTGTCTGAGCCACGAGGGATGCCTCACAGATTTCTCTTTATTTCATGACCACAAACAAAGTAGACATTTAACTCTTCCTGGCAATCCTTGAATGGTTCCCAAATCAGTTTGTTCTCTCACTCTAGAAAATGATTAATTTTTACCTTCCCCTCTCACCAGACCCCTGAGAGATTCTTCCCACCACTGAGTTTGCTTTATGCTTCATGGAGAGCATAAAAGCCATCAGTCACAGAATTCCTTATCTTCTCACCTTTAAACTACCATGGTAAAGACAACTGGGACAATGTGCATAGCATTCACTTTGGGAAGAGTTTTGATTTGTTTCTGGTTTAGCAACACATCTATAGCTTCCATATTAAATATGACAATTGCTATAGGTCCACCCCCACTTTTAGGCAAGTATATTTTCTGTGAACAAGAAATAGAACATTAATTCATATTTCTCTGGATATTTGAAGTGTTTTATGAAAACATGTTATTAACATAATAAACCCTCATTACTTTCCCAAGAATTCAATCAGTGCTAACAATCTTCCTTCAAATCTTAGTATGAAACCTTGGCTCAGATGAGGCCTCTTTGTTGCCACGCCCCCATTCCACTCCTCTCTCTTCTCTTCCAGAGGTAACTGTAGTTGCTATAGGTTTTTGAACCTTTTGGCTCTTTTCATATTACTTTCTAATATCAGTTTGCTATAAGGTCTGGTTTGTTGGTTAGTTTTACCAGGAGTGAGTACTGAATTTCATTAAATATGTTTTCTCTATTGATTGATAGAACTATATGGCACATAGTGGCCATAAACAAATGAGTAAGAAACAGAGGTAAATAAATGGGACTTGAGGTGCTATTTGTTGCATGGCACTATCACAGCAAAATCTGACTAATGTGCTCAGTAAAAAAGATTGGATAGTTTTTCTTCTCTTTCTGTTATCTGAAATAAATGGTTTATTTTCTTTTCTTCAAAACAATGCTTCCTTAGAAGCCATTTGGAACTTTTAGTTTTTGAGAGAAGAGACTTTGGTTACTAATTCACCTTCTTTTAGTCTCATTGGCTTATTTATTTTTAAAATTTTCTTCATGAAGCAATTATTGCCATTATATTGTTCTAAAAACGCATTCAAGTTTTCCATTTTTTTAGCATTTTCTGTGCTTTCTAATAATATGCGCATTCAGTACTATAAACTTCTCTCAAAGCAATGCTTTCACTGCATCACACAAATTTTGATATCTGGATTTCATTTTTAATGAGTTCAAAATATTTTAAAATGTCCCTTGAGATTTCTTCTTTGACTCATGTGTTATTTAAAGATATGTTTTTTATATGTATTGGGAGATTTTCTAGTTATTTTTCTGTTTTTGATTTCTAGTTTAATTCCATTGTAGTTTGAGATTACATGATTTCTGTTCTTTTCAGTTTAAGTTGTGCTTTATAAGGCAAAACATGATCCACCTTAGTGAATATTCCATGTGAGTTTGATAAGAACATATATTCTGTTGTTGGATAAAGTACTCTATAGATGTCCACTATGTCTAGTTAATTGATGGTGTTGTTGAGTTCAGCTACATCCTTACTGATTTTCTGTCTGCTGGTTCTGTCCATTTCTGATAGAGGGATATCAAAATCTTCAACAATGGTACTGGAGTCTCCCATTTCTCTTTGCATTTTGTTAATCTTTGCCTGGTGTCATTTGTTGCTGGTTTTGGTGCATACATAGTAAGGACTGTTATTTATATTTTCTTAGGAAACCCTTTATCATCATGTAATGCACTGCTTTATCCATGATAACTTTTCTTGCTTTAAAGTGTACTTTGTCTGAATTTAGCATAGCCCCTCCTGTTTGCTTCTGATTAATGTTAGCAGGGTGTATCTTTCTCCATTTATTTATTATTAATCTATGTGTATCTTTGTATTTTAAATGTATTTCTTCTGGACAACATAGAACTGATTCATATTGTTTTGATCCACTCTGACAATCTGTTTTAACTGTTGCACTTAGATCATTAATGTTCAAAGTGAATGTTGATATAGTTGGCTTAATAGTGATCATATTTGTTACTGTTTTGTATTTGTTGCCTTTGTTTCTATTTTTGTTTTCTTTTCATTTTCTGCCTTTTGTGCTTTTAATCAAGCATTTTATTTCATTTTCTCTCACTTTTTAGTATGTCCTTTTGTGTATGTGTGTTTTTTTTCTTAGTGGCTACACTAGAGTTTGCAATGTATTAACACATTTAAATAACTGTCCACTTTTAAATAACCCTATACTGCTCCAGAGGTAATATGAGAGTCATACTTTAACAAAATTGTCCAATTTTCTCCTTCCCATCCCTTGTATCACTGCTGTTATTCATTTCATTTATTAAACATATATGAGCATACATGAGTAATATATATATATATATATTATACATGTATAAAGATAAAGTTGCTTTTATTTTGAACGAGGTGTTATCTGTTAGTTCAGTTAAGAATGAAAAATAGAAGATTTTTAAATTTCACTTTCACTTAATCTTTCTTCAGGGTACTTTATGTAAATCAGAGTTTATGATCTTTCTTATTTTTCTCTGTTATTTACCATGAAAACCTGGTTGAGCTCTTGGAGGTAAAATTCAAAAGCGTACAATCACCCTATGACTGAGTTCCCCTGAATTTTTTAACCCTCAAACTTGAGCCTCTAGTCATTTGTCAGTTACAGTTCAGGTTTTCCTACTTCCATGTTGGATCTCATTTTGTTTCCATACTCGGGTCTCTATTCCAGTAAACAGAGGCTCCCTGGACTCACCTGTCTGTCCCTCTAATCTCCGGGCAGTGGTTTGCCCTATGTCCTCGTCTCTGTTATGGATCTAGACATTGACTTTTCAGTTTGTTCAGGTTTTTACTTGTTGTTAAGATTGAGTGGCAGTTTCCAAGCTCCTTATATGCAAAATGAGAAACCAGAAGTGGCAATTTCTATTTTAAAACTTTTTTTATATAGATGACACAGTCACAAGGCTTACAACCCAACAGGTAGAGGAGTTACATAATAAGAGTTCTCTGATAATGGAATAGGTGTCTCCAATCTACCCTCCTGCTGAGAATGGCTGAGAAAAGCAAGATAATATTTTAAAAAGCTATCTTAGGAACATCAAAGAATTTGACAAATACTGAAGAATTTTGGGAGACAAGGACAACCCAGAGAGTTAAGACAAGCTACTTTAAGCCATGTTTACCTTGAGATAACATACCCGGGTAAATAGCTCTAGAGACAACCCTAACTCCTAGCGGCCTCATGGAGTCAGGAGAAAGGGACAAAAGTCAGAACCAAGAGCTTATCAGAAGTTACCAGGTGCTCTGGTTAAAGCAGTCCTTAGCGTGTCTTCAAAGTGGAATAAACCAGAAATAAATCAGCTCTGGCACCAACTTGCAGCCTCCTTCCCATCATCTGGAGGTTAGGATATCTGAAGACTTTAACTTGGATTAAGGTGGACCTTGACAGGAGCAATAAGCAAAGACCGATTGTAGAAGAGGAGAGTATCATTCTAGGAGTAAAATTATTCCTCAAAATAATCTTTACATGTAGTCTACCAGTCTTTGATCAAAATAATCAGGTGTACAAGGAAATAAGTGAGTGAAAACATACAGAAACAACAGACAGCAGAAATAGAACATCTGTCTCAAGAAGTTAGAAAAAGAATGACAAAATAACACAATAAGTGTAGGAGAAATAAAGAACAAGAATCAGCTGTTGTTTAGTCACTAAGCTGTGTTTGGTCTTTTGTGACACCATGGACTGTAGCCTACCAGACTCCTCTGTCCATGGGATTTCCCAGGCAAGATTAGAGGAGTGGGCTGTCATTTCCTTCTCCAGAGGATCCTCCCCAACCAGGGATCAAACTCATGTCTCCTACATTGTCAGGCAGGGTCTTTACCACTGAGCCACCAGAGAATCAGCACAGGAACTCATGAAATAGAAAGCAAACATGCAAAAGAGAATTAAAAACTTAAAAGTGGTTCCTTGGAAAGATTAATAAAGTTAATAAACCTCCAGCTAGGCCAATCAAGAGACAACAGCATACATAACAAATATTATAAATTAAAAAGAGAACATCATTATATATTCTGTAGACATTCTAAGGGCTTCCCAGGGGGTGCTCGTGGTATAGAACCAGTCTGCCAAGGCAGGAGATATAAGAGATGCAGATTCGATCCCTGGGTCAGAGAAGATGCCCTGGAGGAAGACATGGCAGCCCACTCCAGTATTCTTGCCTGGAGAAGCCCATGAACCAAGGAGCCTGGCAGTCCACAGTCCATAGGGTCATGAAGAGTTGAACACAACTGAAGCAACTTAGCATCCAAGACATAAAGTGATACTATGAAAATTTTTCACTGCGTTTGAAAATTATATGTAATCAGTTCCTAGAAAAATATAGCTTACTTAAATTGTCACAAGAAAAACAGAAATCCTGAACAATCATAGAACTATAAAATAAATTGAATCTGTAGTTTAAAATCTTTCCATAGAACAGCTGCAAACTGTGGGTGTGACTGGTGAGTTCTACCTAATGAATGAAGGAATGAAGTTTTACCTAAGGAATGAAGAATTGAATCTTATGCATACTTCCAAAATTAGGATGCGTATATTCTCCCCATCTTGTTTTGTGAGACTAACAAAAATCTTGATATCCAAACAAGACAAACATATTTGGAAAAGAAAAGTAGAGACCCATCTCACTCAAGAAATACAGATGCAAAGTCCTATACAAATGAAACAATAAAAAAGTGTAGGAGAAATAAAGAACAAGAATCAGCTGTTGTTTAGTCACTAAGCTGTGTTTGGTCTTTTGTGACACCATGGACTGTAGCCTACCAGACTCCTCTGTCCATGGGATTTCCCAGGCAAGATTAGAGGAGTGGGCTGTCATTTCCTTCTCCAGAGGATCCTCCCCAACCAGGGATCAAACTCATGTCTCCTACATTGTCAGGCAGGGTCTTTACCACTGAGCCACCAGAGAATCAGCACAGGAACTCATGAAATAGAAAGCAAACATGCAAAAGAGAATTAAAAACTTAAAAGTGGTTCCTTGGAAAGATTAATAAAGTTAATAAACCTCCAGCTAGGCCAATCAAGAGACAACAGCATACATAACAAATATTATAAATTAAAAAGAGAACATCATTATATATTCTGTAGACATTCTAAGGGCTTCCCAGGGGGTGCTCGTGGTATAGAACCAGTCTGCCAAGGCAGGAGATATAAGAGATGCAGATTCGATCCCTGGGTCAGAGAAGATGCCCTGGAGGAAGACATGGCAGCCCACTCCAGTATTCTTGCCTGGAGAAGCCCATGAACCAAGGAGCCTGGCAGTCCACAGTCCATAGGGTCATGAAGAGTTGAACACAACTGAAGCAACTTAGCATCCAAGACATAAAGTGATACTATGAAAATTTTTCACTGCGTTTGAAAATTATATGTAATCAGTTCCTAGAAAAATATAGCTTACTTAAATTGTCACAAGAAAAACAGAAATCCTGAACAATCATAGAACTATAAAATAAATTGAATCTGTAGTTTAAAATCTTTCCATAGAACAGCTGCAAACTGTGGGTGTGACTGGTGAGTTCTACCTAATGAATGAAGGAATGAAGTTTTACCTAAGGAATGAAGAATTGAATCTTATGCATACTTCCAAAATTAGGATGCGTATATTCTCCCCATCTTGTTTTGTGAGACTAACAAAAATCTTGATATCCAAACAAGACAAACATATTTGGAAAAGAAAAGTAGAGACCCATCTCACTCAAGAAATACAGATGCAAAGTCCTATACAAATAAAAGCAAACTGAATCTAGTCATATATATATATAGATATAGAAATATAAAATAAAGCATGGGCTTCCCAGCTGGCACTAGTGGTAAAGATCCCTGCAAATGCAGGAGATGTAAGAGACATGGGTTCCGTCCCTGAGTCAGGAAGATCCCCTAGAGGAGGAAATGGCAACCCACTCCAGTATTCTTGTCTGAGGAATTCCATGGACAGAGGGAGTTACAAACAGTTGGACACAACTGAAGCAATTTAGCACATATAATAAGATAAAATAAAATATCAGATAGAATATCAAACAATTTGGGTTATGCTAGTAATGTGAGATTGATTTAACAGAGTTTCTCAGCCTGGGCACTATTACCATTTGGAGATGGATAATTCTCTGTTGTGGGGAACCAGCCTGTTCACTGTAGAATGTTTAGCAGCACTGTTGGCCTACAATCTACAGACCAGTAGCAGCAGCACTACCCCCATTTTTGACAAGCAAAAATGTCTCCAGACATTGCCAAATGTGGCCTGTAAGACCGTCCATGGTTGAAAACTAACATTACAAAATCAATCAATATCATTCATAATATTAATAGCTATAAGCCAAACATATAATTTGATAGATGCAGAAAAACATTTCTTAAACATCAGTTATGATTTTTAAAAAAAACACTTAAATGAGGTAGGAAAGAGGCAGATACAGCACTGAAAAGGCAGATCTCTTTTTTTTTTTTTTAAACAAAAAGAAACATATAGGTTCAGGCACCTGGGAAGTTGGAGGGCCAATATAACACTAATAACACAAAAAAGTCGGACATGGGGGCTTCCCTGGTGGTCCAGTGGGTAAGGACACCGCCTTGCAGTGCAAGGGGCACCGGTTCGATCCCTGGCCTGGGAAGATCTCACGTGCTGCGGAGCCACTGGACTGATCTCTGGAGCGCGTGCGCCCAGAGCTGGTGCTCTGCGACAACAGAGGCCACCGCAATGGGAGGCCCACATGGGCCGAAGAACAAAGATGGATGAAAAATTAGATAACTGAAAGACCAATAGAAGTGGCCTGCCCGCCCCACTCCCTCTCCAACCCGCCCCCCCAAGGGAAAAAAAAAGACTCAGACATGACTTAGTGACTTACAATAGCAACCAAAAACAACACTAGATTCCACACCAGCAGTTCAGTTAGACACTGCCTCTCTCCTGGCTCTGCCTTGTTCTGTTGGCTTCATTTCAGAGCAAGCTCTCTTCACTGTTTGGGGTGGATACCAGCAGCTCCAAGCTTTTTACCTTCTGTCAATTGAGTCATCATTCACTATGCAATAGCTCTAGCAAAGTCCCGATCATGAATCTCATTGATCAGATTTGACTCATCTTTTGAGCTGGGGTCAGAGGAAGGAGAAAACCCTTTAATTCCTCCAGATGATTCCCCAGGGAAGAGAGATTCTTTCTTCAGAAGAGGGGAAAGCTGAACAAGTGAAACAACAGATATTTAATATAGAGACTTTTCCAACTTTATCCCAGGAATGAGCACTGCCTAGTTTATATGGCCATGAGTTCAGGAGCTGAACGATTCTGGCTCTGGGTTTCACATGAGGTTCAGCTGGACGTTGCCCAGCGTGGTAGTTTTCTTAACGTTTGACTATAGGTGGAGAATCTTCTTCCAAGGTTTAGACTGTAAATGGCAATATGAAAACTAACATTACAAAATCAATCAATATCATTCATAATATTAATAGCTATAAGAAATTTGGCAGAAAAACATTTCTTAAACATCAGTTATGATTTTTAAAAAAAACACTTAAATGAGGTAGGAAAGAGGCAGATACAGCACTGAAAAGGCAGATCTCTTTTTTTTTTTTTTAAACAAAAAGAAACATATAGGTTCAGGCACCTGGGAAGTTGGAGGGCCAATATAACACTAATAACACAAAAAAGTCGGACATGGGGGCTTCCCTGGTGGTCCAGTGGGTAAGGACACCGCCTTGCAGTGCAAGGGGCACCGGTTCGATCCCTGGCCTGGGAAGATCTCACGTGCTGCGGAGCCACTGGACTGATCTCTGGAGCGCGTGCGCCCAGAGCTGGTGCTCTGCGACAACAGAGGCCACCGCAATGGGAGGCCCACATGGGCCGAAGAACAAAGATGGATGAAAAATTAGATAACTGAAAGACCAATAGAAGTGGCCTGCCCGCCCCACTCCCTCTCCAACCCGCCCCCACCCCCAAAAAAAGACTCAGACATGACTTAGTGACTTACAATAGCAACCAAAAACAACACTAGATTCCACACCAGCAGTTCAGTTAGACACTGCCTCTCTCCTGGCTCTGCCTTGTTCTGTTGGCTTCATTTCAGAGCAAGCTCTCTTCACTGTTTGGGGTGGATACCAGCAGCTCCAAGCTTTTTACCTTCTGTCAATTGAGTCATCATTCACTATGCAATAGCTCTAGCAAAGTCCCGATCATGAATCTCATTGATCAGATTTGACTCATCTTTTGAGCTGGGGTCAGAGGAAGGAGAAAACCCTTTAATTCCTCCAGATGATTCCCCAGGGAAGAGAGATTCTTTCTTCAGAAGAGGGAATGCTGAACAAGTGAAACAACAGATATTTAATATAGAGACTTTTCCAACTTTATCCCAGGAATGAGCACTGCCTAGTTTATATGGCCATGAGTTCAGGAGCTGAACGATTCTGGCTCTGGGTTTCACATGAGGTTCAGCTGGACGTTGCCCAGCGTGGTAGTTTTCTTAACGTTTGACTATAGGTGGAGAATCTTCTTCCAAGGTGACTCCCTGATGGGATAAGTAAGTCTGTGATCTTTGTTGGCTGAAGTTTCAATTCCTCGCCATGTGAGCCTCTCCATAGAATAGCTTGAGTGTCTTCTTGGGATGACAGCTGGTTTTCACTAAGCAAGCGATCCAAGATGCCAAAGAAAAGGCTGAAACGTCTTTCATAATGGGCTTTGGATATCATCCATCATCCCTTCTACAACATCTAGGATGTCACACAGATCATCCTTTTCAATTTTGGATGAACTACACAAGAGTATGAATACCAAGAGAAGATAATTAATGAGAAAGGCCAAAAATAATCAAATAAATAATAGAAGAAAGTTCCCTAGATGAGAAACTCATAAGATTCTAGATTAAAAGGCTCTTCAAGTTTGTAACACATTGGATTAAAAGAGACCCTCTCCAATGTATATCATGAAATTTCAAAACATTGAACATCAAAGAAAATCTCACAAAATTCTGGAAAGGAAGAAAAGAATATGTCACATATAAACATTTAGAGTCCAAATGACTTCACAATCCTCAAACTCAAGTTTGTTACACAAATTATAGTGACCTAATGTTTTAAAATTCTATTAAAATATTTTAAACATAGAATTTTATATCCAAGACAAACCATCAATCAAGTGTTCATGTAGAGCAGAGACATTTTTAGATATTCAAACTTAAAAAATGTCTCCCACACACCCTTTCTCAGAAACTTTGGGAAAACAGAAGATCCAGGAAACAAGGGATTCAATACAAGGAAGAGGAGAAGGAAATCCCCAAAATGATGGAGAAAGGAATTCCAAGAACAACAGCTATGTGCCAAGTTCAGAGGGCAAAGAGAACTGACTTCAACAGATCAGAAAACTTGGAATTTTTTCTATGAAAATATTAAGTCTATAGAACACAAAATATGTTTGAACACTGTAATAAGTGATTTACACAGCTAGGAGAAAGTTTGAAGTTGAGGTTGTAAAAGGTGAAATAATAGGAAAATAAAAGAGATATTAATTCCAGAGAAAACAAAACACTGTGTAAGAAAAGGTAAAGCAATCAAAGTTTACTATCTGTCTCAGCCTGGAGAAGGAAATGGCTACCCACTCCAGTGTTCTTGCCTGGAGAATTCCATGCATAGAGGAATTTGGCAGGCTACAGTCCATACGATTGCAAAGAGTTGGACATGACCGAGTGACTATCACACACACACACACACATGCGTCTTAACTGGAACTGGCATTGAAAAGTCACAAAGAACATAAATACAGAATAGTGATCTAACCAAATTATGATATAACTATGCTGAGAGGAGAGAAGAGTGAAAAGTGTGATGGGACAGGCCAGGGGTTAAAAAAAAAAGAGCTAAATCCTCATCTTCCATAGTGGGAAATCGATAGATGATAGCTGGAACTGAAAAATCAATAAACATCAGTATTAGAAATGGGGAAGTGAACACCAGATGAATCAACTAAAGTCGTTTGAAACTAGTTGTCTCTGGGGAGCAACAATTTGTGGACGTTATGGGAGACAGATGCTAATTTTCAAAATAAGCTTGGTATAACTAGTTCAATCTTCCAAATATGTTCACATCAATTTAATCAAAATCAAATAAATACAAAGGATTCTGAGATAATGGCAGGGTAGGGGGCACCAGGAATCTCTCTCCACTTGGATACCAATTGCAAGGTGAATCTACCTGATGTAACTATTTTGGAACTCTGGGGGAGGCATGCAACTTCCAGGAAAAGGTTGAACAGTAAATTGCTGTTAATTTCAGTCAAGTTCAGTTCTTAGGGCTATAGCAGTGACCCATTCCCCATGTTCATGTAGAGCAGAGACATTTAGAAACTTTTTTGGGAAAACAGAAGATCCAGGAAACAAGGGATTCAATACAAGGAAGAGGAGAAGGAAATCCCCAAAATGATGGAGAAAGGAATTCCAAGAACAACAGCTATGTGCCAAGTTCAGAGGGCAAAGAGAACTGACTTCAACAGATCAGAAAACTTGGAATTTTTTCTATGAAAATATTAAGTCTATAGAACACAAAATATGTTTGAACACTGTAATAAGTGATTTACACAGCTAGGAGAAAGTTTGAAGTTGAGGTTGTAAAAGGTGAAATAATAGGAAAATAAAAGAGATATTAATTCCAGAGAAAACAAAACACTGTGTAAGAAAAGGTAAAGCAATCAAAGTTTACTATCTGTCTCAGCCTGGAGAAGGAAATGGCTACCCACTCCAGTGTTCTTGCCTGGAGAATTCCATGCATAGAGGAATTTGGCAGGCTACAGTCCATACGATTGCAAAGAGTTGGACATGACCGAGTGACTATCACACACACACACACACATGCGTCTTAACTGGAACTGGCATTGAAAAGTCACAAAGAACATAAATACAGAATAGTGATCTAACCAAATTATGATATAACTATGCTGAGAGGAGAGAAGAGTGAAAAGTGTGATGGGACAGGCCAGGGGTTAAAAAAAAAAGAGCTAAATCCTCATCTTCCATAGTGGGAAATCGATAGATGATAGCTGGAACTGAAAAATCAATAAACATCAGTATTAGAAATGGGGAAGTGAACACCAGATGAATCAACTAAAGTCGTTTGAAACTAGTTGTCTCTGGGGAGCAACAATTTGTGGACGTTATGGGAGACAGATGCTAATTTTCAAAATAAGCTTGGTATAACTAGTTCAATCTTCCAAATATGTTCACATCAATTTAATCAAAATCAAATAAATACAAAGGATTCTGAGATAATGGCAGGGTAGGGGGCACCAGGAATCTCTCTCCACTTGGATACCAATTGCAAGGTGAATCTACCTGATGTAACTATTTTGGAACTCTGGGGGAGGCATGCAACTTCCAGGAAAAGGTTGAACAGTAAATTGCTGTTAATTTCAGTCAAGTTCAGTTCTTAGGGCTATAGCAGTGACCCATCCCCCACCCTCGGCGCCAAGCCAGACAGCAGAGCAGGAGAAGCCTGCATGCAGTTTGTGAGAACCAGGGGGAGAGAAATGGACCCTGTCCTCCAAATATCACAGTTCTGCGCCCCATAGCTGGCAGCTGCTTCTGATCATACAAGTACAGATGAAGACGCTGCCAATCATTGTCCCATCTTCCCCTATTGTTGCAAGCCCCTCTTCTTCCTACTGAAGTGACTGGCATACTCTTTTTCCTCCTTTCCATTTTTCTCTTTCTCACTTTTGGAAGCCAGAGGTGTAAAAGCCTCCTGTGTTAAAGCCTATTATATTAAAATAAACTGTTAGTCACTCAGTTGTGTCCGACTCTTTGTAACCCCGTGGACTGTAGCCCACCAGGCTCCTCCGTCCATGGAATTCTCCAGGCAGGAATACTGGAGTGGGTTGCCATTTCCTTCTCCAGGGGTTCTTTCCAACTCAGGAACTGAACCCAGGTCTCCTGCATTGCAGGCAGATTCTTTACCTTTTAATATAAATTAAAAAGCAAATTGTAAATGGGGAAAGTTAGAAAGTGATCACACATGCCCAGGGAATGGTGAAGGCTCAGAGGAGACCTGAGAGGACCTTAAGTTTATACTTCAGGTATATCCCTGGCACACAGTCTTTAATAGTTAAAAAAAAAAAAAGACTATTAAACTAATAAAACAAAAAAGTGGATCTCTGATTTCCAGAGTTATCACATTATTAGATTCAAATGTCCAATTTTCAACAACAACAACAAGATCACAAGGCATACAGAGAAACAGGAAAGTATAACCTATTCAAAGGGAAAACATTGAATCGACAGAAACCGTACCTGAGAAAGACCTGAAGGCAGACCTACTAGATGAAGACTTTAAAACAACCAGCTTAAAGATACTTAAGAAGCCAAAGGAATATTTGAAGAAAAGTCAAGAAAACTCAATGAAAAGAAAAGTCAATGTATGAGCAAATCTAGAAAGAGTTTTTTTCTAATTTGGACTTTCGGTGGTGGTCTTGGGATGGAACCCAGGACTGGTCTTAGGGCACAAAATGCTTGAGATATTGTTATTGGGGCATAGGACTAGATTCATCTCTGGGTATAAGGACCCTAAGGTTAGAGAAAATTGGTCCTGTGGCAACTCTGCCTGGGTTTCTACCCTTAGGGCTGTTGCTAGAGGTTTCAGGAGATGGGTACATGAAGTTGTAGAAGCCACCATAGGGCACATTCCCCATCTGCTGACAGGATGACTCCCTGAAGTCAGTGACAAGAGACAGCTGACATGCACCACCTGCCCATTCATCCAATGGTTATTGAGTTCAGCCCCTGTGCAAGCTGCATCCTTCTTGTGCCAGAGTATGATATAGATATTGCCTGCAGGATGGTCCCTCGGCTTGTCACTGAACTCTCTCAGCTTTTATTTATCTGGGAATTTTCTGATTTCTCCTTCACCTTTGAAAGTCAGCTTTGTAGGAATGTCGGAGTCTTGTTTGACAGGAAGGGTGAAAAACCCCTTAATATTCAAGGAGAATCATAAATACAAAAGAGAGAAAAGATAAGAGCAGGAAAGGAAAATAAACAAAGAATATAAATAAACAATGCAGAAAAAAAGAAGTATAACTCTCAACCTACATGTGAAGAAATACTCTATCTCATCCATAATTTAGAGAAATGCAGATTAAAGCAATATCATGCTGATTTTTGCAGCATATTGATACAGAACTTTTTTTAAAAAGTACTAATTATTGGTGAAAGTGGGGGCAAATTAGCAGGAGATGGGCATGCTAATTGGGGCAGACTTTGTTGAAGGCCAACTCGGAAATGTCTATGAAAATGTATAATGCACCTGCTCTTTGAGCATCTCCTCTCCTAGAAGATTGTCCTTCACACATGTGACATAAGTGCACATTCTATATTCAGAAGTGTTCATTGGAATTCATGCAAATATCTCTCAGAACAGGACCAGCATGATAAATAATGGTACCTCCTTCTCATGGTGTCTTAGTCTGTTCGAGTTGCCTGAGAGAATACCATAGACTGGGTGGCTTATGAGAAACTTTTTAAATTTTGGACTTTCGGTGGTGGTCTTGGGATGGAACCCAGGACTGGTCTTAGGGCACAAAATGCTTGAGATATTGTTATTGGGGCATAGGACTAGATTCATCTCTGGGTATAAGGACCCTAAGGTTAGAGAAAATTGGTCCTGTGGCAACTCTGCCTGGGTTTCTACCCTTAGGGCTGTTGCTAGAGGTTTCAGGAGATGGGTACATGAAGTTGTAGAAGCCACCATAGGGCACATTCCCCATCTGCTGACAGGATGACTCCCTGAAGTCAGTGACAAGAGACAGCTGACATGCACCACCTGCCCATTCATCCAATGGTTATTGAGTTCAGCCCCTGTGCAAGCTGCATCCTTCTTGTGCCAGAGTATGATATAGATATTGCCTGCAGGATGGTCCCTCGGCTTGTCACTGAACTCTCTCAGCTTTTATTTATCTGGGAATTTTCTGATTTCTCCTTCACCTTTGAAAGTCAGCTTTGTAGGAATGTCGGAGTCTTGTTTGACAGGAAGGGTGAAAAACCCCTTAATATTCAAGGAGAATCATAAATACAAAAGAGAGAAAAGATAAGAGCAGGAAAGGAAAATAAACAAAGAATATAAATAAACAATGCAGAAAAAAAGAAGTATAACTCTCAACCTACATGTGAAGAAATACTCTATCTCATCCATAATTTAGAGAAATGCAGATTAAAGCAATATCATGCTGATTTTTGCAGCATATTGATACAGAACTTTTTTTAAAAAGTACTAATTATTGGTGAAAGTGGGGGCAAATTAGCAGGAGATGGGCATGCTAATTGGGGCAGACTTTGTTGAAGGCCAACTCGGAAATGTCTATGAAAATGTATAATGCACCTGCTCTTTGAGCATCTCCTCTCCTAGAAGATTGTCCTTCACACATGTGACATAAGTGCACATTCTATATTCAGAAGTGTTCATTGGAATTCATGCAAATATCTCTCAGAACAGGACCAGCATGATAAATAATGGTACCTCCTTCTCATGGTGTCTTAGTCTGTTCGAGTTGCCTGAGAGAATACCATAGACTGGGTGGCTTATGAGAAACAGAAATTTGTTTTCACGAATTTGAAGATAGAGCAGTCCAAACTCAAGGCACCAACAGATTTGGTGTCTGGTGAGAGCCTGCTTCCTGGTTCCTAGACAGCTGTCTTCTCTCTGGGTCTTCACATAGTGGAGAGGGCAAGGGACCTCTCTGGGGATCTCTTTCATAAAGACACTTATCCAGTTCATCAAGGCTCCACCCGTGTGACCTGATCACCTCACAAAAGTCCCGCATCCAAATATCCCATTGGGTGTTAGGTTTCAACACATGAGTTTTGTGGGGGTCACATCCAGTGACCTGGACATGTCGTACTCTGCACCATTGAAAAGAGAGAGCGCTCTGTGTGTGTTCATACCAAAGAGGACAGGATACCTTAATATAAAAAAAAAAAAGTCTCTAAGAGTATTTATAGTGTGAGTCCATTGTATGACAAGTGGAGAGAAGTAATGTTTGTAATGATCTGGCACCTACTTGATGGTCATCAGAAAGTACTTAGCTACTTTCTCTAATGTAAGCTATCAGATTAAACAATGATTGTGATCCAAAACAAAATACAAAATTCATTTGATAATGAGGCTTACTGGTCTGCAGAGGTCATGTCTAATCTTGACTTTACGTTTTCCTGTGATTTACAACAGCTTTGTTGGTCTTATTCATCAGCTTAGTGATTAAACAGAATACATTTGAACTTAACAAAAAAAACTATTCCTATAACAGTCTCATGTGTTTTTTAGATGTTATATATGTTGAACCTGTTGAGCTTTTTTAAACAAGCTTTCTTTTTAAAAGATATATAATCTTTAAGAACAACAACTAAAACCTAGAAAACAATATCCCCAATTTATTTCCCCAGCTGGCCTGGATTTCCCTGACCCAATAAGACCTCAGCAGATTTATCCCGGACTAGAATTCAGAAGACCTGGGCACCAATCCTGGGTCAGCTCTTCACTAGCTGGATGACCTTGAGTAAATCCTTTGGCCTTTCTTAGTCCTTTTCCCCAACAGTCACATGGGGCACGGTACCTTTCCTATCTACTGCATAGGATTATTTTGAGAAGCAAATGAAGTGATAGGTATGTAACTCATAATCTGTAATGACTATAAAAGTGAAAGGGCTTTTATTTTGATAATGAGGAGGATCCTTTAAGAAACGAAGTATTTCTGTTCCCTGTTCTAGTTTTCTATAAGGGGAGGCAAACCTGGGTATTTATTCAATAAACCTTGAATGCTTTTCTGGACCAGGTAGCATGCCAGGACCTGGTGATCCAGAGTCAAATGTGATGCAATTCTTGCTCTCAGAGAATTCAGAGTTTGGTAGAGGACGCAGCTAATAATGGCAATAAAATGTGAGAAATGCAGTAGAATGGTCGTAGATGAAGAGTGTGCATCACAGAAAAGGTAGCATTTGGTTTGAGTCTTAATATGGTGTGTGTGTGCTAAGTCGCTCAGTCATATCGAACTCTTTGCCACCTGATGAACTGTGACCCACCAGGCTCCTCTGACCACGGGGTTTGCCAGGCAAGAATATTGGAGTGGGTTGCCATGCCCTCCTCCAGGAGATCGTCCTAACCCAGGCAACTTCCCAGGGACTGAACCCATGTCTCTTACATCTCCTGCATTGGCAGGCGGGTTCTTTACTATTGGTGCCAACTGGGAAGCCCCAGTGAACATGTTAGAATTTGCCAAGTGAACAATTGACCTCTTACCTGGTTGAATCCAGGCAATACCCAGCCTTGGACCAATTTCTTACCAATCTTTATCAAATTTTTCCTGTGCTGTGTTGTAGTACACCTTTCTGCCACATTAGGCACATTGAATGCCTCAGGGTTTATAGAACCTGTTGAGCTTTTTTAAACAAGCTTTCTTTTTAAAAGATATATAATCTTTAAGAACAACAACTAAAACCTAGAAAACAATATCCCCAATTTATTTCCCCAGCTGGCCTGGATTTCCCTGACCCAATAAGACCTCAGCAGATTTATCCCGGACTAGAATTCAGAAGACCTGGGCACCAATCCTGGGTCAGCTCTTCACTAGCTGGATGACCTTGAGTAAATCCTTTGGCCTTTCTTAGTCCTTTTCCCCAACAGTCACATGGGGCACGGTACCTTTCCTATCTACTGCATAGGATTATTTTGAGAAGCAAATGAAGTGATAGGTATGTAACTCATAATCTGTAATGACTATAAAAGTGAAAGGGCTTTTATTTTGATAATGAGGAGGATCCTTTAAGAAACGAAGTATTTCTGTTCCCTGTTCTAGTTTTCTATAAGGGGAGGCAAACCTGGGTATTTATTCAATAAACCTTGAATGCTTTTCTGGACCAGGTAGCATGCCAGGACCTGGTGATCCAGAGTCAAATGTGATGCAATTCTTGCTCTCAGAGAATTCAGAGTTTGGTAGAGGACGCAGCTAATAATGGCAATAAAATGTGAGAAATGCAGTAGAATGGTCGTAGATGAAGAGTGTGCATCACAGAAAAGGTAGCATTTGGTTTGAGTCTTAATATGGTGTGTGTGTGCTAAGTCGCTCAGTCATATCGAACTCTTTGCCACCTGATGAACTGTGACCCACCAGGCTCCTCTGACCACGGGGTTTGCCAGGCAAGAATATTGGAGTGGGTTGCCATGCCCTCCTCCAGGAGATCGTCCTAACCCAGGCAACTTCCCAGGGACTGAACCCATGTCTCTTACATCTCCTGCATTGGCAGGCGGGTTCTTTACTATTGGTGCCAACTGGGAAGCCCCAGTGAACATGTTAGAATTTGCCAAGTGAACAATTGACCTCTTACCTGGTTGAATCCAGGCAATACCCAGCCTTGGACCAATTTCTTACCAATCTTTATCAAATTTTTCCTGTGCTGTGTTGTAGTACACCTTTCTGCCACATTAGGCACATTGAATGCCTCAGGGTTTATAGAATTCTGAAATGCCATAAACTTAAAACCAAAGATTACTGATATGCACAGAATAGTCATATAACATTAACAAATTCAATATCCTGTTCATACTAGTTAGGGTTTGCTGGGCTTTTGGGATAACACAATTGATTTCTAATCCATTCTGATCACCACTACCAAGCTAATATTTTATGGCTAAATTATTTTCACACACACACACACACACACACACACCCCAAATCAGAAACTTGCTCTCAACTGTTCATGCTATTGGGAAATATTTGTGAAAAGATGTTAACCCTGGGTTAGGTGTGTTCTCCTCTCAGGAATATATGCATTTGGGGTCCAAAGTGTGGTATGAGTCTCTACACACAAAGGAATCATAGCAGTATTTTGTATTTACAGCTTACATGAGGAGAAGTTCCGAAAGACCTCCTATTGGCCACCAAGTCATGCCAGATCATTACAAATTACTTTTCTTCATAGTCACGACAACCCAATTTCCTCTAATGATAGATGAGAGAATAGAATCGCCTAGCTAGTTAGTGGCAGAATCAAAATCAAGCTTCAGGCTACGGTCTGTTCTTTCATACTTTGTTTTCACAACAATGCTGGGATGTAGGCAAGAAAGGAATATTACTCCAGTTAGAATGGGAAATTGGAACTTGGAAAGCTTTGCTAAGGACCCCCTTCTGGACTCTGGCTCCATTAGGGAATGTGACCTGAGGTCAGGGTCTAAACCCTCACTGGCAGCAGGGGAGGTCTTCTAGGGTAGGGTTGTCTCCCTGGCATTCTCAGATCTCATCTCGGGAAACAGCTGCCCACTGGGCCCGGGTGTCAGGTCAGCCCTGGCTGGACCCTGCTGTTTTGAAAAGTTTGTTAGGAGGAGATACCGCTCCTTGTCTGAGTGTCTTAAGATAGGCTGGTCACTGTCTACCAGGGTCTTCCTCAGGTTAACACTCCTCCTGCCCTTGTTTACAAAATGACAGGGACATTGGAGAAGAAGGTGTACCCTTGGCCTGAGACATATTTGGGGCAATAGAGAATAATTTCCTCTTTGATGGATTGCTTGCGTTCATTCACAGAGAATGGACCCATATTGCAGAGAGAATAACCGAGGAGCAAAAACAGTGTTTAGCCAGAATGAAATTGCATCTGAATACACATCAGCTCATGACCTCCTTCAATGCACTTCTCAGACCCACTGATTCTTCCCTTTCTCTGTCCAGCTGTCTTTCTCCATCTCTGCCTCTTTCCTTCTGTCTGTGTATATCTCTGTCTGGCTTTGTTTTCCTCCCTCCCTCCTTCCCCCACCTCGACCCCCCACCCTACTCTCTCCCATTCTTCTCTGTCTGTCCTCAGCCTCTGCCCTGTCTCCCACTTCGCCTGTCTTATGCAGACCTAAACACGTTCAAGAGTCTTTGTTCTCCCTAAAGAGGTTCTTTAATCACTTGAGCTAAAAAGTAGGAGAGCTGTACTCTTCAGACATTAAGGAAAAAAAAAAAACAGTCGTCTTAATTTAACCTTTTTTCGGCCCACTGGCCTGTGGCTGGAGCAAAAATAGGTCTCCCAGCTTCTGGCACACACACCGCCCAACCCAAGCTGTACGCCAGCCCAGTTGGCAGACATGCTGCGGGGGCCAGAATCCTGTTACCCAACTCAGGGCCAGTGCCAGAGCTTCAAGCCCAGTCAGGCCTCCCAGTCAAGGCGGTGCATCGGCCTGAGGGGCAAGGGGGCCAGGGGCACTGGGGCTCTTGCCCATCTACCCCTTGGGTTGTGGCAGATGCTAGTCGGCTGCCCCCTCCCCTTCCCCAGGGGTGTCAGGAGGGGTTCAGATGGAACCCAGCCCCTCTGTGCTTGTCACCATGCCGGGTGACACCCCGCAGGCCGGGCCAAGCTGTCAGGTTAGTGCCCAGCCTAGCACCGTTAAATTTATTGGACTCACATTTGAATGAGGATTTAGAGTTACATAATGTTCTTACCTCATAACAACCTAGTAGAGGTTTTATTGGGTCTTTATAATGACCAAACTGAGGCTCATAGAGGTTAAGTTATTTAGTTAAGGATGTAGCTGGTACTTGGGACTTTGGAATTTCTTACCCCAGTGTCTCTAGACCAGGTTCCAGAGCCTAAACTGGCCCACTTCCTCAGGCTGTTCTCCTAGGAGGTCCAACCCAGAGGTGGATACTATCTCTAGTCTCAAGGCTGGTCATAGGGCAGAAGTTTGCTGGATGTGGTGGACCGTGAACATGTCGACCAGAGTGTCCCCACCTGAGTGTGAGGTCCTCTTCAGTGCAGGAAGTTGCTGGGTGTAGGAAAAAACCTGGGCCACCCCATGGCCTCCTCAGCTCTTGCACTCGACTTGTCTCAGAAGGACATGCCCTCTTCTCGCCTGCTTTCCTTCTGTTTTTGTGTATATCTCTTCTGTTTGTTTCCTCCCTCCTTCCCCACCTCGACCCCCCACCCTACTCTCTCCCATTCTTCTCTGTCTGTCCTCAGCCTCTGCCCTGTCTCCCACTTCGCCTGTCTTATGCAGACCTAAACACGTTCAAGAGTCTTTGTTCTCCTAAAGAGGTTCTTTAATCACTTGAGCTAAAAAGTAGGAGAGCTGTACTCTTCAGACTTTAAAGGGAAAAAAAAAAACAGTCGTCTTAATTTAACCTTTTTTCGGCCCACTGGCCTGTGGCTGGAGCAAAAATAGGTCTCCCAGCTTCTGGCACACACACCGCCCAACCCAAGCTGTACGCCAGCCCAGTTGGCAGACATGCTGCGGGGGCCAGAATCCTGTTACCCAACTCAGGGCCAGTGCCAGAGCTTCAAGCCCAGTCAGGCCTCCCAGTCAAGGCGGTGCATCGGCCTGAGGGGCAAGGGGGCCAGGGGCACTGGGGCTCTTGCCCATCTACCCCTTGGGTTGTGGCAGATGCTAGTCGGCTGCCCCCTCCCCTTCCCCAGGGGTGTCAGGAGGGGTTCAGATGGAACCCAGCCCCTCTGTGCTTGTCACCATGCCGGGTGACACCCCGCAGGCCGGGCCAAGCTGTCAGGTTAGTGCCCAGCCTAGCACCGTTAAATTTATTGGACTCACATTTGAATGAGGATTTAGAGTTACATAATGTTCTTACCTCATAACAACCTAGTAGAGGTTTTATTGGGTCTTTATAATGACCAAACTGAGGCTCATAGAGGTTAAGTTATTTAGTTAAGGATGTAGCTGGTACTTGGGACTTTGGAATTTCTTACCCCAGTGTCTCTAGACCAGGTTCCAGAGCCTAAACTGGCCCACTTCCTCAGGCTGTTCTCCTAGGAGGTCCAACCCAGAGGTGGATACTATCTCTAGTCTCAAGGCTGGTCATAGGGCAGAAGTTTGCTGGATGTGGTGGACCGTGAACATGTCGACCAGAGTGTCCCCACCTGAGTGTGAGGTCCTCTTCAGTGCAGGAAGTTGCTGGGTGTAGGAAAAAACCTGGGCCACCCCATGGCCTCCTCAGCTCTTGCACTCGACTTGTCTCAGAAGGACATGCCCTCTTTCACTTCCCTCACGGCCCTTTTCCTCTTATGCTTACCACAAACCAATAAGCTTTCTTTTTTCTTTCTCTAGTTGAACACCCACCAGCACCTCAGCACAGGACAAGGAACTATTGGCCCAATCAGTTCCAATATTCTTTCGGTAGAAAGGTCTTACTAGGACTTGGAGCAGGTACCTGGCCCGATCCAATCAGCTGAGAGCAAGGGAATGGGATCCCAATGTGAACTGATCTCCTCATCGTGGGTAGACTGATGGGCCTCCCGATGCCTGGCCTGCCCCATTAATCAGCCAGACCCAGACCTACCATTTTCAGAGGTTCAGGTATTTGAGACCCCATGGTGCCCTTCCAACTGTCCTCATCTTTCCTCTCTCTGATCCCCTCACTAGGTACATTCACCTTTTGTGGCTCTGATCCTTGCCACTCGTCCCTAACTTCCCTTCTCTGTTTCCTCTAAACACCTAAGGCTTGAATGGACACCCCATATTGGGCCCCTGTTGCTAGTTGCTTATAACATCTTGCTAGCATTGACTTCCTTCTTTCTTTTATTATTGTGAGTTGTTACCTGTCTGTCTCCCTAATTTGGTTATAAACACCATGAAGATGAAGATTCTATTATCCATCTTTGTATACAGTCCAAGTGCTTAGTACAAAACGTTGCACAGAATGAGCTTCCTAAATTTTGGTTATAAACACCATGAAGATGAAGATTCTATTATCCATCTTTGATACACCAACAGCAAACGTCCATGAGGCTCATAGAGGTTAAGTTATTTAGTTAAGGATGTAGCTGGTACTTGGGACTTTGGAATTTCTTACCCCAGTGTCTCTAGACCAGGTTCCAGAGCCTAAACTGGCCCACTTCCTCAGGCTGTTCTCCTAGGAGGTCCAACCCAGAGGTGGATACTATCTCTAGTCTCAAGGCTGGTCATAGGGCAGAAGTTTGCTGGATGTGGTGGACCGTGAACATGTCGACCAGAGTGTCCCCACCTGAGTGTGAGGTCCTCTTCAGTGCAGGAAGTTGCTGGGTGTAGGAAAAAACCTGGGCCACCCCATGGCCTCCTCAGCTCTTGCACTCGACTTGTCTCAGAAGGACATGCCCTCTTTCACTTCCCTCACGGCCCTTTTCCTCTTATGCTTACCACAAACCAATAAGCTTTCTTTTTTCTTTCTCTAGTTGAACACCCACCAGCACCTCAGCACAGGACAAGGAACTATTGGCCCAATCAGTTCCAATATTCTTTCGGTAGAAAGGTCTTACTAGGACTTGGAGCAGGTACCTGGCCCGATCCAATCAGCTGAGAGCAAGGGAATGGGATCCCAATGTGAACTGATCTCCTCATCGTGGGTAGACTGATGGGCCTCCCGATGCCTGGCCTGCCCCATTAATCAGCCAGACCCAGACCTACCATTTTCAGAGGTTCAGGTATTTGAGACCCCATGGTGCCCTTCCAACTGTCCTCATCTTTCCTCTCTCTGATCCCCTCACTAGGTACATTCACCTTTTGTGGCTCTGATCCTTGCCACTCGTCCCTAACTTCCCTTCTCTGTTTCCTCTAAACACCTAAGGCTTGAATGGACACCCCATATTGGGCCCCTGTTGCTAGTTGCTTATAACATCTTGCTAGCATTGACTTCCTTCTTTCTTTTATTATTGTGAGTTGTTACCTGTCTGTCTCCCTAATTTGGTTATAAACACCATGAAGATGAAGATTCTATTATCCATCTTTGTATACAGTCCAAGTGCTTAGTACAAAACGTTGCACAGAATGAGCTTCCAGTTAAATACTTTGTTGGATAAATAAATGAACAAACGGTCTGGATAAGCCAGCATAGCAGATGATCCCCCAATTTTTTTTTTCTCCATGATGCATCTCGTAAATTTTTTGAAATACTGAGAACAGATTTTAAAACCCTGAGGGCTCCACCCCCACCCCAGCCCCACCTGCAGCATCTCACCCTGCACCAAGTCCTCCTCAGCCAGACCCATGGTCCTTCCCTCTGTCCCAGTGGGCAGGCTGCGGTGAGGGCAGCATTGGCAACCCAGGAGCCTGTGTGGTCAATGGGCCCTGCATGGAGGGCCTTGCCAGGGCAGCCTGGGATGTGGCTAGACGGCTGCTGGGCCCGGGCGGGCTGGGAGGCGTGGGCAGCACCCGCGTGCTCTCCCTCACGTCCTTGAAGCTTCCCCTGTCCTCTGACTCAGCTCCAGCATCTCAATTCGTGGATGAATGCCCTGGTCCTAGACAGAGAGCCGATTCAGCCCAGCAGGGGTTCTGGAGGGCTCCCAGGAGGGGCAGGCCCAGGAAACAGCTAGGGGGCAGTGAAGTTGGAGTGATGGCCAGTTCACTCCAGCTGCAACTCGGGGCACGTTCTTTTCCGCCCCCACGCCCACCCTGCATTCTTCTGGTGCCCTCATAGGTGCCCAGCTCTATGGGCTAAACAGGAGCCCAGAGCAGATCTTGGGAGGCCAGCTCCCAGTGCCCAGCCCTCCCCTGCCCTGTCCCCATCACATGGTCCACATCTGGGTTTGTGTGTGTACATGAATGGGTGCCTGTGTGTGCTTTCTGCCAGCAGATGCAGGTGACATGGCTGCTCAGGCAGGGATTCCTCCATTCTCCCCCGAAACTGCAACACAGGGAGCTGCAGAGCCCTTTATTGGACTCAAAGGGCCTCGTATCAAAGCTTGATGTCATCTGATAAATTAAATATGCAATAAAATACACATCTCAGTTTGATCACTTCTTTTTTTGGCTACTTCTGTTGGTCTTTCATTTATTTCCATCTTTTGTTCTTTGGCCCATATGGGCCTCCCATCCCAGTGGCCTCTCTCGCCACAGAGCACCAGAGCGCATGTGCTCCAGAGCGCTGGCTTTCAGTACACAGAATGAGCTTCTTTTTGTTGGATAAATAAATGAACAAACGGTCTGGATAAGCCAGCATAGCAGATGATCCCCCAATTTTTTTTTTCTCCATGATGCATCTCGTAAATTTTTTGAAATACTGAGAACAGATTTTAAAACCCTGAGGGCTCCACCCCCACCCCAGCCCCACCTGCAGCATCTCACCCTGCACCAAGTCCTCCTCAGCCAGACCCATGGTCCTTCCCTCTGTCCCAGTGGGCAGGCTGCGGTGAGGGCAGCATTGGCAACCCAGGAGCCTGTGTGGTCAATGGGCCCTGCATGGAGGGCCTTGCCAGGGCAGCCTGGGATGTGGCTAGACGGCTGCTGGGCCCGGGCGGGCTGGGAGGCGTGGGCAGCACCCGCGTGCTCTCCCTCACGTCCTTGAAGCTTCCCCTGTCCTCTGACTCAGCTCCAGCATCTCAATTCGTGGATGAATGCCCTGGTCCTAGACAGAGAGCCGATTCAGCCCAGCAGGGGTTCTGGAGGGCTCCCAGGAGGGGCAGGCCCAGGAAACAGCTAGGGGGCAGTGAAGTTGGAGTGATGGCCAGTTCACTCCAGCTGCAACTCGGGGCACGTTCTTTTCCGCCCCCACGCCCACCCTGCATTCTTCTGGTGCCCTCATAGGTGCCCAGCTCTATGGGCTAAACAGGAGCCCAGAGCAGATCTTGGGAGGCCAGCTCCCAGTGCCCAGCCCTCCCCTGCCCTGTCCCCATCACATGGTCCACATCTGGGTTTGTGTGTGTACATGAATGGGTGCCTGTGTGTGCTTTCTGCCAGCAGATGCAGGTGACATGGCTGCTCAGGCAGGGATTCCTCCATTCTCCCCCGAAACTGCAACACAGGGAGCTGCAGAGCCCTTTATTGGACTCAAAGGGCCTCGTATCAAAGCTTGATGTCATCTGATAAATTAAATATGCAATAAAATACACATCTCAGTTTGATCACTTCTTTTTTTGGCTACTTCTGTTGGTCTTTCATTTATTTCCATCTTTTGTTCTTTGGCCCATATGGGCCTCCCATCCCAGTGGCCTCTCTCGCCACAGAGCACCAGAGCGCATGTGCTCCAGAGCGCTGGCTCAGTAGTTGGACATATTGGTCCAGCCACTCCACGGCACATGGGATCTTCCCAGGCCAGGGATCGAACCAGTGCCCCTTGCATTGCAAGGTGGTGTCTCTACCCACTGGACCACCAGGGAAGCCCTGACCACTTTTTTGACCATTTGGGTACAACTACCATCCAAATTGTAACTCAACTGGTAAAGAATGTGCCTACAATGCAGGAGACCCTGGTTTGATTTCTGGGCTGGAAAGATTCCCTTAGAGAAGGAAATGGCTACCCTCTTCAGTATTCTTGCCTAGAGAATCCCATGGACAGAGGAACCTGCCAAGCTACAGTCCAGGGGATCACAAGAGTTGGACATGACTTAGTGACTAAACCACCACCACCACCATCCAAATTGTGCAACATTCCCACAACCCCAGAAAGTTCTCTCATGCCTCTCTCAACCACTTGATTGATTTCTGTCACCGTAGATCTGCTTGTGGGTTTAATTCCTTTTAAGTTTGCTTCAGAGAAGATCTTACCAGTTGTGCTGTGTGAGTGTGGAAACTGCCAAGCAGCACCCAGGTCTAAAGCTAAGGGGCCCTGGCCTCCTCCCACCCTCCTTCTGGGCAGCCGACTCCACACCTGCCCCAGCTGCTGCATTACAGGACGGTAGGATCAACAAACAGTGAAGGGAAAGAACCCAGGACTTGGAGCCAGAGGATCTGGCAAAGGCCCTGGGTTTTGTGTGATGTGACTCGGGGAGGCAATAGCTCTTTCGGAGTCTTAGAATCTTAAGCTGTAACCCCACCCTGACATCCCCAGGGCCTCTGGGAGGACTGAAGATGAAAGCGTTCTACCTTGGATTGGGACTTAAACCCACTTTGGGACTTGAACCCACATGGCTGGGGCTTGAACCCAGCCAAAACCCTGCTTGGGACTTTAACCCACGTGTCTGGGACTCAAACCCAGCCAAAACCCACCATACCTGGTTTCAGGACCTAACAGAGCTCAGGTTCTTCATGTCTCTTCCCAGAAAAGAATTCAGTGAGAGACAAAGTGATAGGCAAGAAATGGATTTATTCAGTCTTTGCTAGCCTCATCCCAGTGGTTGCCACCACCAGGGATGTGAGAGCTCTCTGGGACCCACCCTCCACGGCACATGGGATCTTCCCAGGCCAGGGATCGAACCAGTGCCCTTGCATTGCAAGGTGGTGTCTCTACCCACTGGACCACCAGGGAAGCCCTGACCACTTTTTTGACCATTTGGGTACAACTACCATCCAAATTGTAACTCAACTGGTAAAGAATGTGCCTACAATGCAGGAGACCCTGGTTTGATTTCTGGGCTGGAAAGATTCCCTTAGAGAAGGAAATGGCTACCCTCTTCAGTATTCTTGCCTAGAGAATCCCATGGACAGAGGAACCTGCCAAGCTACAGTCCAGGGGATCACAAGAGTTGGACATGACTTAGTGACTAAACCACCACCACCACCATCCAAATTGTGCAACATTCCCACAACCCCAGAAAGTTCTCTCATGCCTCTCTCAACCACTTGATTGATTTCTGTCACCGTAGATCTGCTTGTGGGTTTAATTCCTTTTAAGTTTGCTTCAGAGAAGATCTTACCAGTTGTGCTGTGTGAGTGTGGAAACTGCCAAGCAGCACCCAGGTCTAAAGCTAAGGGGCCCTGGCCTCCTCCCACCCTCCTTCTGGGCAGCCGACTCCACACCTGCCCCAGCTGCTGCATTACAGGACGGTAGGATCAACAAACAGTGAAGGGAAAGAACCCAGGACTTGGAGCCAGAGGATCTGGCAAAGGCCCTGGGTTTTGTGTGATGTGACTCGGGGAGGCAATAGCTCTTTCGGAGTCTTAGAATCTTAAGCTGTAACCCCACCCTGACATCCCCAGGGCCTCTGGGAGGACTGAAGATGAAAGCGTTCTACCTTGGATTGGGACTTAAACCCACTTTGGGACTTGAACCCACATGGCTGGGGCTTGAACCCAGCCAAAACCCTGCTTGGGACTTTAACCCACGTGTCTGGGACTCAAACCCAGCCAAAACCCACCATACCTGGTTTCAGGACCTAACAGAGCTCAGGTTCTTCATGTCTCTTCCCAGAAAAGAATTCAGTGAGAGACAAAGTGATAGGCAAGAAATGGATTTATTCAGATTCAGAGAACAGCACACTCTGTAGACAGAGCAAATCCAGGAGCCCCCAAAACATGGCATTCTTAGTTTTTATGGGCTGGGTAATTCCACATGCTAATGAGTGGGAGGATTATTCCACCTCTTTTAGGGAAGGGGTGAAACTGTCATGGTGCCTCTGGGTGTGTCATTTAGCCTGCTGATTAAATGACTAAATGATCAAGACTAAATGACTAAGTAGATCAAGGTCTGGTCTGCCACCCTGGACCCATTTGATTCTGCTGGGTTTATGCTGTGTCCTTGGGCTATGTCGTTCCTTCAAACATTGTGCCCTGCCTCTTTCCCTAACCCTTACAAAGCCAGGACTGAAGCCTACTTTACAGATGAAGGCAGGGTTGTGCTGTGCTTGGTCACTCAGGCCTGTCCAGCTCTTTGTGACCCCATAGACTGCAGCCTACCAGGCTCCTCTGGCAATGGGATTCTCCAGGCAAGAATATCGGAGTGGGTTGCCATTTCCTCCTCCAGAGGACCTTCTCGACCCTGGGACTAAACCAGGTCTCCCATGTTGCAGGCAGATTCTTTACCATCTGAACCAGCATCCATCCATCAGCTAATTACTTGACCCAATAGCTAACGTGGTGTACTAAACTCTCTTGGTGCCAGGCACCATGCTAACAGTTTCCTTTAACCCTCAAAGCAGGGGTGGGTACTATCTTTTAATCCCCATTCTACCAACAGGAAAACTGGGGCTCTGAAGAGTTTGAGTCAAGCCTACAGTGAGAACTGGATGGCGTTACTTTTACCTGTAGGCAGCCGCTCCTCCTTACCCAACCCCCTCTGGCTCTGGATCCTCTTGACCAGTCTTCCTCCCAGATAGACCCATGAATTGACAATAATGAGATAGAGCAGACAGTAGTTTGTAAATAAAGATGCATAATGCAAATGCTACCATTATCATTCCCATCAACAGGTTTTGAGAACCAGAGAATCAGATGACAGGCCACAGGCCTCACCCCAGCCCCACTCAAACCCTGGTTGGTCTGTTCTCCCCAGTTTCAGTCTCTTGACTCCTGCCTCTTCTCTGTGGGCTCATAGGCTATTGCATTTCTGCTTCAGAGGCAGAGAGTCCTTCTTGTCTAACTTCAGTCTTAGCCGCTGTAGAAGAGCCAGCATCACGCTCCCCACTGGCCTTATACAACCAAAGTGCTAAGGCCTAAGGGGAGCAGGAAGCCACAGTCCCCACTGGTCTGACGTATTGGAGTCCTAGGACCTTTGCGGGGATGGAAGAGTAAAAAGGAGGGATGAGAGGGATCTAGGGGTGTCCAGATCGGGTCCTCATCTGCTCTTCTCAGCTCCCACAGAGGCCCCTGTGTCTGGCTCCACCAGAGACAACCCCCTGCCCCGTGTCCTTGTGACATTTCTGTGAGACTTATCAGAGGAGAGTTTTTGGAGACAGGAGAGCAGAGGGTCCAGCAGAGTCCTCTGGGAGAAAGGCCTTGCACTCAGGAGTTCAGGGCAGCGATACAGGCCTGCTGGTTCACTGCTTGACCTTGACCGGGCTGAGGCCAGTCTTCTCCGCAGCCAGGGGAGATAGTATTACTGCCTCCCAGGGTTGCTCCAAGGCTCAGATTATACCAAGAAGGAGAAAGGACTTGGCAAAGCAGAAGCTGAAGTTCAGCCCCAGGGATTGTTTGAGGCACCCTGTGTTGCAGGGAAGGGCCTGGACTTGCCCAGGGGAGCTCAGGGCTAAGGCCCTGGCTCACTGACCACCTTGTAAGCTTCACATAGAGCCCTCTGAGACAGAAGGACAGTCAAGCTGCCCCTGTGCCCCGACCCATCCAAACCAGAGGGCCCTGGACTATGCTGTCCATGGGCTTCTCTGTGCCCATGCGTGCCTGTTTGCACTCTGCGGTGAAGCAGAGGCCTTTCTGTGATGGCAGGGAAGTCGTACGTGACAGCCAGTCTTCTGGGAGTCTTTGTATTATCCCTCTGTGTGGGCTCATGTGGATCTGTGTCTGTGTATATGTCCACATCACAGAGCATCTGTTTTTTAGAAAGCTGTCTAGGGTTTACTGTGCCTATTACATGGAAATGGGATACCTTAGTCTCTAGGCATCTGGAGACACGAGGGTTGTGTTGGGAACTGTAGATATGGTGTTCATGGGGCCCCAGAGTCACCCATGGCTCCCTATGGTTGGTCCTCCATGCCTGGCACACGGAGGCCTTTCTGGAACAATCAGCCACTCTTACTGGGAATTAATTTGGTGCTTGCCCCTTCCCCCCTCCGGGCCTCATTCTCACAAATGTAAAGTCATCTTCAAACTATAAAATATGACACACAAGCAAGAAACTGTCTCCTGCAGCTCCCTGGGTTTGGGGACCATAGCCCATTGTAGGCCTCTCCTCCTGCTGTCCCCAGACCCCCACTTCCTGACTGTGCCCCCTTCTTCTCTGAATGGCCAAGTTATGCCCATGCCTCCTCACTCAGCATCCCTCTGCCTGTAACTTTCCTTCTCTGTTCCTGCTTCTGTGAGGATCCCTGTTGATAAGTCTGTTTGTGGGTTGTGTGTGCCCCGTGTGTGCACCTGGTCACCCTCCTAAAGCACCTTTCATTCATTCAGCAAGTATTACTGAACACCTGCTAACTGCCAGGCATCACGCTGGGTGCTGGGGATTCAGCCATGAACAAGGCAGACGCGAGACCATCACTAGCTCATTGGACCTCTTGTGCAAATAAAAAAAAGGTACCCCGAGCTATTGATGCAGTCCCAGGGGTATGTGTGACTTGGTGAATAAATGCTGCTTTCACACAAAGAAAAAGGAGCCTTTTCTTTCTTGGGGATACAGCCCCAAATTAAAGTCCACAGCTTGGAAGGGTGAGGTAGGGGCTGGACTTCAGCCTCACGTGCCTCCCATGGCTAAGTCAGCCCTTAGGGGCTGGACCCTCTCCAGGTCCATGGGCTTCTCTGTGCCCATGCGTGCCTGTTTGCACTCTGCGGTGAAGCAGAGGCCTTTCTGTGATGGCAGGGAAGTCGTGACAGCCAGTCTTCTGGGAGTCTTTGTATTATCCCTCTGTGTGGGCTCATGTGGATCTGTGTCTGTGTATATGTCCACATCACAGAGCATCTGTTTTTTAGAAAGCTGTCTAGGGTTTACTGTGCCTATTACATGGAAATGGGATACCTTAGTCTCTAGGCATCTGGAGACACGAGGGTTGTGTTGGGAACTGTAGATATGGTGTTCATGGGGCCCCAGAGTCACCCATGGCTCCCTATGGTTGGTCCTCCATGCCTGGCACACGGAGGCCTTTCTGGAACAATCAGCCACTCTTACTGGGAATTAATTTGGTGCTTGCCCCTTCCCCTCCGGCCTCATTCTCACAAATGTAAAGTCATCTTCAAACTATAAAATATGACACACAAGCAAGAAACTGTCTCCTGCAGCTCCCTGGGTTTGGGGACCATAGCCCATTGTAGGCCTCTCCTCCTGCTGTCCCCAGACCCCCACTTCCTGACTGTGCCCCCTTCTTCTCTGAATGGCCAGTTATGCCCATGCCTCCTCACTCAGCATCCCTCTGCCTGTAACTTTCCTTCTCTGTTCCTGCTTCTGTGAGGATCCCTGTTGATAAGTCTGTTTGTGGGTTGTGTGTGCCCCGTGTGTGCACCTGGTCACCCTCCTAAAGCACCTTTCATTCATTCAGCAAGTATTACTGAACACCTGCTAACTGCCAGGCATCACGCTGGGTGCTGGGGATTCAGCCATGAACAAGGCAGACGCGAGACCATCACTAGCTCATTGGACCTCTTGTGCAAATAAAAAAAAGGTACCCCGAGCTATTGATGCAGTCCCAGGGGTATGTGTGACTTGGTGAATAAATGCTGCTTTCACACAAAGAAAAAGGAGCCTTTTCTTTCTTGGGGATACAGCCCCAAATTAAAGTCCACAGCTTGGAAGGGTGAGGTAGGGGCTGGACTTCAGCCTCACGTGCCTCCCATGGCTAAGTCAGCCACCCTTATGCATTGAAGAAAACACGTATCTCAAAACAGCAGTGCAGGATGGCCCTTCCTACCCTTAAAGGTAGCAGTGAAACTCCAGGTATATATGTGAGTCTCTGCGCTGCCCCTGTGCACCTGTGATACCCACATGTCCCTCTGCAACCGTGTGCACTTCTCTCTGTAGCTGTGTCTGGAGGCGGGGATATGTGTGAGGGGGTATTAGTCTGTATCTGCATGTATCCAGAGCACCCACGGCCCTGACAGCCATTTCCTCAGCATCCCCCTTGTGGCTTTCTCTGCTGACCTAATTGTTCACCTTCCCAACTGAACGCTATGCTCTGAAGTTTTTCCTCAGAAGAACAGGGGTTGAGCGAGGCCTCAAGAGTGAGTGGACCCATGCTGGGCCCAGCCTTCCTCCTGATCTTCTGCTTTTCTCTCCTCTGGAAGGAAGATCTGGGCCCCTCTGGCATCAGCATGGGCCAGCAGAGAGGGTACAGCGGAGAGGGCCCTCAGGAGGCCTGGGCGCTCTCTGCTGGGATTCTCTGGAAGACCCCAGACAGACCCCTAACCCCTTCTGAAGACTTGCTTACCCCCATGGAACATGGTGGGCTCGTTTGTTCTTTGCTGGATGAGTCCTGCCTCTGCACCTCTGCTCAGACCACTCTTGTGATGGGCTTTCCCATCCTTTAAGACTGAGGGCTACCTGTGCTATTACTAGTGGAGCAGTGACCCTCTGCAGAGCTCGCACCTGACACCCCCATGGTGGACGTGTGGATTGCTGGCATGGTGGACCTTGGTATTTGGATACTTATTCACTATCTCACTGAAGCCTCACAATGGTGTGATGAAATAGGCATTAATAACATCCCAGCTTTTGATACAAGGAAACCGAGGTTCGGAAATGAACAAGAACTAGTCCAAGGTCACAGCTGCCTCGCCAGCTGGCTGAGCCCAGCAGATTGGGCCCTCAGACTCCCATGCTCATAACCTCAGATCAACCTCTGACCTCTGTAGCCCACTGTTAGTTCTCCCTACTCTGAGCTCCTGTGTCCTAGTGGACACAGGGGCCATCTGAAATTAAACCCTCAGCGGTTGTCTTTAAACTCTATGCCTTTTTTTTTTTTTTAACATTGCACCTACCTCCCTGACTAGATTGTATGTTTCTGAGGGCAGGGACTGTATCCTCTGACCCCAGTGTTTCTCTCTGTAGCTGTGTCTGGAGGCGGGGATATGTGTGAGGGGGTATTAGTCTGTATCTGCATGTATCCAGAGCACCCACGGCCCTGACAGCCATTTCCTCAGCATCCCCCTTGTGGCTTTCTCTGCTGACCTAATTGTTCACCTTCCCAACTGAACGCTATGCTCTGAAGTTTTTCCTCAGAAGAACAGGGGTTGAGCGAGGCCTCAAGAGTGAGTGGACCCATGCTGGGCCCAGCCTTCCTCCTGATCTTCTGCTTTTCTCTCCTCTGGAAGGAAGATCTGGGCCCCTCTGGCATCAGCATGGGCCAGCAGAGAGGGTACAGCGGAGAGGGCCCTCAGGAGGCCTGGGCGCTCTCTGCTGGGATTCTCTGGAAGACCCCAGACAGACCCCTAACCCCTTCTGAAGACTTGCTTACCCCCATGGAACATGGTGGGCTCGTTTGTTCTTTGCTGGATGAGTCCTGCCTCTGCACCTCTGCTCAGACCACTCTTGTGATGGGCTTTCCCATCCTTTAAGACTGAGGGCTACCTGTGCTATTACTAGTGGAGCAGTGACCCTCTGCAGAGCTCGCACCTGACACCCCCATGGTGGACGTGTGGATTGCTGGCATGGTGGACCTTGGTATTTGGATACTTATTCACTATCTCACTGAAGCCTCACAATGGTGTGATGAAATAGGCATTAATAACATCCCAGCTTTTGATACAAGGAAACCGAGGTTCGGAAATGAACAAGAACTAGTCCAAGGTCACAGCTGCCTCGCCAGCTGGCTGAGCCCAGCAGATTGGGCCCTCAGACTCCCATGCTCATAACCTCAGATCAACCTCTGACCTCTGTAGCCCACTGTTAGTTCTCCCTACTCTGAGCTCCTGTGTCCTAGTGGACACAGGGGCCATCTGAAATTAAACCCTCAGCGGTTGTCTTTAAACTCTATGCCTTTTTTTTTTTTTTAACATTGCACCTACCTCCCTGACTAGATTGTATGTTTCTGAGGGCAGGGACTGTATCCTCTGACCCCAGTGTTTCTCTAATTCCTCAGACCTACGAGATGTTGATGGTGGTGATGATGTTAACAATGATGGTGAGTGATCCTCCCTGCACATCTCCTGGGCCACAGGGTCACAGTGATGGCTTTGTGGTTTCCTCCTTTGTGTGACCTGGAAGAACTGTGTCCCTTGTAGGAGAGCTTCTTGATTTGGTAGGAGAAAGCTCTAGGCATCCGGTGCCTTGAACCTGGGTATCCCAAAGAGCTCCTGAGGACAGTGGCAGAGATTGCAGCTCCCCGCCTCCCCCTGGAGCCTGCATTCTGGCTCATGCCCCTCCACTGGCTCCCCTTCCCCCAACCCCAGAGGCCCTACAGGCCTCGATGGGGAGGAAGTGAGAAGGCAGAGGGCCTCCCCTCCTCCCTGGCCCATCTGCCTCTGCAGCTCTGGTGCAAAACTATGTGGTCCTTCCAGTATGTTCAGAAATCCCATCCCCACTGAGGCACGGACGAGGTGGAGCTGATCCCCTTCAGGCGGCCTAGCCAGACGGTCTGGACCTGGCAGCTGCCTTGAAGGAGCCTGACAGCAGCCACGGGGTCTGGGCTGTGACGTCTTGGCTCCTGTGAAATCAGACTCCTACCTTCTGAAAGAGCCAGAGGTGAGGGCCCTGTGGCTGTGTCTTCAATAACCAGGGACACAGGAAGCACTTGCCCCTGGAGGGGCTATCTCTGAGATGTGGATAGAGGGTGACATACACTCAGTCTGCTCACACAGGGAAAGGAATAATATGTTCAGAAAGCAGTGTGGACTCAGCCGGGTCTGTCTGCCAAGGGAGGAGCAGATCTGGGAAGGGAGTGCAGTGAGAGGAGCTGGGGATGGCAGTTTAAGAGGGAGTGGCTCAGCGAATCAGGTAGGCTCTCCTTGGTGGGATGACACTGCACACACTGATCAATACCTGGTGGGTTCAACCTCCCCTAGAAATGTAGAGAGGCCACCCGTACCCAGACTTGACTCCAATATTGATCCTGCCATTTTCTAGATGTACACACTTAGAATTATTTCACTCCTCTGAGGCTCTGTTTCCTCATAAGACAGCAATGAAAATTCTAACCTTGAAGGTGGTTGACTTTCTGTTTCATCCTTGTTTGGACTGAGATAGTATTCTCATGTCTATTCTTTCTCTAACTGGAATGCAGTGGAGAACAGTACTGTTTGAATTCCCTGACTTCTGTCTATCAAAAAGTGTTTATTTCCGTGGGGTCTGCCCAGTGTTGGGTGTCCTGGGGGGAAACAGAGCCTTCAGAATGGTCAGGCCTCCCTGGAGACCAGAAGATTGGGTATGAGGAGATAAGAATGTGCCTTGCCACAGTCCAGGGCAGTGTGGACTGACTGCCTGGGCCAGACAGTGGGGGCTGTGGCAGCTTGTCACAGGGGGACCACCAAGGTCTAGATTAGTGAGGAGACACTTGCAGAAGCTGGCACTTGAGTGAAAGTTTTGATGGGTTAAGATATCCAGTCATGTTTCCTATAGGTGGTTTTTCAGCTTATGTTTTGATTTTTATGTTAGCATATTAGTTACCTATTGCTTAACAAACTATGCCAAAATGTAGTGGCTTAAATTCTAGAGTGGCTTAGCTGGGTCACTCTGACTCTGAGTTCTCATGAAGTTGGCACAGACTGCACTCTAATCTGAAGGTCTGAGGGGACTGGGGGATCCACTTCCAAGTTCACTGCTGTGACTACTGGCAGGAGGATTCCACGCTGCACCTGCTCTTAGCCTCAGGCCTCAGTTCCTTACCATGTGTGACTTTGAGTGTCCTCACAATGTAGCGGTTGGCTTCCCACAAAGGGAGTAGTCCAGGAAGGAGAGACAAGGAGGAAGCTGCACTGCCATTGATGACCTGGTCTCTGATGTTACACACTTTCACGTCCACTGACCCCATTCATTAGAAGCCAGGCACTAAGTACAGGCCACACTTAAGGGGAAAGGGAATTAGGCTTCACCTACAGAAGGGAGGAATATCAGAGAATTTGTGAAAATAATTTAAATCTATCACAATTATGGATATCTTTTGGTTTCGTCTTCTTAAAATTTATTTATTTATTTTAGTTGGAGGATAATAATTTTAGCTCAGCTAGTAAAGAATCCACCTGCAATGTAATACCCCAGTTCGATCCCTGGGTCAGGATGATCTCCTGGAGAAGGTATAGGCTACCCACTCCAGGATTCTTGGGCTTCTCTGGTGGCTCAGACAGTAAAGAATCTGTCTGCAATGTGGGAGACCTGGGTTTGATCCCTGGGTTGGGAAGATCCCCTGGAAGAGGGGAAGACTGCCCACTCTAGTATTGTCGCCTAGAGAATTCCATGGTTTGTCTGTGGGTCACAAAGAGTTGGACATGACTGAGTGCCTTCACTTTACATTGTGATGGGTTTTGCCATACATTGTCCATATGAATCGGCCATAGGCCTGCGAACATTTGTCCGCTTCATCCTTCACGCCTCTCCCTCTTGGGGTGCGGAGGCACCCCATCCCTCCAGGCTGCCACAGAGCACTGGCTTTGCATGTCCTGCATCTTACATCAAACTCCCAATGATTATCTGTTTTACATATGGTCATGTATATATTTCAATGCTGTTCTCCCAAATCATCTCACTCTTTCCTTCTCCCACGGAGTCCAAAAGTCTGTTCTTTAAAGTACTCAATTCCATGGATTTTATGTGTTCACAAAGTTGTACACCTATCACCCCTGTCTAATTCCAGAACATTTTATTGACAAAAAAAGAAATGCTATACGCATTAGCAATTATCTTCATCCCTCCCCTCCCCCAACCCCTGGTCCCTAGCGAGCACTGATCTACTTCTGTCTCTATGAATTTACATCTAATCACATGGTTGCTTCTAACAAATAACCTTACTTTCCTTCCCCCACACATTAGGTAATAGTCCTAACAAATAACCTTTCTTTCCTTACCTTCACATTAAATAATAGTCCTGAATCCTACATTCTTCATTTTTTTATAGTATTTTATAAGAGGCTTACTGTATCTATTTAATTCCTAAAATGATGTTTTTAAAAATTGTAACTTTGTGAAAAGTAATGTTTCATGTGATCTTGGGGGACTTCTTTCCTTTGATATCATATTGCTGACTTTTATTCTATTGTTCTCTATCACTACAGTTTCTTTATTTTAGTTGGAGGATAATAATTTTAGCTCAGCTAGTAAAGAATCCACCTGCAATGTAATACCCCAGTTCGATCCCTGGGTCAGGATGATCTCCTGGAGAAGGTATAGGCTACCCACTCCAGGATTCTTGGGCTTCTCTGGTGGCTCAGACAGTAAAGAATCTGTCTGCAATGTGGGAGACCTGGGTTTGATCCCTGGGTTGGGAAGATCCCCTGGAAGAGGGGAAGACTGCCCACTCTAGTATTGTCGCCTAGAGAATTCCATGGTTTGTCTGTGGGTCACAAAGAGTTGGACATGACTGAGTGCCTTCACTTTACATTGTGATGGGTTTTGCCATACATTGTCCATATGAATCGGCCATAGGCCTGCGAACATTTGTCCGCTTCATCCTTCACGCCTCTCCCTCTTGGGGTGCGGAGGCACCCCATCCCTCCAGGCTGCCACAGAGCACTGGCTTTGCATGTCCTGCATCTTACATCAAACTCCCAATGATTATCTGTTTTACATATGGTCATGTATATATTTCAATGCTGTTCTCCCAAATCATCTCACTCTTTCCTTCTCCCACGGAGTCCAAAAGTCTGTTCTTTAAAGTACTCAATTCCATGGATTTTATGTGTTCACAAAGTTGTACACCTATCACCCCTGTCTAATTCCAGAACATTTTATTGACAAAAAAAGAAATGCTATACGCATTAGCAATTATCTTCATCCCTCCCCTCCCCCAACCCCTGGTCCCTAGCGAGCACTGATCTACTTCTGTCTCTATGAATTTACATCTAATCACATGGTTGCTTCTAACAAATAACCTTACTTTCCTTCCCCCACACATTAGGTAATAGTCCTAACAAATAACCTTTCTTTCCTTACCTTCACATTAAATAATAGTCCTGAATCCTACATTCTTCATTTTTTTATAGTATTTTATAAGAGGCTTACTGTATCTATTTAATTCCTAAAATGATGTTTTTAAAAATTGTAACTTTGTGAAAAGTAATGTTTCATGTGATCTTGGGGGACTTCTTTCCTTTGATATCATATTGCTGACTTTTATTCTATTGTTCTCTATCACTACAGTTTCTTTATTTAAACCCATGTGTGAAAATACACAATATAATCTTCCGCTCTAAGTAGATGGCCATTTGGGTTATTTCCAAGTTTTTGCTATTGTGAATAGGGCTGCTATGAATACTCTTGCACATGTTTCCTGAGTACATGTGAGTGAGTGAAAATCTAGGGCATAGGTTATGTTCATTTTCATCTTGAGGAAATAGCACAAGACTGTTTTTTAAAATGGGTTCACCAGTATACTGTCAGTTGATTAGGGGCAAAATGGAGTTACACTATGGTCTTGCTTTGTGTTTTCCCAACCGCCAGTGATGTTGAACATCTTTCTGTGTAGTTATTGGCCATTTATACTTCCTTTCTACAAAATCCCTGTTCATGTGTCTCAGCCAGCTTTCTGTGGGGTTTACTGGGCCATCTTCTTACTTTAAATGTTGTGCTGTATATATAAAAAGTATATTCTTAATATAATACTAATCCTTGTCAGTTGTGTATATGGCAAATACCTTCTCCCAGCGTAAAACTTATCTTTTTACTTGCTATGCGTCATCTCTTGAAAAACAAGCATTCTTAATTTTAGTATAATCAAATTTGTTCATCTCTCATATATGCTTCTTGTGTTTTAAGAATTCTTCCCTACCCTAAGGTATAAAACATACTCACATATATTTTCTGCTGAGTGTATTAAAGTCCTCCATCCACATGAGTTATAAAGAGGGGGACTGATTTAATCTATTCTGATTATAGTACATTTTTTTCCAGTTTTATTTGTTGATGAGCCCTCTTTCCCTATGTGTTAAATATATGACATCTATCACATACCAGAGTCCCATGCTACATGGATATGTTTCCGAGTTCTCTGTTTTATCTCCTTGGCCAGTCTCTCCAACCCTGGACCACAGGTGAACTCCACTGTCCCGTCCACAATAGCTTCAAAATAAGTCCTGGTATTCAGTGAGGTAGTTCTCCCTATGATTATCTTCTTCAACATATGTCCTGGCTATTCTTGGCCCTATAGTTTCCAAATGAATTCCAAATAGAATTATTTTTGCAAGTTTCATAAAAATCTCCTAATGGATTTTCATTGAAGTTATTTTTCATGTATAGATCAAATACATCTTTAAGATAATCAGCATTGCTCAAACAGTACTTTTTCCATATATTTATCCTTTTTAAATATTCCTTAATATTATTTCCCTAGTCTGCGATATTCTTTTAACCAGCATTATGTGAGAACCTTTATTTTGACAAATATTCAGTATTCTTTTCAGGTTTATTCCTGAATATTTCATATTTTTAAATGCTATTGTAAGTGATACCTTCCCTTCAATTGCATTTTCTAGTTATTTGTTGTTAGTATATAGAAATGCAACTGACTTTGGTGTATTACTTTTGTATCCAGGCACCATGATCAACTTTCTACTCTTTTGTAATTTTGACCTTTAATTATCATAAATATTATTGTATTTGGATAGATTTAATCCTTCCTATTTTTTTTTCTTGTTTGGCCCTCTCTAGGTCCTTATAATCTGAGGCTTCTTAGTTCTTCCTTTGTTGTTTTAAACTTCATGTTATATATTTCTATTATTATATAGGGATTTTCTCTGTCTGTATTTATTCCTCTCTGTTTCTGGTAACTTTTTCAGATCTTAGCATTTTCACCTCTAAAATTACTATCTCTTAATTTTCTTTGCACATTTTCTATTTCTTTCATTTTTCTGTTTGAGAATTTTTTTCAATTTCATTTCTGGTTTGTGAACTCATTTTTCAGTTGTAACCGTCATGTTATTTATCCATCTATTGTGCTCTTTCGTTTGAGCTTTGGGTGTTCATGACTAATATTTCTACTTGGTTTTTTTAGTGAGATCTTAAAATGACCAGCTATTTTGGCTGAGGTTTCTTTTCTCCTAGGGGTATTGGCTACTATGTCAGGCAATAATTATAGGGGCAGACCAGACCCTAATCCAGGAAGATCCTGAAAGGCTCCAGGAATGGCCAATGAATAATCCTTAAGGTGGAGAGAGCCTCAGGCACCAGGACCTGGTGCCTATGGGTCCCTGATATTTTTAAGGGCTCACAAAAATGTGTTATTTCTAGTTTATTTTAATATAAGGAAACATGAATATAAGAATAATAATGGGGCTTCCCTGGTGGTCCAGTGGGTAAGGACACCGCCTTGCAGTGCAAGAGGTGCCGGTTCGATCCCTGGCCTGGGAAGATCCCACGTGCCGTGGAGCGGCTGGACAAATGTGTCCAATTACCGAGCCAGAGCTCTGGAGCGAATGCGCCCAGAGCCGGTGCTCTGCGACAACAGAGGCCACTGGGATGGGAGGCCCACACGGGCCAAAGAACAAACATGGATGAAAAAGGACAATGAAAGACCAATAGAAGTAGCCCGCCTGCTCCCCTCCCTCCCCACTCCAACCCCCCAAAATGAATAAATAAATCTTTAAAAAAAAAAAAAAAAAGAATAATAATGAATCTAGTCTGGATTAGATTAATCTTTATAGTAATGTGATCATCAAATACCTTTTACTATATTTTATGAAGGAATGGTACCCAGTACCCACTAAAGTCATACTGCAGCTCCATCTCCAACCTGTAAAACACAGGCAATCACTTTTCATTCTATGAAACAACTCTCAGGTCAGGTCTGGCTTTTACTCTTTCCCTCCAGCCCCAGAGAGAGAAATGCATTAGGAAGAGACACATTAGAGTTGGAAGGAGATGGATGAGAAAGGAGGCCAACTGGTCTCCACCTGGTTTTGTCGGCTCCTCTCAAGCCCCGGCTCCTGCCCTACCCTGATTTCACCCCTGTGGGACAGGGAAAGGGACGGGAACAGGGACAGGCCCTGTCTGACTCAAGGAGATAGTGGTGGAGAAGCAAGAGTAGACAGCCGACCATTCCAGCTCTATTTGGTCCTCCCAGGGAGTGCTAGAAGCCAGAGTGCTTGTAGCCCCAGGCCAAAGCCACCACCAGACACAACAAATAAAAATAGCTCCTATCATCCCAGGGGGTTCTCACTGTCCTCTGGCTCTCAGCTCCTCCTGGGTTGATCTCTGAGGAAAAGAATCAACAGTGGTAAAATGCGAATCTTAATTTGTCACTCAGCTGGCTGAAGATCACTCAGTGGTTTCCCATTGGGCTTGACTCACTTAGGAGAAAAGAGAATGAATTACAACCTCCAACGTCAGTCCTCTGCCTAGCTTTCCTCGGAGGAAAGTTACTAACCTGAATGCCGAGAGGAGAGAACTGCTCATTTGGCTGCACAGAGAAGAGGGCAGGGGTGCTGTGCCTTCATGGGTCCTCTGCACCTGCTCATCCTTCCCCACCCAGCTGGGCAGGCAAGTTGCCTTAGAACTGGCTGTACCTTACACCACCCATCTGGGTGATTGGCTCCCCTCAGCCCCTGACATCCTCCACATCGCCCTAGAAGACAGACTTGGTGAGCTTACCAACTTTGGATTTGGTGGTCAGTGGAAGCAAGAAGTCCTTTTCAGCTTAGAATCTAAGTTTCATGCTCCAACCCAGCTTTTTTGGGTTGTTTTTCCAGCTTTATTGATGATTCCAAGTTGTACACATTTAAAGTGTACAATTTGATGATTTTCCATACATATTGTGAAATATTCACAACAGTCAAGCTAATGAACATATCCATCACCTCTTTGGTTACCTTTTCTTGGGTAGAATCCTTAAAATGTTCACTGTTAACAATTTCAGGTATACAATACAGTATTAACTATAGTCACACGGTAGTACATTAGGTTTCTAGAATTTACTCATCTTGCATGACTGAAACTTTGTATCCCTTGACCGACATCTCCCTGTTTCCCTCATTCCCCAGTCCCTGGTAGCCACCATCCTATCTGTCTATGACTTTGGCTGTTTAGATTTCACATATAAGTGAGATCATGGAATATTTGTCTTTTTTGCATCTGCCTTATTTCACTTAGCGTAATGTCCTCCAGGGACAGTCATAATTGTTGCAAATGGCAGGAGGTCCTCCTTCTTTAAGACTGAATACTATTCCACTGTATGTATAGATACCACACTTTCTTCATCCATTCACCCAACAACTTGACATTCAAGTTGTTTCCGTATCTGGGTTATTGAAAATACTGCTGCAGTGAACAGAAATACGCAGTGAACATATATCCAGGAAGATATAACCTACTGCTTCTATTGAGTATCCCCCAAATTTAGCATGGTACCTAACACTTGGCATATATATGGAGTGTGTGTGCGTGTGCATTATTCACTCAGTCATGTCTGACTCTGCAGTCCTGTGGACTGTAGTCTGCCGGGCTCCTCTGTCCATGGAATTTTCCAGGCAGAAATTCTGGAGTGGGTAGCCATTCCCTTCTCCAGGGATCTTCCTGACCCAGGAATTGAACCTGGGTCTTGCACATTGCAGGCAGATTCTTTACCATCCGAACCACCAGGGAAGCCAATGGATAAAATTAAACATGTATTTTCATCTTCCTTTCCTGGATATAACTCAGAGAACCTAAGTAATTTACCCAAAGTCACACAGATGTTGGATAACATCAGATTGGCCTGATTCCCAGGCCCTCCTCCTTACCACAGGGCTAGGCAGAGAGCTGCCTCCCCTGGCACAGCCCCACTCACATCTCAAGAGGGAAACTTGGGCTCACGGAGGTTATTCACCCCTTACAGCTCAATTTGATGATTTTCCATACATATTTTTTCAAGCTAATGAACATATCCATCACCTCTTTGGTTACCTTTTCTTGGGTAGAATCCTTAAAATGTTCACTGTTAACAATTTCAGGTATACAATACAGTATTAACTATAGTCACACGGTAGTACATTAGGTTTCTAGAATTTACTCATCTTGCATGACTGAAACTTTGTATCCCTTGACCGACATCTCCCTGTTTCCCTCATTCCCCAGTCCCTGGTAGCCACCATCCTATCTGTCTATGACTTTGGCTGTTTAGATTTCACATATAAGTGAGATCATGGAATATTTGTCTTTTTTGCATCTGCCTTATTTCACTTAGCGTAATGTCCTCCAGGGACAGTCATAATTGTTGCAAATGGCAGGAGGTCCTCCTTCTTTAAGACTGAATACTATTCCACTGTATGTATAGATACCACACTTTCTTCATCCATTCACCCAACAACTTGACATTCAAGTTGTTTCCGTATCTGGGTTATTGAAAATACTGCTGCAGTGAACAGAAATACGCAGTGAACATATATCCAGGAAGATATAACCTACTGCTTCTATTGAGTATCCCCCAAATTTAGCATGGTACCTAACACTTGGCATATATATGGAGTGTGTGTGCGTGTGCATTATTCACTCAGTCATGTCTGACTCTGCAGTCCTGTGGACTGTAGTCTGCCGGGCTCCTCTGTCCATGGAATTTTCCAGGCAGAAATTCTGGAGTGGGTAGCCATTCCCTTCTCCAGGGATCTTCCTGACCCAGGAATTGAACCTGGGTCTTGCACATTGCAGGCAGATTCTTTACCATCCGAACCACCAGGGAAGCCAATGGATAAAATTAAACATGTATTTTCATCTTCCTTTCCTGGATATAACTCAGAGAACCTAAGTAATTTACCCAAAGTCACACAGATGTTGGATAACATCAGATTGGCCTGATTCCCAGGCCCTCCTCCTTACCACAGGGCTAGGCAGAGAGCTGCCTCCCCTGGCACAGCCCCACTCACATCTCAAGAGGGAAACTTGGGCTCACGGAGGTTATTCACCCCAGTGCTGACAGCTCGCTCAGCTCAGTCCACTTATCTGTCATCTATCTTCCTTACCGGTGGAGATACTGTGGGCATAGTTCTTCTTAAATTAAGCATAAGATGAAATCATTTATTTAAAGCCTTTTACCTGTCCATTTCCCCAGGGCAGTTCCTTATGAAATGATTTCTCACATTTTCCGAGTGACTCAGTTAGTCTGATGGGTTGACATGCCAGGGAAAGGTTGAGAAAGGGAGCAGAGAGAGAGAGAGAGCTCTCAGAAAGGGTGACAGAGTAGCTGGAAAGAAGAGCTCAGTACAGGAGACATGGGAGTAGAGAGAGTGTCTAAGCCCACAGGGAGGGCCCTCTTTCCCCAGAGAGCCCCTGGGAGCTAGCCCAAGTGCTCTCGTTAGAAAGATGCCCTTTTGAGCTTTTCCCTTTTGAGCACTGATTTCCCGCAAGAGAAAAAGCAGCTGCTCTTTGCTAGGGCAGGAGGGCCTCAGGGCACAAGGCAGTTCCTGAGTTCCCAGAGTCTTGGGAAGCAAGCTGCAAAAGCCTAGAAAGGAGAATGAAAGCAGCATCAGAAGGCAGACAGTGTTCACCACAGTGTTAAGGAGCTTGGACTCCTGTGAGGGATAAAACCTCTCTAAAGTGGGATTCAAGGCCTGAGATAGTGACAGGGCCCAAAGAACCAAAGAAATGCCCAAGGTCTCACCATCACTGCTATCAAAGCTTTGAGAAACCCCTCTCGGAAGAGTGAGAAGCATTTGGGAAAAGAGGCAATTGGATGGGGAATGGAGACCTGGGCTGGCTATCACTGTACTCTTTGGCCTCAAAGTTCCCATGTATCAGATGGGGTGTCGAGCTGATTGTTCTCACAGGCTCTTCAAGCTCTGGGTAGGATCTTCTGCCTGGTTTCAAGCTTCCTGATGATGCCTGACTTGACCCTCACAGTACCCGTTATACGCCTATGTGTGGGTCACACACAGGGTTCTTGAGGCCCAGACTCTGCCAGGAACTTCAGTGTAGACAAGATTTTTTTTTTTCACACCCCAGAGTTTGAAGTATGCTGGCAATCCAGTCAAGATCAAGATCATTGGCCTTGAATCAGAACACCTGGGCCCTGATACCAGCTTCCTGTGTGACCTTGGTCAAGTAAAATAAGGAAAATAGTATTTACCTTTTCAGCCCCATGAAGGTTGATATTTGAATGGCATATAACTGTGAAGGGACTTGGAAGAATAAAAAGAGATGGCATTGTGATATTATTGTACCGCTCTGAAGAAGAGACTATAATTCCTCAGAAGAACGAACACTCAATTTTGTGAGTGAAGAGGTTTTTTTTCCCATATATTAATTTGAAAGTATACCATTTCCTTTAACGAAAGAGATCATTCCAAACTAGCCATCCAAGGTGCTGGTCAGAGATACTGTGCCCTACAGGGAAGCCTAGGTACTCAACTTGAGAGTTTCCCATCTAGAGGGTCATCAGGCTTGGTGCCATGTGATATTCCTTTGGCTACACCCAAGAGGACAGGAAATAAGGGTAGAGCCCTAGGCTGGCAAAGTAGTAAGTAGAAGTTTCTGCCCTGTTGAGGCGTGACCCACAACATATGTAAGTCTATCTCCCATCTTTAAAATCTTCCCTCCAGCCCACAAACCTGTTCAACCTTGGTCTCATTCTTCTGCTCTACTTTACTTCAAGACGCCTTGAAAGAGTTGTCTAAACTCACTGTCCCCTGAAAGGAGGAGATCTTGTCCTCTCATCAAAACTGGTATAGAGAGTAAATATCTCCACCTAATAAAGACTGTTTATGATGAACCCATGACTAACATCATACTCAGTGATGGAAAGCCAAGAGCTTTTCTTTCAAAATCAGGAACAAGACAAAGATGCCCATTCTTGTCACTTCTATTTAACATAATATTGGAAGTCCTAGCTATAGCAATCAGATAAGAAAAAGAAATAAAAGCCATCCAAAATGGAAGGGAAGAAGTAAAACTGTAACAATTTGCTGATAATATGATACTATATATAGAAAGCCCTACAGTCTCCCCCCCACCAAAAAAAAAAAATGATTAGAACTAATAAATGAAATCAGGAAATATGCAGGAACAAGGTTAATATACAGATATCTGTTGCTTTTCTATACAGTAATAATGAACTACCAAAAAGGGAAAGCAGAAAACAATCTCATTTAAAATCACATAAGAAAGAGTAAAATATCTAGGAATAAATTCCTTATTTCTTAAACTCATTCTAGTTAAACTGATGCTCCCATACTTCCACTCTTAAGGAAGCCACCAATGGCCACTGTGTTGCAAAATTGATGGTCAATTCTCAGTCCTCATCTTCTTCCACCTCCCAGCAACTTGTGATACAGTGGATCATTCTTCCTCGCGGTATTTCTTCTTTTGATGTCCAAAGCCACCTTTCCTGGTTCTTCTCCAACTTTGCTGGCTGCTCCTTCTCGAATTCTTTTGTAGGATCTACTTCATTTTCCTGATCTTTGAATATTGAAAGATTCCAGGGTTTAACCCTCAATGCTTCCTCTTCACCCTCTATATTTGCTCTCTAGCTAATCTCATTCAGTCACATAATCAACCATGAATATGCTGATAATCCCAGATACAATCTTCACTCCAGACCTTCCCCCTAAATGTCACTCATATATTCAGTCCCCAGCCAAAATATCCAAACTAAACATACTTGGATTGCATCCAAACTAAATATGTTCAAAACCAAACTCCTGACATTCCTCATTCCCTCTCTTGAGTATTTTTCTATCCTAGCAACTTTATTCTTTCAGTTGCTCAAGTTAAAACCTGGCAGTCACCCTTGGTTCTTCCCTCCATCTCATCTGTACCTATAATTCATCAGCAACTCTTGCCAGCTCTCCCTGACCACCTTGTACCAACCACTGCCTCAACCCTGACTCAAGTCATTCAGAGACTGTGGCAGCCACCCTGTTGCCCTCCTTGCCCCAGCCCTGTCCTCATTCCCACCCTCCACTTCCCTGAAAACACACTTCCCTGCCTCCCCAGACCAGGAACTTTGTGTTGTAACTACTCTTTCCATGGCCTGGAAAGCTCTTTCCTTGCTGTCTTCAGATCTCACCTTGAAATTCACCTTGTCAGAGAGGTCCTCCCTTACTGCTCTATGAAACATAGCAACACCTCCCACTCTCCCGCCTTTAGGTGCTTTATTCTTTCTGCACATAGCACCATCTGACATTTTATACATATATATGTGTATGTGTTGTATGTGTATGAATGTGTGTTTAAGCTTTTTGTTCCTCCACTAAAATGTAAACACCTTGAACACAGGGACTTTGTGCATTTTGCCTATTTCTGTATCTCTAGTGCCTAGGAAGAGTCTGGTACAAAGTAGGTATTTAATAAATCTTTGTCAAATTAACAAGTGAGAAAGGGTTATAACCAGTTAGATGCCTTCCTGGAAGTCTGCCCTGGAAAAGTTCAGAAATTCATTATATTCAGAGGACAGAGGATAGTACTGTGATGATGGAGTTTGGCAGAAAGAGCTTCAGCATCCTTGCTAAGGTGATGGCTAAATGGCCATGTCACTACAGCTGTGTTGTATCCTAAACAATGAAATACTTTCCAATGGATGGTTCAGGTTCCTGGGCTGACTGTTTGGTACATGTGACTGTTTAGGACATTTGAGGTTGTTTCTTACTAGGTTTTTTGGAAAGCATAAACATGTCTCCTGTCTTTGCAAACACAAGGACCTAATGTACAGAAGGGTTCTCCCTGGTGGCTCAATGGTAAAGAGTCTACCTGCAATGTAGGAGATGTGAGTTCAATTCCTGAGTCAGGAAGGTCCCCTGGAGCAGGAAATGGCAACCCATTCCAGTATTCTTGCCTGGAAAACCCCATGGACAGAAGAGCCTGGCAGACTACAGTCTATAGGGTTGCAAAAGAGTCTCACGTGATCTAGTGACTGAAAAACAACAACCACAAAAGACACAGAGAGGTATGGACCCATCCTCGTGCCAAGTCTAAACATTCAAGATTAAGTTTAAAAGTATTTGCCTGGACAAATGAGTGGATACAGAAGCTCTGGTACATATATACAATGGGATACTACTCAGTTGTTAAAAGAAATGCAGAAGACTCAGACCTGAAGAGGTGGCTAGTAACTACTCTTTCCATGGCCTGGATGGCTCTTTCCTTGCTGTCTTCAGATCTCACCTTGAAATTCACCTTGTCAGAGAGGTCCTCCCTTACTGCTCTATGAAACATAGCAACACCTCCCACTCTCCCGCCTTTAGGTGCTTTATTCTTTCTGCACATAGCACCATCTGACATTTTATACATATATATGTGTATGTGTTGTATGTGTATGAATGTGTGTTTAAGCTTTTTGTTCCTCCACTAAAATGTAAACACCTTGAACACAGGGACTTTGTGCATTTTGCCTATTTCTGTATCTCTAGTGCCTAGGAAGAGTCTGGTACAAAGTAGGTATTTAATAAATCTTTGTCAAATTAACAAGTGAGAAAGGGTTATAACCAGTTAGATGCCTTCCTGGAAGTCTGCCCTGGAAAAGTTCAGAAATTCATTATATTCAGAGGACAGAGGATAGTACTGTGATGATGGAGTTTGGCAGAAAGAGCTTCAGCATCCTTGCTAAGGTGATGGCTAAATGGCCATGTCACTACAGCTGTGTTGTATCCTAAACAATGAAATACTTTCCAATGGATGGTTCAGGTTCCTGGGCTGACTGTTTGGTACATGTGACTGTTTAGGACATTTGAGGTTGTTTCTTACTAGGTTTTTTGGAAAGCATAAACATGTCTCCTGTCTTTGCAAACACAAGGACCTAATGTACAGAAGGGTTCTCCCTGGTGGCTCAATGGTAAAGAGTCTACCTGCAATGTAGGAGATGTGAGTTCAATTCCTGAGTCAGGAAGGTCCCCTGGAGCAGGAAATGGCAACCCATTCCAGTATTCTTGCCTGGAAAACCCCATGGACAGAAGAGCCTGGCAGACTACAGTCTATAGGGTTGCAAAAGAGTCTCACGTGATCTAGTGACTGAAAAACAACAACCACAAAAGACACAGAGAGGTATGGACCCATCCTCGTGCCAAGTCTAAACATTCAAGATTAAGTTTAAAAGTATTTGCCTGGACAAATGAGTGGATACAGAAGCTCTGGTACATATATACAATGGGATACTACTCAGTTGTTAAAAGAAATGCAGAAGACTCAGTCCTAAAGAGGTGGCTAGCTCTAGAACCTATCATAAAAAGTGAAGTAAGTCAAAAAGAGAAAGACAAGTACAGTATACTAACTCATATATATGGGATCTAGTAAGATGGTCATGATAACACACGCAGTGAACTCATGGAAAAACAGAGAATAGACATAAGGACATTGTGGAGACCGAACAGTGAGAAGGAGGCATAGAGGAAGTAACATCGAAACCTATACTAGCATATGTGGAAAAGTTAGCTATGGTCATTGCGCTAAGGGAATAGGAGTACCTACAATCACTTGGGGCGATGGTCTGGAAGGGTGGGAGGGTCCAGGGATATGCATATGAATCATCTGGGAACATACATCTTGGTGAACAACAAAACTCTGTAAAATCTTTAAAATAAAGAATAAAAAATTTAAAAAAATTTTTAAAAAGTATTTGCCTGTTTGATTTCTTGACCAACCTCAACTTGTACCAGGTTTCAAGGAATTAGAAACAACAGTGATAATGTTGTCGCAAAGTGTTTATGTTACAGATAACACCATTTCAAATATATCTTTCTTTGCATCTCTGATCATATCCTTTGCCTTCCATCCTAACAACAGGCTATGAATCCCAATGATCTCAAATATAAAATATGTATTTGTTTGTTTGTTTGCCCCATCTTGAATTATTCCTCAGAAAAGAAACTATCACTTATTGTCAGATGCTTATGAATACTTTTATTAGAAACATTCTTTAAATTATTTTTAACAGCAAACAGTCATTGGAAGAAGATCCTTAAATCTCCTACTTCTCCTTCCTGGCTGGAGAAAGAGGAGTTTAAGTAGATCCTGATGATCCAGTCCCACCTGAGGACAGATCATAACAGATTCTTGGGGAGGGGTGGTGCTAGACATTGGTCTTTTTAAAAAGCTTCCCAGTTATTTCTGTGAGCAACTAGGAGTGTCTCTGCCTTTGAAATGACCTCAATCCTCACTAATTTTGTATAATTTATGAAAGTCATAGCTCAGAGTCATTGTTCAAGGATCTAAAAAAATTTAGGTTGGATCTTGTCATTTTTCTTGGGGGCATGTCTTTTCTTATTTACCCATTCTCAGGAAACTGGCAAGCTCAGTCACACTGAGGTATCAATGACTGATGATAACCAAGTGTTAGTTAGCTTTCATCAGGCCATCCCTCATGGGTTGGAGGCCTTTTGCATCCCCCCAGGTAGTGGCCACCTTGCTTAAGTCTGGAGGGATACGCCAGGCATTCCAGCCAGAAAAACAGGGCATTTCAGAGTCATTGCTAGCTCTGGGCCTGAGAGCAGGGCTGTGTCCCTTTAATTTGCTGCTGGAATTGGGCAGCAGCTGAGATCAGGACCTTCTGAAATATTTATCTGCTTGTTATTTATCTGGGCAGGGTGCAGGGGGAGAGGAGAGGTCCTGGGAACTATGCCCAGAGCCAGAAAGAGTACAGGGAAAACGGCCCTAAATTTGTTTTAATAACTTTTACTGTACATTTTTTAATTATAAAAGTAACAAATGCTTGCTACAGGAAACTTGGGATTTGCAATAAAATATAGAGAAGAAAACAAATAACCTACAACCCTAGAGCTATCCAATGTTAAGAGTTTGGCACATGTCCACATAGACCTCTTTTTTAAGCACATACACGTGCACTGTGTGTAATTATATAGAGAGCTGTATCCTGTTCTCTTTCCTTTAACATTATATCATGAGCACATTTCTATGTCATCAAAAATTCTTTCAAGACATCATTTGGAATGGATCCATAACATTCCTTCATTGGCTGTCTCGCAATTTATTTAACTGATGTCCCATTGTTGGATATTTAGGTTATTTCCAAGTTTTCATTTTAATGAAGAATAATGAGACTAGCAACTGTCCACAGATCTGCTCACATTTCTGATAAACTTTTAGTTTTATCTTTGACCAGGAAGTCAACCCGTTATGGAGAAAAAGCACATGGTTTTTCTTGGGGAGGGGTGGTGCTAGACATTGGTCTTTTTAAAAAGCTTCCCAGTTATTTCTGTGAGCAACTAGGAGTGTCTCTGCCTTTGAAATGACCTCAATCCTCACTAATTTTGTATAATTTATGAAAGTCATAGCTCAGAGTCATTGTTCAAGGATCTAAAAAAATTTAGGTTGGATCTTGTCATTTTCTTGGGGCATGTCTTTTCTTATTTACCCATTCTCAGGAAACTGGCAAGCTCAGTCACACTGAGGTATCAATGACTGATGATAACCAAGTGTTAGTTAGCTTTCATCAGGCCATCCCTCATGGGTTGGAGGCCTTTTGCATCCCCCCAGGTAGTGGCCACCTTGCTTAAGTCTGGAGGGATACGCCAGGCATTCCAGCCAGAAAAACAGGGCATTTCAGAGTCATTGCTAGCTCTGGGCCTGAGAGCAGGGCTGTGTCCCTTTAATTTGCTGCTGGAATTGGGCAGCAGCTGAGATCAGGACCTTCTGAAATATTTATCTGCTTGTTATTTATCTGGGCAGGGTGCAGGGGGAGAGGAGAGGTCCTGGGAACTATGCCCAGAGCCAGAAAGAGTACAGGGAAAACGGCCCTAAATTTGTTTTAATAACTTTTACTGTACATTTTTTAATTATAAAAGTAACAAATGCTTGCTACAGGAAACTTGGGATTTGCAATAAAATATAGAGAAGAAAACAAATAACCTACAACCCTAGAGCTATCCAATGTTAAGAGTTTGGCACATGTCCACATAGACCTCTTTTTTAAGCACATACACGTGCACTGTGTGTAATTATATAGAGAGCTGTATCCTGTTCTCTTTCCTTTAACATTATATCATGAGCACATTTCTATGTCATCAAAAATTCTTTCAAGACATCATTTGGAATGGATCCATAACATTCCTTCATTGGCTGTCTCGCAATTTATTTAACTGATGTCCCATTGTTGGATATTTAGGTTATTTCCAAGTTTTCATTTTAATGAAGAATAATGAGACTAGCAACTGTCCACAGATCTGCTCACATTTCTGATAAACTTTTAGTTTTATCTTTGACCAGGAAGTCAACACGTTATGGAGAAAAAAGCACATGGTTTTTTCTTTTCTTTTTCTTTATTATTGAAGAAAAACATAATGTAAACATCTCCATTTTAACCATTTTAAAGTGTACAATTTAGTGGCAGTTAGTCCATGTTATGTGGCCATCACTGCCATCTGATTCCAGAATATTCTCATCATCCTATACCCATTACTCAGTCACTTCCCAAACCCCCTCCTCCCAACCTCTACAACCACTAATCTGTTTTCTGCCTGCAAGGATTAAGGCACACTCTCCGGTATTGATTCACCCACTGACTGGGCTAGTGAATGCAGGGAGGTTACTTAACCTTGTTCATTCTCAGAATCCTCATTTGTAAAAATTTCAACATGGGCAAACTCATGTCACTCAGCAGATGCTCAGTAATTAAAACAACAAAAATATCACAGTTGAAATGGGCTTTTGGAAATCATGGAATATAACCTACTGCACAGAAGAGGGGGCCTTCCGCAGTGGCTCCACAGTGAAGAATCCTCCTGCGTTGCAGGTACCACAGGAGAAACGGGTTTGATTCCTGGGTCAGAATCATTCCCCTGGAGAAGGACAAAGCAACCCACTCCAGTATTCTTGCCTAGAGAATCCCTATGGCCAGGGGAGCCTGGCGGGCTATAATCCACAGCATTGCAAAGAGCCAGACATGACTGAAGTGACTGAGCACACACACACACAGCCATTACAGCAGGAATCCAACTATCATTTTGGGAAACTCAACCACATCAACATCCTTAATGACTACTCCTAATAAAAAATTTTTCTCAGAAGCCTGTGGGTTATTGGTAATCAACCCATCGCCGTGGTGGCCATCGTCTTGGCCAACCAATCATAGAGCAAAGCAGACTGGGGCAAGAACAAGACCTCATGTCCCCACAGATGAGTATGACACTTAATTGATTAAAACGAATCTAATTAGGAGACATATACATGCCTCCCATGACAGCATCATAATAGGATAATGTCCTTGACACGGGTAGAAGAGAACGAAAACCCCAATGTAGGTCTCAGCTTCACCACTGACTCACTCTTGCCAAGGTTGAGTGAGGCTCTTACCTGCTCCAAGTTCCACATGTGTCATCAATCTATTGGAGATAATCGCCCCTGCTTTGCCTACTTGCAAGGTTGCTGTGACAAGAGAATTAGAGAATACATAGGAAAGTTTGCAAACTGCAGAGGAGTAACACAATGTATTAATTTACTTTGGGGGGAATATTTTGTAAGCATTTCCCCCTAGAGACATTGTTCCCTCTCCAAGGTCATCTCATTCTTTTTCTTCTTTTTTCTCCCTTGATCTCTCCTTACTCCAAACTTTTTTTTTTTTTTTTGCCCCAACCTGAAGTTTTTTTGCCCAAAACTTTCAGAAATGACTTTCTCTTAAGGCTTTTACCCCAAAACATGTACCAATGAGGCCAGGACACTTGAGCCCCAGGCCATCCACAGGGGCAGGAGTGGGCCTGCCCTCCAGCTCGTGACTCTCGTGGCTCCAAGTAGGAGCGTACCATGTTTTTGATAACTGAATAAGTGAGCGACTCAGGGATGTAGGTGGGCCCTCCCTGAGTTGGGGAGGGAAGGAGGCATGGCAGGAACCAGCAGTCACACTCTGTACAGCAGGATGGCATAGAGGGCAGAGAGGAAGGATCTGGATTGGGAGCTGAAAGACAGAGAGACCTCCCATTCTGTTGTGTGGAGAAGGCTCTGGTCTGAGTGACTTTCCTTTCTCACACATCCTGACCTAAGAACCAGTTGGGCAACGTAGAGTGCGTTCGTTATGGTCTGTAATCAGGCTGTTACGAAGTCTCACGCCTGCCCTGTGCCCGGATAGGAGAGACCTCTGCAGCTGCCACTCCTGGGTTCCCTGGGTGGAATGAAAATAGGCTTGACCTTAAACTCAACCACATCAACATCCTTAATGACTACTCCTAATAAAAAATTTTTCTCAGAAGCCTGTGGGTTATTGGTAATCAACCCATCGCCGTGGTGGCCATCGTCTTGGCCAACCAATCATAGAGCAAAGCAGACTGGGGCAAGAACAAGACCTCATGTCCCCACAGATGAGTATGACACTTAATTGATTAAAACGAATCTAATTAGGAGACATATACATGCCTCCCATGACAGCATCATAATAGGATAATGTCCTTGACACGGGTAGAAGAGAACGAAAACCCCAATGTAGGTCTCAGCTTCACCACTGACTCACTCTTGCCAAGGTTGAGTGAGGCTCTTACCTGCTCCAAGTTCCACATGTGTCATCAATCTATTGGAGATAATCGCCCCTGCTTTGCCTACTTCGCAAGGTTGCTGTGACAAGAGAATTAGAGAATACATAGGAAAGTTTGCAAACTGCAGAGGAGTAACACAATGTATTAATTTACTTTGGGGGGAATATTTTGTAAGCATTTCCCCCTAGAGACATTGTTCCCTCTCCAAGGTCATCTCATTCTTTTTCTTCTTTTTTCTCCCTTGATCTCTCCTTACTCCAAACTTTTTTTTTTTTTTTTGCCCCAACCTGAAGTTTTTTTGCCCAAAACTTTCAGAAATGACTTTCTCTTAAGGCTTTTACCCCAAAACATGTACCAATGAGGCCAGGACACTTGAGCCCCAGGCCATCCACAGGGGCAGGAGTGGGCCTGCCCTCCAGCTCGTGACTCTCGTGGCTCCAAGTAGGAGCGTACCATGTTTTTGATAACTGAATAAGTGAGCGACTCAGGGATGTAGGTGGGCCCTCCCTGAGTTGGGGAGGGAAGGAGGCATGGCAGGAACCAGCAGTCACACTCTGTACAGCAGGATGGCATAGAGGGCAGAGAGGAAGGATCTGGATTGGGAGCTGAAAGACAGAGAGACCTCCCATTCTGTTGTGTGGAGAAGGCTCTGGTCTGAGTGACTTTCCTTTCTCACACATCCTGACCTAAGAACCAGTTGGGCAACGTAGAGTGCGTTCGTTATGGTCTGTAATCAGGCTGTTACGAAGTCTCACGCCTGCCCTGTGCCCGGATAGGAGAGACCTCTGCAGCTGCCACTCCTGGGTTCCCTGGGTGGAATGAAAATAGGCTTGACCTTAAAGCTACCCAAGTTCACTCTTGGAGTTTGTTTGAAATTTCTTTGGCCTGGGAAAGACAAAGACAGGAGAAAAAGACTCCCAAGCCCTCAAAGCACTCTAATGACATGAAAAGAGATGAGAAACAGATGAGACAATCTGTGGCCTGCGTGGGGCTGGGAGTGGCACCAGGCACTGGAATGAAAGAGGCTCTGCTCACCCAGCCATCCCCCTGCCCTCCGGGTATGTGGGGCTTCCTGCAGCAGCAGAAGGGCGGGAGAGAGCATTAGACAGTGGTTGTTTGAAATCAGCTTTTTTAAGAACCATTTTCTGCATGAGTGTAAGCACACATTTGTGATGAAGGTGATTGTACTTTTAAGTTGTTATTTCTAAATCCTAATCCTTTTTAATTTTTTAAAAATTTGAAGTATAGTTGAGTTACAATGTTGTGTTATTTGCTACTGTACAGCAAAGTGGCCATATATGTAGTTATCCATATATATATATATATATATATATATATAATTTTTCATATTCTTTTCTCTTATGGTTTATCACTGGATATTGAATATAGTTCCCTGTGCTATACATTAAGATCTGTTGTTTATCTATCCTATGTACAATAGTTTCCATCTGCTAATCTCAAATGCCCAAGACTTCCCTCCCCAAGTGCCCCTCCTCTTGGCAACCACAAGTCTGTTTTCTATGTCTGCATATGTTTCTGTTTCGTAGATACATTCATTTGTGTCATGGTTTAAATCCTACGTGTCTAAACCCTAATCTTAAATGCTTCAAAACAAGCAAAGAATCGGGAAGACCTAGTAGAAAAATGCAGGCTATGTTGGTATGCATGCAGAATTACAAAATAAGTCCTTTAGTCCTCAAATATTTATCATTCCCCCTTCTCCACCTGACCTCCTCTGATGGAATCAGTCCTCTGAGGCAATCCTGTAGCGCCTATTCTGCTCTTCAGGTGTGACAAGAATCTCTTTCTTCTTGTATTAGTTATTTCCTTCACTTGACAAGTGTTTGTTTCTGAGGATTTACCATCTGCCAGGCACTGTTCTGCTGCCTAGGGGTACATTATGAACAAAACAGATACATTTATCTTCTAGTGGGAAAGGACAGACAAAGAGAGAAAAGAGAAGAAAGAAGGAAAGAAAGGAAGCATCCTGTATTTATAGCATGTGTCAGATGGGTGATAGGTACTGTTCAGTTCAGTTCAGTCCCTCTGTCATGTCTGACTCTTTGTGACCCCATGGACTGCAGCACACCAGGCTTCCCTGTCCATCACCATCTCCCAGAACTTGCTCAAACTCATGTACATTGATTCAGTGATGCCATCCAACCATCTCACCCTCTGTCACCCCCTTCTCCTTCTGCCTTCTATTTTTCCCAGCATCAGGGTCTTTTCTCCGCATAAGGTACTGCAGAGAAATGCAAAGTTGGAAAGGGGAGCAAAAATGTGTGTGTGTGGAGGATGGAGTTGGGGCTAGGGGTCGCAATGAGGATAGGTTTGAGAAAGTTGTGAAGAGGTTGCAGAAGGAACCACATGGCCATTGGGAGAAAGAGCAGTCCAGGCAAAGACAATCCCGAATGCAAAGCCTCCAAAGCAAGAAAGGCCAGCAGGAACATTGGGGTCCAGTGTGGTTGGAGTGGAGTGGAGTAGGTTAGTGGGAGATGAGGTCAGAGTGGTCACAGGGAACCACATTGCGCAGAGTCCCAGAGGCCATTGTGGGAACGCTGGCTTTTGTGTTTTAGTCGGGGCATGACCTGATTGACTCCATTTTAACAGGGTCCCCTCTGCTCAGGGGAGGCTATAGAGTGCAAAAGGAGAGATGACAGCCATTTGGTCCAAAATAGTTGTGTTGTAGCCCCCATTTTTTTGGGAAGACCTAGTAGAAAAATGCAGGCTATGTTGGTATGCATGCAGAATTACAAAATAAGTCCTTTAGTCCTCAAATATTTATCATTCCCCCTTCTCCACCTGACCTCCTCTGATGGAATCAGTCCTCTGAGGCAATCCTGTAGCGCCTATTCTGCTCTTCAGGTGTGACAAGAATCTCTTTCTTCTTGTATTAGTTATTTCCTTCACTTGACAAGTGTTTGTTTCTGAGGATTTACCATCTGCCAGGCACTGTTCTGCTGCCTAGGGGTACATTATGAACAAAACAGATACATTTATCTTCTAGTGGGAAAGGACAGACAAAGAGAGAAAAGAGAAGAAAGAAGGAAAGAAAGGAAGCATCCTGTATTTATAGCATGTGTCAGATGGGTGATAGGTACTGTTCAGTTCAGTTCAGTCCCTCTGTCATGTCTGACTCTTTGTGACCCCATGGACTGCAGCACACCAGGCTTCCCTGTCCATCACCATCTCCCAGAACTTGCTCAAACTCATGTACATTGATTCAGTGATGCCATCCAACCATCTCACCCTCTGTCACCCCCTTCTCCTTCTGCCTTCTATTTTTCCCAGCATCAGGGTCTTTTCTCCGCATAAGGTACTGCAGAGAAATGCAAAGTTGGAAAGGGGAGCAAAAATGTGTGTGTGTGGAGGATGGAGTTGGGGCTAGGGGTCGCAATGAGGATAGGTTTGAGAAAGTTGTGAAGAGGTTGCAGAAGGAACCACATGGCCATTGGGAGAAAGAGCAGTCCAGGCAAAGACAATCCCGAATGCAAAGCCTCCAAAGCAAGAAAGGCCAGCAGGAACATTGGGGTCCAGTGTGGTTGGAGTGGAGTGGAGTAGGTTAGTGGGAGATGAGGTCAGAGTGGTCACAGGGAACCACATTGCGCAGAGTCCCAGAGGCCATTGTGGGAACGCTGGCTTTTGTGTTTTAGTCGGGGCATGACCTGATTGACTCCATTTTAACAGGGTCCCCTCTGCTCAGGGGAGGCTATAGAGTGCAAAAGGAGAGATGACAGCCATTTGGTCCAAAATAGTTGTGTTGTAGCTGGTGAGAAAAGGTCAGCTTCTGGGGAAGTTCCAAAGTAAAGCCCACAGGTCTTGCTGATGGACATGGATGTATTTTTTAAAAAGATTGAAGTTGAGGATGACTCCAAGCCTTTAGGACTGGGCGGCTGGAAAAGTGGGGTCATCATGAAGTGAGGGGGAAGACAAGAGTTGGCAAAGAGGAGGAGTTTGGTTTTATTAGACATCCAGGTGGGGAGGTCAGGTAGGCAGCTGGACATGTGAATGCAGTTTTGGGAAGTAATCCAGGCCAAAGACTTCAGTTTGAGAGTTATCAAATTTATATGTGTTTGGGTAGGTCCATCAGGACAAAAACTACAGACCCCAGGGGAGAGAGAGAGAGAGAGAGAAAAAAAAAAAAGAACAGCTTTTCAGTGGGAAAGCTACTTAAAATCCAAATAAAGTCTGCAGTTCAGCTAAGGGTATTGTACCAGTTAGTATCTTGATTTTGATAGTTGACCTGTGATTGCGTGAAATATGAACATTAGGAGAAACTGACAGAAGGGAATGTGGGAGCCCTCTACAATCTTTGCAAATATTCTGGAAGTCGGAATTTTTTTCAAAGTAAAATGTTTTCTTAGAAAGAAGGGCTTAAAGTTCTGCTGCTTTACGTTTAAAAATATGTCTAATGCATTAGTAGAATGATATAAATGTATTCATGTATAAATTATTGATGATAGACACATGGGTAGTGTGTATTTATGCCAACATATTGAACTGATGGGAATTTGTAGTCGAAAAAGACTGGAAGACCATTGTCCTTCAACCTGAGGAAAAGAGATGGTGGATACCTAGAGTGGTCAAAATCCCAGAGAAAGCAGAATGGTGCTATTCAGGGGTAGAAGGAGGGAGACGGGGAGCTGCTGTTTAATGGGTCCAGAGGTTCAGTTATGCAAAATGAAAAGAGTTTCCAAGATGATGGGGTGATCATGACGATGCTGCTGGTCATGCAGAAACCTGAGTGAACTTAATGCCACTGAGTCATATGCTTAAGAACAGTAAAGATGGTGCATTTTACGTAACGTATATTTTGTCACACTCAAAACCAAAACAAGGACAACAGAGTTTATCATTCTGTTCTGCACTCTTTTTGCTTCAATATGCTTCTTGCAAGTTAGGCTCCTCTTCCCAGCAGGGCTTCACGTGATCTGTATCTGGAACACAGCTTGTGTTGAGAGACAGAGCCACAGGACTGGGTATGAGTTCATGCTTAATCCACAGATAGGGACGGAGAGCTGGGAAAGGTCAGAGTGCAGAAACGAAAATTCTGTTCACTTGAGGAGAACTATCAACAAGTTTCCCTCAAACATTACCTTAATCTCTCAGAGATGAGATAAGCCTGCCCTCCTGTCTCTGAGGCCTGGCTCCTTGGAACTCAGGAGTAACATGGGAGGCGCACATTCATCTTCTGCCTTCCGTCCCTACCTTCCTGGGGCGCTGGCCCAGTTACTGGTGTTCCTTGGCTCTATGGAATCTTCTCACAGGCTTTGCGCTCACCCCATCTGTATCTACACAGACACCTGTCTGTATAGGCAAGGTTATACTGTAGTAAACTATCCCCAAACCTCAGTGGTTTAAGACATCAAAGAAGGGAAGGGGTGGGAGCCCTCTACAATCTTTGCAAATATTCTGGAAGTCGGAATTTTTTTCAAAGTAAAATGTTTTCTTAGAAAGAAGGGCTTAAAGTTCTGCTGCTTTACGTTTAAAAATATGTCTAATGCATTAGTAGAATGATATAAATGTATTCATGTATAAATTATTGATGATAGACACATGGGTAGTGTGTATTTATGCCAACATATTGAACTGATGGGAATTTGTAGTCGAAAAAGACTGGAAGACCATTGTCCTTCAACCTGAGGAAAAGAGATGGTGGATACCTAGAGTGGTCAAAATCCCAGAGAAAGCAGAATGGTGCTATTCAGGGGTAGAAGGAGGGAGACGGGGAGCTGCTGTTTAATGGGTCCAGAGGTTCAGTTATGCAAAATGAAAAGAGTTTCCAAGATGATGGGGTGATCATGACGATGCTGCTGGTCATGCAGAAACCTGAGTGAACTTAATGCCACTGAGTCATATGCTTAAGAACAGTAAAGATGGTGCATTTTACGTAACGTATATTTTGTCACACTCAAAACCAAAACAAGGACAACAGAGTTTATCATTCTGTTCTGCACTCTTTTTGCTTCAATATGCTTCTTGCAAGTTAGGCTCCTCTTCCCAGCAGGGCTTCACGTGATCTGTATCTGGAACACAGCTTGTGTTGAGAGACAGAGCCACAGGACTGGGTATGAGTTCATGCTTAATCCACAGATAGGGACGGAGAGCTGGGAAAGGTCAGAGTGCAGAAACGAAAATTCTGTTCACTTGAGGAGAACTATCAACAAGTTTCCCTCAAACATTACCTTAATCTCTCAGAGATGAGATAAGCCTGCCCTCCTGTCTCTGAGGCCTGGCTCCTTGGAACTCAGGAGTAACATGGGAGGCGCACATTCATCTTCTGCCTTCCGTCCCTACCTTCCTGGGGCGCTGGCCCAGTTACTGGTGTTCCTTGGCTCTATGGAATCTTCTCACAGGCTTTGCGCTCACCCCATCTGTATCTACACAGACACCTGTCTGTATAGGCAAGGTTATACTGTAGTAAACTATCCCCAAACCTCAGTGGTTTAAGACATCAAATGTTTATTCCTTGCTCACTCTGCACCTTTAGCACAAGCTCGCCGGGGCTCTTCTCTGGGTCGTGGTCCCTCTGGGATCCAGGCAGATACCGGAGTCACTGTCGGGACCTGTATGGTGACCAGGGGTGCTGGCTCTTACAGCCTTTGTCTGGAAATGATCCCGTCACTTCTGCTCACATTTCATGGTCTGAAACAGATGGGATGGTCCAGCATGACTTAAAATCCTCCTTCATGGAGAATATTATCTACTAGGGAAGAGCAATTCCCTCATCTCTAGAGGAAGAAATCTGGAGGCTGAAGAGAACTCCATTCCCGTCCCATACACTCTGCCCCACTGAAAGAACCTTCCACAAAGCCCAATTAAAGGAGCTTGTTTGGAGCTTGGGGTTGGTTCCCTCCATGTCTGTTCATTTCCTATTCCATTCCCACAATCCAGCCTGTCTGTCCAGAGGGCTGCAAGGATCCCACCCTCTCCTTCTGAGAGCAGATTCATGGTCATCGATGCAGAGTACACGTGACTTGCCCACAGGGGCCGCAGTGTGACTCATTGGCTTCCCAGAAACTAATCCACCAACTGGTGAACAGTGATATACCAGCCTATTTTCCCCTCTTCCCTTACTGGGAATCAGTGGTTGTAATCCTGGAAGATAAGGAGAATTCCTGTCACTTGTTTGTACTTTACAGGGCAAGAGTCCCACTGAGTTTTCTTTTTTCTTTTTTTTTTCTTTTTGAATAATGTAATGTAATCTTTATTTAAGACTGGTCCCTTAGCAACAGATAAAGAAGGACGTGGAGGGTGTACTGAGTGTGTATCCATGTGTGTGCCTAATTTCTGTGACATAGCTTGATTTCACCTTAGGCTAATTTAACTTATAGGCCTGGCTCCTTGGAACTCAGGAGTAACATGGGAGGCGCACATTCATCTTCTGCCTTCCGTCCCTACCTTCCTGGGGCGCTGGCCCAGTTACTGGTGTTCCTTGGCTCTATGGAATCTTCTCACAGGCTTTGCGCTCACCCCATCTGTATCTACACAGACACCTGTCTGTATAGGCAAGGTTATACTGTAGTAAACTATCCCCAAACCTCAGTGGTTTAAGACATCAAATGTTTATTCCTTGCTCACTCTGCACCTTTAGCACAAGCTCGCCGGGGCTCTTCTCTGGGTCGTGGTCCCTCTGGGATCCAGGCAGATACCGGAGTCACTGTCGGGACCTGTATGGTGACCAGGGGTGCTGGCTCTTACAGCCTTTGTCTGGAAATGATCCCGTCACTTCTGCTCACATTTCATGGTCTGAAACAGATGGGATGGTCCAGCATGACTTAAAATCCTCCTTCATGGAGAATATTATCTACTAGGGAAGAGCAATTCCCTCATCTCTAGAGGAAGAAATCTGGAGGCTGAAGAGAACTCCATTCCCGTCCCATACACTCTGCCCCACTGAAAGAACCTTCCACAAAGCCCAATTAAAGGAGCTTGTTTGGAGCTTGGGGTTGGTTCCCTCCATGTCTGTTCATTTCCTATTCCATTCCCACAATCCAGCCTGTCTGTCCAGAGGGCTGCAAGGATCCCACCCTCTCCTTCTGAGAGCAGATTCATGGTCATCGATGCAGAGTACACGTGACTTGCCCACAGGGGCCGCAGTGTGACTCATTGGCTTCCCAGAAACTAATCCACCAACTGGTGAACAGTGATATACCAGCCTATTTTCCCCTCTTCCCTTACTGGGAATCAGTGGTTGTAATCCTGGAAGATAAGGAGAATTCCTGTCACTTGTTTGTACTTTACAGGGCAAGAGTCCCACTGAGTTTTCTTTTTTCTTTTTTTTTTCTTTTTGAATAATGTAATGTAATCTTTATTTAAGACTGGTCCCTTAGCAACAGATAAAGAAGGACGTGGGAGGGTGTAATGAGTGTGTATCCATGTGTGTGCCTAATTTCTGTGACATAGCTTGATTTCACCTTAGGCTAATTTAACTTATTACTTTCTATACAAATTCACAGCATTCCTAAAATAGCCAATTCCCATTGTGCACTTAAACTACTAATTGTTTTCCAAAAATCTGATTTACACTCAACTTTTTGAGAGCATTGTTTCATTATAAAGCAAAGCCTTGCTGTGTTGACGTTTCTCAGCAAATTCATAGAACTAGAGACAATATGGAAATGGAGGGTCTTGGATACAACAATCAGAATATTTGTGACTCACCCCAAACTTGCTTCCCTTTTGGGATGGGGAATTTCTAGTAAGGAGGAAACAGATTGGATCATTTGTTTAACAAATATTTGTTTCACTGAGTGGCTTCTAAGAGCTGAATACTCTGATAAATTATGTAGAAGATGCAAGGAGAGATTAGCACATTTTACTCCCTGCTAAGGGTTTACAATACATATTCATTTGCTTGACATTCTCTGGTGTATCTTTCTGCCCACATACCAGAAGGAGAAACTGAGCCCCAGAGAGATCAGGCCTCTGGCCCTGCCCACCATGTCCCTGGCTAAAACCGCCTCATGACCAACTGCAAACTTACTCTACCAGACAAATCCCTGGCCACATGAAAGTTGCAGTTGCCATCCTGGCCCTGCAAACAAACCCTTCTTTCTGTCCGTAGCACACCTCCCCTCAGAAGTTATCCTTAAAAGTTAAGCTCTCTCCACCTATCGTAGTCTCTGAGACCCAGCCTTGGCCCCAGAGGAGGCAAACCAATCGGACACATAGAGCATTCAAGCTTGTGGGCTTCTCTGTCTGCTTAAGTTAATCCTTTGTTATTGTTCGGCATTAATGTCTTATTAAATCAGGGTGGACCATAATTGGCCTGTAAGTGCTGGTAAAAGTAATGTCTTCGTAGAGCCAAGCATAATCATGTTCTGGGTTTAGCAGGCAGCACCTTAGTTTGCCTGGGCATGGTGGCAGCCATGGTAGCTCCAAGCAGCTGTCAGGACCTGGGAGATGTGGTCAGACATGCTGCCAGGCAGGCGGGACTGTTGCAATGGAGAGAAAAGCTTCTAGCAAAGGACAACCCCTTCTCAAGGGTGAAATGCTTGTTGCCCCAAAGGGCAGACAGTTCTCATCTTCACAGGGAAGACCAATGCACTGAGAAATTGCATGTGTGGAGCAGTTTTACAAAGGTCTTGGGAAGACTACCATGACTCCTTGGAGGCTGATATAAGGGCCCCGAAACTTTTGCAAGAACCCTTGGGGAGAAGGTTATCTTAGAATGCCAGTGAGCATGTGCACACAAGCAGGGTCTAGCCTATCAGAAAGCAGCTGTGACTGGTGCAAAGGTGTAGGTCAAGCAAACTGGCCAACTCCAGACTTTTCTAGGATTGCTTTTTCTCCCTGGGGATTCCTCCTTTGAAAAATGTCATTTGTTTAAAAATTTTTTTCACTGAGTGGCTTCTAAGAGCTGAATACTCTGATAAATTATGTAGAAGATGCAAGGAGAGATTAGCACATTTTACTCCCTGCTAAGGGTTTACAATACATATTCATTTGCTTGACATTCTCTGGTGTATCTTTCTGCCCACATACCAGAAGGAGAAACTGAGCCCCAGAGAGATCAGGCCTCTGGCCCTGCCCACCATGTCCCTGGCTAAAACCGCCTCATGACCAACTGCAAACTTACTCTACCAGACAAATCCCTGGCCACATGAAAGTTGCAGTTGCCATCCTGGCCCTGCAAACAAACCCTTCTTTCTGTCCGTAGCACACCTCCCCTCAGAAGTTATCCTTAAAAGTTAAGCTCTCTCCACCTATCGTAGTCTCTGAGACCCAGCCTTGGCCCCAGAGGAGGCAAACCAATCGGACACATAGAGCATTCAAGCTTGTGGGCTTCTCTGTCTGCTTAAGTTAATCCTTTGTTATTGTTCGGCATTAATGTCTTATTAAATCAGGGTGGACCATAATTGGCCTGTAAGTGCTGGTAAAAGTAATGTCTTCGTAGAGCCAAGCATAATCATGTTCTGGGTTTAGCAGGCAGCACCTTAGTTTGCCTGGGCATGGTGGCAGCCATGGTAGCTCCAAGCAGCTGTCAGGACCTGGGAGATGTGGTCAGACATGCTGCCAGGCAGGCGGGACTGTTGCAATGGAGAGAAAAGCTTCTAGCAAAGGACAACCCCTTCTCAAGGGTGAAATGCTTGTTGCCCCAAAGGGCAGACAGTTCTCATCTTCACAGGGAAGACCAATGCACTGAGAAATTGCATGTGTGGAGCAGTTTTACAAAGGTCTTGGGAAGACTACCATGACTCCTTGGAGGCTGATATAAGGGCCCCGAAACTTTTGCAAGAACCCTTGGGGAGAAGGTTATCTTAGAATGCCAGTGAGCATGTGCACACAAGCAGGGTCTAGCCTATCAGAAAGCAGCTGTGACTGGTGCAAAGGTGTAGGTCAAGCAAACTGGCCAACTCCAGACTTTTCTAGGATTGCTTTTTCTCTCCCTGGGGGATTCCTCCTTGCACAACCACCTCTGTGGTTCATTTGGAATTTTAAGGGGTGCTCTAGTGTAGTCCCCTGCCTCTGGAATATGATGTCATTTATGCTGTGTGAGTTTTTTTTTTTTTTAATGCCTGATTAGGATCACCCGTATCTGCTCACCTTCTTTAGACTGTCCCTCTGAGGAAATGCTGCCTCTACCTCTGTTTCTGCACCTTGTTCATGTCTCACAACAGTGGAGAATACAGAAGGCAGGACCTTGAACCTCTTGTCTGTCCCAGGCCCAAGCACAGTGCCTGTTACAAATGGATGCTCACAAAATGTGGTGGAAATAAATCAAATGCTCAGTCCCTATTCTGCTCAGGAGACTTTTTGGCCTCCCATAACTCCTTTCCAACTTCCCGAGCCAATTCCTAACCACAATGCTTTATCCTGCATCTCAACCCCCTTTCCTTAGAACTAAATGACTAGTTCTCTGCCTCCTCTTGGCTTGGTCCCCACCCATGAACCCTCCCCACACAGAAGAACTGTGGGAATTGAGGAAAGAATGTGGAAGGGGGGCAAGTGATGGAGCTAACATTCTCCCCTACATCTGATGAGTCTATCTTTCAGAACTTGTGTGGGGAAAACATGGGTGGTATATATATATATATATCCTGAAGCCCCATCAGGTTCAGAAAGAAGTCACCCAGGCCTTTATAAGAAATGTCTCATGCCCTAGAGGCATATGGTAAGCTAGGTGCCCAGAGCCTAGCACTCTATTTTAATGAGAAGCTGTTAGGGTCTTTAAATCCCTTCCCTGCTATTCTGTACCCCTTAGGGCCTCCAGGCAAGTATGGTGCCTGACTGGGTCCACAGAGCTGTGCTGTGCCGTTTTAAGACCAATGCACTGAGAAATTGCATGTGTGGAAGACTTTAACTCATGACTCCTTGGAGGCTGATATAAGGGCCCCGAAACTTTTGCAAGAACCCTTGGGGAGAAGGTTATCTTAGAATGCCAGTGAGCATGTGCACACAAGCAGGGTCTAGCCTATCAGAAAGCAGCTGTGACTGGTGCAAAGGTGTAGGTCAAGCAAACTGGCCAACTCCAGACTTTTCTAGGATTGCTTTTTCTCTCCCTGGGGGATTCCTCCTTGCACAACCACCTCTGTGGTTCATTTGGAATTTTAAGGGGTGCTCTAGTGTAGTCCCCTGCCTCTGGAATATGATGTCATTTATGCTGTGTGAGTTTTTTTTTTTTTTAATGCCTGATTAGGATCACCCGTATCTGCTCACCTTCTTTAGACTGTCCCTCTGAGGAAATGCTGCCTCTACCTCTGTTTCTGCACCTTGTTCATGTCTCACAACAGTGGAGAATACAGAAGGCAGGACCTTGAACCTCTTGTCTGTCCCAGGCCCAAGCACAGTGCCTGTTACAAATGGATGCTCACAAAATGTGGTGGAAATAAATCAAATGCTCAGTCCCTATTCTGCTCAGGAGACTTTTTGGCCTCCCATAACTCCTTTCCAACTTCCCGAGCCAATTCCTAACCACAATGCTTTATCCTGCATCTCAACCCCCTTTCCTTAGAACTAAATGACTAGTTCTCTGCCTCCTCTTGGCTTGGTCCCCACCCATGAACCCTCCCCACACAGAAGAACTGTGGGAATTGAGGAAAGAATGTGGAAGGGGGGCAAGTGATGGAGCTAACATTCTCCCCTACATCTGATGAGTCTATCTTTCAGAACTTGTGTGGGGAAAACATGGGTGGTATATATATATATATATATCCTGAAGCCCCATCAGGTTCAGAAAGAAGTCACCCAGGCCTTTATAAGAAATGTCTCATGCCCTAGAGGCATATGGTAAGCTAGGTGCCCAGAGCCTAGCACTCTATTTTAATGAGAAGCTGTTAGGGTCTTTAAATCCCTTCCCTGCTATTCTGTACCCCTTAGGGCCTCCAGGCAAGTATGGTGCCTGACTGGGTCCACAGAGCTGTGCTGTGCCCAGCCCAGCATAATTATCTTCAAACTGAGTCATCAGGCAACCCAGATTAAACACTATGGCTCCTGACTCAGGCCTGCCCTCACTGTACCCACAGCCTTCTGAAGGAAATCTCTAAAGATGGAGGGGCGAGGGGAGGCGAAACAGTAAGGTGTCCCAGGAACCTGGTCTATACTCTGGGTAAGGCCAGAAGGATGATCCGTTTGAGGAAGAAAGTCAAGGCCGCCAGCACTCATTCTTTCTTTTCCGTTGGAGTCTCCCTCATCCCCTGCCTCCCCGAGACTCCCATGCAGATCTCTGCTCTGGTCCAGTTCCGGGAGTGCAGGCCAATACCTCCAGTTCACAATGAATGTCCCCTTTAGCTGAATTCTGTGCCCAACCCCTAAGATGGGGCAATATGGAGGGCCATCTAAACCTAAATGAAACACATATTTTTAAGGATTTAAATTGTCTATTTTCTGAATTAATTGTGGAGGATTCCTTAGCCTTCTGTTGTCCTAAGGAGTTGACACTTGGCAACTTTCATGGAGAGTAATTGGATGAATATTCCTGTAAAGACGTCCTGAAATTTCTGAGCCCAAGGTGGGTCCCAAGTTAAGTCATTCTAGGAGGTCACTCTATCTTTAACCAGTTCAACTGACCAGGAAGTAAATAGCTCTGGGTGATTTTATAGCTCAGTTTACCTTAAGCCATCATTTTCGTGGCTAGTGGATTGATCACTTAACAATCTTTTGGAATTTCAAAGTACTCCGGGAACATCATTCACATTGCACAGGCTGGTCACTCAAAGAGTAGGAGATTCTATGGAAAGAGCCAGGGCATTCAGCATAGAGAAAGTAAGACTCTGTCTATAAATATAGGAAGGTATGCCTTGGGGATAAAGGTCAGATTTCACGTATATACAGCTGGCAATAAGAAATGTCTCATGCCCTAGAGGCATATGGTAAGCTAGGTTCCCAGAGCCTAGCACTCTATTTTAATGAGCAGCTGTTAGGGTCTGTAAATCCCTTCCCTGCTATTCTGTACCCCTTAGGGCCTCCAGGCAAGTATGGTGCCTGACTGGGTCCACAGAGCTGTGCTGTGCCCAGCCCAGCATAATTATCTTCAAACTGAGTCATCAGGCAACCCAGATTAAACACTATGGCTCCTGACTCAGGCCTGCCCTCACTGTACCCACAGCCTTCTGAAGGAAATCTCTAAAGATGGAGGGGCGAGGGGAGGCGAAACAGTAAGGTGTCCCAGGAACCTGGTCTATACTCTGGGTAAGGCCAGAAGGATGATCCGTTTGAGGAAGAAAGTCAAGGCCGCCAGCACTCATTCTTTCTTTTCCGTTGGAGTCTCCCTCATCCCCTGCCTCCCCGAGACTCCCATGCAGATCTCTGCTCTGGTCCAGTTCCGGGAGTGCAGGCCAATACCTCCAGTTCACAATGAATGTCCCCTTTAGCTGAATTCTGTGCCCAACCCCTAAGATGGGGCAATATGGAGGCCATCTAAACCTAAATGAAACACATATTTTTAAGGATTTAAATTGTCTATTTTCTGAATTAATTGTGGAGGATTCCTTAGCCTTCTGTTGTCCTAAGGAGTTGACACTTGGCAACTTTCATGGAGAGTAATTGGATGAATATTCCTGTAAAGACGTCCTGAAATTTCTGAGCCCAAGGTGGGTCCCAAGTTAAGTCATTCTAGGAGGTCACTCTATCTTTAACCAGTTCAACTGACCAGGAAGTAAATAGCTCTGGGTGATTTTATAGCTCAGTTTACCTTAAGCCATCATTTTCGTGGCTAGTGGATTGATCACTTAACAATCTTTTGGAATTTCAAAGTACTCCGGGAACATCATTCACATTGCACAGGCTGGTCACTCAAAGAGTAGGAGATTCTATGGAAAGAGCCAGGGCATTCAGCATAGAGAAAGTAAGACTCTGTCTATAAATATAGGAAGGTATGCCTTGGGGATAAAGGTCAGATTTCACGTATATACCCTGGAGAGCAGAGCTGTGTCTGGCAGATGGAGGGAGTAAGCATTCAGCCACTGGAGACGTTCAAAGGGGAGCTATATATGCATCAGTCAGATGTGGTGTTTATGTCCCCATAAGGGTTGGCTACCAAGTCATTTCCCACCTATTATGGACTGGATGCTTATGTCCCTTCAAATTCACATGTGGAAACCCTAATTTCCAATGTGATAATATTAGGAGCTAAGGTCTTTGGGAAGTAATTGGGTTTAGACAGGTCTTGAGGGTAGAGCCCCCGTGATAGGATTAGTGCCATTATTAGTGCCAGTAATGCTATTATACAAGAGGAGAAGATGCCAGATTTTCCTCTCTCTACCAAGAAGCAAGAAGGTGGCTGTTTACAAGCCAGAAAACAGTCCTCCATCAAAAACTGAATCAGCCGGCACCTCGATCTCGGACTTCCCAGTCTCCAAAACTATGAGAGATCAATTTCTGCTATTTAAGCCACATTCTCTATCGTATCGTGCTATTGCCGCTCAAGCCGACTAAGACAGCACCAGAGACACTGCTTTCATGGAGATTCAAGAGACTCAACCCCACTCAAGAGATGGGGCTGGTTCTACACCAATCTTACAAGACTCTATGAGATACTCAGAGCCTAATTTTTAAAAAAGAGAGAGAGAAAGATTTCTCTGTTATCCCCTCACAAAAGCAGGGAAAAAAAACCTTCTATGGTTTGTACTTTGCTTGGATGGTGCATAAACAAGAATCGACAGATTTTTAATTTTGTTTGCCTGCGACCTGAAGGGTGCCATATAGGGGTGCTGGGATATCATGTATCCTAGAAGTCCAAGAGCTCCCTCATAAATCCCCACTCACTCAGAGGGTCTAGTGTAGAAACAGACCTGAGTTACCAGGTGACTTTGGCTGGACCTCTCCTGCCAGAATCCACCTCTGAGCCATCATTTTCTGTTCAACCAACTCCTCCACCCTCTAATTCATATGGCAACAACTGACCTCCAGCTCAGAGGCAGAAAATAAAACATGTGGGAAATCAAGGAAGTAAGCCTGCCCTTTCTGTGGGAAGGACAGAACAGTTCCGCGTGTGGGGAGACTTGAGTGACCCTAGGAGAGTGCCTTGGCCTCCCACCCCCACCGCCCGAACCCTCCACAAATCTCTTCTGCCCACAAAACTGTCCCTGGGGTACCTTGATCTCCCAAATGGTAAAACATCAGTGCCAAGGCTAGAATCCAGGCCATTCATTAGTTCAGCAAACCTCCAAGGAGTCATCATGGAAAAGAAAATACGGATCTTGTCTCTCTTCTTTATGCTTATTTTGAAGCTTGAGATATTTTAAAGTTACAGTAAAGCTGAAAAGAATGATATAACCAGTGCCCATATTTTCACCCCCTAAAATTTAAGCTAAGATTTTTTTCACCTTTGTTTCCAATCATTTTATTCTGTAAAGAATATCATTTCAGAAAACGCTTAGCGCCCTTGTATTCAGCCCCAAGTCTCTTCTTACACTGGGTTAGGTGTAGTGTTTGGGTTAGAGTTTAGCTTACATGGCTTTCCATTTATCTAAATAAAAATAATGTAATTCTAAAGTTACAAAAGGGGACGGGGACACGGTGATATTTTCACTGCTGGGCCCCCCCATGTAGAAGGTCCCTGGGGTCCAGGAGAGAGCCGTGAAGCAGAGGAGGGGTGGCCTGAGCGCCCAGCAGCTGAGGAGGGGATGCCATCGACCCCAAGTTCTTTCTCCTTCTCTGGGCAGAATCAGGAGGAGGCCTGAGGCGGGGCTGTTTCCTTGAAAACCCCGCCCAGGCTTCCGCAGTCCCAGCCTTCCTGCAAGCCATTGTGCCCGCGCTATGGGACCCGCCGGGCCAGCCTGTTGAGGGCGGAGGGGCTTTTCCGGGACGCAAGACTGGGCAGCCTGGCAGGACGGCCCGCCGAGGAAGCCTTGATTCTCCGAGTGGCACGTTCTCCTTGGGCTCTGCCAAGTGCCCCGCTGCGCCGAGGTTGGGGGCGGCGCCACGCTGGGGTGCAAACCCGGCCTTGGGGCTTTGCCCTGGAAACCCGGGTGCACTCACATCTTAGCTGCTTCCTCCCTTTACATCTTTCTCCTAATCATCACAGCCATTCTTACTGCCGAGCTCTGTGTTGCACGTTGAGATTCCAAAGACAGTTTCTGCCTTCATTTATTCGTTCTCTAATTCACTGATTCCACATATTGTTATGGGAAAGGGAGGGTGTGTGCCTGGCACTGTTCTAGGGATTGTGCGGCGATAAGTCTGGGAAGGAAGTAAAGATCTTTGCCTCCTGGAGCTTGCATTCTAGCAAGCACACAGCCAACAAATAATAGATGTGATAAGCAAGTATGTTATGTGAGAGACAGTACCTGCCATGAAAGAAAGAGTAGAGAGGGTAGGGAAACCCATAATGGGGGTGGGGGGGAACGACTCTCTGGAGGAAGACTGTTCTAAGTGGAGGAAACAGACAGTGTGAAGCCTCTGCCCTGGGAGTCTGTCTGGCAGGAGAGGAGCTACACAGAGAAGGTTTTCCCCCTCTGCCACCTGCACCTTCCCTGGACTCCAGAGCTCAGCTCTGGAGGGGACAGTCCCCCAGAGGTGGTCCAAGAGCAGATGGCCGTGTCTGGCTCCAGTGGCTCCCCCAGACTGGCAGAAGCTTCAGGTCCCAACACATGGCATCTCCAGGAATGTGATCCACTTTCCTCTGACCTGTGTCCACCTGACAAGCCCTTCCCCTTTGGTCAAAATTCTGTTCAACATCACCTACTCCGTGGAGCCTTTTTTTTCCCTTAACTTCCCACAGAAGTTTCCTACTCCAGCCTCTGTTTATGTGACACCTGGCACAGACCTTGCCTGGCAGGTGCCTGGCTGCCTTGCAGTCATGGCCTGTCTCCCTCACCTCCGTGACCTCAGCCTTCAGCACCTGCCTGGCATGCTGTTGGTGCTCGTGAGCCATGTTGACTGAGTGAGTGAGCAATACTTGGCTGCTGTGGTCTCCTGAGAGGTTCCAGGGGGCCTGAGTTAAATATGCCCTTGGATATTGAACAGATTATATTCACAGCTACGGGCTCCAAAGAGGCTCAGATTTCCTGTGGATTGAGAGACTGGCAGGAGAAAGGCCCTCATTTCAACCACAGGAAATGGCTGGCTGAGGAGTATTGTCACAGAGAATAGACGAGGCCACCCCTCTCCCTGAGTCCACCTCTGCCCTGGGTACCAGTCTATGGCTGGCCACAAACTCCTGGAAACCCTGGTCAAAAAATGTGCTTCCTCTCCAGGCTCTGGGGACTCTGAGTTTTCCCAGGACAGTGGCACTTAAAAAGGTGCAGTGGACTGGCTGTCCTGCCATCCCTTAGCCCTCAAGGCCTGCCAGTCTTCCCTCGAGCATCCCCGCCTTTCTCGTCTCCCTCCCACATCCACACTCCCTGCCTTCACACGTTGGCCTTCAATGTCTAATGGGAAAGAGTATGTTATGTGAGAGACAGTACCTGCCATGAAAGAAAGAGTAGAGAGGGTAGGGAAACCCATAATGGGGGTGGGGGGGAACGACTCTCTGGAGGAAGACTGTTCTAAGTGGAGGAAACAGACAGTGTGAAGCCTCTGCCCTGGGAGTCTGTCTGGCAGGAGAGGAGCTACACAGAGAAGGTTTTCCCCCTCTGCCACCTGCACCTTCCCTGGACTCCAGAGCTCAGCTCTGGAGGGGACAGTCCCCCAGAGGTGGTCCAAGAGCAGATGGCCGTGTCTGGCTCCAGTGGCTCCCCCAGACTGGCAGAAGCTTCAGGTCCCAACACATGGCATCTCCAGGAATGTGATCCACTTTCCTCTGACCTGTGTCCACCTGACAAGCCCTTCCCCTTTGGTCAAAATTCTGTTCAACATCACCTACTCCGTGGAGCCTTTTTTTTCCCTTAACTTCCCACAGAAGTTTCCTACTCCAGCCTCTGTTTATGTGACACCTGGCACAGACCTTGCCTGGCAGGTGCCTGGCTGCCTTGCAGTCATGGCCTGTCTCCCTCACCTCCGTGACCTCAGCCTTCAGCACCTGCCTGGCATGCTGTTGGTGCTCGTGAGCCATGTTGACTGAGTGAGTGAGCAATACTTGGCTGCTGTGGTCTCCTGAGAGGTTCCAGGGGGCCTGAGTTAAATATGCCCTTGGATATTGAACAGATTATATTCACAGCTACGGGCTCCAAAGAGGCTCAGATTTCCTGTGGATTGAGAGACTGGCAGGAGAAAGGCCCTCATTTCAACCACAGGAAATGGCTGGCTGAGGAGTATTGTCACAGAGAATAGACGAGGCCACCCCTCTCCCTGAGTCCACCTCTGCCCTGGGTACCAGTCTATGGCTGGCCACAAACTCCTGGAAACCCTGGTCAAAAAATGTGCTTCCTCTCCAGGCTCTGGGGACTCTGAGTTTTCCCAGGACAGTGGCACTTAAAAAGGTGCAGTGGACTGGCTGTCCTGCCATCCCTTAGCCCTCAAGGCCTGCCAGTCTTCCCTCGAGCATCCCCGCCTTTCTCGTCTCCCTCCCACATCCACACTCCCTGCCTTCACACGTTGGCCTTCAATGTCTTCTGGCTCATCACCTTGTCTCCACATCTTATCAGTTCCTACCCTCTGTCACCAGCCTTAGAATCATCTTCAGAAACTTCTGTTTTCCAAGTCACTTCTCATTGTCCAAGGACAAAGTTCAGAAACCCAGATCTGGTGTCCTGGGTTCTCTGAAAATTGACCCCAACTCCCTTGTGCTTTTTCTTCCTCCTCCTCTTCACCAATCTTTTGCCAACAGTCTGCTCATGGCCCCTCATCTCAAGAACAGCCCAGCTCTGTGCCTCCTTGTCTTGAAGGCCCAGCCTCTCCTCCCATCCAGTGCTAACAAATCCTTCTGTACATGAAGCCTATAGACATAGTCCTGGCTCCGCCTGCCTTTGAGCCCTGTATTGCTTACACTCACTACCTCTAGTCACTTAGTCACCAATTAGACAGTCGATCTTGAGAGATTCGAAGGCCCCGTCCGTCCTGCAGTTCAGTTCTGACTGTGTGTTTTTGCTGATTTTCCACAAGTTTCTCTTAGTCCTCCAATGTTAGAGTAAGAGACTTGAGGACCAGGCGTTGCCTTTGTCAGGGTGTATCTTCTAGGATATAGTAGTGCCTGGCACTTGGCAGGACACTCATTACGGGTTTGCCGATAAGAAGTTTCCAGACCCCTGTCCCCAGCTGTGCCTGTCTTCAGTAGTTCCCTGCTCATCTGCCACAGGTGGGGACTATCACACGCCTGCCTTCTGAAGGGCTGATAAATATATGTCTATTGGGGATTCAAAACTTAATACATTTGTTCCCCAAAGGAAATCTGCATTACGAGAGGTGCCTGGAAATTCAACAAGCTAATGATGGAACGCCATTATTGGAAAGAGAGGAAGGATGTGTGGTTCCTGGGCTGCAGGTTCCAATCTCCTCGGGAGAACGCCTGGTCAAAAAATGTGCTTCCTCTCCAGGCTCTGGGGACTCTGAGTTTTCCCAGGACAGTGGCACTTAAAAAGGTGCAGTGGACTGGCTGTCCTGCCATCCCTTAGCCCTCAAGGCCTGCCAGTCTTCCCTCGAGCATCCCCGCCTTTCTCGTCTCCCTCCCACATCCACACTCCCTGCCTTCACACGTTGGCCTTCAATGTCTTCTGGCTCATCACCTTGTCTCCACATCTTATCAGTTCCTACCCTCTGTCACCAGCCTTAGAATCATCTTCAGAAACTTCTGTTTTCCAAGTCACTTCTCATTGTCCAAGGACAAAGTTCAGAAACCCAGATCTGGTGTCCTGGGTTCTCTGAAAATTGACCCCAACTCCCTTGTGCTTTTTCTTCCTCCTCCTCTTCACCAATCTTTTGCCAACAGTCTGCTCATGGCCCCTCATCTCAAGAACAGCCCAGCTCTGTGCCTCCTTGTCTTGAAGGCCCAGCCTCTCCTCCCATCCAGTGCTAACAAATCCTTCTGTACATGAAGCCTATAGACATAGTCCTGGCTCCGCCTGCCTTTGAGCCCTGTATTGCTTACACTCACTACCTCTAGTCACTTAGTCACCAATTAGACAGTCGATCTTGAGAGATTCGAAGGCCCCGTCCGTCCTGCAGTTCAGTTCTGACTGTGTGTTTTTGCTGATTTTCCACAAGTTTCTCTTAGTCCTCCAATGTTAGAGTAAGAGACTTGAGGACCAGGCGTTGCCTTTGTCAGGGTGTATCTTCTAGGATATAGTAGTGCCTGGCACTTGGCAGGACACTCATTACGGGTTTGCCGATAAGAAGTTTCCAGACCCCTGTCCCCAGCTGTGCCTGTCTTCAGTAGTTCCCTGCTCATCTGCCACAGGTGGGGACTATCACACGCCTGCCTTCTGAAGGGGAGCTGATAAATATATGTCTATTGGGGGATTCAAAACTTAATACATTTGTTCCCCAAAGGAAATCTGCATTACGAGAGGTGCCTGGAAAAACTCTTCTGAACCACTGTTTAGCTCTAATGATGGAACGCCATTATTGGAAAGAGAGGAAGGATGGTGTGGGAACCTTTCCTGGAGCCATTCAGCCATGCCCTTTCCCCCTTACCTTCTTTGCCTGGGTGTTCTGCCAGTTCTAGACTGGGGAGTAGAAAGAGGAGTAGAAAGATCCATTTTCAAGGAAACTCACCTCTCACGTTTTGACTGCATGCAAACCTTTCCTCCCTAATGTCATCCCTGGTGAGGAAAGCCCTCATGTGTGGGTCCTACGGGTGGAGGGAAGCAGGTGTCATGCTCATTCCTCTGTCTCTGGTCTGCGCTGTCTCTGGAGCGCCTCGCAAGGCAGGAAGAGCTGGGCCAACAGACTGCTGAGGAGACGAAGGTTACTCAAGCAGAAGAGATGAGACAGGCTGCCAATGGCACATAGGGTGCGGGATGGGAAAGACCAGTGTGGGGATACGGGGAGAGGGAGGGGTGAACGTGCATTGACGGAGCCCCCGTTGTGTGCCAGGCACTGTGCTAGTCATATTCACGTCCGTTACCTCATCTCATCTTCCCAGAGATCTTGTAAAATAATTGTCATTAGCTGCATTCTCCAATACAGAAGTCTATTTCCTCTCACACCCTTTCTCCATTGTTAGTTTTCCTGTTTTTTTCTTTTCTGGTCATAAAGTAATTAGTGCTCATTATAGACACGGTATATGAAAATAATGAAGAACAAGAAAGGAAAAAATCATCTATTGGCTAATAATAAAGATACAACTATTATTAGCATTTATGTATGTACCTTTCAGCTTTTAAAATTCATTTTAAACATGTGGCATTGCATATACATACAATTTTCTATTCTTTTTCAATAACCTGTATAACAAAAAATATTTTCATGTCAGTAAAATTCTTAAAAAGCATCAATAGTGTCTTCACAGTGCCCCATTGCATGGATAGACAACTAGATTAGCTTTTCAGCTTTTCCCCACCTGCTGGACATCTGTTTTCCAATCTTTTGAAATGATAAATAATGGTTCTATAACATCATGTACCGATATCTTTTTCTGAATTTCTGATTACTTTTTATAGGATAGATTGTAGAAAAGAAGTTATGGGTCAAATTACATAATGGTGATTTTAAATAATAGTTTTACTTTGTAATTTGAAGAGTAACAGTTGCTTATTGTGAGGAATGTAGAACACATAAAAAAAGAAAATAGCATCATTCACAGCCTTTCAAATTAGTGTTATGACATTCAGGTGTGATTGTTTCTCAGTCTTTTCCAGTGACATACATAAGTGTACATAAATATAGCTGCATAAAATTGATATTATACAATTTATAGAATGCTATATTTTATGGATGAGTTTTGTATTATAATCATTATATTATTTTTGAAAATATATTTTAATAGCCGCACAATTCCACTTTAAGAATACACCATGTCAATTTAAGCATCCTTTTACTAATGGCCATATAGATTTCTATTTTCAAAAACTTTCATTTATTAATAACTCTGGGGTGAATATTTGAACATCTGTGAATATTTATCTTTGATCTCATCTCTGATTATACCATCTAAATAGATTCCTAGAAGTGAAGTTACTAGGTCAATGTGTACCAGCCTTGTCAAAGCTATTGGTATGTATAGGCAAATTGTATTCCAAAAAGCACTGCTAACAACCAGGCAGAGATTGCCCATCTTCACATGTCCTTGCAATATTAATTTAGATCCAAACTGGGGCAGCTTTCCATGAGCAAAACATGCTTCACTTCTTTATTTTCACATTTAGGATTAATGGACATTTAACATATTTTGAAATGTTTATTATCCACTCATAGTTCATTTTGGAGGGAGTTATCTGCTCATGACCCCATCTGCTTATTGATTTTGTGTTTGCATGTTTCTTGTTGTTTTAGATAAACTCTTTATATTTTCAGGATATTAACTGTATGCCTTTCAGCTTTTAAAATTCATTTTAAACATGTGGCATTGCATATACATACAATTTTCTATTCTTTTTCAATAACCTGTATAACAAAAAATATTTTCATGTCAGTAAAATTCTTAAAAAGCATCAATAGTGTCTTCACAGTGCCCCATTGCATGGATAGACAACTAGATTAGCTTTTCAGCTTTTCCCCACCTGCTGGACATCTGTTTTCCAATCTTTTGAAATGATAAATAATGGTTCTATAACATCATGTACCGATATCTTTTTCTGAATTTCTGATTACTTTTTATAGGATAGATTGTAGAAAAGAAGTTATGGGTCAAATTACATAATGGTGATTTTAAATAATAGTTTTACTTTGTAATTTGAAGAGTAACAGTTGCTTATTGTGAGGAATGTAGAACACATAAAAAAAGAAAATAGCATCATTCACAGCCTTTCAAATTAGTGTTATGACATTCAGGTGTGATTGTTTCTCAGTCTTTTCCAGTGACATACATAAGTGTACATAAATATAGCTGCATAAAATTGATATTATACAATTTATAGAATGCTATATTTTATGGATGAGTTTTGTATTATAATCATTATATTATTTTTGAAAATATATTTTAATAGCCGCACAATTCCACTTTAAGAATACACCATGTCAATTTAAGCATCCTTTTACTAATGGCCATATAGATTTCTATTTTCAAAAACTTTCATTTATTAATAACTCTGGGGTGAATATTTGAACATCTGTGAATATTTATCTTTGATCTCATCTCTGATTATACCATCTAAATAGATTCCTAGAAGTGAAGTTACTAGGTCAATGTGTACCAGCCTTGTCAAAGCTATTGGTATGTATAGGCAAATTGTATTCCAAAAAGCACTGCTAACAACCAGGCAGAGATTGCCCATCTTCACATGTCCTTGCAATATTAATTTAGATCCAAACTGGGGCAGCTTTCCATGAGCAAAACATGCTTCACTTCTTTATTTTCACATTTAGGATTAATGGACATTTAACATATTTTGAAATGTTTATTATCCACTCATAGTTCATTTTGGAGGGAGTTATCTGCTCATGACCCCATCTGCTTATTGATTTTGTGTTTGCATGTTTCTTGTTGTTTTAGATAAACTCTTTATATTTTCAGGATATTAACTGTATGTCTATTATATCCATTCATAAAGAATTTTTCAAATAAAGAAGTAAACATGTCCATTTTTACCCAATGAGGAAAATGAAGTATTTGGTGTCACTAACCTGGCAGGTGGTCTAGTTGGGATTTGAACATAGATCTTACTGACTCCAGAACTCTTGATCAGAAATAAAGAAGAGGAAAGGAAATGGACACAGTAACTGTTGGAGCCTTAGTGGCAGAGCTTGAGTGTGTTCTGAGGGACGAGTAGAAGTCAGTTGCTGGAGGGGTTGAGGACTCATACGGAGGGAAAGGAACAAAGTGCTGGGGTACTTGGAAGCCAGGAAGGTGCCTGGCCTGGTGCAGATGGACATCTTTCCATTCACTGCCTCCAAGCTGAGGGACATGCTCCTGGCGTCCCTTATTCCTTCAGAACCCTGTGGAGAACTCCTCTATCATTTACCTGTATCTTCTCCAAACCTGTGCACATCAGCATCATCTTTGGTTTGTCCTTACCTGTATGTTCCCAAAGCTTTGCAGGGCCCCTTGTTATCTCTTGAAATTATATTTAGAGACGGGAGGGACCTTGGAGGCCACATCCTCAACAGAGTCCAGAATCCAAGGACTTCTTCCATCCCTTCTCTCACCCAATTGCATTTATTCCATCCCACATTTCTGTTGATTTTTGCTGGTGGGCAGGAAAAGAGAGGGCAAGAGGAGAGCGAAGAAGGGAAAAAAGAGAAGACTGGTCCCCTTAGGATGTGTGTGCATGGTCTCCCAACCAGTGTATAAGCTCCTCGACTTCCACTCAGCCCTCTCCTTGGCCTCCTCTCTCTTCACCTGGCACAGGACCGGCCCAGAGATAGGACTAAAGGAGAGCAGGGGATCCACACCCTGCTGAAAGGGTTTCTGCGATCCTTCCTCTCCTTGGAGGGAACAGGTGTACAAACAATAAATAAGCGTACTAGTTGAATCTCGCATCTCTGGTAGCAGACAGTTGCTCGGTAGAGTGAGGTTAGAAGCAGAGAAGGGGAGGTGTGTAGGAAGGAGGAAGAGAAGAGGCCCCTTGTTACTTGCCCTTTCCTCTCTCGTGGCTCCATCTGGACCCATCCTTAGGGAGTTTGAAATGCTTAAAATTTTATCTTGGCAGTCAGCCACACCTGGGAAGTGAATAGAAACTTGAAGCCTTTGAAGCCTTTGTGAAAGCAAGGGTGGAAAGGCAGAGAGGCCACAGTGTTCATGGTGGTGGGGAGAGAATTGTGAGGTTCAGCAGGATCTATGGAAAAGGATGACGAGCACCAGAAATTATAATTATACAGGTACGTTAGGAGGATAATCTCTCAGTTCTTCATTTCTATAAAAGACAGTCATCCAAAGCAACACCAAGAATGTATCCCAGGGTGTATAACATCCTCAAGGAATAAAATATATGAGAACAGTAGAACAAGGATAAGAGGTGGTAAAAGGGAATTCTACTGGTCTAAGTTCTTTTATTTTTTAAATTATTTATTTATTTTTTGGCTATTCTGGGTTTTCACTGTTGCTTCAGGCTCTTCTCTAGTTGCAGGGAATGGGGGCTACACTGTAGTTGAGGTGAGAAGGCTTCTTGTTGTAGTGACTTTTCTTGCTGTGGAACTTGGGCTCTAGGGCACATGGGCTTCAGTAGTTGCAGCATGTGGGCTCAGCAGCTGCACCTCTGAGGCTCTAGAGCACAGGCTCCATAGTTGTGGCTCACAAGCTTAGTTGCTCCGCAACATGTGGGATCTTCCTGGATCAGGGATTGAACTCGTGTTTCCTGCATTGGCAGGCAGACTCTTTACCACTGAGGTACCAGGGAAGCCCTGGGTCTAAATTTTTATATGTGATAAGGGTGCCTATTGTAATCCCTAGAACAAATACTTCAAGAATAAAATTAAGGGCTTCCCCTGGTGGTCCAGTGGGTAAGGACACCGCCTTGCAGTGCAAGGGGCGCCAGTTCGATCCCTGGCCTGGGAAGATCCCACGTGCCGCGGAGCGGCTGGACTGATGCGTCCAATTACCGAGCCAGAGCTCTGGAGCGCATGCGCCCAGAGCCGGCGCTCTGCAACGACAGACGCCACCGCGACGGGAGGCCCACAGGAGCCAAAGAACAAAGACGGATGAACATAGAGAAATGAAAGACCAATAGAAGTGGCCCGCCTGCTCCCCTCCCTACCCAACCCGACCCCCGCCCAAAATAAATAAATAAATAAATCTTTAAAAAAAAAAGAATAAAATTAAGAGGGTTAGCTTAAAAGTTAAAAAAGGAAATAAGATGGAATACTAAGCAGTAAGTTGTTGAAACAGGGAAAGAAAAAGGAACAAGAAACCAAGGAAATAAATAGAAAATAAATGATAGCACATATTCATTGTATATTATCCCCAAAGGGAAGAAATCACATAATCCCTAAGGTCTTTCCCAGCTTTTGGTGTCTCTCAGGTTAGTTCACACCTCCATGTCAACATCTGGTTATGCTGGATGTTAGGTGTAGTTAGTTGAGTTACTCACAGATGATGATTAAGAGCAAGGTTAAATTAGAGATATTACTTCTACTAGGTAGGCCGGGGGTGAAGGCTGATTTCGAGTTGAAGTCTGCTGGATTTGCTTTGTTGGTCAGATGTGTAGGATGGGAGAGGACTGAAGGACGGGCTGACCTAGCACAGCTCCTGCAATCACGGCAGTTCATGTCATTCAAGACATATCCTTTCCCATAGTTAATAACCTCTTTCTTCCAGAACTTTTTTCTCTCCAGGACTTCTTTCTTTTATAAAAGCACTATAATGTCCACTGATTCAAAAAACCTTTCTTGATTACTTTCTGTGTATCGGGCACCATGCTAGGTGCTGAGAAGGAGGCATGAACAAGAGCAAGTCCCTGACTCAACCAAGCTGATATTCTGACGGTGAGAGAGCAGAAGCAGGCAGGTAGGTCAGAGTGGGAAGATCCTGTAATCGATGAGGAGAAGGTAGGCTATAGAGAACCAGTGAGGGAGAAGGGGCAGCAGGGGCAGAGATCTGAAGACGGGCAGAAGGAAGACAGTGCCGTGTGAGAGGGAGGGAGGAAAAGAGCTTGGACAAGGAGCAGCCACTGTGCCAAATTAGCTCCCAGGTTGTATTCTACTTGTGATGGAAGCCACTGCAGGGTGGAAACAAGGGAATGAGTGGTTTTGTTTGAGATCTAAAAGATGACACTGGCTGCTGTGCGAAGAATAGCCTAGAGCAGTATACAAAAGAAAACCTAACCAAGCAAAACAAAGGGCCAAGAGAAAGGAGGCCCGGATTCCTCCACACACTGTGCATGATGCTGGCTACTTCATTTAGTCTCACCCAGTTTCTCCCATGAACAATTATACCAGTGCTGTTTTAGGCAATTGGGACAAAGAGATGGTGCTAGATCATTTAGAAAGTTACTTTCAGGCCCAGGAGTAGGATTGCTGGGTCACATGGTAGTTCTATTTTTTTAGTTTTTTTAGGGAACCTCCATTCTGTTCTCCACAGTGGCTGGATCAATTTACATTCCCACCAACAGTGTTCCCTTTTCTCTACACCCTCTCCAGCGTTTATTGTTTGTTGATATTTTGGTGACGGCCATTCAGATGGGTGTGAGGTGATACCTCATTGTAGTTTTGATTTGCATCCCAGAGAAAACCATAATTCCAAAAAACACATGCACCCCAGTGCTCATTACCACATGATTACAATAGCCAAGACAAGGAAACAACCTAAATATCCACCAACAGAGGAATGGGTAAAGAAGATTTGGTGCAGACATATAGTGGAGTATTACTCAACTGTGAAGAGGAACAGACGTGTGCCATCTGCAGAGATATGGATGGACCTAGAGACTGTTACTTCACGGTTAGAGTGAAGTCAGAAAGAGAAAAACAAATACCATGTATTAACACATATTTGTGGAACCTAGAAAAATGGTTCAGATGAACCTCTTTGCAAAGCAGAGATAAAGACACAGACCTAGAGAAAAACGTATGGACACCAAGGACGGAAAGGGGGAGGTGGTGAATTGGGAGACTGGGCTTGACATGAATAGGCTATTATGTATATAATAGATAACTAGTAAGACAGGCTGGTTAATTAGCCAGTAATAACAGCCTGACTGTTTAGCACAGGGAACTCTACTTAGGGCTTTGTGGTAACCTAAATGGGAAGGAAATCCAAAAAAGGGGGGCTATATGTGTGTATATATATATATATATGATTCACCTTGCCATGCAGTAGAAACTAACACACCTGGGACTGCTGACCGACTTGCCACTGCCTCACTGCTAAATGGCTTCATTTTTTCCTCTGACGCAATTTCCCCTGAAGGAGAAGAGGGATAAGAATCTGGTGCTGGCTTCCTCCCGGGGAAGCAGGCACAAACGAAACCCCTTAGGAAGGGTTAGTAGTGTTGTTGCTGCTGCTGGCTAGTAACTTGTGCTGTTGTGGATTGGGGAAAGACCTGTGACTCAGGAGAAGGATTGCGGTGCTCCTCCAGTGTGTTCCCAGCCCTGCAGGCTGAGATTGAATGAAAGAACATTTAAACACACACACACACGCACACACACACACACACGTGCACCAAGTGAAAAACAAACAGATTCAAGAAGCCAACCTCCACCTGCACGTACAGTTTGGGTGAAGGGTGATTTTTGTTTCTCAGCGTCATCTAGGCCTCAAAGCTCCCTCAGCATCTCTCTCAGTGGCTATCGTCATCTCAACTTGACAGATGAGGAAACTGGCCTTCCGTAAATGTAGCAGATTTGTCCAAGGATATCCGGGGAGTTGCGGAGCTGAGAGCCTGCTCGGGTCAGCCTAATTCCAAGGCCTTGTGCGCTTCAGTGCCCAGGTTTACAGTCCTAAAGCATGGATGTACTGGTCTCCATCATTCTTTCCACGACAGCCAGTGATCCAGATATTCTGGGAACCTGTCAGGCCAGAGATGATTGAGGACAAGCTCAGACCCTTGGGATTGGCTTGTCCTTCAATCCATCAAGAGACAAATCATCAGCCAGCAAGTATTCACTGAGGGCCTCAGTGAGAGGCCTGGTCGGGGAGGCAGAAGGTGTGCAAGCCTGGGAATAATTCAAGAGCAAGATACAGCCACATCTATGCCCAGTGGAGGGGCAGTGCCAGCCCCTGAGGAAGGCACTGACCAGGGGCTGAGGGTGAGGCAGGTCAGATGGGTGGAAAAGGGAGGTGCTGTGTCTCAGTTGCCACTGTTAGGAAGCCAGGACTCTGGGGCATAGAAGAGGCCAAGAAAGGCCCGTTGGGAGTGAGTGCCCAGCACCCACCTCTTAGCTTTGCCCAAGTGAGCCAGGCCCAGCCCCTAGACCCTTGTCCATTTTCCCTTCAGAGTCATCCTCTCCACCTTTCCAGTTCTGAGTTGATCACTGGCTGAGGGACTCAGGCTGCCCGAGACTGGATACAGGAACTGAATGAACTAGGAGAAGAAATTCTTTTCTGTGTGAGGGGAAGTCCCTGAGGAACAGAGAAACTCAGTGGGAAGGCCATGGAGGGCCAACAATGCCCCCAAATGTGTGGGAGGGGACTGATGGCTCCTCTGGGGTAACAAGGTGACAGGGTGTGGGGCTCAGCTGAGACCAAAGGCGGGGCAGAAAAACCTGCCCTTCCTGTCAAGTGGGCCTGCCTCCCTCCCTCTCTCTCAACACTATTTTAAAAATGTAACCAGAGGCTTCCCTGGTCCTTGCTGACCTGCTGTTGGGGGCAGAGTTTACCTGAACAGCCCTACTTATTGGGTGGGGAGGGGGAAAGTGGGCCCCCCTCCCTTGAAGTAGGCTAATTTAGCAGAGAGCAGAGGAGAGGGGTCTTTCCTGACTCTTAAAGAATGCTTCTTCATTGGAAAAGAAACTGATTTAAAATAATCTGATTTGAAATGATATCAAGTAGAAAAACATGCCTCTTCACTTTAATTTTCTATTAAAAATTTACGATAATCTCTTAAAAGATGGTGTCAAGTTGAAACTACATTTTATACAGTTTATATATATATATATATATATATATATAATTATTTTTATTTTACTTTTACTGAGTTTTGTTGTTTACAGTTATACATCAATCCAAATCAGTCATAGGTAAACTCCATTTTCAAAGGTACTAAATTTGTAGGACCCTTGTGTGTAAGATTTGCATTGTTGTTGTTGTTGGGTTTTGTTGGTAGTGGTTTTCAATTGAGGTATACTTAATTTACAATGTTGTGTTAGTTTCAGGTGTACAGCCAAGTGATTCTGTTTGGGATCCTTTTGTCCTAACACCTTCTCTTAAATTCAGTAGAAACTTCCGGGGGCGGGGGGGGGGGAGATAAATTCATTAGGAAAGAAAAATAAGGAAAGAGGAGGGAAGGAGAGGAAAGGAAAAGAGAAGCAGCCCGCACGGAGGGCAGGTGGGGGATGGAGACTGCCCAGGGCAAGAAGTTGAGTGAAAACCTGCAGGGCCAGGAACTCCCTCTCCATCCACTCCTCCCAGCTCTAGGGATTTCCTCATGCTACTTTCACCTAAATAACTCGAGCTGGACCATGGAGAAGCATTTGCTTCAATGCCCTGGACCAAACGAAGACCTGAATCCCTTCCATTACAAGGGGATCTTTTCTGTGTGAGGGGAAGTCCCTGAGGAACAGAGAAACTCAGTAAGCCAGGAGGGCCCTAATTCTGATGGCTCCTCTGGGGTAACAAGGTGACAGGGTGTGGGGCTCAGCTGAGACCAAAGGCGGGGCAGAAAAACCTGCCCTTCCTGTCAAGTGGGCCTGCCTCCCTCCCTCTCTCTCAACACTATTTTAAAAATGTACCCAGAGGCTTCCCTGGTCCTTGCTGACCTGCTGTTGGGGGCAGAGTTTACCTGAACAGCCCTACTTATTGGGTGGGGAGGGGGAAAGTGGGCCCCCCTCCCTTGAAGTAGGCTAATTTAGCAGAGAGCAGAGGAGAGGGGTCTTTCCTGACTCTTAAAGAATGCTTCTTCATTGGAAAAGAAACTGATTTAAAATAATCTGATTTGAAATGATATCAAGTAGAAAAACATGCCTCTTCACTTTAATTTTCTATTAAAAATTTACGATAATCTCTTAAAAGATGGTGTCAAGTTGAAACTACATTTTATACAGTTTATATATATATATATATATATATATATAATTATTTTTATTTTACTTTTACTGAGTTTTGTTGTTTACAGTTATACATCAATCCAAATCAGTCATAGGTAAACTCCATTTTCAAAGGTACTAAATTTGTAGGACCCTTGTGTGTAAGATTTGCATTGTTGTTGTTGTTGGGTTTTGTTGGTAGTGGTTTTCAATTGAGGTATACTTAATTTACAATGTTGTGTTAGTTTCAGGTGTACAGCCAAGTGATTCTGTTTGGGATCCTTTTGTCCTAACACCTTCTCTTAAATTCAGTAGAAACTTCCGGGGGCGGGGGGGGGGGGGGATAAATTCATTAGGAAAGAAAAATAAGGAAAGAGGAGGGAAGGAGAGGAAAGGAAAAGAGAAGCAGCCCGCACGGAGGGCAGGTGGGGGATGGAGACTGCCCAGGGCAAGAAGTTGAGTGAAAACCTGCAGGGCCAGGAACTCCCTCTCCATCCACTCCTCCCAGCTCTAGGGATTTCCTCATGCTACTTTCACCTAAATAACTCGAGCTGGACCATGGAGAAGCATTTGCTTCAATGTTATTTAACATCCCCAAGATGCCGCAGCCAACCCCTCTGTACATTCAAGGATCCGCAGAAGACCTGAATCCCTTCCATTACAAGCTCAGGGCTGGAATAACTGGCTCCTTGTTCAGAGGAGACAGACGCAGGAGAGTCTAGAATCCACAGGAATTTTGCTCTGATGCTAAGGCCGACTGTGCAAAAGCTTCCATGTAAAGAGGGCAGGAAGGTACTGTAAAAATTGGGCCAAACAAGAAAAATAAACCGGAAGCACTGGAAGAAAGTATTTCATAACCTGAGCGAGGGCTGTCCAGGTCAAGACACCCGTGTTCTGTTTCCACAGGTGCTCCTAGAACTGGCAGGGAAATCCTCACCACTGTGACATAACACTATGTTGGTGTTAGTACTTCCACGATGGCCACCTAAGTTTTAGGAGCAAACACGTGGTAGGAAAACTGGGATGTAATGGCTAAAAGATGAGGGTCCCCTCCTGCTTCTCCCCAGCTCAGCTGTCGCCATCATCCTCCAAAGGCCCCACGAGGCCCTAACTGCCATGTTGGAAGTGTTTCAGAACCGTAATAGCTGATCACCTCATTCAATCACCTCAAGGAATTTTTTTACTTGGCTTCCATACGCCCTGCCTTTTGCTTTAGGAGTTGTCGGAGGACTCGGTCCCTACCCTCAGCATAGAACCCTAGGCTCTCCGGCCACTTCCCTTTCTAACAAATTCCCGGCCATTCTTCAAGACCTACTCAAAACATCACCTTCCCAGAAAGCTTTCCCTAACCTCCCTCACTCCCGACCGGGTAGACAGGATTGTTTTCCATTCTGAACTCCCATAAATCAGGATTTTAATTTCTTAGATGTGGTATTTTATCTGATTACAAGTTGGTCTCTGGCAGTAGACTATGAGCTTTATGGGGGGGCATGTTTTATTCATCATTTTAAGCTAAGTTTAGCCACGTGGATGAGTCTGAGCTGGACCCTCTCTAAATGCTGAAGAAAGGAAGAATGAATAGATGAGACTAGTTAGTTAAACAAAGGTTAGAATACATAGAGCCAAAGGGATGATGCCCAAATAGGACTCGAGCTGGACCATCGAGAAGCATTTGCTTCAATGTTATTTAACATCCCCAAGATGCCGCAGCCAACCCCTCTGTACATTCAAGGATCCGCAGAAGACCTGAATCCCTTCCATTACAAGCTCAGGGCTGGAATAACTGGCTCCTTGTTCAGAGGAGACAGACGCAGGAGAGTCTAGAATCCACAGGAATTTTGCTCTGATGCTAAGGCCGACTGTGCAAAAGCTTCCATGTAAAGAGGGCAGGAAGGTACTGTAAAAATTGGGCCAAACAAGAAAAATAAACCGGAAGCACTGGAAGAAAGTATTTCATAACCTGAGCGAGGGCTGTCCAGGTCAAGACACCCGTGTTCTGTTTCCACAGGTGCTCCTAGAACTGGCGGGGAAATCCTCACCACTGTGACATAACACTATGTTGGTGTTAGTACTTCCACGATGGCCACCTAAGTTTTAGGAGCAAACACGTGGTAGGAAAACTGGGATGTAATGGCTAAAAGATGAGGGTCCCCTCCTGCTTCTCCCCAGCTCAGCTGTCGCCATCATCCTCCAAAGGCCCCACGAGGCCCTAACTGCCATGTTGGAAGTGTTTCAGAACCGTAATAGCTGATCACCTCATTCAATCACCTCAAGGAATTTTTTTACTTGGCTTCCATACGCCCTGCCTTTTGCTTTAGGAGTTGTCGGAGGACTCGGTCCCTACCCTCAGCATAGAACCCTAGGCTCTCCGGCCACTTCCCTTTCTAACAAATTCCCGGCCATTCTTCAAGACCTACTCAAAACATCACCTTCCCAGAAAGCTTTCCCTAACCTCCCTCACTCCCGACCGGGTAGACAGGATTGTTTTCCATTCTGAACTCCCATAAATCAGGATTTTAATTTCTTAGATGTGGTATTTTATCTGATTACAAGTTGGTCTCTGGCAGTAGACTATGAGCTTTATGGGGGGGCATGTTTTATTCATCATTTTAAGCTAAGTTTAGCCACGTGGATGAGTCTGAGCTGGACCCTCTCTAAATGCTGAAGAAAGGAAGAATGAATAGATGAGACTAGTTAGTTAAACAAAGGTTAGAATACATAGAGCCAAAGGGGATGATGCCTCAAGTGCAATGGAATTTGGAGAGGGAACTTGGAAAGTTGCATTTGTAAACACTATCATTTTATTAGGATTAAAAAATTTTAAAACACTTTCTACTCCTAACAGGTAAAGTCAGTGTGGAACTGTCTATGGGTCTTTCCCGAATACGTCTAATTCTGGCCTTAATTATGAAATCTTGGACAGATGAACTTCTCTTTGTAATGTTCTCATACACAATGAACTCTGGGCTCTCTGCCTTGGAGTCATTTACTTGGAGCTTTACTATCATCATATTTCTAGGTCAGAAAGCATCTCTCTACCATAAATTACTATCTGATCAAGAGCCTCTTTAATTTAGCCCAAGATAGAATAATTAAGAGGACCAATCTGCTATGATAAAAAATTAACAATTAAGATAGAGCATGAGAGCCCCACTGTCTAAAAGTTTTGAAACATCCATGCCTCCTCTTCCTTCTATTGGGGCAGATCATCGAGCATGGTCACATCTGGGCTGATGACCCCAGCTCGTGCACCAGAGACTACAGTCCTCTGAGCAAGACCAAGAGAAAATCCTTAGAGTTTAAAATCTTAAGTATTTACAGGCACATTCTCAGCATTTCATCCCTGGTTTTCTTCAAAGGGCAAAGACAGAGGTATGCGCAAGAAAGAAATGAAACAGTGAAACTGAGGTTTCTATGGGAACTTTCTTGACCGAGCACTTGGGGAGGCACGTTTGCCTGTAGGTGAGCACCTTTGGGGGCACATTCATGAGTGCTTTGGAAGGTGCCCCTGAAACTCTCCCATCTAACAGCCACACTGCGGAATGACCCAACTCCAGACCTTAGAATCATGCAGATAGTAAAGGTCTTTGCATAGCCACTGGAAATCATAAATTACTACCCTGTAACTCATTGATTAATAGACTATATTCAGATGGCAGAGCTTAAAGGAGCTCTTAAATATCTATCTTTAAAGAAAAAATAACGCAGGCCCAGAGACAGAAAACCAGCCGCTTTGGTTTTCTCTGGCCATGGCAGCTATTTCTGTCTTTGTTATCTTTGGGCGTTTGCTGGATATTCCTTTAATAGTCCCCTCAGATCGCAGCCCTCAAGGCTCCTCCACCTGGCCACTCACGATCCTTCAGCAGCACCTCTGCTTTTTTCTGCTGAGATCTCCTTGAAGAACTGCATCTGGACAGGGTTCTCTCTAAACTCCTAGATGGATGAGTCTTTGGTTTCCACATCTGGCCTGTAAACATTGTTCAGGGTAACAGGCCAGAGCCCCCTCCAGAAGTGAAATCCCCCAGGTGCTGTGCCCACGGTCAGATCTCTTCCCGAGGGCGGCCAGAACCCATGAGTGATCAATGCAGGGGCCAAAGCTCCAGGGGACAGGCATCAACCTCTGGACATGGTCTCCAGTAGACCGCAGTCACCAGACCTGGAGACGGTTGGTCAGGAAGGCCCTTCCACCTTCCATGGTGCAGGAAAGGGGAACTCCATGACGTTGACAACTGTGCCCTCAAGACTAAAGGTCCAGTCCTCATCCATATCTATTCCCGCACTCCCTGAGGTAAACGCCATCTTCAGAAATCTCTTTCTCCGTTTCTGAATTTTGGAAGCAAAGGTAGTTGGTTCCTCTTGTCTTGGGACCTCAGTTGCAACTGAGCTAGAAAAAGCCCCATTTTAACACCCAGTTACAGACCTCAGTTTTTCTTTTTTTTTTTTTAACAGACCAAAGTCATACCACAGGAGTGGGAGGATGCCTCTGACCCCCATTCTGTATCATTCTTAGTTATCCAGGCTCCAGGGTAGTGCTGTTCAGGGCCTAATATCATCATTCTTAGTGACATTAACGCCTTCATTTATGCTTGTGCCTTTTTCTCTCTAAGGTGGGGCTGGTGTGTCCTTTCTATGAGCCATTCCTCCCACATGTGTGTGATTTTACCCACCTTCCAATGGCACCCACCAGCCTGGCAGATGAGGCCAGCCCTTTCTCTGGCCATGGCTTTTGTAACTCATTGATTAATAGACTATATTCAGATGGCAGAGCTTAAAGGAGCTCTTAAATATCTATCTTTAAAGAAAAAATAACGCAGGCCCAGAGACAGAAAACCAGCCGCTTTGGTTTTCTCTGGCCATGGCAGCTATTTCTGTCTTTGTTATCTTTGGGCGTTTGCTGGATATTCCTTTAATAGTCCCCTCAGATCGCAGCCCTCAAGGCTCCTCCACCTGGCCACTCACGATCCTTCAGCAGCACCTCTGCTTTTTTCTGCTGAGATCTCCTTGAAGAACTGCATCTGGACAGGGTTCTCTCTAAACTCCTAGATGGATGAGTCTTTGGTTTCCACATCTGGCCTGTAAACATTGTTCAGGGTAACAGGCCAGAGCCCCCTCCAGAAGTGAAATCCCCCAGGTGCTGTGCCCACGGTCAGATCTCTTCCCGAGGGCGGCCAGAACCCATGAGTGATCAATGCAGGGGCCAAAGCTCCAGGGGACAGGCATCAACCTCTGGACATGGTCTCCAGTAGACCGCAGTCACCAGACCTGGAGACGGTTGGTCAGGAAGGCCCTTCCACCTTCCATGGTGCAGGAAAGGGGAACTCCATGACGTTGACAACTGTGCCCTCAAGACTAAAGGTCCAGTCCTCATCCATATCTATTCCCGCACTCCCTGAGGTAAACGCCATCTTCAGAAATCTCTTTCTCCGTTTCTGAATTTTGGAAGCAAAGGTAGTTGGTTCCTCTTGTCTTGGGACCTCAGTTGCAACTGAGCTAGAAAAAGCCCCATTTTAACACCCAGTTACAGACCTCAGTTTTTCTTTTTTTTTTTTTTTTAACAGACCAAAGTCATACCACAGGAGTGGGAGGATGCCTCTGACCCCCATTCTGTATCATTCTTAGTTATCCAGGCTCCAGGGTAGTGCTGTTCAGGGCCTAATATCATCATTCTTAGTGACATTAACGCCTTCATTTATGCTTGTGCCTTTTTCTCTCTAAGGTGGGGCTGGTGTGTCCTTTCTATGAGCCATTCCTCCCACATGTGTGTGATTTTACCCACCTTCCAATGGCACCCACCAGCCTGGCAGATGAGGCCAGCGTTCTCCACGGCTGGGACTCTGGCTCTTTCTCCTTGTTCACTCCCTCTTTGCACGGACTCACCCTCCCTCATCAAGCTCTTACAACACTCATTGTTTAGACTCTGACTTTTCTATCAATTCTTATATCAAAAAACTTAAGAATGTATACATTGTATAAATCAATTTAAAAGTAGCTTAGCGGAAAAAAACAGGAATTGTTTGCACATTAAAAGGTTCTTACTGATTTCAGAAGTCTTACAAAGGGAGTAAATGTGAGTCTTATTATCTAGAAATGCAAGGTGTGCTCAAATAGATGGTCTCTTCCTGAAGGGACGGGAACCACTAACTCTACCTCTTCCTCAGACTGATGTCCCGAAGCTGGATACGTGGTAGCCATGGACCAGTGACTCCTTTGCTGTCAGTCGAAGGATAACATGATAGACAAGACCTTTTATGGGCAAAAATCTCATCCCTAGAACTAAAATGGAAGCTGGGGATGGTCTCAAAGTCGCTGATTATCCAGACTTGAGGCATGGGAGAAGCTGGGGTTCTTCATTATCATATTTTTTAACCACACTATGCGGCCTCTGAGAGTCTTAGTTCCCTGACGACTAGATATCAAACCCGCAACCCCTGCACTGGAAGCACCGAGTCTTAACCCCTGGACCTCTAGGAAGTCCCAAAGCTGTGGTTCTTTAAAACTGGATTCTTCATATCAATAAGCACTTAGGAATTCAAGTAGGAAAAAATAACAAAGCTTGATCCTTTCCTCAATAAAGATCACAGAACTCTTTTGAAAGATGATAACTGGAATGTCAGAGTCACAGCTTAAATTTCTCCCGATTTTGGACCTCAGTTGCAACTGAGCTAGAAAAAGCCCCATTTTAACACCCAGTTACAGACCTCAGTTTTTCTTTTTTTTTTTTTTTTAACAGACCAAAGTCATACCACAGGAGTGGGAGGATGCCTCTGACCCCCATTCTGTATCATTCTTAGTTATCCAGGCTCCAGGGTAGTGCTGTTCAGGGCCTAATATCATCATTCTTAGTGACATTAACGCCTTCATTTATGCTTGTGCCTTTTTCTCTCTAAGGTGGGGCTGGTGTGTCCTTTCTATGAGCCATTCCTCCCACATGTGTGTGATTTTACCCACCTTCCAATGGCACCCACCAGCCTGGCAGATGAGGCCAGCGTTCTCCACGGCTGGGACTCTGGCTCTTTCTCCTTGTTCACTCCCTCTTTGCACGGACTCACCCTCCCTCATCAAGCTCTTACAACACTCATTGTTTAGACTCTGACTTTTCTATCAATTCTTATATCAAAAAACTTAAGAATGTATACATTGTATAAATCAATTTAAAAGTAGCTTAGCGGAAAAAAACAGGAATTGTTTGCACATTAAAAGGTTCTTACTGATTTCAGAAGTCTTACAAAGGGAGTAAATGTGAGTCTTATTATCTAGAAATGCAAGGTGTGCTCAAATAGATGGTCTCTTCCTGAAGGGACGGGAACCACTAACTCTACCTCTTCCTCAGACTGATGTCCCGAAGCTGGATACGTGGTAGCCATGGACCAGTGACTCCTTTGCTGTCAGTCGAAGGATAACATGATAGACAAGACCTTTTATGGGCAAAAATCTCATCCCTAGAACTAAAATGGAAGCTGGGGATGGTCTCAAAGTCGCTGATTATCCAGACTTGAGGCATGGGAGAAGCTGGGGTTCTTCATTATCATATTTTTTAACCACACTATGCGGCCTCTGAGAGTCTTAGTTCCCTGACGACTAGATATCAAACCCGCAACCCCTGCACTGGAAGCACCGAGTCTTAACCCCTGGACCTCTAGGAAGTCCCAAAGCTGTGGTTCTTTAAAACTGGATTCTTCATATCAATAAGCACTTAGGAATTCAAGTAGGAAAAAAAAATAACAAAGCTTGATCCTTTCCTCAATAAAGATCACAGAACTCTTTTTGAAAGATGATAAATTCTGGATGAGGAGTGTCAAGAGTCACAGCATTTAATAGTAGATACAGCATAAGTGAGCCATTCCACGGCTCTGGCCTGAAGCCAGATGCGGGGGTATGGTTTTCTGGTCCTGGAGTTCAGTGACAGAAAGTGTGAGAAGAGATTTTGTGAAGTCCCAACTTAAGAGCTGGTTTCATTTGTAGGGAGGAGCATGCAAGTGTCCCTTGTTATTTCAAGTGTTATTTCCATGGAGAAGGCACCCTGACCTCTGTGATTGCCCTTCCTCCCATCTCTGCTCCTGAGGCTGCCGGCTCTCCCACCCCTAAAACAACCCAATGTCCAGACAAGGGCCAGATGGATAATCCTTGTGATAACATCCCTGGTAGCACCAAGACTCATGTGAGGACTTGCATGAGTCCGACAGCCTCTCTTGCCTCACCCTAGTTTCAGCCCTGATGTGTGATAATCTGCAGAATGTTGTAAAATACTAAAGAAACAGCCCTGCCCACAAATTTCTCTTCTGCTGGGAAGAGATATCCCAACATAAAATCCAACCACATCCGGGAACATACTCTAATAGATTACTGAGTTCTCTTTTCTTTCATCTGTCCACTGCGCCCCAGGTGCCTGCTGACTACCAAGGTTGGAACGTAACTCCTTGTCTCTTTCCCGTCCTCCTAGGGGGGTGCTCTATAGAGGAGAGGAAGCCAGTGACCCAGTCTTGATACTTGTTAAAGCTAAATAGGTGTTTCCCTGCTGCCACAGCCTGGGGCACCAAGCAGGTGGCAAGATTTGCTGGGAGCTGCGCAGTTGGCTCCCATTTTAAGCAGCTTGGCAGCTTTACTTAGTAGTGCCCTCTGCTGCCCTCTGTGGCCAAAACCTCCACGTCTCTAGAGACTCTGAAATCCTGGGCTGGCTCTCTCCTTGCCATCATCTTGTAAAACTTTTCTCCTTTAGTTCTCCATGGGTTTTAAAAAACTTAAGATGGAACACTCGAGCCACGAGCGTTTACACTCTCAGCTTCTGGTTTACACTCTCAGCTTCTTCCTGCAAAGGTTGTTGAACTGGATCCTGGAAGAAATCTTGTGAGGTCATTGGGTCCTTCAGCTCTGCTTTAATAAACAAGACTGGCTGCAATCCTTCTGGGAATTATATAGGCATTAGCAAATCTCACACTGCCAAAAATCAATGTTACTCACTGGGCTTTCCACAAAATCTGCACAATTGTTTATCCTAGCCTGGGACCTTTCACTTAGAGGGCAAAAATCCTGATTAGAAAGATGGGCAGGCTGGCCATGAGAAGGATCTATGTTAATATGGTTGATGGATTCTTGACTGACACTTTACCTTGCTTCTTTTTTTAACACCTAAGAATTTAACTTCAGAAGCTCAACTTTGTTGTAATGTTCTCTGTGTTGGAGGTGTTGCTTTGTGGCTGGTAAGCACAGTGGGGGATTTAAAGGTTTCTCCTTGCTTGGGCAGTGCATGGCTTTGAGCACCTGAAAGCCATCAAAACACCTGTTTCTTCTTCCACTCCAATCCCAAGTGAGGTGAATAAGCTTATTGCTAATTAATGGAGAACTGTGTCTCACTAATGTGAGTCCTGCATTAAGACAAGTATATGAGTCTGTTAGGATTGACTGGGTGGAAAATCCCAGTATGAAATTAAGTCCTTCCTGAAACCCACTAACACCAAGAAATGGCACCCAGAGGGATTTGCAATCTTTTGTTTGAATTTCCTAACTGTCAGGCCTGATATTTGACTTCAAAGTCTGTGTGCACAGTGCTCAGCAATCCTAGGAAAATGAGAAAATATGCCTGGTTCCCCAGTTCTATGTTTTTTTCACCTATTCCTATTCTGCCTTCCTGAAAAGTACTCCCGCCCTTCTTACAGGTTGCAAGGGGAAAGCACATGTTTATTTTGTATTTTGGTGGTTACACAAACTTTACCAAACTGTTCTTATGTATATTATCTTGATATTTCCTTTTGTATTTTGGTTAAAAAAAGCATAAACACTCCCTTGACCATTTTAAGCATACAATTCAGCATTGTTAATAGGTTCACATTGTTCATCATCTAGAACTTTTTTATCCTGCAAAACTAAAACTCTTTACCTAGTAAACACGAATGCCTTACCCTACTCTCACAGTCTTTTTTTTTTTTTTCCCCTTCTATAAACATGACTAGAAACTTGAAGAGTGGAATCACACAGAGTTTGCTTTTTGTGACTGGCTTATTTCACTTAGCATAACAGTCCTGAAGGTTCATCACGCAGATTATCTTTATATAAAAGGTGGGGAAGCTAAGGGGCTGCGGGGGAGGAACAGCAAGACCAGGGTGGACCAGTTCCAACGCCCTTGCTTTCTCTTCTCATCAACTCACATCTGTGAAGCCCTTCTCAAATGAGCTTCAAAGATGAAAATCCTCCCGGTCCCTTCCAGAAATATCTTTGCTGGATCGTCGCCATGTAGGTAGAGAATAGGGTGGTATTCTTGGGAGAGCACGGAGCAGAGGCTGCCCAGCAGGCGCAGGTCCACGGCAGCGCTGAAATTGCAGCTGGAAAATCCTGGGCTCCAACTGCCTGCTCTTGGATCTCTCGTCTCCCCATACCCAACACCGTCGGTGTTTTCGTTACTAAGGCTTCAGCTGGACCGTGGAGATACATGGGGCAGCCCTGAAATTCTGCGATTTGAGGAGACGCTATCCACTCTTATCCCGAGATCACGCTTGAAAGACAGACTGCTTCTCCAATTCTGAACTGGCCCGGCCCCGCGCGGTGGTGGCCAGGTGTTGGGAGCTGAGCGCTGCCACCCAGGCCGCCCGAAGGACCTCCAATCTGGCGTCCCCGCCAGCTCATGTATGAAATTAAGTCCTTCCTGAAACCCACTAACACCAAGAAATGGCACCCAGAGGGATTTGCAATCTTTTGTTTGAATTTCCTAACTGTCAGGCCTGATATTTGACTTCAAAGTCTGTGTGCACAGTGCTCAGCAATCCTAGGAAAATGAGAAAATATGCCTGGTTCCCCAGTTCTATGTTTTTTTCACCTATTCCTATTCTGCCTTCCTGAAAAGTACTCCCGCCCTTCTTACAGGTTGCAAGGGGAAAGCACATGTTTATTTTGTATTTTGGTGGTTACACAAACTTTACCAAACTGTTCTTATGTATATTATCTTGATATTTCCTTTTGTATTTTGGTTAAAAAAAGCATAAACACTCCCTTGACCATTTTAAGCATACAATTCAGCATTGTTAATAGGTTCACATTGTTCATCATCTAGAACTTTTTCATCCTGCAAAACTAAAAACTCTTTACCTAGTAAACACGAATCCCTTACCCTACTCTCACAGTCTTTTTTTTTTTTTTCCCCTTCTATAAACATGACTAGAAACTTGAAGAGTGGAATCACACAGAGTTTGCTTTTTGTGACTGGCTTATTTCACTTAGCATAACAGTCCTGAAGGTTCATCACGCAGATTATCTTTATATAAAAGGTGGGGAAGCTAAGGGGCTGCGGGGGAGGAACAGCAAGACCAGGGTGGACCAGTTCCAACGCCCTTGCTTTCTCTTCTCATCAACTCACATCTGTGAAGCCCTTCTCAAATGAGCTTCAAAGATGAAAATCCTCCCGGTCCCTTCCAGAAATATCTTTGCTGGATCGTCGCCATGTAGGTAGAGAATAGGGTGGTATTCTTGGGAGAGCACGGAGCAGAGGCTGCCCAGCAGGCGCAGGTCCACGGCAGCGCTGAAATTGCAGCTGGAAAATCCTGGGCTCCAACTGCCTGCTCTTGGATCTCTCGTCTCCCCATACCCAACACCGTCGGTGTTTTCGTTACTAAGGCTTCAGCTGGACCGTGGAGATACATGGGGCAGCCCTGAAATTCTGCGATTTGAGGAGACGCTATCCACTCTTATCCCGAGATCACGCTTGAAAGACAGACTGCTTCTCCAATTCTGAACTGGCCCGGCCCCGCGCGGTGGTGGCCAGGTGTTGGGAGCTGAGCGCTGCCACCCAGGCCGCCCGAAGGACCTCCAATCTGGCGTCCCCGCCAGCTCAGCGCAACCCTGCAAGCGACCGATGTGCCAGTTGAATGAAAACACGAGCAGAGGCAGCACTAGCTCAGTTTCACTGCACTGTTTCCCCGGACCCGACAGGCGCAGGTGATCGATCTCCCTGCCTCTCTCTTTCCGGACTGCAGACCTATTTGCATTTTGCCGGAGGAAAACCGCTTAGACCGAGGGCGCAGCGGCTGGGGACCTCGGAATTTCCCTCCTCGGGCCCCGATGGGACGTGCAGCGGGACTAGGGACGCGGGAGCGCTGCATCGCCAAGCGGCTCTGCGAAGCGCGCGAGCGACCCTGGGCGCTCGTGGTCGAGCATGGGTCCACGGTCAGGGCAGAGGTGGGAGGACCCCGACGTAGGGGACCACCGCGCTCCTGCAGCACACCGGGAGGCCGATTCCCCGCTGCCGCTGAGCCCCCGTAAGGTGCGCCGCCCAGGTGCGGAGTCCCGCCGACCTCATAAACAACTTCAGGAACCGCAGAGGGCGGAGGCGGGGCGGGCGGGATGCTGCCGAACGGAGCGCCGGGGCAGAGGGGCGGGCCGGGGTCAGGGCAGAGGCTGCGGCCGCGCCTCCCCATTGGCCGGGACGCCGTGAGCTGCCCGGGCGCGCGGCGGGGTGGGGCGGGGCCTGCAAAAGGGGGCGGGGCCTGACGGCGGGGGCGGAGTCTGCCGGCGCGCGCCCGCCCCCTTGCGCAGCGCCCGCGTCCCGCGCGCCCTCCCCGCCCCCCGCGCTGGCCGCCGGAGTTTTTAAAGTGGGCTGACCGCCCCACGAGCCGGACATTCGGGAGCGGCCCGTCGCACGGCTCCGGCGTCCGTCGCCTCCCGCCCCAGCTCTCCTGAGCCGGCCGTACAATCCTCGGCAGTGTCCTGAGACTGTATGGTCATCTCAGCCTCTGCGTCCGCCTGGCCCCGGACTCCTCCAACTCTCGTCCTTCGAGCCACTGCTTGTTTTTCTTTTTTTTTTTTGAAAACCCAGAAAAGCGACTCCTGACTCCCTTTTCGAAGGAAAAAGGAACTTTACCCGCCCTGCTTGCTGCCCCCCTCCTTTTTTTTTTTTTTTTGGCGTTTGACAGCCACCTCCCACTTCCCCCCCCCCGACCCCGCCTCCCCGCGCAGGTTCCTCCCCGTCACCTTTCTCCACCCCCCGCCCCCGCACCTAGCCAGCCGCCCGCACCTTCCACCTGACCGTGCGGACGCCCGGGGCCTGCGAGCACCTAGCACCTGTCACGCCGCCGCGGGCCTCGAGGAGTGGGCTAGGGACCCAGCGACTCAGCGTCTGCAGCCCCCACCGGCCCTGGAGCTCAGGTGTTCGGAGGCTCGAAGGGCCCCAGCGACAATGACAGCTGACAGGGAGAAGAAAAGGTAAGCGGACGTCCGAGTCGGCGAGGGAACTGGTCCAGGGTGGGGGTGGCGGGGCTTCCCTGGACCGCGGCTGGGAGCGGAGCGCCGAGAGTTCTTGAGGCCAGGGATCGATTGGAAGGTTTGGCAGAGGAGCGCAGGTGCCCCGTCTGCGGCCGCGCTGCTCCGACCTCTCGGTGGAGAGCTGTGGGGCCCGAAGAAGTCGGGAATCTGCGCGGGCAACGAAACCAGGAGGCCGAGGGAAATGGCTCCAGAGGTCGGAGGGGCTCCATCCCCCGCAAGCCCCGCACGGAACTCACGCGGCCAGCATTTTGAAACGTTTCTTGGTTGACTCGACTCGTCAACTTTCTCACGGCCCACTTGAGGGGCAGCATCCACTCTTTTCCTTGGGACCCTCGGGGTCCTTCCAAATGAGCTCACCCAACGCTGCTCCCCAAATTGACAAGAGACCGAAGGTGGAGCGCAGCGCTGAGACGGGCCCCGGCAGAGCAGCCAAGGCGCAGCAAAGGGCCCCAGACCCCACCAAGCTGGGAGAAGCCTCCCGATTTCTGATCCCGCACCTTGCCTCGACTCGGCAGGAGAGTGGGGAGTGGGCCGGGCTGCCTCGCGGAGCAGGTGCCTTGGCGTGTGGAGAGGGGGTGGCGACCCCGAGTGCTCCTAGCAGGTCCCGGTTGCCTCTCCCCCAAGAGGACAGAGAAGGGCAGCCGCGATCTGCCCGTCTCCCCTCGCCAGCCTCTCAGCACTGGGTGAGAGGCAACGCGGGCCAACTCTCACTGCCCTCCTGCCCTCTCCCGGCGGTGGTGAGAGCTCGCTGCGTGGCGCTCAGACGTGGGGACCGCCTTGCCTCCCGCGATCGTGCGCGGTTTGCAGCGTGGCTCCCCTCGTCTCTCAACCCCTACTCGCGCTTCCCCAGCGGGCGGGAACTTTCGGCCCCGCGATCGACGGCGGCTGGCGGAGCTGGGGTGCGGGGAGCTGGAATCGAATGCGTGCGCGGCCGGCTGGAGGGTTTGAGCCTCGGAAGGCCAGCAGCTGGGGAGCCGCGCGGTGGTGCGGGGATGAGGAACCCAGCCGCGATGGGCGAGTGTGACGGGCTTCGAGCCGAGGAGCCCGAAGAGTCAATGCTTGGGTCGATTTACTCGTGTTCCGACTTCGGGACCAGAGCCAGAACCCGTGTATCCTCTGGTCGAAAGCGGCTGTTCCCACCTCGGGGTACCGATAAGGGTTTGATAAATCGAAGCGAATCGCGCCCGTTCTGGCCGAGCGCCCAGGCCCTTCGCTCCGGGATCGCAGGGGGGAGGGCATTGAACCGGGCTCCGAATTTGCGGCCGCAACTCGCCTTCCGGCGTCAAGTTGGCGCCCCCGGGCCTGAGATGGCTAATAGAGCCTTGCCCAGACCGCTCGGGCCCCCGAAGACCGCAGCGGGCGCGCGCCCCTGGGGGCCTCAGAGCAGCCGCGGAGTCAGTCTGTCTTGTGTTTTTGAAAGGCAGTGAAGCAGGGAAGAGACTTTTAAGATTACAACGCATTTTGTAAGCCTACCAGTAACAATGATTGAACAATCATATATGTATATATAGTCAGCTCCTCTGCGCGCGCGCTGGGCTCCGGAGCCGGCGAGGGAACCTAATGTACACTTTACAGTTGTGATGCCTATCGTGAATGTTGCAATCGCGGAGGTGGGGACCGACAGTAGTCTTGACAGATGTGTGAAGTGTCAGCTTCTCCCTCGCGGGCTGTGTGCGGGTTCTGCGCTATTACGTATGTTAATTGTCGCCAGCAACTAGGGAGCAGGGGGAAAAATTTTTTCCACGTACACGACTGTAGTGCCTCTTTCGTTAAAGATAGGGGGAGCTAGAATTGGAGCTGGAAAGGCTTGGATAATCCGGCTCCGAATTATTCGCGAGAGTAGCAGGTGTAAGAACCACTGTGGAGACTGCCTGTGAGGTGCGGAAGAGTCGAGAGCCGGTGACCCCCGCCTGTCTGCTGTGCGACTTGCCTCGGTTCTTAAGTCTCGGACTGGCCGGGCCAGCGTGTTGATCCCTGTCCAGCGGCGGCTGGCGGAGCTGGGGTGCGGGAGCTGGAATCGAATGCGCGGCCGGCTGGAGGGTTTGAGCCTCGGAAGGCCAGCAGCTGGGGAGCCGCGCGGTGGTGCGGGGATGAGGAACCCAGCCGCGATGGGCGAGTGTGACGGGCTTCGAGCCGAGGAGCCCGAAGAGTCAATGCTTGGGTCGATTTACTCGTGTTCCGACTTCGGGACCAGAGCCAGAACCCGTGTATCCTCTGGTCGAAAGCGGCTGTTCCCACCTCGGGGTACCGATAAGGGTTTGATAAATCGAAGCGAATCGCGCCCGTTCTGGCCGAGCGCCCAGGCCCTTCGCTCCGGGATCGCAGGGGGGAGGGCATTGAACCGGGCTCCGAATTTGCGGCCGCAACTCGCCTTCCGGCGTCAAGTTGGCGCCCCCGGGCCTGAGATGGCTAATAGAGCCTTGCCCAGACCGCTCGGGCCCCCGAAGACCGCAGCGGGCGCGCGCCCCTGGGGGCCTCAGAGCAGCCGCGGAGTCAGTCTGTCTTGTGTTTTTGAAAGGCAGTGAAGCAGGGAAGAGACTTTTAAGATTACAACGCATTTTGTAAGCCTACCAGTAACAATGATTGAACAATCATATATGTATATATAGTCAGCTCCTCTGCGCGCGCGCTGGGCTCCGGAGCCGGCGAGGGAACCTAATGTACACTTTACAGTTGTGATGCCTATCGTGAATGTTGCAATCGCGGAGGTGGGGACCGACAGTAGTCTTGACAGATGTGTGAAGTGTCAGCTTCTCCCTCGCGGGCTGTGTGCGGGTTCTGCGCTATTACGTATGTTAATTGTCGCCAGCAACTAGGGAGCAGGGGAAAATTGTTTCCACGTACACGACTGTAGTGCCTCTTTCGTTAAAGATAGGGGGAGCTAGAATTGGAGCTGGAAAGGCTTGGATAATCCGGCTCCGAATTATTCGCGAGAGTAGCAGGTGTAAGAACCACTGTGGAGACTGCCTGTGAGGTGCGGAAGAGTCGAGAGCCGGTGACCCCCGCCTGTCTGCTGTGCGACTTGCCTCGGTTCTTAAGTCTCGGACTGGCCGGGCCAGCGTTGTACCCCTCACCATCCGGGATCCTGTGAGAGGCTGTCCAATTCCTGTTGGGCTAGTTGTTTTGAGACATACTCAGTTTTCTAGGCTGACTCTGTTTACTGGGGACAGGCTCCTTGCGGGATGAAGGTGAAATTAAAGTAAATGAGTCAGGGCTTCCCTGGTGGTCCAGTGGGTAAGGGCACCTCCCTGAAGTGCGAGGGGCACCGGTTCGATCCCTAGTCTGGAAAGATCCCATGTGCCGCGGAGCGTCTGGGCAGATGTGTCCAGTTAGCAAGCTAGAGCTCTTTAGTACCTGCGCTCAGAGCTGGTGCTCTGAGGCCCACGCAGGTCAAAGAACAAAGATGGATGGAAATAAATAAATGAAAGATCAATAGAAGTGGCCCCCCAAAAAAATCTTTAAAAAATAAAATAAATGGGCCATTGCATTGAAACTTGGTGTGTCCTCTAAGTCCTCTTGGTGGTCCATAGCTTTGTCAGAGTGCCTCACAATCTCCGTAGGAGGCTTTCAGGAGTCTGTGTATACAGATTCTTAAAATGGGATTCTTCTGGTTCAGCGGAATCATTTCTTACCCCAGATTCAAGATGCACAGAACATTTGCAATGTTCCTTCTAACAATAGGTGTTCATGAAGTGGGCAGGATTATTTTGTTCCAGAACATTCATGCGTCGATGGAGATGTTAATGTTTAATAATGAAGACTACTTTGTAAATGTTGGCTAGCCTCGACAGAGGGTTTCAAGTGTGCTCTTTAGTGGTGGTGGGCATTCCTGGTGACAGCAGAGATGGCTAGAAAGTGAAGGTTGCTCGGGGTGCTGCCCTCGTGCTCTGCACCCACCGGCCAGTGATTCATCCTCTTTAATAAGGGACCTGGTTCTGCAAAGAGCTAGAAAGTGTCTGGGCTACTTACTTCCTGCTAAGACAATTTTTGAGTCTCTTCCCTGGAAGAGAAAACTAGTCTGGAAGTTCTTAGGTACATGAGGGATTGGAGAGTGGTTTGGATAAATATAAATCAGGTCCTGGATAATCAGGGATCAAAGTACATTCCCAAAGCTAGACTCAGAGCTCCTTTCCAGAAGGCTTCTGTGGCTTAGCGCAGGGCCTTGGCTGGAAGGAGGATCAGAGATACAGAGCTGAGAAGTGTTCTTTCTTCTCCTCCTCCTGCCAGCTGGATGTAGTTGTTCCTCTGTTAAAATAAAAGCAAAGTCCACCTCTTATTCAATTCTGAAGGCAGAAATATCTCTGGGAAGTTTCTCTCAATTTAAATATATTTTTCCTATAAATATTCCTCTAACATTTGATCATCTCTTTCCAGTTGCATTACCAGATGTAATAAGGAATTGATGCAACACATTATGAGGTTCAGGTGAATACAATCTATTTCACACAGCTTTTGTGAAGTTCAAAAGAATGCTATGACTACAGGTTTTTTCAGTGTTGCTAATGGGAAGCTTACATTTAGTTTATGCAAGGACTTCCCCAGTGGGTTCCTTTGTGAAGTAGAGAACTACAGTCAGCAGAAACACCTGAGCAGCTACTAGATTGATTCCTGGACTGTGTAAGTTGGCAGTTTGACTAGGAGTGAAAACCATGAAACCAAAACTGTTTAAGTCACTTTGAATGTATATCAGTTGGTCTGTGTATCTGTGTGTGTGTGTGTCTGTGTGTGTGTGAATGTGTTTGTGTATGTAGGGTGACCCTCAACTTTCTCGGAATGTATTCCATAAAATGTTTACAAATAGAATGAGCCAAACAGATAATTCTTAGTGCTCCAGGATTTCAGCCCAGTACGTTTGAAAATATTTGTTGTTGTTAATTGTCTTAAGATTTAGGCTTTACCATGTCTCAAAAAATCTCTCCAGTAGTATGACTTTTTCTTTCTTTCTTTTTTCTTGTATTTTCCTTAGTTGTGCCCTATACCAACATGACTTTTCATTTTAGCCCAATGAACTTTTGCTTTTGGTACTGACCACCATTGTTAGTTCATAGCGGATAGGGCATCTGCCGATATTGTAATGTTAGCACTGTTTGCTACCAGGGTCCCCAGTACCCTTTACCCTCACCCTCCCAGCACCAATGTCTAGTTTCATGATGGAAATTAGCTCTGCTGATCACACCATCATATAAACCAATTCGAAAATGAATGTGTATGGAACCCCTACTCCCTCTCTGGATAAAATGCTGAGGAGACATTAAGAAATAAGGGGGGCTTCCCTGGTGGTCCAGTGGGTAGAGAGTCCACCTTGCAGGGCAAGGGGCACTGGTTCGATCCCTGGCCCAGGAGGACCCCATGTGCTGCGGAGCGGCTGGATCGGTGTGTCCAGTTATGAGCCAGTGCTCTGGAGTGCATGCGCCCAGAGCCAGTGCTCTGAAACAAGAGGCCACTGTGATGGGAGGCCCACACATGCCACAGAATAATAAAAGGTAAAAAGGATGCATTAAAATAAATATAAAAAAATAAAAGAGGCATGATGGGGGAAATAATGAAAACAAAATAAGGTATGTGGTCTTGGTGTTCAAGTTGCTTAGTTTGTTTGGCGGGAGGGGAAGGGCACAGGAAGCTTACCTCAGAATATAGGTAGCTGGCAGCTTACTTGTTACTTTTCTATCGAGACCAAATCTTTTAAACCTAAGGATAAGAAGGTCTTATCACTTATAAGCACAGACAATTATTGAAAAGTATTGTGTGTTTGAGAGTGGGAGACTGGGTTTCTAGTTTTCCCTGGAGTCACCAGCATAAAAACTGACTCCGAGAGAAAGTCAGATGGGGGCAGTCAGTGTTGGGAGCCATGAGAAGTAGAGGGTTCAAGACTTTCCCTGGGGTGTTCTCCAACACCATGGACAGAAGGGACCCAGAGCTGAATGTTTGCTGTTCTTTGCACTTTCTTTGGAGAGGGACATGGAGGGAGGCGTCTAGTAGGGTCTGAGAGTCATAGAGGTAGAGATTCTGGTTCCATTAGGATAATCATAGAGACAGTTACGATTCTAGGAGGACCAAGAAGGGAGTGGGACCTTTTGAATCTGGGCTTTGTGAATGGGCTGTGGGGGGTGGTCTGTGAGTCTCTGAATGGATGCTGGTATTAGGGCTATAAGCCCCCCACCCTTCCAGGACAAGTCCGTTCAGTTCTAATAGCCTCTCAGGAGCTCTGTGATCTGGAGAGAGCAAGCCTTCGGTCTTGAATGTCTGATTGGGTGACTGCCTTACCTTTTAGGTCTTACTATCCAGGTCTCAGAGAGGCCTTCGTTTCACTGCCAGTGCTGCTCCCTGTCCTGGAGGTGGGGAGGAGGTTGGTGTGTGCATCGCGTAAAGACTCTGTAGTGCAGCTTAGCCTTGCCTGTCCCCACCTGTCTGTCCACCCACATGTCTGCCCTCAGTAACAGGAGGGAGGGGAGCCAAGTGCCCGCACAGGCTTAGTTCTTATGTGGCTCATTTTGTTTCTGCTTCTTAAAATGGCCATGAAATTTTATCCTCACATTTTCCACCATCTTCAGTTACTGGAGGTCTTTTTAGGTACTAGGAATGTGTGTGTCCTTAATGTTAATTATATCTGCAGTAGGACAAAGCAAACTTTCTCTTAATCCTCATAACCACCCATAAGATAAACCCTGTTGTTATCCCCATTTCACTGATGGGAAGCTGAGGCATAGGGGGGCTTTTTCGAGGAAGGGCCTTACCTCAGAATATAGGTAGCTGGCAGCTTACTTGTTACTTTTCTATCGAGACCAAATCTTTTAAACCTAAGGATAAGAAGGTCTTATCACTTATAAGCACAGACAATTATTGAAAAGTATTGTGTGTTTGAGAGTGGGAGACTGGGTTTCTAGTTTTCCCTGGAGTCACCAGCATAAAAACTGACTCCGAGAGAAAGTCAGATGGGGGCAGTCAGTGTTGGGAGCCATGAGAAGTAGAGGGTTCAAGACTTTCCCTGGGGTGTTCTCCAACACCATGGACAGAAGGGACCCAGAGCTGAATGTTTGCTGTTCTTTGCACTTTCTTTGGAGAGGGACATGGAGGGAGGCGTCTAGTAGGGTCTGAGAGTCATAGAGGTAGAGATTCTGGTTCCATTAGGATAATCATAGAGACAGTTACGATTCTAGGAGGACCAAGAAGGGAGTGGGACCTTTTGAATCTGGGCTTTGTGAATGGGCTGTGGGGGGTGGTCTGTGAGTCTCTGAATGGATGCTGGTATTAGGGCTATAAGCCCCCCACCCTTCCAGGACAAGTCCGTTCAGTTCTAATAGCCTCTCAGGAGCTCTGTGATCTGGAGAGAGCAAGCCTTCGGTCTTGAATGTCTGATTGGGTGACTGCCTTACCTTTTAGGTCTTACTATCCAGGTCTCAGAGAGGCCTTCGTTTCACTGCCAGTGCTGCTCCCTGTCCTGGAGGTGGGGAGGAGGTTGGTGTGTGCATCGCGTAAAGACTCTGTAGTGCAGCTTAGCCTTGCCTGTCCCCACCTGTCTGTCCACCCACATGTCTGCCCTCAGTAACAGGAGGGAGGGGAGCCAAGTGCCCCGCACAGGCTTAGTTCTTATGTGGCTCATTTTGTTTCTGCTTCTTAAAATGGCCATGAAATTTTATCCTCACATTTTCCACCATCTTCAGTTACTGGAGGTCTTTTTAGGTACTAGGAATGTGTGTGTCCTTAATGTTAATTATATCTGCAGTAGGACAAAGCAAACTTTCTCTTAATCCTCATAACCACCCATAAGATAAACCCTGTTGTTATCCCCATTTCACTGATGGGAAAGCTGAGGCATAGAAAAATGAGCTGCCAAAAGTCAGACAGGTAGTATGGGTGAGGCTGAGACTCAAATGGGGCAAAATGCCTCTGGAGCCAATGCTCTTAACCAGTGATCCGTACCACCTTACCTTACCTGAGATATCTTTACATACCATGCCTAACCTGTGACAAGTACTCTATAAATGATAACTGCTTTTGCTGTTGTACTTATAATTATTATAATTACTTCTCTCTTTTGTGACTCATCACTTGTATGGAACCTCACATACGAAGATTGGAGATCTGCAAGGTAGACTTGGAAGCCCTAGAAACTCTTATTTTTCATAGGTTTTCTCCGCTTGGAGACAGTTTTCTCTTGCCCCCATGAAATTTGAAGCTTCCCACTTCCTCCTCTTTTCTTTTTAATCGTTTTTTTTATATTGGTTGCTCTGGCTCTTCTATGTGCAGGTTTTCCTCTGGTTGCAAGGGTCAGGAGCTACTCTCTAGTCGTGGTATTCAGGCTTCTCATTGGAGTGGCTTCTCTCATGGCGGAGCACGGGCTTCAGGTGCACAGGCTTCAGTAGCTGCAGCACACAGGCTCAGTAGTTTGGGGTCCCAGGCTTTAGAGCCCAGGTTCAGTAGTTGTGGTGTACAGGCACAGATACTCTGGGACATCTGAGATCCTCCCAGACCAGGGATTGAACTGTGTCCTCTGCATTGGCAGGCAGATTCTTAACCACTGGACCACCAGGGAAACCCTCCACTTCCCACTCTTAACTGGTTGTAGTAATTCAGTAATTAACCCTCGGGCTCCACTGAGCAGAAAAACCAGTTAGAAGCTCTTCCTCTGTAGCTTTTGAAGAGTCATCTCCAAATCAAGATGCACAAGATGGCCTCTGGCTCTATTGATCCTTAGAAACTGTGATCACAGAAAGGAGATAATTGAGGGGAGAATGAAGAATAGCTATGATCATTGCAATAATAATATGTCACATTTTGCGGGGGGCGGGAGGTGGGGAGGGAGGGGGGCGGGTGGGCCACTTCTATTGGTCTTTCATTTATCCATTTTCATCCATCTTTGTTCTTTGGCCCATGTGGGCCTCCCATCGCAGTGGCCTCTGTTGTCGCAGAGCAGCGGCTCTGGACACATGTGCTCCAGAGCTCCGGCTCGGTAATTGGACACATCAGTCCAGCTGCTCCGCGGCATGTGGGATCCTCCCAGGCCAGGGATCTAACCAGCACCCCTTGCACTGCAAGGTGGTGTCCTTACCCACTGGACCACCAGGGAAGCCCATATGTCACATTTTTATAGAGCCCTTTCTATAAGTCATCCCCACCATTGGCCTCTGAGCTGTGAACCTCGAAGGGCTTCTCAAGTTTTCCCAGGGCTTTAAAACACAATTGCATGAATGTATCATTATAGAAGAAGCCAGCCATATTGGCATTTGCACATCATTCTGTGTATGGTGGCCAGGCATGGCATGCCATTCATGGCGTCTATGATTTTCACATTGAGGTTGGGTGCAATTTGTCACCAGTGGTGATCTGGTCCCACTATTGAAAGCCACAGAGCTTATCTGCAGGTATGGAATCAGAAGAGTAACAGGGCCCTGTGAGCTCTCTGCAACCAAGAAGACTTGGGTGGACTAGAATGTTATCTGCTTCTAAGTGGCTTTTTATTTCCCCCTAAATTCTTAAAAATACCTATTTGCTTCACTGCTTTAGACTGTTTCCAGAGGTCCCTTGTACATCAGTAAAACTTGCCTGTCATGACCATCAGACCCTTTACATGTTCCTAGGAGGCACAGTCTCTTTCCCCAGTCCCAACTTATAAAAATTCTTCAGTTTTAAAGTTACAAGTAACTTCTGTGCAATGTACTGATTCTGGGAAGCCACTCTTTTCTCATGTGGAAAGATATTTCAGAAAAAAGGACAGTTCTCTGTCCGGTGCTCTGGGACAACCCAGAGGGATTGGGTGCGGAGGGAGGTAGGAGTGACAGTTCAGGTTGTGGGGTGGGTGGGTGCGGGAACACATGCATACCTGTGGCTGATTCATGATGATGTATGAAAAAAACCCATCATTGTAAAGTAAATATTCTCCAATCAAAATAAAATAACTGAAAAACAAAAGAAAAGAAAAGATGGCTTGTCAGTAAGGAAAACAACCCCATTAAAAATTTATATATTGATTTGCCATGCCATCATCTGGCTTACTTTCCCAATTTCACAAAGCCAAGGAAGTAGATTGTTAGAAATCTCTTCCGTATTCTTCCAGTGAGTTCCTGCATCCCATCTCCATGGTACCATCCAATAAAAAAATTAACCCTGAGAGGTCAGTGCTAGGAATCCTAACAGATTGATGATTTTATTGGATGAGGCTGTGTACTAAAACACATGCATGAAAAAAATGACTCCATCTTCTGCACTTACAGTTGTAATTTGGGAGGTTAACTAACCCTGACTGTGGTGGTGGGTGCCCACAAATGCTGGAGGTACAGCTGATGCAATAGCCTTTTAGAAGTTCATCCGTTCTGTAACAGCTTCACTTAACTCTTTTCAGAGTTCTCAGGGTTGACCCTCTTCAGAACTGGTTGCATTTCCAGTCTGAGGCTCCCTGCTCTTGACTGTCAGCTGTGGGGAGTCAGTGGTCCCCTATGTATAAGGCGATACATGGCCTCCAGCTATTAAGAAGCTTTTTCTTTTTTTGGTTAAGAAGTATTTTATAAATCCTTTAAAAATACAGCAAAGTGTATTTTTTATATATATAATAATCGTTTAAATCACTGTGCCGGCTATCAAGTTGGATCATTCTCTCTCAAAGTTGTATTTGTATTAACAAATATGTGTATTTTTGCTTCTTGGCTTTTTGTAAGGGCTTCTCAGACAACCACTTTGCTTTCTTGCATTTCTTTTTTCTTGGGGATGGTTTTTGTCACCACCTCCTATACAATTTTACAACCTTCCATCCATAGTTCTTCAAGTGCTCTAATCCCTTGAATCTATTCATCACCTCCACTGTATAATTATAAAGGATTTGATTTAGGTGGTACCTGAATGGCCTAGTCGTTTTCCCTACTTTTCTTCAATTCAAGATGTATATTTTACTCTTGATAAAAAAATTTTTCATATTGTTACCACTTTAAATAAGTTTTCTCCTGACTGCTTCTGGGTAGAGAGCAGAGGGAAGGAAGGGGGCAACACATTATCCTACTTTTACGTGTGACCAACTGAGCTGTGAAAAGAAGCAAGCCATGCCCCTGCCATGAAAGCCAGAGCTGGACCCAGGTGTCCCCTCAGGCTCCTGGTACAAGGTAAGGCAGGAGCAGGAGCCCAAAAGGGGTGACTCAAACTTCAGTGCTAACTACTCTATTACCAATGAGTAATTATAGCAAATATTTACAGGCCTCCTTCCTACCTTTACGACTTCCTGTTGCTGAAGCACTTTGGAGTATTGAGAAAGAGCCTGGAAAATATGTCATACACAGTTGCAGGAAAGAATGGCTTTAACTTTAAGTGCACACACTCTGTTTATGAATTCTTTGTGGAAACAACAGAAAATTGTACTTGGGAGGGTCTGTTCGAGGGCCTGTTTTTCTGAACAACAAGATCTGAAAAGTCCATTCTGGACGGTCAAATGTATGGGGAAGTGGGACACATGATGCTTCTGTAGAGTGTTCTAGAAATAATCAGACTGTACAAGTAAAGCACGGGTCACTTGATAACCACTTTTTAATGAACATACGACCTCTGCATTGTTTTCCCAAATGAAGATAATCAAGCTTAATTCAGTACATCACAGTATATAGGATACACCGTTTGGGGAGTTCAGGGAGCTGAAAGAGTATCATGTTGTAAATTAGCTTTTTAAAAACAATCACTGTGCCGGCTATCAAGTTGGATCATTCTCTCTCAAAGTTGTATTTGTATTAACAAATATGTGTATTTTGCTTCTTGGCTTTTTGTAAGGGCTTCTCAGACAACCACTTTGCTTTCTTGCATTTCTTTTTTCTTGGGGATGGTTTTTGTCACCACCTCCTATACAATTTTACAACCTTCCATCCATAGTTCTTCAAGTGCTCTAATCCCTTGAATCTATTCATCACCTCCACTGTATAATTATAAAGGATTTGATTTAGGTGGTACCTGAATGGCCTAGTCGTTTTCCCTACTTTTCTTCAATTCAAGATGTATATTTTACTCTTGATAAAAAAATTTTTCATATTGTTACCACTTTAAATAAGTTTTCTCCTGACTGCTTCTGGGTAGAGAGCAGAGGGAAGGAAGGGGGCAACACATTATCCTACTTTTACGTGTGACCAACTGAGCTGTGAAAAGAAGCAAGCCATGCCCCTGCCATGAAAGCCAGAGCTGGACCCAGGTGTCCCCTCAGGCTCCTGGTACAAGGTAAGGCAGGAGCAGGAGCCCAAAAGGGGTGACTCAAACTTCAGTGCTAACTACTCTATTACCAATGAGTAATTATAGCAAATATTTACAGGCCTCCTTCCTACCTTTACGACTTCCTGTTGCTGAAGCACTTTGGAGTATTGAGAAAGAGCCTGGAAAATATGTCATACACAGTTGCAGGAAAGAATGGCTTTAACTTTAAGTGCACACACTCTGTTTATGAATTCTTTGTGGAAACAACAGAAAATTGTACTTGGGAGGGTCTGTTCGAGGGCCTGTTTTTCTGAACAACAAGATCTGAAAAGTCCATTCTGGACGGTCAAATGTATGGGGAAGTGGGACACATGATGCTTCTGTAGAGTGTTCTAGAAATAATCAGACTGTACAAGTAAAGCACGGGTCACTTGATAACCACTTTTTAATGAACATACGACCTCTGCATTGTTTTCCCAAATGAAGATAATCAAGCTTAATTCAGTACATCACAGTATATAGGATACACCGTTTGGGGAGTTCAGGGAGCTGAAAGAGTATCATTCAGTCCGTCAGGATTTCAGGCTAAACCCCAAAAATGCCGGCTTCCTCTATGTTTGGTTTCAGAAGCAGTCCAGTAAAATCTCTTTCTTCAGTGTTGGTAAACTACCATACCCTTGTGTTTCAGTCCTGTGTGTCCAAGAGTTCTCAGCTGCTATTTTAGAATGGCAGCCTTCACTCCAGCACTGGCTGAGGCTGATGAAGCTAATTTTGGTGCCCAGGGTGGGGTGGCGGGTGGTAGAGAGAGAGAAGTCCTCTCCAGAGTTGAAGGGGCTTTCTGGCTCTTGGGTTCAGAGCTGCGTGGTGTTACTGGACACACTGCATTTTCACCTTTAGAACCTTTGTTTGTGTGCTTGCACAACAAATGTTTATCCAGATATTAAGATAAGAAAAGTATGAAGGTCACATTTCACTGGTGATAGGGAACTTCTATAAAAGTCACCGTATTGCCATGCTACAGGAGTCGATCTTTTCTTCTCTAGAGGGGATTTAGGGGAATTAGTGGTGGGTGGAGTCTGGGAGCCAGCCCCCTTCACAGTGTTTTGGCTTCCTGGCACAGCTGATATCCCCCTCCTGTTTGATAAGGCCCTTTGAGGTGGTCAAGACGTCAGGGGGAAATACTGGTCCACTGTGTGGCTGTCCCATTTTCCAGAACTTTCTGATATTCTCTGGAAATTAGTGTGCACACACCTCTCACCACCCCACCATGCATTTTCCTGCTGTTTGACTGGCTGGGGGGACCCTGGCTGCTAAAATACAATGACTTTTCTAGCCTCTCAGAGCAGGTTCGCGTGGTGCTATTACTGACCCTATGTTAGGCAGTGTTGTCAGGTCCTTGGAGCATAGAGTCTTTAGGGTGGCAAAGGGGTTGCCTTGTGGATTTTCGTGTTTCTCTTAAAGATTTCCAAGGATTAGGCAGACACGCTCAAAATCTGAATAGGACGTGAATCCCTAGTTCAGTTTTCTGTGCAAGGGCAGCCCACACAGCGGTGGGGGTTTCATCTCACTGACCGTGAGGGGTACCACTTCAGCCCCCTCACTCCATTTGCCATCACCCAGTGTGCCTCCTGAACCCTGGATATGCTAGTGTCCTCACTGCACCCTAAGGGCTTTCTCACCCCACGTCACAGGTGTCCTTCCTATCTCTGCATCTTCAGCCCAATCTCTCCATCTTAGAAGTTCTCCCGACTCCTCTCTCTACTCAAGTACCTCAGAATTTGCTAGTGTATAAACTCAACCATACCCTGGGCTGGCTTATTTTAGAATGGCAGCCTTCACTCCAGCACTGGCTGAGGCTGATGAAGCTAATTTTGGTGCCCAGGGTGGGGTGGCGGGTGGTAGAGAGAGAGAAGTCCTCTCCAGAGTTGAAGGGGCTTTCTGGCTCTTGGGTTCAGAGCTGCGTGGTGTTACTGGACACACTGCATTTTCACCTTTAGAACCTTTGTTTGTGTGCTTGCACAACAAATGTTTATCCAGATATTAAGATAAGAAAAGTATGAAGGTCACATTTCACTGGTGATAGGGAACTTCTATAAAAGTCACCGTATTGCCATGCTACAGGAGTCGATCTTTTCTTCTCTAGAGGGGATTTAGGGGAATTAGTGGTGGGTGGAGTCTGGGAGCCAGCCCCCTTCACAGTGTTTTGGCTTCCTGGCACAGCTGATATCCCCCTCCTGTTTGATAAGGCCCTTTGAGGTGGTCAAGACGTCAGGGGGAAATACTGGTCCACTGTGTGGCTGTCCCATTTTCCAGAACTTTCTGATATTCTCTGGAAATTAGTGTGCACACACCTCTCACCACCCCACCATGCATTTTCCTGCTGTTTGACTGGCTGGGGGGACCCTGGCTGCTAAAATACAATGACTTTTCTAGCCTCTCAGAGCAGGTTCGCGTGGTGCTATTACTGACCCTATGTTAGGCAGTGTTGTCAGGTCCTTGGAGCATAGAGTCTTTAGGGTGGCAAAGGGGTTGCCTTGTGGATTTTCGTGTTTCTCTTAAAGATTTCCAAGGATTAGGCAGACACGCTCAAAATCTGAATAGGACGTGAATCCCTAGTTCAGTTTTCTGTGCAAGGGCAGCCCACACAGCGGTGGGGGTTTCATCTCACTGACCGTGAGGGGTACCACTTCAGCCCCCTCACTCCATTTGCCATCACCCAGTGTGCCTCCTGAACCCTGGATATGCTAGTGTCCTCACTGCACCCTAAGGGCTTTCTCACCCCACGTCACAGGTGTCCTTCCTATCTCTGCATCTTCAGCCCAATCTCTCCATCTTAGAAGTTCTCCCGACTCCTCTCTCTACTCAAGTACCTCAGAATTTGCTAGTGTGAACCTGCATCCCCGTGTCCTTCTGCAGGATACCTCCTCTACCACTCCTTTCTAGCTCTTGGTTAGCCTTCGCCAGAGAGCCTGCCTGATTGTATTTCCTTGTTATCTAATGACATTTCATGTGGTCTTGTCTTTCCAACAACATTAAATGTTGCTCAAGGGCAAGAGTTTCTAATTTTCTGATGTGCCTTGTGAACACCTTGCATATTTTGAGTCCTTAAAATCATGTTTAATTTTTTAAAAACCATGCAATTGCTTTGACAATGTCTCAGAAAGCCTGCCTCTTGGACTCTGCTTTTCTTATTCATGTAGATTTGAGCCTTTTAAATATTTCCCTTGAAAGAAAAAGAGAAAGGAAAAAGAAATCAAACAAAATACCATAGGCAAATGTGGTTGATACTTGATTTTGCATCAAATGCAAATATTAGGCAAGTATAGTGAAGTCAGTACTTCACTTCAAGAATTTCCAATATGCTAAGAGCCAGCCAAACAGCAAGGTACTTACTTACTCCAGGTAAAGGTTTACAAAAACCAGGTGAGAGAGAGTGTGTAGAAGAGTACCCACTCTGTTAGAAATCATCTTCCAGGCTTCCCTGGTGGTCCAGTGGGTAAGGACACTGCCTTGCAGTGCAAGGGGCATCAGTTCAATCCCTGGCCTGGGAAGATCCCACGTGCAGCGGAGCAGCTGGACCGATGTGTCCAATTACCGAGCCGGAGCTCTGGAGCACATGTGCCCAGAGCTGGTGCTCTGCAACAGCAGAGGCCACCATGATGGGAGGCCCACACGGGCCAAAGAACAAAGATGGATGAAAATAGACAAATGAAAGACCAATAGAAGTGGCCCACCCGCTCCCCTCCCTGCCCATCCCACCCCCCGCAAAAAACAGAAATCATCTTCCTTAGAGAGCCTTCCTGGATTACAGCACACACGTTAGCCCTGTGCTCATGCAGTCTTCAGTCTGTATCTTACTACTTGTATGATGCTGTTACAGTTTGCTTTTCAGTGTGTGTGTCTGTGTGTATGTCTGTCCCTGATCACCACGTAGGTGGCAAGCCCTTTAGGAGCATGAAGCCCTGTACACTTTTTCTATGTTCTTTCTTCCTACAGCCCTCAGAACAGAGGCCCATGTTTGGTGCCCAGGCATTGTTTGTATGCTCAGTAATTCAATCTTATGTCACGAACTTTGGGCTTAGTGCAGAGGGTTAGAGAGTTAGGCAGAAACCTTTGTATCAACTTCTCCATCCTCCTGGGTTGTGGGGCTACTGTCATCATCACTGTGTACATTCTGTTTAGGCTTCCTGCTAAACTCAGGTGCCATGCCATGCAGTGAGGTTACAAAGAGGCCTGAGATGCACCCTGCACTCAGGGGGATTAGACTCTAGTTGGTGAGTCAAAGCATTCCTAAAATGATTTGTTTAAAACCGTGCAAGATGGTTTACATTAATGGTTGTCCTAGCCCCACCTTTATGATGTTGCTATCTTGTTAGCAAGTCGAAACTCAGGAGTTCAGATAAAACATTGAGCAAACTAGAAGATTGATAGTAATTGAGTGTGCATAAGGGTAAGTAGGCCTTGTGTGTAGTGAATAGTTAGAAAAGAAACTGATCAGCCTAACTTGGAGGTTTAATGGAGAAGCATTAAGAGCTAGATCTTTCAGATGAGGTAGAACTTAGACAGATGGGTTTGAGGGTGAACAGTGGGTGGGGGGAAGAGCTGGAGCTAAATGAGGACACAGGAATAATGAGGGTGTACAGGCCAGTGCTGGTGAGCCGGCTCCTTCTGGAGCTGAATCTGGAGCTGTGCTAAGGGATAGGAGATGGGGCCAGGCCCAGGCTGGTTTGGGGAAGGTGAGGACACAATGCCTCTCTTGAGTCATGACGTGATGGAATCTCAGGGCTGCCTTGGGGCCCCAGGAGTCGCACCTGCTTCTCTTGGATTATTTGACCCTGAGGGAACTGCTCGGGGCACACCTATTATCTTCCAACTGGCTCTCGCATAAGCACCAAAGGGGGTGATAGGCAGAGGGTGTCGTGGTTATCCTTCATAAGAATGACCTCAAAGGTTACAAATGTCCCTCTGCGTCTCTTAGGAAATCAGTCATCTTCACATGTGCCCAGATTGCTCTAGAACGTGTTTCTTTGAGGACTGCACAACACCTCAGGGTAACATGCCCCCTGGGGTCCAGCATGGGAGGCGGGAAGGGGACGCCTGACTGTGCTCTAAATAGCTGTCATCAGGCTCTGTGGCGGGATGCCCGTCCGGTGTTCTCGTTTTGATGGTGAAGCCTCCGTCCCCTCATCATTTGCCAGAGGCTTCCATCCTCTCCCTTCTTGCCCTTTGTCGTTGTAGAGTCTAGGTTTCTGAGTCTGGGCACTGGGAAAGGATAGGAGAGGCCCTTCTGTGTCCACTGTTTGTAGGGAGAGAGCTGACCATGCTTTCTGGCAGTCTGTACCCATCACTGGGGATTGTGTCCCTGGCATGAAGAGGCACCAAGTTCTTCCTCTGCCTTCTCCTTTCCTGTTGTGTGGCTACACCATTCCCTAAAGCCTGAGCTCTGGTGTTCTTGGACAGGTGTACGAGAGAAAAAAGGAGCCGTCTTTCTGGAGTCACCTGGTAGGGCAGCTGGGGCTCTTCCCTCCCCATCCAGGTAGGACCTTTCGCCTGGAGGTATCTAGAAGCACTTGAGGTCAGGGTTGGACACTTGTGAGCAGGGCCTTGGCCAGAGATCCCAAGTCCCTGGAGAAGATCCCACACCAGGGGCCAGTGAAGGCCAGGTCATTCCCTTTCGCGTGTCATGTCCAGAGGTACTTTGAGGGAGCCCCTGCTCCTGAAAGCCCTTGGCTTGGAATTTAATCTCTTCATTACAACTGTGTGTCCCGTCTTTTCCTCCTTTCCAGTACCTTGGTCATCCATAAAGGGTTGTCAGGCTAGGAAATTGCTCCCCATCCCAGTGAGGATTGCTCTCCAGTGGTGTGCTCACCCTTGATACCTCCTCCGTGCGAGCTGCTGAACTGTGAGCCTGAGCCGCCCAGGAAAGGTCTCTGGAGCCTTCGTCCTCCAGGACCACGGGCGGCAGAAAGCCGCAGATCCCAGTGCAGCCAGCCCAGATACAGGGGCTGTCTGGGGCCTGGGTAGTCCCTGGGAAGCAGCCTAAGGGACATCCAAAAACACCCCACAACCCAGGAAGTGATATTTACCCTGATCCAGGTAGAGCTAGAAATGGAGTCTAGCATCTACCTGCCCACAGCTCCAGGTAGGACTCTGGAAGCGAAGGGAGGGACAGCTGACCCGCTTGATCTGTGACGTTTCACCATATCTATTCCTCTCTGGGGCTTTCTTTTCTTTCCTTCTTCTTCTTCTTTTTTTTTTTGTTTACTCTCTTTTCTCTTCCTTTCCAAAATAAACCTATCTTTGAAAATAACAACTTTGCCACTGCTGAACTCCTCACAAACTGTTTTCCCCACTTGGATCAGTTTGGTGATGGGACGTGGGCACACTTGGTGCTGGTGTGGTCACCACTGCTGCTGACCAGCTCTGGGCCTTGAGAAATCCTGGTGACTGGAGCACCCCGGCAGCAAGGTGTCTGAGGTGACCATGAATGTTGACTCTTTCTTTCCCAGGCCATTCATTTGAGCACATCTGAACCATGTTCCATACTCAGATCAACATCCAAAAGTGGGGATTTACGAGAGAAAAAGGAGCCGTCTTTCTGGAGTCACCTGGTAGGGCAGCTGGGGCTCTTCCCTCCCATCCAGGTAGGACCTTTCGCCGGGAGGTATCTAGAAGCACTTGAGGTCAGGGTTGGACACTTGTGAGCAGGGCCTTGGCCAGAGATCCCAAGTCCCTGGAGAAGATCCCACACCAGGGGCCAGTGAAGGCCAGGTCATTCCCTTTCGCGTGTCATGTCCAGAGGTACTTTGAGGGAGCCCCTGCTCCTGAAAGCCCTTGGCTTGGAATTTAATCTCTTCATTACAACTGTGTGTCCCGTCTTTTCCTCCTTTCCAGTACCTTGGTCATCCATAAAGGGTTGTCAGGCTAGGAAATTGCTCCCCATCCCAGTGAGGATTGCTCTCCAGTGGTGTGCTCACCCTTGATACCTCCTCCGTGCGAGCTGCTGAACTGTGAGCCTGAGCCGCCCAGGAAAGGTCTCTGGAGCCTCGTCCTCCAGGACCACGGGCGGCAGAAAGCCGCAGATCCCAGTGCAGCCAGCCCAGATACAGGGGCTGTCTGGGGCCTGGGTAGTCCCTGGGAAGCAGCCTAAGGGACATCCAAAAACACCCCACAACCCAGGAAGTGATATTTACCCTGATCCAGGTAGAGCTAGAAATGGAGTCTAGCATCTACCTGCCCACAGCTCCAGGTAGGACTCTGGAAGCGAAGGGAGGGACAGCTGACCCGCTTGATCTGTGACGTTTCACCATATCTATTCCTCTCTGGGGCTTTCTTTTCTTTCCTTCTTCTTCTTCTTTTTTTTTTTGTTTACTCTCTTTTCTCTTCCTTTCCAAAATAAACCTATCTTTGAAAATAACAACTTTGCCACTGCTGAACTCCTCACAAACTGTTTTCCCCACTTGGATCAGTTTGGTGATGGGACGTGGGCACACTTGGTGCTGGTGTGGTCACCACTGCTGCTGACCAGCTCTGGGCCTTGAGAAATCCTGGTGACTGGAGCACCCCGGCAGCAAGGTGTCTGAGGTGACCATGAATGTTGACTCTTTCTTTCCCAGGCCATTCATTTGAGCACATCTGAACCATGTTCCATACTCAGATCAACATAAGCCTTGACATTCTGGATCACCTGTAGCTCCCTGTACAGATCCAAATGTTACAAAGGGTGTGATGTAACTTAATTCTCCTGGAGTTAGATCTTCTGGACCCAGGCAGAGGACGTGTTTATTTTGGAAAGGGACAGACTTTCACCCACTTGAATTCCTTTGCCTCCAAAATTAGTGTCAGGGGATGACCACAAGCATTCCATATTTCTTACCCTTTGTCTTGCCTAACAGATTGTAAATGCCCCAGGGCCCCCTTTCACTTCTTTTGTGTCCCTGACTGGCAAAGCCAGCCTCCCCAGGAGATTCAGAGGATCACTCAAACACCTCTAGGACTGAGACTGTTCTAGATCTTTTCTGACTTGTGTGAACTAGGAAGGTAATTTAACCTCTGCTGTTTCCCATTCCTAAATGGGGGTTACACACACTAACTGCTTTCTAAGAGTACTATTACTCTAAGTTTGAAATGAGCTAGAGTTTCAGTGAAGTCATGCATTATATCTGTTTTTTTAACTTAAAAATTTATATTATTATTATTATTTTTGGCTGCATCACACAGCTTGCAGGATCTTCATTCTTCAACCAGGGACCTATCTTGTGCTCCCTGCAGTGAAAGTGCAGAGTCCTCACCACTAGACCTCCAGGCAACTCCCTAAAGCCATGCCTTTTAAAAACATTTAAAAAGAGCATGTGTCAAATAGCTACCGGGTGAGAGGTTGCTCTATAGCATAGAGCCCAGCCTGGCAGTCTGTGATGACCTAGAGGAGTGGGATGGGGGGAGGAGAGGGAGATGATGTATATATTATTTTTATGGCTGATTTGTGGTGTTGTATAGCAGAAACCAACACAACATTGTAAAGCAGCTTTCCCTCAATTAAAAATAAATTTATAAAGACAATTAAAAAGCATGTTACTCTTTTTAAAAAAAACTTTTATTTATTTATTTTTGGCTGTGCTGGGTCTTTGTTGATGTGTGGGTTTAGCTGCTCTGCGGTATGTGGGATCTGCCCAGATCAGGGCTAGAACCTGTGTCTCCTGCATTGTCAGACATGTTCTTATCCACTGAGCCACAAGGGAAGCCCGCATATTACTCTTTGAAATTCAATTTTTGAACCATGTTCCATACTCAGATCAACATAAGCCTTGACATTCTGGATCACCTGTAGCTCCCTGTACAGATCCAAATGTTACAAAGGGTGTGATGTAACTTAATTCTCCTGGAGTTAGATCTTCTGGACCCAGGCAGAGGACGTGTTTATTTTGGAAAGGGACAGACTTTCACCCACTTGAATTCCTTTGCCTCCAAAATTAGTGTCAGGGGATGACCACAAGCATTCCATATTTCTTACCCTTTGTCTTGCCTAACAGATTGTAAATGCCCCAGGGCCCCCTTTCACTTCTTTTGTGTCCCTGACTGGCAAAGCCAGCCTCCCCAGGAGATTCAGAGGATCACTCAAACACCTCTAGGACTGAGACTGTTCTAGATCTTTTCTGACTTGTGTGAACTAGGAAGGTAATTTAACCTCTGCTGTTTCCCATTCCTAAATGGGGTTACACACTAACTGCTTTCTAAGAGTACTATTACTCTAAGTTTGAAATGAGCTAGAGTTTCAGTGAAGTCATGCATTATATCTGTTTTTTTAACTTAAAAATTTATATTATTATTATTATTTTTGGCTGCATCACACAGCTTGCAGGATCTTCATTCTTCAACCAGGGACCTATCTTGTGCTCCCTGCAGTGAAAGTGCAGAGTCCTCACCACTAGACCTCCAGGCAACTCCCTAAAGCCATGCCTTTTAAAAACATTTAAAAAGAGCATGTGTCAAATAGCTACCGGGTGAGAGGTTGCTCTATAGCATAGAGCCCAGCCTGGCAGTCTGTGATGACCTAGAGGAGTGGGATGGGGGGAGGAGAGGGAGATGATGTATATATTATTTTTATGGCTGATTTGTGGTGTTGTATAGCAGAAACCAACACAACATTGTAAAGCAGCTTTCCCTCAATTAAAAATAAATTTATAAAGACAATTAAAAAGCATGTTACTCTTTTTAAAAAAAAAACTTTTATTTATTTATTTTTGGCTATGCTGGGTCTTTGTTGATGTGTGGGTTTAGCTGCTCTGCGGTATGTGGGATCTTCCCAGATCAGGGCTCGAACCTGTGTCTCCTGCATTGTCAGACAGGTTCTTATCCACTGAGCCACAAGGGAAGCCCGCATATTACTCTTTGAAATTCAATTTTTTGCAACTCTTATCTCAATAGAAAGACCTTTGAAAAGTATAAAGTACAGACCATTAAGACATCATTATTAACAAGCACAGCCACATAATCGTTTGGCACATCATTGCCTGTTGGAGCATTTCAACTGCAGTTGGAAGGAAGTCTTAGCAGACTCTGAATGGAGATACCTCGCTTGCTCTCAAGCCTCTCAAGGGTGTTTAACTGCCCTTACCCCCAGCTGTCCCCAGGATTATGGGCTCTGGCCAAAAGTGATTTTCACATTTGAGTTGTATTTCACCCATCTCTTGAGATGGGAGAAAATCTGATAGCACCAAGAGACCAAAGAACCCTCCAGGACTCCTGAAACATGGTCTGACTCTGGATAAGCCCTTTTCCATGCCTGGCCTCTTCTCCCCCACCTGTGGAGATGAGGGTCCAGGGTCCAGCGTTGCTGTCCTCCTGGTCCAGTGAGAATTTGCCCTTTGACTCAATATCCCCAGTTCTCTAGACCTGAAGGGCTCTATCGACACCCCCTCTGCTTGTGTCCCACTTGTTGCTCTGTGTCTTTCAAGCGATACTTAATTGTGGGACCCCAAAGGGACTAAGCGCTGGACCCAAGATGTTTAAAAGGTGAGGCAGTTTGCTGGGAGAGATGATGTAGAGAAGAGGGCACAGTGTAGCACCTCCAGATGCCTGCCCTCCTGGTCTCACTGGTGGTAGGAAGAGGCTTTGAGCGTGAAGAGCCTGGCTCTCCCACGTAGTGACCATGGAGCTCGGCAGGTCATTCCACTCCAGCCCGAGATCTGTCACCTGCAGCAGCCCTGACATCTTGCGTGCCTGAACTGGCCCTTCCTTCAGCCCCATTTCAGGGTGGACAGTTGTCAGGGCCTTAGGGCTCAGCTTAAAGATCACCTCCTTAGGGAAGCCTCACCTCCTCTCCTTCTGCTAACCTCCAACCCTCTTCCTTCCCTCTCTTTTTTTGAAGAACAGCACTCCCCACATGCTGTCGTTCACTAGTCTGTTTATTCTCTGTTGCTTCCCCGTTGTTTGTAAACTCCCTGAGGGCAAGGATATTCTGTCTTCTTTGCCGCAGTATTCTCAGTGTTTGGGGGGCAGTGCTGGGCACCTGTAAAGTGATCCTTGGGTATTTGTTAAGTGAAATAATTACTCCGGGGTTCCTGGGTCTTCATCCTCAACCTGGCATCGTTTCTCACATTTGTTCAGTGTTCAGTTTTGTCCCCAAAGCTTGGGATGAAGTAGTTGCCGTTCTCATCATACAGGTGAAACAACTGAGGCACAAAAAATGTGATCGCAAAGCCAGAGAGCAGAAGAGCCCATGTGAGCAGAGCCTTCTCTCCACTGTCTGATGCTGTCTCTCTGGGCACCTTATTTTCCGTTGTGGTGATGTTATTGTCTGTCTTATTTGGCAATGTTTACACCAGAGGAGTAGGGGCCATTGTGTGTTTGTGGCGACTGGAAATACACAACAGAGTCCCTGGAGAATGCCACTGTCGGTCCTCACCACAATTAGCAATTGTCGGGCCAGGGGCAGTGAGTGGGTGGGTGGTGTTCCCTCTGTGGCTGGTTCTGTGTGTTAAAATACCCCTGTCTGCTCCTGACAGAGGCAAAGGAGAGTTGGGGGTGTGGAGGGATGGAGAGGAGCTAGGACCTTAGCCCCTTTCTCTCCAGTCTCGTCCATCCCACCACTTACACCTAGGCCGTTTCTGCTTAGGAGATGTCCTGTTGTATATCTAGTGGAATTCCTGTGGCCTGGCAGAAAGAGGACTGCTGACCAGTTGGGCCTCAGTTTCTCCATCTTTAAAATGGTCCAGTAAGTGGGATCCAGTTCCATGGTGAAGTGAAATCCAAGCAGCACCTGGTCCCAGCTCCTCTTTCCAGGTGCTTCCTTAGGGAAGAAAGATGGGGGCGTTAAAGGTGATTAGTGGAGGGTCTGGAGAAAGCCTCTCCAATCCCTTCTAAGTTCTCCTCCCACTTCCTCCTCTCTAAGAGGAGGTTCTTGTAAAGTGGAGAGGGGCAGAGACCTAGGAGTCAGCCTGGGCATGACATGATGCCAGAGAGCAGGTTCTGGACTCACTTCGTTGGCAGCAGCAGGACTCTCCTTAAGGAGGAAGTGGGTCTGGATGGAACAGAGTGTGTGCCGCCTCTGCGGCTTCTACAGAAGGGAGCAGTCTTGTCACCAAGTGAGGCCATGTCTCGTCCCCTAATCCCAGGGAAGATGGGGGCGGGCTTCTGGGGGAGCGAGAGCACCGTAACCAAGCAACACAGTGGTCAGGCACCCGCTCTGAGCCCCAGTTTCTACATCTGTCCGATGGCTGCTGTAACCCCTGCCCTACCAGTTGGGCTGGGGCATGGAAAATATAAACTACTGCAAAAGCAAGGGTTATTACTTCCGTGATTCATATGTGTATGGCTAAATAAGTGTATCCAGGGTATTCAGGGTTGGTACTGACACGAAATGAGGGACACAAGCCACCTGAACATACTGAGACCCTTAGTTTAAGGCAGCAAGAGAGAGGACAGAGCTAGAAGGCGGGTGGCCTTGAGAGGAACAGGCCTGGAAGCTGCTGAATGGAGCCATGCTGTATCTCGGGGGAGGAGGAAAGTGAAGTGGGACAGAGGTGAGTCATGGTGACTGAGTGCTAGGGAGTCACCTTGAACTTGGGCCAAAAAAGGAGAAATATGGGGACTTGGGGTTATCTGCTTACATCAGGTACATCAAGTTCTGGATGGCCGCCCACTGGCCAGAGACCTGAGGTGGACAGCTCTCCCTTGCCGCCCTGGGAAGGCTTTCTGCTGGCTTTGGCCCCGCTGAGCAGAGTCTGCTTGTTCGCTGGAGTTCACACAGACTCCTTGCCAGGCCTGCCCAGAATCCTGTCTCCTCTGACTTCCTGAGCTCTTGCATAATATTTCCTTGCTTCTTGAATGGCTGCCCCCAGTGCGGGGGCAGCTCCCTGACGCTGCTGGACGGAGAGCAGGATGTGGAGGGAGGATGGGGAGGTGCAGACGTCACCCAGGGGGGCCTGTGCCTCTAGGGAGGAGGGCAGTGTGCCCCAGATTCTTTGGAAGGAGATTTTAGCCTTAGGGTGGTCAGGGAGACTCTGCAAGCGTGTGTGCGGGTACACCCATCACACACCCCAGATCCTGTCAGTCGTCTCTTCTGTAAAATTATTTTTAAAGTTTTTTTCTTCTAATTATAAAATGTATACATGTCCCCTTTAAAAAGTCATACAGGAAGGCACTGAGATGAAAATAAACATCACCAAAGTTATACCATCTGGAGATAACTACTGTTAACACTTGGGTGAATCCTTTTTTTCTTCCATCCAGTAAATAGGGACGTATAATTGCAGAATATAATCATACTATACACTGTTGTGGAAAATGCATTTTTCCTATCAATAGCAACATATCAGTCGCTGTCACAGGACAGAGACGAACACAGCTGTGTTTCGTTCCCCTTACAGATGTATCACAACACCACAACGATTCATCGACACATCCAGGTTCAGAAAACAAGCCCTAACCAGTCCAGGGATGTTTGCAGACTTGGAAAGCAGCATCTCTTGTATACACCTGACCAATGTGTTAGCTCTGGTGTCCCAGAAATAACTACAGATTAAAAGGTTTTGTATCCTTGTATTCCTTTCTCTAGGCTTGGAAGAATTCATGTGATTACATAGAAGAGGCTGGGGGATGAGGGCTGTCAGAGCTGGGCCGGGTGTCGCTTGGGTCAGATCATCTGCCTGTGTGGCCCCCGTGTCTGCCCTGAGCCAGGAGCCACCAGCTAGAAGAGTGCGCTTTTCTTCAGTGGTGGTGTTCCTATGCCCAAGATGTCAAATAAATGCCATTTAAAATATCAATTGATGGGGCTTCCCTGGTGGTCCAGTGGGTAAGGACACCGCCTTGCAGTGCAAGGGGCGCCGCTTCGATCCCTGGCCAGGGAAGATCTCACGTGCTGCAGAGCAGCTAGACCGATGTGTCCAATTACCGAATGAGAGCTCTGGAGCACGTGTGCCCAGAGCTGGTGCTCTGCAACAACAGAGGCCGCTGCAATGGGAGGCCCACACGGGCCAAAGAACAAAGAGGATGAAAATAGATAAATGAAAGACCAATAGAAGTGGCCTGCCCACCCCTCTCCCTCCCCAACCTGCCCCCTGCCAAAAATAAATAAATAAATAAATATTTTTTTAAAAAATGTCAATTGATGTTTGCCCTCCAGAAATTTTGTAACGCAATCCATATCTTAAAAGGCACCCTTCCTTCTTTACACAGTGGTGTATTCGTTCTATTAAAACGTGAATGCATATACAGTATCATTCACATTTGTGATGGGAGTTAAAAGCAAAAAAAGTTTTAGCTGAAGTATTTGCTGTCAATACAATGTTTCTATCCTATCCCTAGAAGCTGTACAGTATATAGGAACCTTCAAGTTGCGGAGTTTCAAAGATGCAAATGTCAGGTGTGAGTGAAGTTGCAGCTTGAGGCTGACAATCCTTCCACTCTGTGACCTCCCAGTTCCTCTCCCTTCTCCAGCCGGTAACTCTTCTTGTCTGTTCACCCAGTGTCAGCCCCTGCATGTTAGATGTTGTACTGTACTACCGTACTTTTCAAGGTACTGTATATACTGTAAGATTAAACATGTCTTTATTTTTTGTACCTATTTTTTATGTATTATTTGTGTGAAAAGTATTATAAGCCTATAAAAGTACAGCACCATGGTACTATGTAGCCAATATTAATAGTTGAATACCTAGGCTAACTTAGTTGGCCTTACGAATAGGTTGGACTGAGCAATGTGCTTTCAATATGTAGGGGGCTTACAGTATATGTTCAAGAGTCGTGACAAGATTTTTCTCTTTCATCGCTGATCGTGGTTAGAAGTATGGCACAGATTCACAGCAAATTTCAACACAATATGACTCTTGTTCATTTGGGAATCCATTGTCTATACAGCATGTGCTTGTTTCCTATGAATTGCTTTTAAAGTGGCTTCTTTGATTTTCTCAGGAGTTTTTAGTTTGAAGCTAGGTTCATTGGCTGTGGCTGGGAATTGCTTGTTAGATTTCCTTTTCAGTTCGGACTGTTTCCTAGAGCTCTCTGTGTCAGACCTTTCTTCTGAATCAAAAAGCTTGGTCCTGCTAGTCAATTTAAACACATTTACTTAAAAATTTTTCAGGCCTTCTTTAAAACAAAAATTGACAACAAAATTGAGCACCAACAGAGTCTATGTGTCTTACCCGCCTTTGTTTAGAGCTGTCCTCTCTCCAGGCACACGGTCTATTACAACAATTTGCGTAATTATAGTCTCTCCTTCAGTTTATTCACCCAGGACTCCTTTTTCAAGAGTTGCATCCAAACTGTTATTACGTCAGATTTTTGACTGTGCTTCTTTTCAGAATGGAGATGAGAGTTAAGAGAGTGGAAAGAATATATTTGCCTTGCAGCATTTTTGATATGTGGTCATTCAGCAAACTGATTTTGTCATTGCTCCCTTGGTTACCTGATTTGGGGGTGGGGGAGCGGTGGTCTTTGTCATGTGTGCACATTTGGGAAGTGGGCAGGGACAACGGGATGGACTTGGTCCCCAGAATTATGAAACAGGACTTTGTTGAAGTTGATACTCCTGTACCGTGAACATGGAGCAGCCGTTGGCATGGCAACCCCTACGTGGAAAAGCACACGGCGCTTGCAGATGACTTTTGCAGTACTCAGTGTTAATCTGATAAATGGCTTTTTTAATAGTAGTTTGTGGGCTAATGGAAAGGTCGAATCAAACCTTCATTAACGGGCAGAGGGTTGGAGATTTTGAAGCCTCCGAGTGAACACATTGGAGAGCCGTGACCAAATCTCCATTTTCAGCTCTGTCTCTTTTTGACATCAAATATTCTCATATCATGGCAAGCCAAAGTAAATTGAGAAGTCTGTCTTGAAAGGGTGTTGCTGCCATGATTAGTTTAGATTTTCAAGCATACGATGGTTTTGGAGCCCTTTTATTTAGGGTATTTTCTGTAATGAGTGTTTAGGAACTGTGAAAGGTTTCCATTGTGATTCCTTTTTTCTTTCTGATGGGATGAAGCTGGTTAACTACTTTTTGCATTGTAAAATTTCCCATTTTAACATTTTAATTTTCTTTTTAAAATTTTGGCCTTTTTTATTGGTTTTTTGTTTCTTTATTTTCATCCATCTTTATTCTTTGGCCTGTGTGGCCTCTCTCGTTGCAGAGCACTGGCTCTGGGTGCATGCGCTTCAGAGGGCTGGCTCACAATTGGACACACTGACCCAGCCACTCCAGGGCATGTGGGATCTTTCCAGGCCAGGGATCAAACCAGTGTCCCTTGCACTGCAAGGCAGACTCTTTATGCACTGGACCACCAGGGAAGCCCCATTTTAGCTATCTTTAAGTATACAGTTAGTTCCCAGAAATTAAGAACATTCACCTGGTTGGGCAGCCTTCACCATCATCCATCTCAAGAACTTTTCCATCCTCCCAAGTTGGAAAGTCTGTATCCATTAAACAGGAACTCCCATTTCTCCTTCCCTCAATGCACTTATAACCACTATTCCATTTTTCTCTATGAATTTGACTACCCCAGGTATATCATTCCATTTTTATCCCTTTTTTTTTTGGCCTTGCTTATTTCACTTAGCCTATGTAGTGTTTTCAGGTTTCATTCATGTTGTTTCATGTGTCAGAAGCTCATTCCTTTTTAAGGCTGAATAATATTACACTGTGTATATATATATACATATATGTGTACACACCACATACACCACATTTAGTTTATCCTGTTAAGTGGACGTTGGATTTCTGTCAGGTCTACCTTCAGCTATTGTGAGTAATGCTGCTGGAAACATGAGCATACAAATATCTGGTTGAGTCCCTGCTTTCAGTTCTTTTGGGTATACACCTAGAAGTCAGTTGCTGGATCGTGTGGGCTTCCCAGGTGGTGCTAGTGGTAAAGAACCCACCTGCCAATGCCGGAGGTGCAAGAGATGTGGGTTTAGTCCCTGGGTTGGGAAGATTCCTGCAGGAGGAAACGGCAACCCAATCCAATATCCTTGCCTGGAGAATCCCATGGACAAAGAGCCTGGCGGACTACAGTCCATAGGGTCTCAAAACATCAAACAGGAATGAAGCAACTTAGCACACACGCACAGGGTAATTTTATGTTTAATTTTTTATAGAACTGCCTTCGTGTCTTCCATAACAGCTGTAATTTTTCCAAAATAGAACTTTTTATTGGTTTTTTGTTTCTTTATTTTCATCCATCTTTATTCTTTGGCCTGTGTGGCCTCTCTCGTTGCAGAGCACTGGCTCTGGGTGCATGCGCTTCAGAGGGCTGGCTCACAATTGGACACACTGACCCAGCCACTCCAGGGCATGTGGGATCTTTCCAGGCCAGGGATCAAACCAGTGTCCCTTGCACTGCAAGGCAGACTCTTTATGCACTGGACCACCAGGGAAGCCCCATTTTAGCTATCTTTAAGTATACAGTTAGTTCCCAGAAATTAAGAACATTCACCTGGTTGGGCAGCCTTCACCATCATCCATCTCAAGAACTTTTCCATCCTCCCAAGTTGGAAAGTCTGTATCCATTAAACAGGAACTCCCATTTCTCCTTCCCTCAATGCACTTATAACCACTATTCCATTTTTCTCTATGAATTTGACTACCCCAGGTATATCATTCCATTTTTATCCCTTTTTTTTTTGGCCTTGCTTATTTCACTTAGCCTATGTAGTGTTTTCAGGTTTCATTCATGTTGTTTCATGTGTCAGAAGCTCATTCCTTTTTAAGGCTGAATAATATTACACTGTGTATATATATATACATATATGTGTACACACCACATACACCACATTTAGTTTATCCTGTTAAGTGGACGTTGGATTTCTGTCAGGTCTACCTTCAGCTATTGTGAGTAATGCTGCTGGAAACATGAGCATACAAATATCTGGTTGAGTCCCTGCTTTCAGTTCTTTTGGGTATACACCTAGAAGTCAGTTGCTGGATCGTGTGGGCTTCCCAGGTGGTGCTAGTGGTAAAGAACCCACCTGCCAATGCCGGAGGTGCAAGAGATGTGGGTTTAGTCCCTGGGTTGGGAAGATTCCCTGCAGGAGGAAACGGCAACCCAATCCAATATCCTTGCCTGGAGAATCCCATGGACAAAGAGCCTGGCGGACTACAGTCCATAGGGTCTCAAAACATCAAACAGGAATGAAGCAACTTAGCACACACGCACAGGGTAATTTTATGTTTAATTTTTTATAGAACTGCCTTCGTGTCTTCCATAACAGCTGTACCATTTTATGTTCCCACCAGCAAAACTCAAGGATTCCAGCTTTTGCACATCCTTGCCATTTATTATTGTTGTTTTCACAGAAAACCCATCCTAGTGGATGCGAGGCAGTGTTTCACTGTGGTTCTCATCTGCATTTCCCTAATGATTTGAAGTTGATTTGTTTTTATAAAGGTGTTGCCACACACACAACAGCCTGTGGGGATGGAGCTCGCTACACCAGTGCTTATACCTGGGAGGCAAGTGAGACAGTCAATGCCCTGTTGCTTGTTGGAGGTGAGAGGGAGGTGAGCCTTGTGTGATTATTACGCACAGTACAGCCGCCTCAGTAGGCCTGTTGTCAAAGTTTGTACTGGGGAACAAATGAAACAATTTTAAAATAGAAGCCTTGGATATCTGAAATTAATATAAAATTGTAAGTCACTTATATATCAATTTAAAAAAATAGAGCTTGGGGGCTGGAGTAATGGCAACTTTTTGGATGAGGTTTAATGGAGACAAGCCTGCTGTGTGTGATTTTTCCTGCTGTAGTATGTTGTGTAGGCATACACAGCCCTCATCTCTAGGAATTATCATTGTTATCATCAGCTCCAGAGACCTGGGGCCGTCCTCCTTCCTCTCCCTGGGAAGGAAATCCCCCAGACATCTTGCCACAAGCCTGCTTAGGTCTTTGAACAACCCCACTGTCTAGTATCTCCACCTGAAACAACACACACACGCCCCTGCTCTTCCCTACCCCATAGATTCTTGTGTTGGCAGCTTATATTTTGACAAGAAAGGAAAGAAACTGGAACATGTTGAGTGCCTGTGGTAAGTGGGCACTTTGCTGGTCAGTGTGTAGCAGATGAAAGACCTGATTTCTGCCCTTAAGAAAAATTACTACAGGTCTTATAATTTAATATGGACTTCTACAATAGGGCTTCCAAATGTTAGCGGGCATCAGAACCACCAGGAGGACTCATTAAAATTAAGATTGCTGAGTCTTAGCTCCAGAATTTCTTATTCAAGGGGTCTGGGTGGGGCCCAAGAATCTACCTTTCTATCAGGTTTCCAGGTGATGCTGATGCTGTTGGCCAGAGGGACCACATTTGGAGGACAATGGCTTTACACGGACCCTGTGAAATAAGAATTATTCCCATTTACAGATGAAGAGCTGAGTTGTAGAGAGGCAGAGTGATGGGCCTCAGCTCCTATGGACAGAGTGCCAAAGCCCAGATTTGAAGCCAGAAGCCCTCACTCCAAAGCCTCTGCTGTTCCCATTCTATCAGGAGTGGCAGATACACAATCCTTGGACATCCCTCATCTAATCCACCCCTGGGGACAGGCAATGTTAATTGACCTCTGAACCCAGAGGTGGCCTTGGAATCCTCCCTACTCTGCTCTTTATAGTTAAACCTACCCATTTCACTGGGACTGAAATGAGTCGTTCTTGTACCAATGAATACATCCCCTCTAAAACAGAGACAATACCAAGAAAAATATTTATTAACATTGAAAAAGAGCCCTAGCCTGAGCTCAAGGCTGCTCTGCCTAGGAGGGAAGTGGTTGGTGGATTGGGAAGCACAGCTGTCGCAGAGTAGCCTGAGACCTTGTGAGCCATCAGCTAGAGTCTTCATTTGGCACCCTTGACTAGCTGGCTTTTGACTAGGAGCCCTTACTCTTAAGAAGTCTAAAATCTAGATGATGTCAATAAGGAGGTTTCTAAAACTGCCTTATTTGCCTAATTTACATCTACTATATGTTATTCTAAAAATGAGATATTCCAGTATTTGACACTAAGTTCAGTGATGAATAGGAAACAATACTCAATAAATAAATAAGAAAGCTAAAGTAGGTTCCAGAGGCAGCTGCATCCTTGCTTGATGAACTCTTTTAACAAATAGGAGGCATGAATACAATTAAACAGAAAAACACCTTGGATTCACACTGCTCCTCTGGCTCCCAGAGTTTTATATCTTCCTTGTGTTTCTTTGAAATGAGAGGTTGGTGGAAACTGATTAAACTGATCAGTCAAGGAGATAATGAATTTTTCCTCTAGAAATTGCGTATTAGATGAGGTATTGCCATGGTTATAGCCCTTGGGCCCTTGCTTATATGTTTTCCAAAACAGTAATGGACACCAGAGCAGAGTTCTACAAAGGCCAACAGTCTTCTAAGCTTTGAATGTGAGTGACCAAAGGAAGTTGCTTGTTGCTTGCGATTCCTGTCATCTAGAATACTCCGTCGTTGTCTTTCCTGCTTCTGCCAGCCCACAAGATGTCTGACCCGCATCACCACCAACATCAAATATTTAGTCTGTTGTTAGTGTGTGTACAGGTAGATCTCTTGTCTCACCTGGTGTGCTTTCAAAGTAAGGGCAAGATTAATTATGCTTTTATGTGTTTTGAGTGCCCCACAGTACTTAGCAAGACCTTTGTGTAGCAGATGCTCAACACATATTCATCATTTGAAAATACTGACCTTTTTTCAAAATATCGTGGGGAAAAGAGTGTAATATTCATAAATATACATGTAAGATGTGCTTATGTATGCATCTACCTTCTGCATCTGAAATGAAAGAGAGCAGGTGTCTGGACATTTGGGTGTATGTATTTTTTAAGTGATTTGCATTTCAAATCTGAATTGGACACATGATGGTGTTGAGAGGTATGTTAGATATGAAGTCATCTGTGCCAGGGCTGAAGAGTGTATCAGAAGGGATGATGTCTGCTGGAAGAGAGGGAAAATAACCCCGAGAACAGATTGGGCCAGGGTTGTGTCTGGCCAAACCAGGATGCAGGGACAGAAAGCATTTATATATATCACTTTAAAGGGTGTTCCTGAGTTTTGCCTTCTGGATTGTTTTAAGAGGGAATACATTATGGTTTATAGCATCCCCACCTTTGTGTAGAAAACTCAGCTCTCTGTGCACCTTCATAATGCCTGAGTTTCTATATGATCATGCTGTATTTTTCCTTTTAAAATAAGACTTTCTGTGTAACCCAGTTTGCAAAAGAAGGAAAGTTTCATCCTACAGTATGTGCAGAGACAAGCTTCCAAAGATGCTTATGAGCCTTTTTAAATTTTATTTATTTACTTATTAGATGGCTGTGGGTGTTAGTTGTGGCATCTTTCATGGCAGGCACATGGACTCTGTGGTTGTAGCATGCAGGCTCAGTAGTTGTAGTGTATGGGCTTAGTTGGTCCACGGCATGTGGGATTTTTGTTCCCCAGCCAGGGATTGAACCCAGGTTCCCTGCATAGGAAGGCAAATGCTTAATGACTAGACCACAGGGAAGTCTCTCTATGGGTCTTTGATGAAACTGTGAAGTCACTCTCATGCATCACACAAGGCCATTGAAAGCCATGACCATGGCCATGCCATGGTCAAATGAAATAGATCAGTGAGTACAGCCTATTTAATGGCTGAAAACTTGAACAGAGGACCTCCAGAGGGAAAAAAGGAGGTTCCTTCATGCTGTCTTCTGTCCTGGCTGAATAGTATACATGCCTTGAGAAATCCACCTTGGTTTGGGAATAGCATATAGCTATTGTACACAGAAAAAGGTGTGGCATCATTTCTACCCACTTTGGTTGTGATGACACCTGTAGTGAGCAAGGCTGGGGCTGGCAGAATGAAAAATGATTGCCTTTGGGCAGCTTCTGAATGCCAAGTGTTCTCCAGAAAAAAATTTAAAGCTGCGTGTTAAATCCAACTACATAAGTGGGGAACTAACTGCGCCTTACCATGGAGGTGGAGCCTTTGGTTTGGAGCCTTTTTTTATTAGATATCAAGGGTAGAGAAGTCCAAAACTCATTAATATTTCTGCTGGATCCTGGGAATGGATTTAGCTGGAGCCAGTCTTGCAGTCTGCATGAGCCATACTTCCTTTCTGCATAGTGTGGGTAGAGACTTTAGCTATAGTGTCAGATTGGAAAATTCCCATTGACAGAGAAGTTGTTTAGTATTTTAGGTATGTTCAGTAGTTAAACATGGAAAGAGAAGACAAACAATCCAGTTAATCCTTAGGATTAAATGGACCTTTTCAGATGGAACAGAGAAGCCCCCTAAGGTCAGGCCCCTCAGAGAGCCTACTTCCCTACCAGAAAGCACGGAGAAGAAGCCTTCTTTAGGGCTTCCCTGGTGGTCCAGTGGGTAAGGACACCACCTTGCAGTGCAAGGGACGCCGGTTCAATCCCTGGCCTGGGAAGATCCCACGTGCCGCGGAGCGACTGGAACGATGTGTCCAGTTACCAAATGGGAGCTCTGGAGCACGTGCGCCCAGAGCCGGTGCTCTGCGACAACAGAGGCCACTGCGATGGGAGGCCCACACGGGCCAAAGAACAAAGATGTGCCCCACTCGCAAAAAAAAAAATAATAAATAAAGCCTTCCTTGGACCTCTTTGACCCATTGCTCTCCAGTGGTCAGTGCCTCTGGATAAGTCAGATTCTTCTATGAAAAAGAGCTTTAAAAGTAAACATTGTATTGGGTTGGCTGAAAAGTTCATTTGGGTTTTTCCATAACATCATATGGAAAAATCCGAATGAACTTCTTGACCAACCAATATTATATTAGAATGTTTCTCCTCCTCGACATATTTAGGTAGTTCTTTGAGGAGGGGTCCTGCTTTGCTCCATCCATGCTCCATTCATTGGAAGTTTGGAAGAGGAGCATGTAAGAGCGTAAAGAGAAATTCTGCTGATGTAGGTGTTCTCTTGTGGCAAGGGACTGGGAGAGGCACCAAGGGTGTGTTGCCTTCATGGTAAAAGCGCTAATACTCTCAGTGGAAGAATGTCCGATCGGCAGGTGAAGGATGACATGATTCACTTGGGTGGTACCCTCCTGGTAGTTCATCTACGAAGCCAGGTGAATCAGATCAGCAGAGGGGAACTGTGTAGTCACTGGTCAGCATTTCCATTGCTCAGCAAGAGACTCCTGCTCTGTGGACCACTGGCATTAGGAAGGTGTTGGAGGATGAGTTTCATAACCATTTTCTCTGTTCGCCCTCCTATTACAGAAACACTCCAGCAGGACGTGCACCTTCACTTCCAGAATGTCTTAGTTACAGTTATCCATAACTGCTGCATAGGTGAAAAGCAAAATGCTGTTATTACATCATCGTTTTCAGAGTTTGTGTTAGGGCCTTTGACTTTTAAAACAAGGACACCAAATATAGAAGAAACAGAAAACAGCTATGTCAGAGAGCCTACTTCCCTACCAGAAAGCACGGAGAAGAAGCCTTCTTTAGGGCTTCCTGGTGGTCCAGTGGGTAAGGACACCACCTTGCAGTGCAAGGGACGCGGTTCAATCCCTGGCCTGGGAAGATCCCACGTGCAGGAGCGACTGGAACGATGTGTCCAGTTACCAAATGGGAGCTCTGGAGCACGTGCGCCCAGAGCCGGTGCTCTGCGACAACAGAGGCCACTGCGATGGGAGGCCCACACGGGCCAAAGAACAAAGATGTGCCCCACTCGCAAAAAAAAAAATAATAAATAAAGCCTTCCTTGGACCTCTTTGACCCATTGCTCTCCAGTGGTCAGTGCCTCTGGATAAGTCAGATTCTTCTATGAAAAAGAGCTTTAAAAGTAAACATTGTATTGGGTTGGCTGAAAAGTTCATTTGGGTTTTTCCATAACATCATATGGAAAAATCCGAATGAACTTCTTGACCAACCAATATTATATTAGAATGTTTCTCCTCCTCGACATATTTAGGTAGTTCTTTGAGGAGGGGTCCTGCTTTGCTCCATCCATGCTCCATTCATTGGAAGTTTGGAAGAGGAGCATGTAAGAGCGTAAAGAGAAATTCTGCTGATGTAGGTGTTCTCTTGTGGCAAGGGACTGGGAGAGGCACCAAGGGTGTGTTGCCTTCATGGTAAAAGCGCTAATACTCTCAGTGGAAGAATGTCCGATCGGCAGGTGAAGGATGACATGATTCACTTGGGTGGTACCCTCCTGGTAGTTCATCTACGAAGCCAGGTGAATCAGATCAGCAGAGGGGAACTGTGTAGTCACTGGTCAGCATTTCCATTGCTCAGCAAGAGACTCCTGCTCTGTGGACCACTGGCATTAGGAAGGTGTTGGAGGATGAGTTTCATAACCATTTTCTCTGTTCGCCCTCCTATTACAGAAACACTCCAGCAGGACGTGCACCTTCACTTCCAGAATGTCTTAGTTACAGTTATCCATAACTGCTGCATAGGTGAAAAGCAAAATGCTGTTATTACATCATCGTTTTCAGAGTTTGTGTTAGGGCCTTTGACTTTTAAAACAAGGACACCAAATATAGAAGAAACAGAAAACAGCTATGTACAAGGTTAATGAAAACGCCTCATCTCCACCCCATTTCAATCCTGAAGAGAGAAAATAGCTGAGCCGTAGTGATTATTTCCAGCAAAGAAAACTATAATTATGGGGCCCAGTTAGTCTTCATAAGGGGTAGCCTTGGAATAGCATGGATGCTATTTTGAATATTTGAGAAAAGAGTGACATTCAATGTGAAATGGGAATGACCCTGCGCTGCCGGGATGGGGGCAGCTCCCTCCAGGCATTGGCGGCCTCTGGGGAGAGCCCCGTTTCCTCTCCTGTGTGGGTTAGGAAACCCTTGAATCCAGTCGTCATGGCTGGATTGACTCCCGGGAGGAGCCCAGGGAGTGGTGAATCTGCTTTTCATGTTGGCTTCCAGTCCCAACTGCCTGATAGCAAGGAAAAGAAGACTTCTTGGAGAGGCTTAACTCTGGTATGTGGACCAGGGTGAAGTCTTCCATACAGAGTGAAAGGATAAGGCATTAAAAGCCATGAACAGGCTGCAGAAAGGAGTGGCTAGGTCATCTGCCTGGAGGGTAACCTCCCACAGGACTTCATAGTTGTGCAAGAATTGGGCAACATCTGGTCAGGGTGGAGAGGCTTTGGCAAAGGTGTTGATCCTCCTAATAGATTCCTGTCTCCTCCATAGGACAGACAAGTATTGAGGTTCTGCACAGGATTTTAGGAGGAAGAAATTGATTGCCTTGTCTAGCACACTTTAGTTGTATCTTTTTGGATTTTTAGTTAAGAAACACCCAATACAGCCAAGGCATGGGCCTGGAGACCCTAGAGGGTCAAGGGAGAGTAAGACGGCTCTGTTTCTACCCAGAGGAGCTACAGTCTAGTTGGGGCTGGGGACAGGGCAGGAGGTGGGTTGACAAGCATACAGATTTAGGGCTTCAGCAGAGGAGACACGGGATAGGGTGGTGTTAACACAGTAGTCCTGGAGCCACATAGCTCTCATCCAAGCCCTGGGTCTGCCCTTGTTTGTGAAGACATCTAGGATAAGTTTCTTCAACACTCTGTACCTTTGTTCCCTTTATTGCAAATGGAGAGTCATGCCAGCAGTAGGTCAAAAGGTATGTTTTAATGCTCGCAGTATTGGTTTAAGCTCCAAGGCCAGAATGGAGAGGCTGTGCTGGACCTTGAGTTAGTGACCGACAACCTCCAGGTCCCAGTCCTCATCTCTACATTAAAGGAACTGGATCAGACTGGGTAAATGCTAGTGTTTATTCTAAAATTCTGTTATCCTGTGATTGTATATTAAGTGCTTGCTGTGTACCCAATGCTGTGCTAAGCATCGTGGGAAAGAGAAAAGGTAGTAACCCTCAAGAAGCTATAATCTATGTGAAGAGAGGACATTAGTGTTCAGGATAGTACTGGAAAATTAGAGAATATTAGAAACTAAAAACTTGGTCATATGAAAGTTAAGTGTTTAGTCACTCAGTCATATCCAACTCTTTGGCACCCCATGGACTGCAGCCCACCAGGCTCCTCTGTCCATGGGATTTCCTAGGCAAGAGTACTGGAGTGGGTTGCCAGTTCCTTCTGCAGGGGATCTCCCCAACCCAGGGATCGAACCACCTCTCCTGCATGACAGGCAGAGTCCTTATCATCTGAGCCACTAGGGAATAGAAATAGAGACATTATAGTGAACCAGAAAAGCCAAGAGATTGGAGCAATTGAATCTTTAGAACTAGGAAGGCTGTAGACAAGAACTCAGTCTTGTTTACCAAATCCCAGAATTCTGAATCCTGGAACATTGCATTAATATTTAAGTTAAAATGGAACTGTAGAAAAGCAACAGTTGGGACTTCCCTGGCAGTTCAAGGGTTAAAACTTCTCCTTCTAATGCAGGGACAGGCTCTCTGGTCGTGGAGCTAAGATGCCACATGCCTCATAGCCAAACAACCAAAACATAAGACAGAAATAATAATATAGCAAATTCAGTAATGACTTTAAAAATGGGGTGTATGTGTGTGTGTATAAAGTTATCTATTTAGGATTTAGATGGAATAAGGTTTATAAAACTCCTCTCTTGAAGCAGTAATATGTTTTAAAACTATAAAGAGGCTCACACTGGCTTTCCATGTATTCCTGAATGGTCACTGTGGTAGCACATAGCTCTGGTAGAACCTGGTGTAGGTTCATCGACGCGCCTCAGCTTTGACTAGCCCGGGAATCCTGGTGGTGTTCTAGGCCCCTCCTCTAGAGGGCAGCACACAGAGGCAGCCCTGCAGAACCCTCCAGCCACAGCTTAGGTAAAGCTAATTATTCTTCATACCTCCTCATCAAAGATAAGTTTTGCTCCTAAGGTTCCTCGCGCTACCCCCTTGGAGCCTCTAGGTCCACTCTCTCCAACAGTGTTTAAACCTAGATTTGGAGGAAATTGCCTCCTGAAGCCCTATTCGCTCGTAGTTTCTCAAGACCATCAGGGGTCCTGGCCTACACAGGTGACAGGAAACTTTACAATACGGGCACATCGATATATGCCAGAAGACTGATCTAGTCCAGGAAACCGGGGGCACCTCCTGGAAGAGTTGAGCCCTGGGGGCTTGAGTGGGCCTTGGAGGATGAGTGGAGGCCACGTCAAGTGGGCAGATAAGGTGGGTAGAGATACTGGGGACCTCCTTTGCCTCAGAGGGCCCCTCCCCTACTGCTGCTTAGTAAAAAAACATGGGAGGTGGCAAAGGCAGTTAGATGTGAGGGAAGGAAGCAAGGTGGAAAGGACAGACGAGGCATAAACGTGAACTCCCTGGCCTCAACCAGTCACTGACAATTCCTGCTCACCACCCAAGCACTCAGTGATGGCCTGGCTTGATAGGCCATTTCAAGACATCCTGGCTTCAGATGAGAACACCACAAACCCTCACAGGGCTCTCAGCTTCCCACACAGGAAGATACCCAGAAAGCCTGTGACACATCAGTGCATTTTATTTATTAGCACCCTCTGTGAAGGCACAGGCACATATCATATGTGCCATATCTAAACCCACCTGTACCCAGGCACTCACCAAGGTAGGGAGGACAGATGGGGTCGTAGAGGTTCAGAAGTCTGACAGGGGCAATGACTTGCTGTTAGAACCCTTCAGAGAAAATCAGAGAGGAAAACGGTTCAGAATTCAGGTCTGCCGTCCAGGTCAGTGTTCCAGGCACCTTTCTTCTCTCTGCAGTTGTGCCCTTGTCTCGTTTCCCGTGTCCCCCCTCCTTTTCTTTTCATAAAAAAGTTATTTTCTTCCCCAAATAAGCAAGATGGAATCAAACTTTGCAACCTCCAAATGTATGAAATAAACATTATTCCTAATGAGCCTCTGGGAAACTGCTCACCTTTGAACTTGGCCAAGGATTATGGAGAAACGAAAATGTCTTAAGAACTTGATAGAGTGTTAGAGTTTCCTGGATTCTGAAAGTCAAGTGACATATTCCATTTCTTTTCCTTAATAAGGGCAGTCCCAGAAACCCTTCCTGGATAGTTAGACCATGTCCAAAAGTGGAGACCTAGGGTTGGCTAGGGGGACGCTGGTTTGGGGATTGTCATCTGGGTGCTAGGCAACAGCAGGGTGGGAGGTATCGTTTCCAGAACGCTCCTGCTTTCCTAGGACTCAGCCTCCACGCTCTGGGTCCTTTCCAGGCTGTCGGGGAGCATGTAGGTTGTCCTGGGGTGAGGAAGTGGGAGGCCTGGAGCAGAACAGGAAGATGTTCAAGAGGACCTGGCAGCTGAAAGGTGATAGGACCGGGGAAACCTTCCACTAAGACAAAGGTTTTTTTCCCCAAGACCTTGCCTGTTCATTGGCCTGTGCTTATCTCTATTTCTATTTCTAAGAATACTATGACTTCTGTTAAACTTTCCTAAAGATAAAATACCACTGACTATCTCTCTAACCTCTGCTTGCCTCACATAGTGTAGAAGAGAGTGAAAGTGAAAGTCGCTCAATCATGTCTGCTTGTTGGAACCCCCCATGGAGTGTAGCCCATCAGGCTCCTCTGTGCTTGAGATTCTCCAGGCAGGAGCACTGGAGTGGGTGGCCATGCCCTCCTCCAGGACATCTTCCCCACCCAGGATCGAACCCAGGCACTCACCAAGGTAGGGAGGACAGATGGGGTCGTAGAGGTTCAGAAGTCTGACAGGGGCAATGACTTGCTGTTAGAACCCTTCAGAGAAAATCAGAGAGGAAAACGGTTCAGAATTCAGGTCTGCCGTCCAGGTCAGTGTTCCAGGCACCTTTCTTCTCTCTGCAGTTGTGCCCTTGTCTCGTTTCCCGTGTCCCCCCTCCTTTTCTTTTCATAAAAAAGTTATTTTCTTCCCCAAATAAGCAAGATGGAATCAAACTTTGCAACCTCCAAATGTATGAAATAAACATTATTCCTAATGAGCCTCTGGGAAACTGCTCACCTTTGAACTTGGCCAAGGATTATGGAGAAACGAAAATGTCTTAAGAACTTGATAGAGTGTTAGAGTTTCCTGGATTCTGAAAGTCAAGTGACATATTCCATTTCTTTTCCTTAATAAGGGCAGTCCCAGAAACCCTTCCTGGATAGTTAGACCATGTCCAAAAGTGGAGACCTAGGGTTGGCTAGGGGGACGCTGGTTTGGGGATTGTCATCTGGGTGCTAGGCAACAGCAGGGTGGGAGGTATCGTTTCCAGAACGCTCCTGCTTTCCTAGGACTCAGCCTCCACGCTCTGGGTCCTTTCCAGGCTGTCGGGGAGCATGTAGGTTGTCCTGGGGTGAGGAAGTGGGAGGCCTGGAGCAGAACAGGAAGATGTTCAAGAGGACCTGGCAGCTGAAAGGTGATAGGACCGGGGAAACCTTCCACTAAGACAAAGGTTTTTTTCCCCAAGACCTTGCCTGTTCATTGGCCTGTGCTTATCTCTATTTCTATTTCTAAGAATACTATGACTTCTGTTAAACTTTCCTAAAGATAAAATACCACTGACTATCTCTCTAACCTCTGCTTGCCTCACATAGTGTAGAAGAGAGTGAAAGTGAAAGTCGCTCAATCATGTCTGCTTGTTGGAACCCCCCATGGAGTGTAGCCCATCAGGCTCCTCTGTGCTTGAGATTCTCCAGGCAGGAGCACTGGAGTGGGTGGCCATGCCCTCCTCCAGGACATCTTCCCCACCCAGGGATCGAACCCAGGTCTCCCGCACTGCAGGCGGATTCTTTGCTGTATGAGCCACTAGGGAAGCCCCACATAGACGATTACACATTTTAATTTCCTTAGCTCTTCCCTTCCAGCCAAGAAGCTCATCTCTAGATATCAAGAAGAACCATTCACAGAAGGACTTAGATCCAATGAGGAGTGTGTAACGGCTGAACATATTCTGCCAGAGGTCCTGGAACATCTGTGCCTCCTGGGTTTGTTGTAACACGGAAAAGACTCAGGGACACTTGAATCGTTACCCTTTCCTTGAAACTTGTCCTCTGAGTCTCCATCTTCTGGCTTTAATCATAACAGAGGCCATCAGCTCTGTGCTCCCCCAGCCCTGTGATGGCATGAACTATACCAGGCATCCCAGTCCCACAGAGGCCCTGCCAGACCAGGGCTTTATGACACCCAGCAGTGTGGATGTCTGTTGCTGAGTTGTTACTGCTTCGTGGAGAGGCTGCCTTTTTCCGCCCGCCACCCGCCTTGCCAGTCTCTGCACATGGGAAAGTTTAGTACACAGCCCCTGAATTGAAAGTGCCCCATGCCCAGGCTGCCTCCTGTCCTGCACCTACCTGTTCAGTGCAGCTTGTGGGTTTTTTTTTTTTTTTTTAAAGATTTATTTATTTATTTATTTTGGGCGGGGGTCAGGTTGGGGAGGGAGGGGAGTGGGCAGGCCACTTCTATTGGTCTTTCATTTCTCTATTTTCATCTGTCCTTGTTCTTTGGCTCCTGTGGGCCTCCCATCGCGGTGGCGTCTGTCGTCGCAGAGCACCGGCTCTGGGCGCATGCGCTCCAGAGCTCCAGCTCGGTAATTGGACACATCGGTCCAGCCGCTCCGCGGCACGTGGGCTCTTCCCAGGCCAGGGATCGAACCAGCGCCCCTTGCACTGCAAGGCAGTGTCCTTACCCACTGGACCACCAGGGAAGCCCAGCTTGTGGTTTTTTTAATTTACTTTTTCTTTTGGCCACTTCTATTGATCTTTGATTTATTTATTTCCATCCATCTTTGTTCTTTGGCCTGTGTGGGCCTCCCATCGCAGTGACCTCTCTCGTCACAGAGCACCGGCTCAGTAGTCGGACACATCCGTCCAGGCGCTCCGCAGCACGTGGGATCTTCCCAGGCCAGGGATCGAACCGGCGTCTCTTGCACTGCTAGGTGGTGTCCTTACCCATTGAACCACCAGGGAAGCCCCAGCTTGTGTTTTAAAATAAGCCATCCCACAAAGAGCAGGTTCCCCTAGTGGCCTCGAGGCTTATCGGAGGGTCTCTAGAATCGGCAGCTTAGCTGTGACCTCGAAAGTCTTGGCTCTGGCAAGGCAAGGTCTTTGCGCCAAAACAGGGTCAGCGCCCATGGAGATAATCACCTCTTGTGATATCCACACAGTCATGTCATTGTCAAATGCTAGGAATGCAAAAATAGAAGAAATCCCACAACAGGGTTGCCCCACGGTTCAGCTAACCCAGGCTTCTGCTTCTCGCTGAGGGCACCTTGGGACACCTCAGGAGGAACATGCCCACTGTTGTTCTGGGTCGACCTCAATTTGCTTAGGCCTGTGCTTCTAACACCTAGGTTGAGCCCTGCTTATGAGGCCTGGTTCTGGACCCCGTCGTCCCCTCTTCGTCCTGGCTCACTCCTCTGTGTCGACTGTCTCCTTGAGAAGCCTCCAGTAGGCCTCCCTTCCGCCTCGCCTTGGTCAGGGCCCCCTCTGGGCTCTCAGAGCTCTGGCTCCTGACTTGGCAGCCACAGAGTCAACCCTCCATGTCAGGCGTGATTCTAAGCGTGCTGCACGCATGGAGCACTGCTTCTGCACAAGAGCCCGGAAGGCGGGACTTTAAGATGAACTGTTTTACAGGACACGGGTTGAGAGAAACCTCAGTGCCTTGCCCTGGGTCATGGAGGAAGCATCTGCGTCCCCAAGCCCAGGCTCCAGGCTCTCTTTCTGGTCTGTGCCCTGGTCTGCTTGTCCACCTCCCTCAGTAGACTCTCAACTTCCTGCTGGCAGGGACCCATCTTTCCTTCTGTCTCCCCTTAGTGCCTGGCGCTGAGCAGAGATTCAATAAATGTTGACTGAGTGAAAAAGCTCACCAATAAGCCAGGTGGGGTTTTTCAAAGAGCCATGCTCTCGTCCCAGAGCACCGGCTCAGTAGTCGGACACATCCGTCCAGGCGCTCCGCAGCACGTGGGATCTTCCCAGGCCAGGGATCGAACCGGCGTCTCTTGCACTGCTAGGTGGTGTCCTTACCCATTGAACCACCAGGGAAGCCCCAGCTTGTGTTTTAAAATAAGCCATCCCACAAAGAGCAGGTTCCCCTAGTGGCCTCGAGGCTTATCGGAGGGTCTCTAGAATCGGCAGCTTAGCTGTGACCTCGAAAGTCTTGGCTCTGGCAAGGCAAGGTCTTTGCGCCAAAACAGGGTCAGCGCCCATGGAGATAATCACCTCTTGTGATATCCACACAGTCATGTCATTGTCAAATGCTAGGAATGCAAAAATAGAAGAAATCCCACAACAGGGTTGCCCCACGGTTCAGCTAACCCAGGCTTCTGCTTCTCGCTGAGGGCACCTTGGGACACCTCAGGAGGAACATGCCCACTGTTGTTCTGGGTCGACCTCAATTTGCTTAGGCCTGTGCTTCTAACACCTAGGTTGAGCCCTGCTTATGAGGCCTGGTTCTGGACCCCGTCGTCCCCTCTTCGTCCTGGCTCACTCCTCTGTGTCGACTGTCTCCTTGAGAAGCCTCCAGTAGGCCTCCCTTCCGCCTCGCCTTGGTCAGGGCCCCCTCTGGGCTCTCAGAGCTCTGGCTCCTGACTTCGGCAGCCACAGAGTCAACCCTCCATGTCAGGCGTGATTCTAAGCGTGCTGCACGCATGGAGCACTGCTTCTGCACAAGAGCCCGGAAGGCGGGACTTTAAGATGAACTGTTTTACAGGACACGGGTTGAGAGAAACCTCAGTGCCTTGCCCTGGGTCATGGAGGAAGCATCTGCGTCCCCAAGCCCAGGCTCCAGGCTCTCTTTCTGGTCTGTGCCCTGGTCTGCTTGTCCACCTCCCTCAGTAGACTCTCAACTTCCTGCTGGCAGGGACCCATCTTTCCTTCTGTCTCCCCTTAGTGCCTGGCGCTGAGCAGAGATTCAATAAATGTTGACTGAGTGAAAACAAAAGCTCACCAAACGTAAATGCCAGGTGGGGTTTCAATTCCAAAGAGCCATGCTTCTTGGCAGAAGGCTAAATGCAAAGGAGTCTTGGCTCTCTGAGCTCAGTGATGCTGCTTTTTTAGAACACTGGTAGCTTCAGGATTTTTGCCTTTGTCCCAGAGTTGTGCGGTTTGGTGGGTATAGGACAGATGGGTTTGTCACAATCTCGGAGGCGATCAGAAGTCACTCCGATGAAACCAGAGCTGCATCTGGCATTTTTTTTTTTAAATAATTAGGAGAAACAGCTAAGTAGGAACGTTTCTTACTTGATTCTGGAGTAACGAATCTCCTCTGACCTGGCAACAGGATTTGGAGTGTCTCAGGCATGGCTAAGAGAAGCCGTGAGAGCCGCTGGGACGACAGAGCCTCCCTTCGCTCAGGTCTCCCCACACGTGGCTAATCTTCTAAACGGTTTAATCAAACCCAGTATGGCCTCTGAGGCCACAGGGACTTTGGGGCTGGGTTTTTTTTTTTTTTTTTTTCACCCTGGGCTTAAAGTCTTTTCTCTGTTGCTGACTCACATGTTAATTATTGCTTTCCACAAAGTAGAATGAGCAGCGCTGCCCCACTTGCCTGCCTGGATGTTACACGGCTGTGTGGCCCTAGCCCCTTCCTGAGCAGTCAAGGGGCCCACGCCCCAAACACAGAAACCAACCTCTGCTTTAGAGTCTCTGGGGAAAAGGCTGCCGGGGCACTCTGCTTGGACCAGGATACCAAGGGTTAACCAGCCTGTGTTTTGACCCACATCTCCTGAAAAGTGGTGTAGGCAGGAGTTTCAATTCTCTGTCACCTGTCAGCATTAATGGGCAGAACTGGTGTTTCACAGAAATAATATTGACTTGTTTTCTCTTTGACTGCTAGGCTGGATAATGAAGTAAAAATGACATTATCTCTAATTAAAGTGATTTGCAGAAATTACTTATAGAATCTCAGTACCAGAGATTTGCCATTAGCAGGTTAGCCAGATAAGAGGAACAGCTGGGGTTCTGTGGTTTAACCCCTCTTGGTCCGGGGGTGTGTGAGTGTGTGTGTTACGGGGTGGGGTTGAGATTAGGGTATCAGACTTTTAAATACTGAAGTCTGGGCTAATGATTTATTCCAAAGTGTGGGTCATTCTCCAGCCCTATTTGCTTGCCTTTGGGGCTTTCAATTTGTTAGGATTTCCCCCCATCCCCTTAGGGTTTGGTAGCTTTTTTTCTTTTTTCTTCCTTTTCTAGCTTGGCCCATTTTCTCACCTCCATGTTACATCACCAAAGGGGTGGAACCCCGGCCAAGCCCAGCATCCTCCCTGCCAGAAATCTGACTCCTGGAAGGGCACCTCCATGTGTGACAGGAGGGCTTTGGGTGCTGGTGGGGTTGGGCAGCAGATGGTTCTGTTGTGTCGGGGAGGTGGCGTCAGAGACGGAAACCTCCCTGGGCTCAGCTGGAGGACAGGAACGAGGAGGGAAAGGAGGGACAGGGGGAGCGGGGAAGGAAGGGGCTGCCCCCTCCAGGTTTGTTCACCAATGTTAGTGAAATCTGCCGGGCATTGGCTCCCTGAACACCCCTCATTCCGTGATGTGGACAAGGCACAACCATCAGCTTCCTATGAAAACATCCTGAGGGCATGGAGATCTGGTTCCCAGGGACAATGAGGAGTCATGAGATGTTAGGCCACCTGATGATGAAAGCAGCCACCTTCATACCTCTATGAACCCAGTTTCTACCTGGAAAGCATCATAGCTCTGCCATCCTGATCCCACGGCTGGGAATCACACCAGTTTGGCCTTCACTCCAACTTGCTATATCCTATCTGAAAGAGCTAGATGAAACGTTGACGTTTTGCCTCTGCCCTCAGGGAAGATCCTTAAGACAGGGAATATGAGGGTGACGTTCCCTGGCAGTGAAGTGGAACAGCTCAGTTCTCTGGGCGTTCAGGGCAGCCGGGAGGTGGGAGGGCCTGGGTATTGTGTCCAGGGAAACCTCTGTGGCGCTCATAGGCCTATGCTGGTTCTGAAAGTAGAGTTTGGAATGTAGGAAAGGAGGGTTCACATTTCAGGTGGAAAAGAATTAGGCGGCAGGTGGAGAGCTGGTTGTGAGTTGTGGGCGCTGGTGCAGAGCGTAGTCTGGCTAGAACCAGGGGGTTTGCTGCGTCGACCTCGGGGCGGGGGGTCTGGTGTGCCGTTCCTCTCTCTGAGCTCTGGTTGGAAACGTATTCTTGATCTGTGCCCAAGGAGACGAGGGGCAAGGAGAGAAACATCTAGAGGACAAGGGCTCAAGTCCGAAACAAATGCAACACTAGTTAGCCAGAGGAGGCATGTGCCCTTGCTCAAGTCTGCTTGCCCTCCTGCGGGCAGCGTTTGAGTAACTGTTCAGCAGGAAGGCCTTGCCAAGTTCTCTATGGGCTGGGCCGAGGCTCCAGCTCATGGTGGCCCAGAGGTCGCTGCCATATTTGGAACTCTTAGCAAAGGGACTTGTTTCCCCTGGCTCTGCTCCCAAGGAAGAGGGGTTCTCCTTGGTGGTGTCCAGTGTGGCAGAGGCACAGGCAGCAGAAGAGGGATCCAGGCTGGCTTCTACACTGCCCGCTGCCTGGTAGGTCAGCCACTGACTAGTCCGTGGGGCAGGTGGTTACCTGCTCGGTGGCTTTATTATTGCTGACAGCCCTCTTCTGTGCTTAGCCACTCAGCCCTGTGTGCTGAGTGAAGCTCTTCTCCCCAGTCAGACTTTTCCTGTCCTGCACCTGCCCTCCAGTCCGTCTCCTGAGCTCCAGCACGCCTGCTCACTCCCCAACAGTGTCTTTGTTCTCACCCCTCCTGCCCTTGTGGTGACTTCCCTGGACCTGCTTCTCCTTCCAAGCCCCACTCCAGTGACGGGCTCTCTCCATGTTGTCCCGCCTTGTGGACTTTCTCTGCTCAGACTCTCCTCTCGTGGCATCCACTGGCCACGGGGCCATGCCTTTCAGGCACTCCACTCTTCACTTCTCAGCAAGCTCCCTGAGCTCAGGGGCGGTCATTCCACCTTTCTCTCTCTCATCCACAGCCCAGCACATGAAAAGGGGCCCACAAATATTTGTTGGATGAGTGGAGAGAGAAAAACTGTTGGTGGGGAGGAGGAAATCACAGCGCTGTTTCCCAAATTGCTCAATATCGTCACTTGAGAGCATGGTAGTAATGTGAGGAAGACTTTTTGGCATCTCCCATGGTTTTTGGTAGATGACTTGTCTACCAAAAAATGGAGCATCGCTTCCTAAATGTGCGTGAATATCTCACTTCACTTTGCAGATGTGATGAGGCAGAAATGGGACAAAACAGGGGCTTGACATGTCATCAGGCTGAAAACTATTGTTCTGAAGGAGAGAAAGGGGGTCTTGGGTTCTCTCTGAGTTCCTTTCTCCATCCTTTCATTTCTCCCTTGTCTTCGCTTCCTCCATTCTGTATGTAGGGAGGCTAGAAGGGGTTATGGGATGGGGGTAGGAATGAAAGAGCCTATGCCGCGCCCCCCACCCCTTCTGAAATGCTTTGAGTACCAGGGACCACATGTTCTGGCGTCAGCTGGGGTTAGTAAGGCAGATCCGTTGGGTATTCACTATTCACGTATGATCAGGCATCAGTTCTGATTAAGTCTGAACAAACACTGGTTTCTCTGAAATTTAAAGTAACTAAAATAAAGAAGAGAAAACTGACTCCTTAAAATCATGTTCTGTACTCAAGAAGAGTTCTCCCTAACCACTGTCTCTTCCAGTTTGGGCTTTTTAAATTTCTGTCAGCCGGAACGTCTGATGACACTGCCAGGGGGAATTTCTGCCCCCTCCTTCCTGAATATACCCAGCACTGGCCCCTGAGGAGGCCCAGTTCTGTTTTCTCATGACACAGTGATTATTTTTGGCATTGTGCATATTTTCTCTAATGTTATTACCTCCCTCGCCGCCCCGACTCCCCCTCCCCAACCCCTGCCTCGGGCCCTCGGTTGCCTTTTGAGGAGCCATCCTTTGGGCAGCTTGGTGCGGAGCAGGGGCTTGATTTTAGTTCTGTGTGGTGAGAGGGGGCATAGGAGCCAGGAGGACCTCCCCGCTGCCTGCTCCGCAGCAGCCCAGCCCCTGCCGTGGTCCCAGTGCAGAGGTCTCATCCCCTCCTGCTCATGAAAGAGCCTTCTTTCACCCAGCTCCGGGCTCCCCCATTCATCCTCTCTGCCGGCAAGATTTGAGGGACTATCTCCAGGTGACGCAGGGGGCTGCACCTCAGGGATGGCATCTTAATGACTTGCCTTGGCGGGAGTTAGAACAGCCCCATTCAGAGCGAGTCCACTCCCTGCGCAGTTGGCTCACTCCGCCTCTGATCATAGATGTTCTCTTGTTCACACTGCATGAGGAAATGGAGATTTGCAAGTGGGAAGGCGACTTCCCAGTGCTTTAACTCTTCCCTGAAGGGGAGAGGAGCCACGGAGAAGGAAACACAGTCAAGCCTGGCCCAGCTGCAGCTCCCAGGAGAGGAGCAAGGCCCAGAGCTGCGGACCGAGGCCAAGGCAGCTGGGATCACTTTTTTTCTTCCCTCCCCGAAAGGGAAAGGAGACAGGGAAAGGGCACACTTGAATTGTCCTTAAAGTAACAGATACTTAGTTTGTCTACCCTGGTCCAAGGTTCCCTGAAAGATACACAGAAGTAGACGATGTTTTGTCTGTGCCCGTTGGGTATTCACTATTCACGTATGATCAGGCATCAGTTCTGATTAAGTCTGAACAAACACTGGTTTCTCTGAAATTTAAAGTAACTAAAATAAAGAAGAGAAAACTGACTCCTTAAAATCATGTTCTGTACTCAAGAAGAGTTCTCCCTAACCACTGTCTCTTCCAGTTTGGGCTTTTTAAATTTCTGTCAGCCGGAACGTCTGATGACACTGCCAGGGGGAATTTCTGCCCCCTCCTTCCTGAATATACCCAGCACTGGCCCCTGAGGAGGCCCAGTTCTGTTTTCTCATGACACAGTGATTATTTTTGGCATTGTGCATATTTTCTCTAATGTTATTACCTCCCTCGCCGCCCCGACTCCCCCTCCCCAACCCCTGCCTCGGGCCCTCGGTTGCCTTTTGAGGAGCCATCCTTTGGGCAGCTTGGTGCGGAGCAGGGGCTTGATTTTAGTTCTGTGTGGTGAGAGGGGGCATAGGAGCCAGGAGGACCTCCCCGCTGCCTGCTCCGCAGCAGCCCAGCCCCTGCCGTGGTCCCAGTGCAGAGGTCTCATCCCCTCCTGCTCATGAAAGAGCCTTCTTTCACCCAGCTCCGGCTCCCCATTCATCCTCTCTGCCGGCAAGATTTGAGGGACTATCTCCAGGTGACGAGGGGCTGCACCTCAGGGATGGCATCTTAATGACTTGACTTGGCGGGAGTTAGAACAGCCCCATTCAGAGCGAGTCCACTCCCTGCGCAGTTGGCTCACTCCGCCTCTGATCATAGATGTTCTCTTGTTCACACTGCATGAGGAAATGGAGATTTGCAAGTGGGAAGGCGACTTCCCAGTGCTTTAACTCTTCCCTGAAGGGGAGAGGAGCCACGGAGAAGGAAACACAGTCAAGCCTGGCCCAGCTGCAGCTCCCAGGAGAGGAGCAAGGCCCAGAGCTGCGGACCGAGGCCAAGGCAGCTGGGATCACTTTTTTTCTTCCCTCCCCGAAAGGGAAAGGAGACAGGGAAAGGGCACACTTGAATTGTCCTTAAAGTAACAGATACTTAGTTTGTCTACCCTGGTCCAAGGTTCCCTGAAAGATACACAGAAGTAGACGATGTTTTGTCTGTGCCCCGCCACCCCAAGGCACCAGGGTTTTTTACAGTCTAGTTATAGCAGCCGAAGGTGTGTATAGAAAAGCCAGCAAGACTGGGAATCCTTTAATGAGGGCCTGTGAGAAGTGTGGGCAGGAGGTGCCTTGTTGGAGGGAGTGTGGGTGGCCAGGGAAGTGTCTGAGGGAAGTCGGGCTGGAACTGGCCCCCAAAGGATGGAGTTTTAAGAGATTAGGGATGAAATGATAGCCATGGAGAAGATGTGAAGGAGGAGAGGAACACCAAAGTTGGGCTTGGTGAAACCCCATAAAGAAATAGAAGTCAGATGCTTCCTAACAGGAGAGGAGACCTGACTTGTTAGAGTTTAGGTGACTGTGAATGGATTAGGACGGCCTCTGAGTAGCACGGACCTGGCCAGACTTTGGTATCTCCCTCACGTCCTTGGTTTCCAGGTCTCATTTGTTCCTGGGTCTCTGTCTATTTAAATTGTGGACACAGACAGTAGAATTAACATCGTCTGGGCAGTTGTTAGAAATGCAGACCTTCAGACCTTGGCGCAGACCTACTGAGTCAGAAACTGCATTGTAACAGGATCCTGGGGTGGTTTGTGGGCAGGTTCAGGTTTGAGAAGTACTGGTCTGTCTACAGCCATACCACCCTGAAAGTGCCAGATCTTGTCTGATCTCTGAAGCTAAGCAGGGTCAGGCCTGGTTAACACCTGAATGGGAGAAATGCTGCTCTGTGTGAGTCCACTGGCACCTGTCAGTGGCATTAGTGCAGACCCCGATTCTGTCTCAGAGAGGTGAAGAAACCCATACATCTTGGAGTGTCTCTGCACCATGGTTCTTATTAGATGGAAATCTTTTATCCTGATTAAGCATTGTATTCAAATTCTCATGAACAATCTAGAACAGTAAGCGATTTTGGAGAATGCACACAATGGAAATCATGTAAGTGATTTTCGTCTAATGTCTCCAGTTCTAGCTCTCAGGAGTGGAGCAAGCCCCAGGGCTGAGGAGGGAGGCCAAAGCAGCTGGGATCACTTTTTCTTTCTTTTTTTCCTTTTACCACTCTGTATTATTTATACTTTAGAGGACACCAGAAGAGCAGATGATGGGGTCCTTTCCCTCCAGGACAGGAATTCTAGTTAGGAGGACCAAAGCTACAGAAGTGGAATGAGTGGAGAACAGCACAGGGCCGGGGTGGTGCCATGCAGGGTTTCTGAACTGGGATGCAGGGAGGTCAGCACAGGTGAGGCCTTCCCGGAGAAAATGGTCTGGGGGAGGCCCTGCAAGATAAGCGTGATTAGACAGGCTGAGGGACGACGAGCGTGTCCGCCAGGAAAGGGGTGGGGAGTGGAAGAGCAGAGCCAGGCCTTAGCCTCTGGGGGGACAGTAAGCTGCTCCCCATTACCTCCAGAGAAAGTGCTTGCCTCGTGCTGCAGAATCATTTTACATTTAAGGCAGGGCATCTTTTTTGTCTGTATCCCCCTGCTGTGCAGTTTCTGTCGGTTCTAGCTGATAGCTGTGTTGTAGGAACAGGATGGTTTCATAGGCAAATGGTGAAGCCAAACCACAGATTGTGCTCTTGGAAGCTGGTGAGATCCTGAGGAAGTAGGCTGCTGACAGAAGTCCTAAGGAAAGCCCTCCATCAGATCTGGTACCAACTGGAGTCGGGGGCAGCACCCTCACACCCAGCGCAGGGACACCAAGGGAAAGCATTTTGCAAGAGTGGAAGGTGTAACCTGGGGTATCTCTAGACGCGGACAGCAGTCTTCTTCTGTCTTTTGAGACAGACATCTCCAGGCAGACACAGGGGGTCCTTTAGGCCAGGTTGATCGTTGTGGGACTGATGGGACTGGCCTAGGACAAGAGAGTGGCCTAGATGTTCCCTCTGCTGCTTCCCAACCAAGACTCATCCAATTAACGTCCTTAGAGGGCTTGACCTGATACAGCTAAACCTCCTGAACCTGGGAGAGGCATCTGCTTATGAGTCTTCCAGGAAAGGTTGCCCAATTGCTCTCAAGAGTGCAGGATGGGATTTGGGGTCCAAAGGTAGGTTTGAGTGCTGACGCCATTGCTAAGTGACCCAGGGCTGAGGAGGGAGGCCAAAGCAGCTGGGATCACTTTTTCTTTCTTTTTTTCCTTTTACCACTCTGTATTATTTATACTTTAGAGGACACCAGAAGAGCAGATGATGGGGTCCTTTCCCTCCAGGACAGGAATTCTAGTTAGGAGGACCAAAGCTACAGAAGTGGAATGAGTGGAGAACAGCACAGGGCCGGGGTGGTGCCATGCAGGGTTTCTGAACTGGGATGCAGGGAGGTCAGCACAGGTGAGGCCTTCCCGGAGAAAATGGTCTGGGGGAGGCCCTGCAAGATAAGCGTGATTAGACAGGCTGAGGGACGACGAGCGTGTCCGCCAGGAAAGGGGTGGGGAGTGGAAGAGCAGAGCCAGGCCTTAGCCTCTGGGGGGACAGTAAGCTGCTCCCCATTACCTCCAGAGAAAGTGCTTGCCTCGTGCTGCAGAATCATTTTACATTTAAGGCAGGGCATCTTTTTTGTCTGTATCCCTCTGCTGTGCAGTTTCTGTCGGTTCTAGCTGATAGCTGTGTTGTAGGAACAGGATGGTTTCATAGGCAAATGGTGAAGCCAAACCACAGATTGTGCTCTTGGAAGCTGGTGAGATCCTGAGGAAGTAGGCTGCTGACAGAAGTCCTAAGGAAAGCCCTCCATCAGATCTGGTACCAACTGGAGTCGGGGGCAGCACCCTCACACCCAGCGCAGGGACACCAAGGGAAAGCATTTTGCAAGAGTGGAAGGTGTAACCTGGGGTATCTCTAGACGCGGACAGCAGTCTTCTTCTGTCTTTTGAGACAGACATCTCCAGGCAGACACAGGGGGTCCTTTAGGCCAGGTTGATCGTTGTGGGACTGATGGGACTGGCCTAGGACAAGAGAGTGGCCTAGATGTTCCCTCTGCTGCTTCCCAACCAAGACTCATCCAATTAACGTCCTTAGAGGGCTTGACCTGATACAGCTAAACCTCCTGAACCTGGGAGAGGCATCTGCTTATGAGTCTTCCAGGAAAGGTTGCCCAATTGCTCTCAAGAGTGCAGGATGGGATTTGGGGTCCAAAGGTAGGTTTGAGTGCTGACGCCATTGCTAAGTGACCCAGGGCATGTTGCTAACATCCATGGAGTCTGTTTCCTCATGTGTGAATCAGGGCTGATACATGCCTGCCTCATCAGATTGTTGTAGGATTAAATCAGAGACAGTGAGGTGAGCATTCTTTTTTTTTTTTTTAAAGATTTATTTATTTATTTTGGTGGGGGTGGGGTGGGGAGGGAGGGGAGCAGGCGGGCCACTTCTGTTGGTCTTTCATTTGTCCATTTTCATCCATCTTTGTTCTTTGGCCCGTGTGGGCCTCCCATCATGGTGGTCTCTGTTGTCGCAGAGCACCGGCTCTGGGCGCATGCGCTCCAGAGCTCCGACTCGGTAATTGGACACATCGGTCCAGCCGCTCCGCAGCACGTGGGATCTTCCCAGGCCAGGGATGCAACCGGCGCCCCTTGCACTGCAAGGCGGTGTCCTTACCCACTGGATCACCAGGGAAGCCCCGGTGAGCATTCTTTATCAAGCGGTGAGTGTTGCATGTGGTACTTAGCTGTAGCAGCAGCAGCCGCCGCCCCTCAGCCTGCTGGGGCTAATTAGTCCCTCCGCTGGAGTCTGCACAGTGGAGAATGGCAGGCAGGGGTAGGCATCCCAGGCCTGAAAGAACAGTGAGGAGCCAGGCAGATGCTCCGTGGCTGCTCACTGTCCTCCCTGTCTTTGGGGAGTCTTCTCTCTCAGTGCACTGGATGGAAGGAGATCAGAGCAAACAGAGAAAACACCTTATTTTTACACCGGGGCCTGAGGTCCTGCTGACCAACAAGAGTGGCCATCTTCACAGAACTGGATTCTCCAGTTTCAGGACAGTCAGTCATCTCTGTTCAGATGCTGGGCACAGCATGAGGGACAAGAGAACGCCTAAGAGAGCCGGTCGGAAGGCAGGGAAAGTTGCTGGACAGTGTGCGCACCGTGCTTTTCCTTCCCTCCCTCCCTGTAGCGCCTCCTCTGGCGCTCTGCTCTCAGTCATGGCAGCCGTGGCTCTGAAGCCGCTGCTAATCAAAGGCATCGCCTCAACTTCCACAGGTGATCCTGGTGAGGAAATAGTGGGGAGCTGGAAGCAAGCTCGGTGTGTGTCACCTTGTATCATAAAAAAATAAAAAGCAACACGTGATACAAAAGTAGTTATCAAAAAAAAAGCAGTAATCATAGTGTTATTTACAACAGCTAGAAATTGGAAACCATAACTTTGAGCAACAGTCAAGCACATTGTGATCCACCCCTACAATAGGATATTGCTGACTGTTAGGAATATTTTTAAAGAATTCACTAAAATGTGATAAAACATTAGCAAGCCACATCTCCAATGGGATCTCAGTTTTTTTCTTTATATCTTTCTGTATTTTCAAAATTGCCTGCACTAACTATGCGTTACCCTTACTTCCACCAAAGCCTTTGTAAAAAGTGTCATCTTAAACTAGGTTAGAAGACGGTAATGCATAATGAAGGTCTGTTTCCAATTGTGTGACCCGTCTAGAGCTGCTTGGCAGTGGGCTCTCTGTTCATGGATCCTTGAAAAAAAGTCAGAGCGCAGGGGCTTGGTTTCAGCTTCCCATATTCCCATTACCTTTCTGGGCCTCAATTTTCTTCATCTCTAAAATGGGAGTAACAGTACCTGTGCTATGGGTCCCTCTGGGTGAGATTTAATGATTCATATATAAAGTGTGCTCTAAGTTGTAATGAGTGATAACAAATGTAGTATGTTGTCTAGAGAACCCTGCTACATCTTGGGCTTGGTGAAACTCACATCGAGCCAGCTTGCCACCATTACTCCTGTGTATGCACGCTTTTCCCAGCTGGGCTGGGGACTGCATGTGTCCTCAGATGACGTGAGGAGCTGGGTTATCTGGAGCCCCAGATGGGCTGCACCTACGAGCTGCTTGGTAATTGGGTCAGCTGCTCCCTTCCTCAAAGCTGCCTGGGGCCTAGACGGCCACGAGATAAGCATCTCCAGGGGGCCTTGAGCCGATCTGACCATTAGAAGGCCTTGTTGGGTGGGCCCCAGACATGACTGTCAGTGCTGAATGCAGTCCAGGCCCTGTCTCCCCCGGCATAGACCATCAGAGGGGTCAGGGAGCCTGGGGACTTGGCCTCGGGGAGGGGTGGTGGGGCGGTTGAGACATGAGACTTTCCAGGGTCCCTCCTTCAGGGCAGGGCTGAGTGAAAATATCTGTTCCCTCTCCAGCCTTCTTCTCATTTTTGGATCCCTTCTTTCAGGGCTTCTGTTACAGGGTCTGGAGTGTTAATCTTGTCTCCTAGTTGGGCTGGGCTCCCTTTCAGGGCAGAGGCCAAGCCTCTCACCGAGGTGTGCAGATTGCATTGTAATGGTGCCTTTGCCCCTAGTAGCATTCTGTCTGATCTGCACAGGTTCCTCTAAATTTGCTGATTTAATTTCTTCTGTCTCACCTGGCTAATTATGCTTTTCCTGTCCTATGTAATATATAACCTATGTGATAGATTCACTACACGTCACTACTGCCTTGAAGTAAACATCAGAACACATCCAGACAGTTGGCCACACCACCCTCTTCTAAAGCACTTTTGCCACTCCTTTGAGATGGCCTTCAGAGCCAAAGACCATTCTCTTCAGTACCTTCAATTGCCAAGGCCTTACCTTTGAGGGCATATTGCATTCTTTCAGACAACTGAGATCCATCCACAGCCGGTCTGGTGACCTAAGGAGGTAGCTAAACAGGATAATATTGTCATATGAAGTATTATGATGGATTTTCTTGTGTGGCTCTGAGATTCTTTCTAAAAGACCTCCTAAAATACTTAGATCAATGACCATTTTGGGCTTCCTGGATAGCTCAGTGGTAAAGAATTCACCTGCCAATGCAGGAGATGTTGGTTCAATCCCTGGGTCAGGAAGAGCCTCCTGGAAGAGGAAATGGTAACCCACTCCAGTATTCATGCCTGGAAAATCCCATGGACAGAGAAGCCTAGCTGACTATATTCATGGAGTCACAGAGTTGGGCACGACTTAGTGACTAAATAGCAACAAATGGCCATTTCTCCAGAATAACGTTTGTGCCTTCTCCCTAAGTAGTTATGTTGGAGGGTAGTTGCCTTTTTAATGTCCTCAATTCACATCTGTCTCCAATACTTTGAGACGCCATGGACTGCAGCATGCCTGGCTTCCCTGTCCTTCACCATCTCCTGGGGCTTGCTCAAACTCATGTCCATCCAACCATCTCATCCTCTGTCATCCCCTTCTCCTTCTGCCTTCTAGTCTTCCCAACATCAGGGTCTTTTCCAATGAGTCATGCTCAATAAATATCAGTTTCCTTTTCCTTCCACAAAAAAAGCCTTTTCATTTTGAGGCTCACTGCTTGGCAGTGGTGGTTCCCAGCCCTGGCTGCAGAGGAGTCACATGGGAAGCTTTAAATCCCTGATGCCAGGCAACCGTTTTTTAAGGCTTCTCCAATGATGTTCATGAGCAGCCAAGATTGAGACGCGCGGGCTTTGATTCTGCTCTGATTTAATCCACGAAGCCGTCAACCCCTCAGTGTAGGGCAGCCACTGGTCCTGATCACTGGGATCTGACGCAGGTGCCTTTGGGCAGCAGCAGCACAGCCTCAGTGAAGGGACACCCTCCCAATTGCATTCAACCTTCATGTCATCCATTTGTAGCCTTCTGCAAATTGGCACCAGCTTAGAATTCCACCACCAGCCAATAGACTGATCCAAGCTGATCCATGCTGGCTTAATTAGCTTCAGTCTCTCTCCCTAACCTGCTAAAAGTCCATTCTTCTAAGCCGTCTAACTTTATAGTGAACAGGTGTGTGGTTTTGATGCCCTGAGAGGCTACAGGCATTAGTCATGGGAACCTTAATCATACTAAAGGTCAGCAGACTCTGGGCAATTAAGCAACCAATGCCACTTGTGTAGAGGGTGACATTTTGGGGGCCTCAGGCCAGGTTGACCAAGAGCTAATGATGGTTCCATTACTGACTGAAGTAGGGATCCCTAAGCCTGGCTGACAGCAATGACCCCAAAGTTAAGGAGACATTTTTTAAAGATAATAAAGTCCTGGGTAAAGAGGATTTTCCTTGTTTAACTTGTAGCACGTACCTGCTGAAGCTTTAAGACAGTCATTTTTGTTTTATGTTTGGACTGACAGCCTGGTGGCTTCCCTTAGTCGAGATCAGACATTTCTAAATTTGAGTTTTTAACTTGGGGAAAGTATAAATTGGTGTATATGAAAATGTCCCCCAAAGCAAGAGACATGGCTTGTCCTCCAGCTGCAGCATAGAGAGAGGCGTCCGTGCAGGCTGGACCTGCAGCCTTTACGGAGCACTGCAGAGCCCCTTCTGATGACACTGCACCAGACTCAGGCCTGCGTGATGAAGCGGCCTCCTGCACTAGTGCCCCTTCTTCCTACTCCCTCCATCGGAGTTCTGACCACGTGAAGAGTTGCCTCTCTGGAAAAGACTCGAATTCTGGGAGAGATCGAGGGTAGGAAGAGAGCAGGTGACAGATGATGGCATCACAGACCCAACTGACATGAATTTGAGCAAACTCCGGGAGATAGTGAAGGACAGGGAAGCCTTGTGTGTTGCAGTCTGTGGGGTCACAAAGCACTGGACACAACTTAGCAACTGAACAACAATTGGTTCATATCCTACTCCTAAGGTTGCAGATCTTTTTCTGGAAGGTGAATGGGTCCTCACCTAAGGGCAGCATCTCCTCCCGCCCTACCATGGAATCTTCATGTCACTGTATCTTTTCCAAATCTTCACTGTCTCTCTTTCCTGTAGTGTACACGGATGTCCAGTTGGTGGGAAAGCACCTACCACAGCCTGGTCCATGTTGGAGACAACAAATAGTAGCTTCCTTGCTATCAGTGGACAAACTTTGATCTTGAACCCAGAACTAGGTTTGAGACCATGCCTTTTAGCAAGGCACTTCGTCTCTCTGCATTTCTACTTCAGAATCTATTAAATGAGGATAGGAGTTTCTTTCAGGGATTTAAAGAGACTCACATGAGATAACATGTAAAAACAAAAGTGTTTTCTGAACCACTCAAGCACTGGAGTGGTACTGGCCCTTGTTCTTCTAGGATAGGCCGGAGTCCTGCCTCTCTGGGTGGCCTGCCCTGACCTTGTTTGCTGCCATCAGCTCATTTCTTATCTCAACCACCTGTTGTGTATTTTGTATTTATTTGTCTGGTTAACCGAGATGGTTCAAGTTGGCTCCTCAACCAGACTACGTATTCCTTGAAAACAAGGAATGTGTGTCTCATCCACAAGGTCCAGGACAGAGCTCAGTCAGCACTTCTGGGTCTGCATGAGGACACAGTCAACCAGGGCCCTGTTAAAGTTATATACTCCATATACCACATATTGTGCCGGACCACCCCGTGGTCACAGGAAGGCCACCAAGAAAGATAAGACTGAGGGCTCTGTAGAAAGAACAGCTGGAGTAAGAAATACATTTGTGATGATCTGGAAAACTTAGACAAAATGTATTTTTACCAAAAAAAAAAAGTCCCAGAGAATTCTAACATACCATATCTAGAATTATCATTTTAAAAACATTCTGGTCTATTGCGGTGAATTCTAGGATCCATCTAGGGAGAGAGAATAGGGCACAAGTATTTTAGGATATGAAGAATCGTTGACCTTAGAAGGATCAGCAGCATGACCCAATGACCTGGTCAAAATCAGCCTGAGCAACAAATATACCTGCAGCCCAGAGACAGCATTAACTTGGCAATGAGCAGCTATAGGGTCAAAGTCTGACTGACTTTGCTCAGATTAGCCTGACATTGGGATCTGGGATCATGAACATCAGCCATGGTGGAGAGCTTTCTAGTACTTCCAACCCTTCTGTCTTTATTCCACATGATCCTGACAAGAAAGACATGAGGTGGCTCCCATTTCACAGAGGAGGCCATAGGCACACTGAGAATGCATTTCCTTGTTCCGCATCAGATAACTAGCTAGTGTGTGGCCAGTGTTGAAAACACCAGTCCTCTAACTTCCCATGCCCTGATCTGTTGGCTTGAGAGGCCCAACGTGTGGTCGATGGTGTAAGCAAGTCAAATGAGTACGTCAGTTGGGCCAAGCAGCTCTTACCTTCACACTTAGCTGTAATTCTCCTTCTTCTTCTACCATGTTGCTAATTCAGTGATGGCAGTGTTACACACGTTTTGTCTGTTTTTCCAAGAGTCAACATTAGACAGATATCTCTGGGCTGTGTCAAGGTTAACTAGATAATCCAATTAAAGTCAAGCTGGTCCCAGAGCACTACTGTTAAAACAAGGTAGCTAAAGTGGATCTCAGACATTTAAACCAAGAGGCTGCATGAGATTCTCCACCTTTATTTTTCTCAGTGTTAAGATTCTGCTGTTTATGTCTTGCTGAAGCCATTATCTCCTACCATTGAGCAGTAGCAAGAGTTCGTGTTGGCCTCAGAGAAGAGATAGGTTCTAGTCCTATTTCTGCCACTAATTGGCTGACCTGCTCTAGGCAAGTATCTTAACCTAGGTCAGGCCTCAGTTTCCAGATCTGTGAAATGGGGACAACAGCAGTGCCTGCCTTGCCCATCTCACATGCAATGTGGTGAGGATGGAATTAAGACAGGGAGCACCTGTATGTCTCAGGACTTCTGCTTACTGACTCTACACTCTCCAGGGGCTTATGTGTGTCACTGATTTGTGACCTTGAGAAGTTACATATGATGTCTGAACCTCCATTCCCACATGTGTAAATCATGCTCACAATGCCTCCCATAACTGTGTTGTTAAGAGGATTATAATGAGGTCCTATGTGTAAGGTTCTCAGGGTAGCATCTGACACAAAAGTGGGTGTCAATAAACATCAGTGCTGCCAAGAGGACATAGTAGGAGCCAAATCTCAAAGGCCATTGCCAGACAGAGTGCCGACTCCAGACAGCCTTGACCTTCCCTGGCTCTTCCTCTCCATCTGCTCTTCCACTTCAAGGAAACGGTGATGGCAAAGGGGAGCACTGTGCGTGCAGGCATTGGCGGAAAGGTCAGAGCTTGTGCCGGTGTTTCTTTCACTCAGGATTCCTTCTCTTGCTGCTGTTGTTTAATTGCTCAATCATGTTCAGCTCTTTTTGCAACCCCATGGATTGTAGCCACCAGGCTCCTCTGTCCGTGGGATTTCCCAGGCGAGACTGGAGTGGATTCCCATTTCCTCCTCCAGGGGATCATCCTCAGCCCGGGATGGAACCGCGTCTCCTTCTTTGGCAGGCGAATGCTTTACCACTGAGCCACCAGGGAAGCCCAGGCCTTCTCTAGAGATCCCTGAGGGCTGGTCATGTGTTAATGATGCTTCTACTGGGAGGCATGAAGGCTGGTGTTGGAGAATGGAATCAATGACCTAAAGATGCCAGGTCTCCTTCATTGGCTCTCATGACATGCAGGCGCCATGGGTACAGTCATAGCATCCTGTCCCCTTCCCACCCGCCCTTCCAGGACCTCTGCAAACCTTGAACAGTGGCTTGTGCTCCACCATCAGAGGCCGGCATTAAAAGACACTTGGGAAGGAGTAATACACAAGCTGCCCCTGCAGGGTGGGGGAATTTCAGCGCTCTGAGGACGTGGGGCTGGGTGGGGTGCAGTTTCCAGATCTGTGAAATGGGGACAACAGCAGTGCCTGCCTTGCCCATCTCACATGCAATGTGGTGAGGATGGAATTAAGACAGGGAGCACCTGTATGTCTCAGGACTTCTGCTTACTGACTCTACACTCTCCAGGGGCTTATGTGTGTCACTGATTTGTGACCTTGAGAAGTTACATATGATGTCTGAACCTCCATTCCCACATGTGTAAATCATGCTCACAATGCCTCCCATAACTGTGTTGTTAAGAGGATTATAATGAGGTCCTATGTGTAAGGTTCTCAGGGTAGCATCTGACACAAAAGTGGGTGTCAATAAACATCAGTGCTGCCAAGAGGACATAGTAGGAGCCAAATCTCAAAGGCCATTGCCAGACAGAGTGCCGACTCCAGACAGCCTTGACCTTCCCTGGCTCTTCCTCTCCATCTGCTCTTCCACTTCAAGGAAACGGTGATGGCAAAGGGGAGCACTGTGCGTGCAGGCATTGGCGGAAAGGTCAGAGCTTGTGCCGGTGTTTCTTTCACTCAGGATTCCTTCTCTTGCTGCTGTTGTTTAATTGCTCAATCATGTTCAGCTCTTTTTGCAACCCCATGGATTGTAGCCACCAGGCTCCTCTGTCCGTGGGATTTCCCAGGCGAGAATGGAGTGGATTCCCATTTCCTTCTCCAGGGGATCATCCTGAGCCAGGGATGGAACCCGCGTCTCCTTCTTTGGCAGGCGAATGCTTTACCACTGAGCCACCAGGGAAGCCCAGGCCTTCTCTAGAGATCCCTGAGGGCTGGTCATGTGTTAATGATGCTTCTACTGGGAGGCATGAAGGCTGGTGTTGGAGAATGGAATCAATGACCTAAAGATGCCAGGTCTCCTTCATTGGCTCTCATGACATGCAGGCGCCATGGGTACAGTCATAGCATCCTGTCCCCTTCCCACCCGCCCTTCCAGGACCTCTGCAAACCTTGAACAGTGGCTTGTGCTCCACCATCAGAGGCCGGCATTAAAAGACACTTGGGAAGGAGTAATACACAAGCTGCCCCTGCAGGCTGGTGCAAGAGCAGATGGATCTTACAGGCAGGCTCTGAGGACGTGGGGCTGGGTGGGGTGCAGGGTCCCCAGGCGCTAAGAGCTGGAAGTCAGGGGGCCATGGAGGAAGCAGGAGCTGGGTAAAGGAAACAGAAAAGGAAGATATGGCAAGAAAAACAATCTCACCCATTTCACAATTTTTCTGAAAGTCCTTCCTGACCATCGACAGCTGCTGGAGTTTCTTCCTGCATTCTAAGGCTATGATGGTTTAATCTCCAAGGAGCTGGATTTTTTTTTTTTTAATGAGGCACATTCGAAAGTCAAAACAGTACCTCTGTCCCAACTCTTTCGGGGTTTGAGGGGGTGATATGTCAACAGTCTGGGAATCCCAAAATACTGATTTTTCTGTCCAGATAACAGGCTGCAAAGCCAAACAAAAAGGAGACGCATCTCCTGGTTTTGGAACTTTCAGGAGAGCAGATAGACAGAGCAAATGCAACTGGTTGGGTGAGGCCTTGAGAGCTATGAGCGTCATTAGACACTTGTTTATTCAACAAGCAATGTGGGTTTTTTATAGAAATATAAGAACATACGGATAGGCACTAAAAGGAAATCCTCCTCATCTCACTGATCTGACAGTGTCAACATTTTTGAGAATAGGGAGGTAGGACATTGCTGATGGTAAGAGCCTGGAATTGGGGGCCCAGATGCCTGGTCCAGAGCCCCACTTCCCTGCCTAGAGGCTGTCTAGAGATGGCAGGTGAATTACAGCAGTCCTCCCCCTTATCCATGGTTTCACTTTCCGCAATTTCAGTTCCTCACCATCAACCTCAGGATGAAGATATTGAATGGAAAATTCTAGAAATAAACACTTCGTACGTCTTCAGTCTCATGCCATTCTGAGTAGCATGATGAAATCTCCCACCGTCCCACCCAGGCCGTGACTCATTCCTTTGTCCAGCATATTTGTGCTGTGCATGCCACCTGCCCATTAGTCTAGGAAGAAGCAGTCCATGTATGGTTAGGCCTGTTTCAGGCATCCACTGGGGGACTGGGAACGAACACACCTGCAGATAAAGGAGAGACTACTGTTCTTAGCCTCAACCGACCCAGTTTCTCGATGGTAAATTAGGAATAATAATAACTACTTTCAAGGATACTTGTGAGAATTATAGAAGCCAGGGCAGTAGGGCTTAATATAGTGCCTGGAATATAGTAAGCACCATTTACGGGGGTTAGCATTTTATTATATTTCTAGTCTTCTTCCTATATAAGAAGTGTTATGCAGAAGACATACATTTACAAGAAGATAGGATTATACTGTACTCTTTTGTAACATTTTTACTCTCACGATCATCTTTTCATGGACAAATTTGTTATTAATATTAGCCAACACTGACTGCTTACCACTGGGATAGACGTGGCACTAAAGACTTTACACACGTTACCATGTTCAATCCTGACATTAACTCTGTGGGGCAAGTACTGTATTACCATTTTACAGATGAGAACACGGAGGCTAGTCCGTTTAAAAGGACAGAGCTGGCCAGTGGACCTCTGTCGTGCAAGGAGGAGGAAGATGAGACGGCTGGTAGCTTGTGCTGGTGTATTAGAGAGGAATCGTGTTTGTGCTCAATCTTTTTTAACTCTCGGCAGACGTGTGCTTGGGGACATCAGACTGACAGATGTCTGGCTGACTGCTCCTGGGTTCTAGCAGCATTCTTGATTTTTCATGGTGGAAATCACTATCTGATATGTAATGGAATCTAAGGTCCAGTATTGGGTTTAATGGTCTCTAAGCATTTTATCTAGAAGCAGTTCTTCCTCCAGAGGCCTTGATATAGCCATCCAGGCCCCTGGCCACGGCTTCCCCACGCTTCCCTCTCCGTCCTGGGCTCCAACCCAGTCCCCAGGTAGCCCCGGGCATTGCCGGTGGCTTGCTTCAGTCGGCAAGTCTTTGCTCAGACCCCACCCATGGGAAGGCCTGCTGTGGACTCCGTGGCGTGCAGGAGGGGAGGGCGGCTGGGAAGACACGAGACCCACAGAGGCTGAGCTGCCAGTGCAGAGCGGAGACGGCGGCTCGTGGCCGGCGGGAGCCCACGTCAGCTCAGCGTGACAGTCGGGCCATGCCATGGGTGGGGGGTCCTGCAGGCGCCGTGAACCAGGCTGTGAGGGGATGACGGTGACCTTCTGGGGACTAACCCCTGTCTCTCAACGTAGGAGCAGCTCAGAGAGGAGGAAGGAGAAGTCCCGAGATGCAGCCAGGTGCCGGCGGAGCAAGGAGACGGAGGTCTTCTACGAGCTGGCGCACGAGCTGCCCCTGCCCCACAGCGTGAGCTCGCACCTGGACAAGGCCTCCATCATGCGGCTGGCCATCAGCTTCCTGCGCACGCACAAGCTCCTGTCCTCAGGTGAGGCTGCGGACCCCGGGCTCCTCCCTTGCCAGGCCTCACATGCAGGGGGCGCCGCCAGGCCAGAGCTGGAAGGCCACGGGCACAGAGGGAGGGTGTTCCTCCCCAGGAGCCCCGACTCGGCACACCTTCCACTCGCAGACGTGCTGTCCTCATTGCTTAGCTTTCTTTCCTTGAACCTGTTTCCGGCAGTGACCTTCGCGGTGATTACAGCCGTGGGCTGAAGCGCTTGGGAGCTAGGGGCACAGAGCAGTCTGGGAGCGTGAAGCAGCATGTGCTGGCTGCCCAGTTGCCACGCCTGTGGCTGGCAGACCCCCCTGCCTGTCCAGGGTGGGTGAATCCTTAGGGGGCGTCTTAGTGCTTACCCGCCCGCCACCTTCTCCAGAAGGCGGAGGCGTGCCCACACGACCCTTCCGTCTTACTAGCCAGGATACCACGGTTACCAGTGTCCTCCTCTTAGCTTGGTCCATATGGGTTTAACTCTAAGCATTTTATCTAGAAGCAGTTCTTCCTCCAGAGGCCTTGATATAGCCATCCAGGCCCCTGGCCACGGCTTCCCCACGCTTCCCTCTCCGTCCTGGGCTCCAACCCAGTCCCCAGGTAGCCCCGGGCATTGCCGGTGGCTTGCTTCAGTCGGCAAGTCTTTGCTCAGACCCCACCCATGGGAAGGCCTGCTGTGGACTCCGTGGCGTGCAGGAGGGGAGGGCGGCTGGGAAGACACGAGACCCACAGAGGCTGAGCTGCCAGTGCAGAGCGGAGACGGCGGCTCGTGGCCGGCGGGAGCCCACGTCAGCTCAGCGTGACAGTCGGGCCATGCCATGGGTGGGGGGTCCTGCAGGCGCCGTGAACCAGGCTGTGAGGGGATGACGGTGACCTTCTGGGGACTAACCCCTGTCTCTCAACGTAGGAGCAGCTCAGAGAGGAGGAAGGAGAAGTCCCGAGATGCAGCCAGGTGCCGGCGGAGCAAGGAGACGGAGGTCTTCTCCGAGCTGGCGCACGAGCTGCCCCTGCCCCACAGCGTGAGCTCGCACCTGGACAAGGCCTCCATCATGCGGCTGGCCATCAGCTTCCTGCGCACGCACAAGCTCCTGTCCTCAGGTGAGGCTGCGGACCCCGGGCTCCTCCCTTGCCAGGCCTCACATGCAGGGGGCGCCGCCAGGCCAGAGCTGGAAGGCCACGGGCACAGAGGGAGGGTGTTCCTCCCCAGGAGCCCCGACTCGGCACACCTTCCACTCGCAGACGTGCTGTCCTCATTGCTTAGCTTTCTTTCCTTGAACCTGTTTCCGGCAGTGACCTTCGCGGTGATTACAGCCGTGGGCTGAAGCGCTTGGGAGCTAGGGGCACAGAGCAGTCTGGGAGCGTGAAGCAGCATGTGCTGGCTGCCCAGTTGCCACGCCTGTGGCTGGCAGACCCCCCTGCCTGTCCAGGGTGGGTGAATCCTTAGGGGGCGTCTTAGTGCTTACCCGCCCGCCACCTTCTCCAGAAGGCGGAGGCGTGCCCACACGACCCTTCCGTCTTACTAGCCAGGATACCAGACCGGTTACTCAGTGTCCTCCCTCTTAGCTTCTCCATCTGTAAAAAGGAGTTAAAATCCTTACTGCTCAGGGTGTCTTTGAGAGTGCACTCTGAGACTCCGTCTATGAAGCACCTGGCCCAGCCACGCCACCGGGAGCCCAGGACAGATAAGCATCTCCCCTCAGAAGCCACGAATTCTCACCTTCCCAGCTACCTCTGCAAGCCTCAAGGTCACAGACCTTCTTTCCCCCTCAAAGTTCACCTTCGTCAGACGACCATTTCCTGTTAGTCCTGACCAGACAGAGGTGGCCTGGGGCTTCAACCAGTATCAGATCTGATGTGACGGTCCCCTCTAATCTGCCAGTTTTGAAAGGAAACCGGGCAGGGGCAGTGCCCTTCCACACCCCACCCGGCTTCAGCGCAGCGTTCAAGGTGTGAGCAGAGGGAGTGGCGGGGGAAGGTTGCCTCGTGCTTGGTTTTCGGTTTTCCCGAGTGAGCTGTGTGCCGTGGCGTGGGGTGGGCTCTGCCATCCTGTTGTGAAGTGGCTATTCTGGGAAGGAAACCCAGAGCAGAGGGAATCCAGTGTGCACCAGGGAGGCCGCAGCGGCCTGTACTATTCTGGGCCCAGGAGCACAGGAAGGATATGGGGGGAAGACTTTCAGAAAATAGGATGACGGCGCAGCGGGCCCTAGGGTTGGAGGGCTAACCCTGGCTTGCAAGTCTAACACGTCTCAGAAAAGAGCAGACAGGAGGGAGAAGACCCAGAGCGATGTTTTGCTCTATAAATACTGCGAAGAAGGAAAAAAAAGAAACAACCGTACAGGCCATGGCAGACGTGTCGTCATAGATGCTCCAGAGAGAGGGAGCTACCCGCTGACGTATGAGCAAGGCTTAGAGAGGCCATCACAGGGCACAGGTGCACCTCCTTCCTTTAAACACGCTCATCCTGTGGGACCGGTGAGGGCAGTGCTCGGCAGTGCGGGAATCATCTTTACACTGGCGCAGAGCAGGGAGTGGAGGATGTAAGCACTACACGGAGACCCCTTTCCAACACCCAGAAGCATCTCGCCTTCCCGCTTCCAGTACTTAGAGTTCCACTCTTAGACGCTAATTCCTCTGCTACCTCCAGGTAGTTCCTCACTACCTCCTTCCACCACCACTACCCTTGTTCCTCCAGCAACAGGGACCCTGAGAGGAGTGGTACATTAATCCTGAGACAGCTCTCTGAATTTGGGCATGGGGGATGTTTCCCCTCATGTCACAGATGATTAGAAGTGAGGCACAGAAAGGCTCTTTTTGCTCCAAAGTTACACATTTAGCATCTGGAGTACAAGTCCTTTTAAATCCAGGGGAAGAGAGACCTGGAGGGCAGGAGCATTCTGCGGACTTGGTCATCACCGCCTGAAGATGTGGGTGGGGGCCTGGTGACTGGGGAGAGGGGGTTCTCCCTTGGCGGGGAACCAAAGTTGAACAGAGGCGTGGTGGGGTGCTGGCCTGAGCCATGGGGACTGCAGGAGGCCCTCACACGCTCAGTAGCTGACTCTACCCTTGCTCCTGGAGCACGGCCTGGGGTTTCCGAGCACTCCCGTGCTCAGTCGCCCCCTCAGTGGTTCAGGGCTGACATGGACAGGGCACGTATCAGAGGCTCTGAGCACATCCATCTGCCTGCATGTGTGCTGGTGAGAGCCTCCCTTGTGCCAGGCACACCCAGGGAGACAGGACCGGAATGGCCACAGTAAGACACCACACGTCCCCCGGCCAGGGACTGTTGCAAGTTGTGGACATGAAGTGCCTGCCCTTTGGCTGGGCTTGGCCCCGGACCCACCAGAGCCCTCAGCACATTGGCTCCGGCCCTCTTGGTCCCAAGGAGAGAAATGACCGAAAAGGACAGAAAGTGTCCACATTTGGTCATCTGACCCGAGTGTCCTTGAAGGAGCAGTTCTTGTAAAGCATGCCTGGCCTGAGGGAGGAGAAGATGACGGCTTTCTGTACCCCTCTTCCCAGTGGCTGCCACACACTCTTTAGACCAACTCTTGACGTTGTTTTTAGGAATTGTATGAGAGACCACCTTAATCCTATTTTGCTTCTTCAAAACATGCAATGCAACGAAAAGAAAAGGCGTACAGGATTTGTGGGCAGTCGGGCTGCCTTGTTTCTCTGCAGCCTTGGGAAAACCTCTTTACCACTCTTGAACTTTACTTGCTCATCTGCTCAAAGGAGCAGCCAGCACTCACTTGCAGCGGTGTCCAAGGACACTGGATACAAAAGCCCTATTAGGCTCTCAATAAGTTGTAGCCTGGAGATACAGTTTATTATGATCAAGTTAATCAATTTATAAGTATAGGAAAAAACGAAGTTAAAAGTAAATCACTGTCCTCTTGCCACCTTCTAGCAATTTCTAGCAAAATGCATAGCTGGAGTGGGGCACAGAAAGGCTCTTTTGCTCCAAAGTTACACATTTAGCATCTGGAGTACAAGTCCTTTTAAATCCAGGGAAGAGAGACCTGGAGGGCAGGAGCATTCTGGACTTGGTCATCACCGCCTGAAGATGTGGGTGGGGGCCTGGTGACTGGGGAGAGGGGGTTCTCCCTTGGCGGGGAACCAAAGTTGAACAGAGGCGTGGTGGGGTGCTGGCCTGAGCCATGGGGACTGCAGGAGGCCCTCACACGCTCAGTAGCTGACTCTACCCTTGCTCCTGGAGCACGGCCTGGGGTTTCCGAGCACTCCCGTGCTCAGTCGCCCCCTCAGTGGTTCAGGGCTGACATGGACAGGGCACGTATCAGAGGCTCTGAGCACATCCATCTGCCTGCATGTGTGCTGGTGAGAGCCTCCCTTGTGCCAGGCACACCCAGGGAGACAGGACCGGAATGGCCACAGTAAGACACCACACGGCCCCCGGCCAGGGACTGTTGCAAGTTGTGGACATGAAGTGCCTGCCCTTTGGCTGGGCTTGGCCCCGGACCCACCAGAGCCCTCAGCACATTGGCTCCGGCCCTCTTGGTCCCAAGGAGAGAAATGACCGAAAAGGACAGAAAGTGTCCACATTTGGTCATCTGACCCGAGTGTCCTTGAAGGAGCAGTTCTTGTAAAGCATGCCTGGCCTGAGGGAGGAGAAGATGACGGCTTTCTGTACCCCTCTTCCCAGTGGCTGCCACACACTCTTTAGACCAACTCTTGACGTTGTTTTTAGGAATTGTATGAGAGACCACCTTAATCCTATTTTGCTTCTTCAAAACATGCAATGCAACGAAAAGAAAAGGCGTACAGGATTTGTGGGCAGTCGGGCTGCCTTGTTTCTCTGCAGCCTTGGGAAAACCTCTTTACCACTCTTGAACTTTACTTGCTCATCTGCTCAAAGGAGCAGCCAGCACTCACTTGCAGCGGTGTCCAAGGACACTGGATACAAAAGCCCTATTAGGCTCTCAATAAGTTGTAGCCTGGAGATACAGTTTATTATGATCAAGTTAATCAATTTATAAGTATAGGAAAAAACGAAGTAAGTGGAAACCCAACGTAAACCCTCACTGTCCTCTTGCCACCTTCTAGCAATTTCTAGCAAAATGCAGAGTCGCCAAGCTGACCCAAGTCAAAACAAACCACAGATCCATGACTGAAGCATTTCTAACAAAGGTGAGCGTCAATGTTGGCTCACTTTATGATAGGAAATAACTGGTTGCATACCTCAGAGTTCAAAAGGCTGAAAAGGGCCAGGTTTTGCTTTAGAAAAGTTTCTTCTTTACTTAGTAACACATTTCCCTTTGATTTTCACAGTAGGCTGTTCTGTGTGGGAATGTTGGAGAGGAAACCTCAGCGCTGAGAAATTCAGGCTGGGAGTCTGGGCGGCCGATTGAGATTTGTATCACAGGAAGCAAACTGAAACAATAGCTTTATGATATTAGCTTCCACGCTGGGCCGAGAACAGAGCACACTCTGACGGGAACCTCAGTGGAAATGCTGCTTGATTGCCTTAAACCCTCTGTCGAGAGGAGTCCCGTGGGCGGTACCCACGTGAGGGTCGCTGTGTATTTCAAGGCCTTCAACAGCAGTAAATACGCAGAAGGGGCTTTCCACTATTTTCCATATGAGTGTGTGGGGGTTGGCCCCCCACACACTCATATGAAGTAAAACCCAAATATGTTTCACATGAGAGCTAGAGATCAATGTGAAGCATGGTTTCCCAAAACAAATGTCAGGTTTATGATTAATTCATTGGCATTTGCTTAGTGAAGACATCCGTCTTAATAAGAGATGATGACTTCCTCATCTCTAGACTATGAAGGGAAAGACATTAGGATGTAGGACAGGTGATTTTAATTTAAGAGATGGGATGACTCTAAAACATGCAATGCAACGAAAAGAAAAGGCGTACAGGATTTGTGGGCAGTCGGGCTGCCTTGTTTCTCTGCAGCCTTGGGAAAACCTCTTTACCACTCTTGAACTTTACTTGCTCATCTGCTCAAAGGAGCAGCCAGCACTCACTTGCAGCGGTGTCCAAGGACACTGGATACAAAAGCCCTATTAGGCTCTCAATAAGTTGTAGCCTGGAGATACAGTTTATTATGATCAAGTTAATCAATTTATAAGTATAGGAAAAAACGAAGTAAGTGGAAACCCAACGTAAACCCTCACTGTCCTCTTGCCACCTTCTAGCAATTTCTAGCAAAATGCAGAGTCGCCAAGCTGACCCAAGTCAAAACAAACCACAGATCCATGACTGAAGCATTTCTAACAAAGGTGAGCGTCAATGTTGGCTCACTTTATGATAGGAAATAACTGGTTGCATACCTCAGAGTTCAAAAGGCTGAAAAGGGCCAGGTTTTGCTTTAGAAAAGTTTCTTCTTTACTTAGTAACACATTTCCCTTTGATTTTCACAGTAGGCTGTTCTGTGTGGGAATGTTGGAGAGGAAACCTCAGCGCTGAGAAATTCAGGCTGGGAGTCTGGGCGGCCGATTGAGATTTGTATCACAGGAAGCAAACTGAAACAATAGCTTTATGATATTAGCTTCCACGCTGGGCCGAGAACAGAGCACACTCTGACGGGAACCTCAGTGGAAATGCTGCTTGATTGCCTTAAACCCTCTGTCGAGAGGAGTCCCGTGGACGGTACCCACGTGAGGGTCGCTGTGTATTTCAAGGCCTTCAACAGCAGTAAATACGCAGAAGGGGCTTTCCACTATTTTCCATATGAGTGTGTGGGGGGGGGGTTGGCCCCCCCCCCACACACTCATATGAAGTAAAACCCAAATATGTTTCACATGAGAGCTAGAGATCAATGTGAAGCATGGTTTCCAAGACAAATGTCAGGTTTATGATTAATTCATTGGCATTTGCTTAGTGAAGACATCCGTCTTAATAAGAGATGATGACTTCCTCATCTCTAGACTATGAAGGGAAAGACATTAGGATGTAGGACAGGTGATTTTAGCTTTCTGTGTGACTTTCTTGGCAGGAAAAAGACCAGAGTGTGGAGGCAGCCATGGTTTCTGGTGTCTTATAATGCCCCCCTTTCAGACTTCTTTTCCCAGGCTTTCACCCCTCCTTTCTGTCTCACCTCTGCACCCTACCCACCCTCCAAACCAAGGGCTCTTTCTGTCCTGTTGCAGAAGAGCTGAGAGCTGCATCCCATGAGGATGTTGAGGGCCGAGAGCAGCTCCTGGAGAGTCTCTTCTAGAGCTACTTGGTTCAGATCATTCCCTTAACTTAAAGAAGTCTGGTCCACGAGCAGGTATATGCTGCCCTCAGCCCTAATGTAATTAGAAATTAATTAATTGGACTTTCAGGGCCCTTTGGGAGAATTTTCAAGGCCCTTTGGGTGGACTTTCAAGGCCCTTTGGGAGACCCACGGGTCAGACAAAACACGGTGTCCTCTGCCAAAGATGGGAGGGTAGCCCCAGCCCACTATCTGGTGATGGTGGTGTTTAAAGGTGAGGCTAAGGACCCTGTTAGCAATCCAGAACTAGTTTCCTCAAGGTTCGAATGAGCTGCTTTTGTGATCGGCACACCCAGGGCCGGGTGTCGCTGTGGGTCTCTGGGCCCAGGAGAGCCCAAGGGGAGGCATCGGTGTGAAAGGAAAGCCCCTTCGATGATGACCTTGTGGGGACTGCCCACAAAGCTTGCGTGCACCAGGGGTCGCAGCAGAGTGGCCCAGAGACCAGTCACAACACTCCAGGAGCTACTCGGAGTAGGAACAGCAGAGAAATAGCCCTGGCACCCTGAGCAGTAGCACCTGTTGATGGCCTGGCCCCAGGGGCCTGGTCAGGAGCGGCTGCCCCCGCTCACCCCAGAGGCTCAGCTCCTGCTGCCCCTTGGGTCCCGCCCCACCCGGGCGGTGCTGCCTGAAGGAAATGCACGGTGCTCCGGAAAAAGTGCTCCGAAACCTCAGCCCGCGCATATCCTGGCTGTGGGGAGTCATCAAAGCCTGTTTACCGCGGCTATTTTTAGCATGAAAGAATCTTGTCGAGCTCGGGACGCAACGTGCTGCCTCTCTGCAGAGAGCCTCTGATCTGCAGGGCCTGCTCCTCTTCTTGGGGGTCAGGCCTTGAAGGGTCCTGGGAAGCCAGTCACTGAGACCTGGAACCCAAGTGTATCTAAGGACCCTGCTAAGGGTTTACTGAACACTTCCTGTGGGCTCCTCTTGGCTGGGCCGGCCAAGGGTTTCTTCTGGATTGTTGAGCCACCTTACGGCGGTGCGTCTGCCGTCCCCACCCGTCTAGATTTCTGGAGGGGAAGGATGCTCTTACACTTGACTCTCCTGAGGACACCTAGTGAGTGCCACTTGTTGACAGATGGCCTGACTTGGTGCCCAGCCTGGGCACACTCCAGACATGTAGCAGGAGTGTGATAGCCACGTGGAGGGTGAGCGGACTTTCTGGGTGCCCCGCACTGAGTCAGAGATTAGTGATCCCTCCGGAAGAGGGATGGTGCAGAGCCATCTTCAGTGGGGTATTGTGTCTGAGGGCCCCCACCCTCCACAGGGGAAGAGCTGCCTCCGGCCTTGCAGCTTCCACCCCCAGCTCCAGGCCGAAAGCGAGCCAGCCAGGTTCCGTCCAAAGCCTCCAAGAGGACAGGCAGGTGCTGCAGGAGCAGGTCGTTCCACAGAGGAAAGAGGCCCTGTTGTCCTGGGTCCCAGGGGACTGGCCTGCTGGCTTCCTGGTCCCCCAGTATTGTGACTTCACTTCAGATCGAAGACGTTCTGTTTCCATTCTTGGGCTCTGTGTGCCCCTTGCTCTCCCTCCCACAGTCCAGCTGCCCTCTGTGCACCCCTGTGCCCTCCTCCCAGAGTCCAGCTGGCCAGCTGTTGCAGCCAGTTCCACCACCTCCTGGAAGCAAATGTACTGGGCAAGCATGGAAATCAGTTTGGCTATGTAGGGACTGTTAAAAACAGGAAATTTTAAGCAGAACTATTTCCTCTGGGCCTAGTTAACCCAAATAGGGTTGTCTTGGGGTTACTCCAGATTTTGAAGTCAGTATTGCCACTGAGATCAAAGAAATTAAAGAGAAGAAAATCTTCTCAGTAGGCCAGGAATCACCTCTGTTGTCCAGAGAAGGTGCTCACCTGTCTGGTGTGATTTATTAATTTTTTAAATTTTGGTCTCTTTAATAGGTCTTTCATTTATTTATTTTCATCCATCTTTGTTCTTTGGCCTGTGTGGGCCTCCCATCACAGTGGCCTCTCCTGTTGGAGAGCACTGGCTCTGGGCGCATGCGCTCCAGAGCGCTGGCTTGTAATTGGACAGACTGGTTCAGCTGCTCTACAGCATGTGGGATCTTCCCAGGCCAGGGATCAAACTGGCACCCCTTGCACTGCAAGGCAGACTCTTTATCCACTGGACCACCCGGGAAGCCCCGGTGTGATTTTTAATGGTGCTGAAAACCTCTGCTCGCCATCCCCCTAGTAGGTTACCACCTGCCAAGATAGGTTGATTTTTGTGGCATTAGGGTGGCTCGTCTGTGGTTCCAGGGCCACCAGCATTCACATCCCAAGAGAACTGGTTAGAAAAGCAGATTCTCAGCCCTCAACCTGCATGCCTGCAGGCTCAGTCACTCAGGCATATCCAACTTGTTGCAACCCCGTGGACTGTTGTCCTCCAGGCTCCTCTGTCTGTGGGATTCTCCAGGCAAGAATACAACAGTGGGTTGCCATGCCCTCCTCCAGGGGAATCTTCCTGACCCAGAGATAGAACCTGTGACTTCTGCATTGGCAGACAGATTCTTTATCACTGACCCTGGTGAGGGAGACCCTGCCCCCAACCTGAGACCTCCTGAGTCAGGAACTGTGGACAGAGAGTGCGTCCAGGGCTGCCTCCATGACTCTGTGTGACGCTGTGGTCCCTTGGGGACTTCCACCCTTAGCAGGGCCGTGGGCGTGGATTGATGGTTCAAAGAGAGAGCCCACATTTTTACTTTGGTATCAGAAGTCCTTGTCTGAGCAAGTCCTCCCAGTGGTTCTGGTGCACACCCTACTTCGAAAGTACTGGGTCAAGTTCTGGAATCTTCTGAAGCCCCTGTTTAAATACAGGTGTTAATCAGGAGGGTAAATAATGGTCACGGCACCACCCACACCTAGAGCTCTGGTTCATTATCATAAGTTCGAGTTGTCAGCGACCCTATGCGGGAGTCAAGTGTGGGCATATGCATGGTGAAAAGGGGCATTCCCAATCTCCTGTCCCATAGGCCAGTTGCATGAATCAGGGTACAAAGAGGAAAAAATTTCCCTCTTTTTGTTCTACCATTCTAGCAGAACAGACGGAGGTCCCAGGATACACTCTGTATGGGCCAGCTCTTGACTCTGAAGGACAGCCTGTCCCTGGGCAGCATGGGTGACCCCAGCACATTCACTGACCCTGGGTCCTGAAGGTGGCCGGTCCCCAGGGATGCCATGGAAGCCCCTTGGTAGGAACATCTCCTAATTTGGATTTGTTCTTCTGGGGGAATAACAGTGTATGGCCCAGAGCTTAAATTTAGGGGCTCAAGAGAAAAGAGAACCAAATAAATCCAGTACCCTCGCAGAAAGGTCCTTGAACCTCATTTCATAGCATCCACGTGTCTCTTGCCAAGTGGCCTGTAAATCCCTTGAACAACCTCAATGTAAAAGCCTCCTTTTTTAGTTAAGTGAATGTTAGCTTCCCAAAGTGCCAAATTAGTCTCTGATCCTCTCATTCTGTAAATTAAGGGAGTCATACTTGATGTTTGTACTGGATGAATGCAAGTTTTTAAAAGGAAATATACGTTTGGAGTTAAATAACAAGCTAGGAGAAACAGAGCTGAAATAAAGCCTGTGGTCTGAGCGATAACAACCAACGGTCTGGGGCCTGAGAGTTTTATTCACTGGGGCCAGAGCTGAGGCTACATTTTGCAAACAGCAGAGGTGACTTGATAGGCCAGGGCCCCTCAGCGTGGTCGGGGAGTGGATGCCTTCCTTGGTGGCTCCTAGCAACCACCTCCGCAGCGGGCCACTACACAGCAGTCTCCTCAGATGGCTTCACACATCTGGTCCTCACTCTCTCCAGATCATCTCGCGTGCCATTGCCGGACGACTCTCCCCAAAGCAGTGGTCTGGGATGCCACTCCTCCAGGCTGCTGGACCCACCTCACGAAGCCGGTCTATGAGACAGGGGAACAGAGCCTCCTCTTCAGCCAGAGGGGCGTGTTCTCAGTCCTTGGAGAGCTCCTTCCAGGCTCTGCCACCTCCATGCTTTCCAGTATCTGCCCAACGTGTTGGGCCAAGAAAGCCCTTCTTTCATTTAAGACGGGGAGACCCTTGCTTTTCACAAGTCTCTTCAAATGCCCTTCTTTGAATGGTTGTCTCTGACCACCCCCAAAGTGACCCTTTCTTCGTATGAATCCTTCAATACCACCTGTCTGTACTCCTCTTGGGCCTCCACCTTGGCTGTCTTGAATTTTTTTACTTAGATTTGCATCTTAGTGTGCCATACATCCCTCATCCAGGTTTTGAGCAACTTGAAGACAGTGACAGTGCCATAGAAGGAGCCAACGAGGGAGAGAAGTCACAATAGTCGGTCCATTTTAGGCCTTCTACATACTTATTTAACCCTTAACATTTAAAGAGATGGAAATTATCATCTCCATTTAGCTGATGAGGAAACTGATATTGAAAGAGGTTTTATTTCACTTACTCTGTGTTATGTCACTTAGAGCCATGGCTCAATAGGAGGAATGGAGTCAGTGGTTATTTGACTCCAAAACCCCTGAATGATTAGAAGTATGGCTTCTGGATTCAGCTGCCAGAGTCCACTAGCTGCAACCTTTATAACCTCAGGGAAATGACTTAATCTCTCTGGGCCTCATCTGTAAGATAAGACAAAAAGGAGGAGGACCTACCCCACAGGTGTTTTGAAGATTATATAGCATGCTCAGTGATGTGCTGATATGCTGTCATTGCTCAACATCCATTAGGGAAAATGACTGTTCTGACTACCCCTGTAACTGCCTTGACGTGGGTGACCGCCGCTGCCGCTGGCCCCACAAGTAGGCTGCCACACTGTACTGCCTGCAGAGCCCAGTGCAGGGTGCTCATCAAACTCCTGCTGCCTGGGCGTGACAGACGGTTGGTTGGTTGGCAGTGTGCATTTTCAGGAAACTCCACCGGATGCCTTTGAGTCATCCCCAGCAGACCTCCTTCCGCACAGCCCATCTCCCAAGCTTCGGGATCCCTCCAGGCTGCTGGACCCACCTCACGGCCGGTCTATGACAGGGAACAGAGCCTCCTCTTCAGCCAGAGGGGCGTGTTCTCAGTCCTTGGAGACTCCTTCCAGGCTCTGCCACCTCCATGCTTTCCAGTATCTGCCCAACGTGTTGGGCCAAGAAAGCCCTTCTTTCATTTAAGACGGGGAGACCCTTGCTTTTCACAAGTCTCTTCAAATGCCCTTCTTTGAATGGTTGTCTCTGACCACCCCCAAAGTGACCCTTTCTTCGTATGAATCCTTCAATACCACCTGTCTGTACTCCTCTTGGGCCTCCACCTTGGCTGTCTTGAATTTTTTTACTTAGATTTGCATCTTAGTGTGCCATACATCCCTCATCCAGGTTTTGAGCAACTTGAAGACAGTGACAGTGCCATAGAAGGAGCCAACGAGGGAGAGAAGTCACAATAGTCGGTCCATTTTAGGCCTTCTACATACTTATTTAACCCTTAACATTTAAAGAGATGGAAATTATCATCTCCATTTAGCTGATGAGGAAACTGATATTGAAAGAGGTTTTATTTCACTTACTCTGTGTTATGTCACTTAGAGCCATGGCTCAATAGGAGGAATGGAGTCAGTGGTTATTTGACTCCAAAACCCCTGAATGATTAGAAGTATGGCTTCTGGATTCAGCTGCCAGAGTCCACTAGCTGCAACCTTTATAACCTCAGGGAAATGACTTAATCTCTCTGGGCCTCATCTGTAAGATAAGACAAAAAGGAGGAGGACCTACCCCACAGGTGTTTTGAAGATTATATAGCATGCTCAGTGATGTGCTGATATGCTGTCATTGCTCAACATCCATTAGGGAAAATGACTGTTCTGACTACCCCTGTAACTGCCTTGACGTGGGTGACCGCCGCTGCCGCTGGCCCCACAAGTAGGCTGCCACACTGTACTGCCTGCAGAGCCCAGTGCAGGGTGCTCATCAAACTCCTGCTGCCTGGGCGCGTGACAGACGGTTGGTTGGTTGGCAGTGTGCATTTTCAGGAAACTCCACCGGATGCCTTTGAGTCATCCCCAGCAGACCTCCTTCCGCACAGCCCATCTGCTTTAACACCATACTGATGCGAGCTCTTCAACCCCCTCTCTTTCCAGTTTGCTCTGAAAATGAATCTGAAGCCGAGGCTGACCAGCAGATGGACAACTTGTACCTGAAAGCCTTGGAGGGTTTCATCGCTGTGGTGACCCAAGATGGCGACATGATCTTTCTGTCAGAAAACATCAGCAAGTTCATGGGACTCACACAGGTGACACCCTCCTCTGGCTCTTTCAGGAAGGGAAGATGTTTCCATTTAGGGGCATATGTGAGTGGAAGGTTCTGATCACCTCCCTCCTGACGTTTTCCTGCAAGCACCCACCCTGCTCCTCTCTGATCTCAAGCCTCAAACCTTAAGAACAGCTGTGAACCGCTGGCACTGGGCTTAGCATTGCTATTGGCCATCCTGGCGGACAGCTCTGCCGGCTGGATTGCAGGCCTGCCCTTGCGAGTCCACACCCGAGTATCTGTGGGTCTGCCTAGTCGAGGATGAGAAGCCCTGACTCAGCCTCCTCCCTCTGTCCATATTGAAAGGGAGTCCAGCTTCCTCTTGGAGACTTCTTCTTTGATGTCAGGAATAATAAGCCCAACCTTGTTTTTGAAACAGGTGGAGCTGACAGGACACAGTATCTTTGACTTCACGCATCCCTGTGACCATGAGGAGATCCGTGAGAACTTGAGTCTCAAACATGGTAAGGTATTCTTCAGTGGGTTTCTTGCTTGCTTCCACCACCTGGGAGGGGACCGCCCTTCTCTTTGTCTGCTGATATAGGATGGATGGATCATGGCCATCATGATTCAGAAAAAAACTGACACCCATGGAAAGTCCAGCAAAGCCGAGGAGATGAGACTGATGGCCCTGGAAGGACCTGGTACTCAGCAGTATCTCTTGCCGGCTCTTCTGGTACCTGGGATCACACTCCTGGGGCACTCCTGGGGGTTAGGACACTGTCTCCAGGAGGTTTCATCACCTGAGCATCCAGCCTCTTTGCCAAATGACACCACCCACACCATTCAGTTTGTCTGTGCCAAAAAGTTCTTGGGAGGTGTTGCAGTTGTCGAAGGATTGTGTAACACACGGCCCTGATTAGTGGTTGGCAGTTCTTCAAACTCCACCGGATGCCTTTGAGTCATCCCCAGCAGACCTCCTTCTGCACAGCCCATCTGCTTTAACACCATACTGATGCGAGCTCTTCAACCCCCTCTCTTTCCAGTTTGCTCTGAAAATGAATCTGAAGCCGAGGCTGACCAGCAGATGGACAACTTGTACCTGAAAGCCTTGGAGGGTTTCATCGCTGTGGTGACCCAAGATGGCGACATGATCTTTCTGTCAGAAAACATCAGCAAGTTCATGGGACTCACACAGGTGACACCCTCCTCTGGCTCTTTCAGGAAGGGAAGATGTTTCCATTTAGGGGCATATGTGAGTGGAAGGTTCTGATCACCTCCCTCCTGACGTTTTCCTGCAAGCACCCACCCTGCTCCTCTCTGATCTCAAGCCTCAAACCTTAAGAACAGCTGTGAACCGCTGGCACTGGGCTTAGCATTGCTATTGGCCATCCTGGCGGACAGCTCTGCCGGCTGGATTGCAGGCCTGCCCTTGCGAGTCCACACCCGAGTATCTGTGGGTCTGCCTAGTCGAGGATGAGAAGCCCTGACTCAGCCTCCTCCCTCTGTCCATATTGAAAGGGAGTCCAGCTTCCTCTTGGAGACTTCTTCTTTGATGTCAGGAATAATAAGCCCAACCTTGTTTTTGAAACAGGTGGAGCTGACAGGACACAGTATCTTTGACTTCACGCATCCCTGTGACCATGAGGAGATCCGTGAGAACTTGAGTCTCAAACATGGTAAGGTATTCTTCAGTGGGTTTCTTGCTTGCTTCCACCACCTGGGAGGGGACCGCCCTTCTCTTTGTCTGCTGATATAGGATGGATGGATCATGGCCATCATGATTCAGAAAAAAACTGACACCCATGGAAAGTCCAGCAAAGCCGAGGAGATGAGACTGATGGCCCTGGAAGGACCTGGTACTCAGCAGTATCTCTTGCCGGCTCTTCTGGTACCTGGGATCACACTCCTGGGGCACTCCTGGGGGTTAGGACACTGTCTCCAGGAGGTTTCATCACCTGAGCATCCAGCCTCTTTGCCAAATGACACCACCCACACCATTCAGTTTGTCTGTGCCAAAAAGTTCTTGGGAGGTGTTGCAGTTGTCGAAGGATTGTGTAACACACGGCCCTGAACACAGTGGTTTCAGCTGTCCTTTGAGGATTTCGTCAGTCCTCTGGATGGTCTTTGGCTCTATGTCAGGGGACTCGAGTCGGTGGGATAACCAGAGGGCTCATCCACACCTCTGGGACCGTGTGGCTAGAGCTGAGGCTGGAGCTCGGTTGAAATGCTGGTCTGGCTGGAGCTCTCTCTCACTCCCTGAAGTATCAGAGAGTGATACTTTTCCTGTCCCGATCGTGTCTCCCGGGCAGGCAGACTTCTTACACAGCAACTCAGGGCTCCCCAAAAATGCAGAAGTAGAAGCTGCCAGGCCCTCTGAAGGTCTAGTCCTGAAAGTGGTATAGCACCCCTCTGTTGATGGAGTGAGTTGTAGGCCTGGCCCACTCACTTCGGGCAGGAACCACACGAGGCCCCGAGTTCTAGATGTGGTTCGCTGGGGCCCCCTTTACAGACTAGCTGCCACCGGAGCCAAGGAAGGAGCCTGCTCCCCTAGTGATAAGAAATAGGACAGGTGGTTTGAATGACATTGGTTTAAAAGATCTCGTGCACTTCACCCTACCTGCGGGGCCTCCAGCAGGTGCCAGTGGATGGCAGGGCCAATGCAAGCAGAATGCACTTTGCAGGGACAGTCTGGCTACTTCATCTCTTGTCACTGGGGACAGTTGCACAGAAGCATGAATGGGTATATTGGCAAGAGGATGGAGGTTTGAGAAGAAGGGGATCAATGGCTTTCAAGGTCCCTTCTGAACCTGAGAGTCGGTCTCTGCCTTGGACCGATCATGCTGACTCTGACATCCCCTTTTCCATCTCTCACCTGTCACTGCCATAGAGCATGTGCTTGTCCAGCCTGAGTGACAGAGACAAGGCAGTGACAGTGAAGACAGTGGCAGAGACAGTGACAGCATCCAGCCTGCAAGGCTTGGCTTTTATTATCACACAGGCTGCAAAAACACACAGTTTATTAGCCCACTTCTATCCTTGTTACCTGCTGAGCCTGCAAAGTGCAGGATCCCCACCAGTTCCCCCCAACCCCACTACAGGCTCCTCCCGCAGCCCCTCTGCTCTTCCGCCTGAAGGCTGCCTGGCTCCCGAAGTCCACAGGCTGGGCCGTTCACTGTCTCCTCTGTGCTGCTGAGAAAGTCTTGTTCAGTTCTGTGAGAAAGGGGCTGCCAGAGCTTCTGAATCCCTTTCTAAAACCGGTGCCTGAAGCCTCAGCCCCAAAGTCTCTTCCTTCTTCTTTCCTCTGGAAACCCTTGGGTCCTTGGATTCTCAGCCTTAGGTCACCTCTGACCCTAGTCTCAGCCTATCGACCTGAACCAAGTCTCTTCGTTGCTCTCTTCCTAGGAGTCTTTCTCTTCAAAGCGACAGTTTTGGACCAGTAAAGTCTACAACCTTTCACTCTCAAGTGCTGTGACTCAGCATGACTGTACTCTGTTGATCTGAGTCGAGCTTTAGGTCTCTCGGTCCCTGTGTTGAGGACTTGGGATCCAAATCAGTGAATCAGCGAAGCTTTTGAACGTGCCGACCGGAGTGGACTCGTGATCTGTAAGCGAAGGGTCAGTGTGAGCACCCGAGCAAGATAAGGCCAGGAAGCCGGTTGTGGAAAGCTTTGAAGGCCAGAAATTGGGCCTTGAACTTCATCCTGTAGACAGAGGGGAGCTATTGGAAGGTTTTGAGCAGAGGCGAGGTAATCTGATTGGAGCTATGTTCACAAAGAGTAACCAGATGGCAGAGTGGGGAAAATCCAGAAGTTGACAGGTTAGGAGGCCACAACCATAACCCATGTCACAGCCACAAGTGAGTCCCTCCAGCCCACTAGCCCTGAGCTGGTCCTGGTGGTATGTCCAGGCTGCATGACAACAGGAATATCTCATGATGTACAAACCCCACCTGTGGAAACTAGAATGGTAAGACACATCACTGAGCATGGGAGAGGTGATTGTATGGTCGTGATAGAGGAATACTCTCTTAAAAGAAAAAAATTCGCCATCTGGTCTCTCACTTAGTGGGCTCTTCTAGGGATGTTTGTGATAAATTCAGAAGGGTAGCATTTCATTTGACACCGTGATTTAGGGCTGTGTCACTCAGGTCACAGTCCCCTGGGAGTTTTGGTGCAGAGGCTGGTAGCCGTGCCCAGAGGGAGGGATGTGACTATTGGAAACAAGGCTCTGGGCTGTCCTGAGATGCTAGGCAGGGACTTACTGCATTCTTCATTTTTTTTTTTGCAAAAAGTAGAAGATCTGAACAGGCAGGCTATTTGGAGACCATAAGGAAGGAAGCAATCTTGTTTGTCTTGCTGATTTACTTAATTCTGGCTGAGAAAGGATATAATCCATATTGAGTTAATCCTCAAGGTGAACTTGCTCACCACAGGAGATGTGGACCAGCGGTGTTTCATGAACCCTGACCTGTGTCACTTTAGGAAGAGAGCACAGGGTGCAGAATCCCAAATGAGGCCATTGTGGGTTGAAAGTAGGGCACTGGAGGAACAGGAATGAGGAGAAGACAGGGTTGTCTAGGAGACATTTTCCACCTGAGAGGTTTATCCCCTGGGAGTGATTGTGGTCTTGCTCAGACTGTTCTATGGAATTTCTTCTACGGAACCTGGGCCCGTGCTGGGAGAGGTTTGGTGAGATTGTGGCTGATGGTCCCTCATCGCCTGACCACTCTGCCGTGCGAGGTGCAGTGGAAAATAAAACTGTGGAACAGCCCCAGCCCTTCGGGAGCTCCCCTGCAGGGAGATAAGCTGGAGATGAGGGAGCCTCGATCCACAGCCAGGGCGGCGATTGGAGCTATGTTCACAAAGAGTAACCAGATGGCAGAGTGGGGAAAATCCAGAAGTTGACAGGTTAGGAGGCCACAACCATAACCCATGTCACAGCCACAAGTGAGTCCCTCCAGCCCACTAGCCCTGAGCTGGTCCTGGTGGTATGTCCAGGCTGCATGACAACAGGAATATCTCATGATGTACAAACCCCACCTGTGGAAACTAGAATGGTAAGACACATCACTGAGCATGGGAGAGGTGATTGTATGGTCGTGATAGAGGAATACTCTCTTAAAAGAAAAAAATTCGCCATCTGGTCTCTCACTTAGTGGGCTCTTCTAGGGATGTTTGTGATAAATTCAGAAGGGTAGCATTTCATTTGACACCGTGATTTAGGGCTGTGTCACTCAGGTCACAGTCCCCTGGGAGTTTTGGTGCAGAGGCTGGTAGCCGTGCCCAGAGGGAGGGATGTGACTATTGGAAACAAGGCTCTGGGCTGTCCTGAGATGCTAGGCAGGGACTTACTGCATTCTTCATTTTTTTTTTTGCAAAAAGTAGAAGATCTGAACAGGCAGGCTATTTGGAGACCATAAGGAAGGAAGCAATCTTGTTTGTCTTGCTGATTTACTTAATTCTGGCTGAGAAAGGATATAATCCATATTGAGTTAATCCTCAAGGTGAACTTGCTCACCACAGGAGATGTGGACCAGCGGTGTTTCATGAACCCTGACCTGTGTCACTTTAGGAAGAGAGCACAGGGTGCAGAATCCCAAATGAGGCCATTGTGGGTTGAAAGTAGGGCACTGGAGGAACAGGAATGAGGAGAAGACAGGGTTGTCTAGGAGACATTTTCCACCTGAGAGGTTTATCCCCTGGGAGTGATTGTGGTCTTGCTCAGACTGTTCTATGGAATTTCTTCTACGGAACCTGGGCCCGTGCTGGGAGAGGTTTGGTGAGATTGTGGCTGATGGTCCCTCATCGCCTGACCACTCTGCCGTGCGAGGTGCAGTGGAAAATAAAACTGTGGAACAGCCCCAGCCCTTCGGGAGCTCCCCTGCAGGGAGATAAGCTGGAGATGAGGGAGCCTCGATCCACAGCCAGGGCGGCACGGAGTGCGCAGGGCCGGTCGTGGGTGCTCAGAGCAGCTCCTCAGGGAGCACACACACACACTGTCCTGAAAATACTGCCCTGTTTCTGCCTACAAGCACAAAACTCAACAGCTGGCTCCCCTCCTCTTCTCCATCCAGGCTCCGGTTTTGGGAAGAAAAGCAAAGACATGTCCACAGAGCGGGACTTCTTCATGAGGATGAAGTGCACAGTCACCAACAGAGGCCGCACGGTCAACCTCAAGTCGGCCACCTGGAAGGTAGGACATCAGGCCTGGGTTGGAGTCCCGGGTGCGCCCCCACCCCGCCCCGCCCCGGCCCCCTGTCTGACCCTCCGTGGCTGGTCTCCAGGTCCTACACTGCACGGGCCAGGTGAAGGTCTACAACAACTGCCCCCCTCACAGCAGCCTCTGTGGCTGCAAGGAGCCACTGCTCTCCTGCCTCATCATCATGTGCGAGCCCATCCAGCACCCATCCCACATGGACATCCCCCTGGACAGCAAGACCTTTCTGAGCCGCCACAGCATGGACATGAAGTTCACCTACTGCGACGACAGGTGGGCCCGCGGGGCGTGCGTGCGCCTGCGGTCAGGGTCTGGCTCCGTGGCATACATTGTTGGAGGCAGGTCACAATTTCATCCCACCAGTGGTGCCGAGGGCCATATGGAACCGTCCCCTGTTGTCTCTGTAGAGCTGTAGAATGCAGCTCTTGTCGTGGTGGGCCAAGGTGACCTGCACATCTTCCTCCACACGTGTGTGTGTGTGTGTGTGTGTGTGTGTGTGTCTCCTAGGAAATCTCCAGGCTCTCCCCTTCTCCAGGAGATGGGAGTCTGCAGGCCTCTTGTCAGCACCCCCAGTGCAGAGCCAGCTGGGAGGCTGAGAACTGCCCCACAGCCACATGACGCCCGTGTGTTCTCATCTATTAATGAGTTCTTTCCCTCAGCCTCTGCTCCTCCTGGGTGACCTCGACTCCAGCCAGTGTCCAGCCCAGGTTGCAAGGCTGTCTGATAAAGGGAACCAAGTCAGACTCTAAGCCCTAAAGCCAGGCCCCCCTGGAAGTTCTCTTATGGGAGAGTGTCGTGGTTAAGAGCCTTAACCCAGGGAGAAGGTCCAAGTGCCAGTCCAATAGGAAGTGTTGGGTGTTAGCTCTGATTCCCTCTCCTACACTGTTTCTTGGTTAAAGTACTTGAAGGTGCCCCCAGGACCATGCATGTAATCCATATCACTCTAGTTTTAGCTTGAGGTTAGGGTTAGGACAGGTCGGGCAGAGGTTTGAGTTGTGTGGGTGGGGCAGGAAGAAGAGCTCTGCCTCCCCACTGCCTGGCCTCTACCCACCCCTCCGCGCCTGGGGCATTGGGAACACGGGTGGACCAGGAGGTGGACGGAAGCAAGGCTGCCACGGGCAGTGGCCGCCATCACAGAGGGAAGCACAGGTGAGGGGCTGGGCTAGAGATGTCACAGCTGCCTGCTGTCGAGTGCATGACCGAATGTGACCCTCAGGGATCCCCACCTGACCCCAGCTTTCAGCAGCGGATGGTAAAGAATCTGTCTGCAGTGCGGGGGGCCCAGGCTCAGTCCCTGGGTTGGGAAGATGCCCTGGAGAAGGGTATGGCAACCCATTCCAGTATTCTTGCCTGGAGAATCCCACGGACAGAGGAGCCTGGCAGGCTACTGTCCATGGGGTCACAAAGCGTTGGACACAACTGAGTGACTAATGCAGAGTCACCACATCTGCCCGCAGTCAGAGTTCTTGTGGCAGCTCTTTGCGCCTCAAACCACTCCCGTCTGGGTTTCTCCAGAAACCCCGAGCAGAGAAGGGCTTCCTCTTCTCTAAAATGCAGATGAGAATACTTTCCTTACCTGCTTCACGGGATCACGGTAAGAGGGGTGATGGTCATGGAAGCGCTTTGAAAAACACAAACCCAGAAACCAACAGGAGGCTTTTTGTTCCTGGTGATGTCCTGCTGTCTTGCCCTCCCCCGAAGCTAGTCTCCAGGCTGAGACCGCCTGGAAGGAGGAGAGCCCACCAGCAGGAAACAGCCTCTGCTTCCCAGTCAGCAGGAAACCACAGACTCCAGGAGGGAGCTCCTGCTCAGCAGTCCCCAGACCCACCCACCTTTCTCTCCTTTGCTGGATATCCAGGGCGGGCGCTCTGGGTGTCTTTGTAGGCGGGGCTCTACTTTCTAGGCTAGGCTGTGTCTGTCTCCCCTGATCCTAGGCTGACCTCATGTTGCCTGCTGCCAGTCTTTAGAACTGGATTCCAGGCAAGATTTAAGAACTTGTCAAAGTGCCCCCAAGTCATCCCTGTCCCCTAGTTCTGGCCACTATAGTGCTGGATTCAAGGCTCTTTGCAGGTAGTGGGTAATTCTAGATGTAGGAGAGAAAATCAGTCTTGTGCCCTGGAACTCTGCCTCCCACTGCCTGGCCTCTACCCACCCCTCCGCGCCTGGGGCATTGGGAACACGGGTGGACCAGGAGGTGGCGGAAGCAAGGCTGCCACGGGCAGTGGCCGCCATCACAGAGGGAAGCACAGGTGAGGGCTGGGCTAGAGATGTCACAGCTGCCTGCTGTCGAGTGCATGACCGAATGTGACCCTCAGGGATCCCCACCTGACCCCAGCTTTCAGCAGCGGATGGTAAAGAATCTGTCTGCAGTGCGGGGGGCCCAGGCTCAGTCCCTGGGTTGGGAAGATGCCCTGGAGAAGGGTATGGCAACCCATTCCAGTATTCTTGCCTGGAGAATCCCACGGACAGAGGAGCCTGGCAGGCTACTGTCCATGGGGTCACAAAGCGTTGGACACAACTGAGTGACTAATGCAGAGTCACCACATCTGCCCGCAGTCAGAGTTCTTGTGGCAGCTCTTTGCGCCTCAAACCACTCCCGTCTGGGTTTCTCCAGAAACCCCGAGCAGAGAAGGGCTTCCTCTTCTCTAAAATGCAGATGAGAATACTTTCCTTACCTGCTTCACGGGATCACGGTAAGAGGGGTGATGGTCATGGAAGCGCTTTGAAAAACACAAACCCAGAAACCAACAGGAGGCTTTTTGTTCCTGGTGATGTCCTGCTGTCTTGCCCTCCCCCGAAGCTAGTCTCCAGGCTGAGACCGCCTGGAAGGAGGAGAGCCCACCAGCAGGAAACAGCCTCTGCTTCCCAGTCAGCAGGAAACCACAGACTCCAGGAGGGAGCTCCTGCTCAGCAGTCCCCAGACCCACCCACCTTTCTCTCCTTTGCTGGATATCCAGGGCGGGCGCTCTGGGTGTCTTTGTAGGCGGGGCTCTACTTTCTAGGCTAGGCTGTGTCTGTCTCCCCTGATCCTAGGCTGACCTCATGTTGCCTGCTGCCAGTCTTTAGAACTGGATTCCAGGCAAGATTTAAGAACTTGTCAAAGTGCCCCCAAGTCATCCCTGTCCCCTAGTTCTGGCCACTATAGTGCTGGATTCAAGGCTCTTTGCAGGTAGTGGGTAATTCTAGATGTAGGAGGGAGAAAATGTCACCTGTGAAGACTTGTGCCCTGGAACTTTGACACAGCCAGCAGTTATTATGGTTATTCATGTTATTGTTTTGCAATGAGGATACTTAGACTATTGCAAAGGCAGGCACCCAAGAAATCCATGGTGTGTGTCAGGTTAGTTAGCAGATGCAGTCTTTGTACTCAAAGGACCATCCTGGGCAGAATATACAGTTTTGTAATGTGCTAGCCCTAATCTGACCCCAGAAGCTCTGGGAAAACCCTACTGTCCTAGAAAATAACTTCTCATCCCTAGATAATAGGAGAAAAGAAGTTTTTAAAGCATAAGACTTGAATCCTTGTTAAAGTGAAGGGAAAACTCCTCCCGAAAGAGTCATTTGACGTTACCCCTCCTTCATTACCTTGTTTTGAATGAATTTCAGGTCCTTTCCTGCAAGCATCTAATCTTTAGGTAAAAGGAAGAAGGGGTAATGACAAGAGGGATTGGGTGCCTAAGAGTATAAAAAGACCCTCTCTCCAGAAACGAGGGGCCTTGTGCTGACTTCTTAGTTTGGTTCTGGTCTGGTAGGCAGAGTTGATCCTGACTTGAATGAACCTGTGATTTAGGGCTTTGTGACTCAGAGTGTGGAGGGTGATATTACTCGTAAGGTTTGCTGGATATATCGCACTTTCAGCAAAATCTTGCCTTTCGAAAACCTAATTACATGGCCCAGACTCGGAATTCTGTGGTGCTGGAGAGATGGATGCAGAGGCATTTAAAGACACAGAAGGCTTGCTGCACAGAAGTTGTGTTTAATGGATTAGAAGATTAGCTAACAAGGGCACAGACATGGCTTAGGCAGTTTATAAAGTGACTATTTTAAGTCCTTAACACCTATGTGCTACTTCTCAATTGCTTTGATGGGGACTTGGATTTTTGGTTTTGGCAACTTACTTTTTGTACTGGGATAGGGAAAAGTATACACACATTCAGGCTTGCTCGCTCTCTCAGGCACACACGTGCACACACACACACAGACACACAGCCAAGATCGATGTTTCAGAACCAACACTTACTGTCATAGTAGGGGGAACATTTCATTTTAATCAGAGAATTCACTAGATTGAATGACATTTGGCACACATGAGGAACTGTGGATTTCCCACAAAGGGATTCTTTTCCCAGTGGGAAAGTTAGAAAGAATCTGGTAATAATTAAGGCAATTAGAGTTCACAAAATCACTTTTGAGGTTGTTTGGTACTTTTTCTTAGTTGTATTGAGACCACAGACATAATCAAACAACAAAAAGAAAAGAATCATGGAGAAAAAGAGAAGGGAGAAGAGAGAGTAAGGTGGGAGGTGAGAAGTAAAATAGAAAAAAGAATAAGCTTATGCTTAGCTCTCAGGTTTCTAGTCAATTGAACAGGAAACGACTTTTTCTGAAAGGTCTGAAATTAAACAAAGGAATGCAGACCGTTCAAAATAAATCCATCCTGCTCCTCTTAGTAAAGGGTCAGGATCACATCAAGTCCAATATTAATGACCTGAAACAGTAAGTATTGCTAGAAATTAATTCTATAAAATTTATGTCAGTCACACTTATGTGTATGTACAATCAATTGCTCTTGATAGATGGAGTCTTTACTGAGCAGCAAGCTTAAAGAAGAATATCCTGATTATCAGTGTAATGGATGATCTCATCTCCATTTATGATTCAAATAGAGGTGTTATGTTCTGTTTCCTAAAATGAGCAGTCAGTTAATGAACTATTATTTATTGAGCATCTGTTGTGTGCCTAACTTGGTGCCAGAGACTGATTATATCAAAGAAGGAAAGAGATGATTCTTGATCTCCAAGAGTCTGGAATTTGAGATATGAGCAACCCAAAAGGAAGAGAAAATTTGTTCCCAAGTAGTTTAACGTCAAAACAGGGTGGTTCTTTAATTCACATGGATACGCCCTCTAGTGGAGAAAGAGAAAATGGTAAACACAAAATCCCACTGTGATTTTCTGTTTTATGAGTCTTCTTGTATCTTAGAAATAAGTTATAAAAGCAAATGATGTGGCTAAGAGAAGTATCACCGGGGGAAAAGCCAGCATAACAGTAAAGTTTTCAAATTAACAAAGAGGGTCATGTAACTTTTACAGATGAAAACCTGAGGACAATTCCGTTTTGTCATTGGATGAAGGGAACATAGGATGTAATAATATCAGGAGTTACAGTTTAGTGAATTAAGATGTCTACATTTCAAATTCTGCAGGTCAAGTTTATGATTAACTCTTTCTACGAAGAAGTTGGGAATAGTAACGACGGTAAGCGAGGAGATCCCTGAGGATCTTTAGGAGGCTGATTAAAAGAAGGGAGAAAGGGGGAGAGGAAATAATCAAACAACAAAAAGAAAAGAATCATGGAGAAAAAGAGAAGGGAGAAGAGAGAGTAAGGTGGGAGGTGAGAAGTAAAATAGAAAAAAGAATAAGCTTATGCTTAGCTCTCAGGTTTCTAGTCAATTGAACAGGAAACGACTTTTTCTGAAAGGTCTGAAATTAAACAAAGGAATGCAGACCGTTCAAAATAAATCCATCCTGCTCCTCTTAGTAAAGGGTCAGGATCACATCAAGTCCAATATTAATGACCTGAAACAGTAAGTATTGCTAGAAATTAATTCTATAAAATTTATGTCAGTCACACTTATGTGTATGTACAATCAATTGCTCTTGATAGATGGAGTCTTTACTGAGCAGCAAGCTTAAAGAAGAATATCCTGATTATCAGTGTAATGGATGATCTCATCTCCATTTATGATTCAAATAGAGGTGTTATGTTCTGTTTCCTAAAATGAGCAGTCAGTTAATGAACTATTATTTATTGAGCATCTGTTGTGTGCCTAACTTGGTGCCAGAGACTGATTATATCAAAGAAGGAAAGAGATGATTCTTGATCTCCAAGAGTCTGGAATTTGAGATATGAGCAACCCAAAAGGAAGAGAAAATTTGTTCCCAAGTAGTTTAACGTCAAAACAGGGTGGTTCTTTAATTCACATGGATACGCCCTCTAGTGGAGAAAGAGAAAATGGTAAACACAAAATCCCACTGTGATTTTCTGTTTTATGAGTCTTCTTGTATCTTAGAAATAAGTTATAAAAGCAAATGATGTGGCTAAGAGAAGTATCACCGGGGGAAAAGCCAGCATAACAGTAAAGTTTTCAAATTAACAAAGAGGGTCATGTAACTTTTACAGATGAAAACCTGAGGACAATTCCGTTTTGTCATTGGATGAAGGGAACATAGGATGTAATAATATCAGGAGTTACAGTTTAGTGAATTAAGATGTCTACATTTCAAATTCTGCAGGTCAAGTTTATGATTAACTCTTTCTACGAAGAAGTTGGGAATAGTAACGACGGTAAAAGCGAGGAGATCCCTGAGGATCTTTAGGAGGCTGTCAGTGAAATTATAGAGAGGCATGAACTGTAAAACACACACATCAAAACACCTACAGAGCAATAGTATTAATGCCTGAGAAGAAACTAGACTGAGTTTGGGCAAATTCATAGTAAAAGATGATGTACTTTCATTGTGTATTGAGACACATTTAACAAATTATTCTACCTTTTTTAGAGAATAGCATCTTTAAATTCAAAATGATCTTTTAGCTTCGTATGCAACATGTCATTTTTCATTTCGTAGTCTGTTATAAATATTTTTGCAGACATACACACAGTCTTTCTCTACCAATCTTATGTAACAGGGTGTAATGTGTTTCTGACAGTCCCTGAGTTCAGATGACACTTTAAATGCTCTCCTTGTGCATCTGTGTCTCCTCCCAATGATGATGTTCTGAAATCAGCCCTAAGAAAGTTTGAGCATATTTATGAGAAAAGCTTATAACCATCCTGTCTAATCTGCTTGAAATACTCCTTAGAAGAAGCAGCTCTTTGGAATTTATCTCAAAGGATAATAGACCTGTTAATTCAAAAAATATTCTTCTGCGTGATTTGCTTCTCTCTTGCTCCAATACAAGGCAACTTTCCCTTTCCCGTTTGTGGGTTTCAAGGTGATGAAAGGCACCTGGGGCATTCAGTGACACCTGGCATCGGTCCAGGATTGGACGAAGGCTACCCGCCTATGTACACTACGATATCTTCACCCTACCTGTAACACATTAGCACTGACAGGTTGAAATGAATAATCCATCAGCTATAGAGCTGGTTGGATACTCACTTAACCATGTACTTTTGGGAGAAGTATCACCGGGGGAAAAGCCAGCATAACAGTAAAGTTTTCAAATTAACAAAGAGGGTCATGTAACTTTTACAGATGAAAACCTGAGGACAATTCCGTTTTGTCATTGGATGAAGGGAACATAGGATGTAATAATATCAGGAGTTACAGTTTAGTGAATTAAGATGTCTACATTTCAAATTCTGCAGGTCAAGTTTATGATTAACTCTTTCTACGAAGAAGTTGGGAATAGTAACGACGGTAAAAGCGAGGAGATCCCTGAGGATCTTTAGGAGGCTGTCAGTGAAATTATAGAGAGGCATGAACTGTAAAACACACACATCAAAACACCTACAGAGCAATAGTATTAATGCCTGAGAAGAAACTAGACTGAGTTTGGGCAAATTCATAGTAAAAGATGATGTACTTTCATTGTGTATTGAGACACATTTAACAAATTATTCTACCTTTTTTAGAGAATAGCATCTTTAAATTCAAAATGATCTTTTAGCTTCGTATGCAACATGTCATTTTTCATTTCGTAGTCTGTTATAAATATTTTTGCAGACATACACACAGTCTTTCTCTACCAATCTTATGTAACAGGGTGTAATGTGTTTCTGACAGTCCCTGAGTTCAGATGACACTTTAAATGCTCTCCTTGTGCATCTGTGTCTCCTCCCAATGATGATGTTCTGAAATCAGCCCTAAGAAAGTTTGAGCATATTTATGAGAAAAGCTTATAACCATCCTGTCTAATCTGCTTGAAATACTCCTTAGAAGAAGCAGCTCTTTGGAATTTATCTCAAAGGATAATAGACCTGTTAATTCAAAAAATATTCTTCTGCGTGATTTGCTTCTCTCTTGCTCCAATACAAGGCAACTTTCCCTTTCCCGTTTGTGGGTTTCAAGGTGATGAAAGGCACCTGGGGCATTCAGTGACACCTGGCATCGGTCCAGGATTGGACGAAGGCTACCCGCCTATGTACACTACGTATATCTTCACCCTACCTGTAACACATTAGCACTGACAGGTTGGAAATGAATAATCCATCAGCTATAGAGCTGGTTGGATACTCACTTAACCATGTACTTTTGGAAAATATAAGGCAAAAGTATTGTTTAAAGCAAAAAAAAAAATCTGGATAGACATACATTACAAACACTGAAATCTCTGTTACTGAATAGTGAGGATATTATTAAGGAAATGCAGTTTCAAAGCTTAAAAAAAGCACATACAGAAGCCCAGGTGAGTCAGGCCGTTACCTAGGAGAGAGCATGACCAGAGGGAGGAGGGAAAGAAAGCAGACCTTAATAGAAGGGTGGTTTTATTAGCAAATGCATTCTTTGGAAAACAAATAGGTGGTTATGAAGTACTTAAAACTTCCATCCTCTCAAATACTTTAAATACTCTCTAACCATCTTGTTTGCACAGTTAATTTACTAAGCAAATTCTGTGCCCGTGTAGGGAACTGGTAAAAACTGCGACCAGACCTTGTTTGACTCCAGGCATGGTCAGGGGAGCAGGGAGCTCGCTGCCCCATCCCTCGCGGGAGGCCGAGCTGGCTCAGCCTGTGCTGTGTTTCTTCCGTCCACAAGGCGACACGGTCCCGGCACTGCCACCAGCGGAGAGTCCGTGCCTTCCTAGCACTCGGCCACGGGTCGTCCATGTGGAAAGGGTCTCACATTAAGGGTAGAGAGCCATGAGCAACCAGTAGCTGTCGTTTTCTGTTGTGAGGCAGGCTCGACTCTGAAATCCAGAGCCCAGCTGTCTGACCCACATATTTCCTTGGAGCAACACTAACTTCAGGTTTTAACTACCTTTTTTTCCTCTGCGTTTTCTGGTTTCTTTTTCTTTTTTTCTCTCCTTCTCTTGCGTTCATCCCCTGTGGCTACCAGTCAATGTCTGTGTCTCTCCCCTGGCCTCATCCTTGATCCAGTTGTTTTCCTACTTTATTATTATAAAGTCGTGTGTGTTTCTTGCTTCTGAAGTCTGGTGAAGTAAGCTCTTTTACATGTCCCTCTTCTCTACAAACAGAACAGCCATGCTGAATTGACTTTTGGAATTTACGGGTGACCCCAAAGTGACTTCCCCCCACCCTCTGGAGAGTCAGGGACCCTTAATTAGAAAGAATGAAAAAACAAAGCTCCCCAGCCCCTGGAGAAGAGAGCAGATGAAACTGTTATCACCACCCAGCTTGGGAGCCTTCCCTGGGACGGAGGGAAATGAGCAGGGAGGACCCTTGTGTGCCGCAGAGGCCGACGCTATAAACAAACTGGGTTCGTTAGCCTCCCTGCTGGCGTCGGCGTGCCTGAGGAAGGAGGGCAACGACCATGAGCTTTGAGTTGGGGTTTCCTGGTTTTGTGAATTCCAACGACTTGCGTTCCTCAATTGTGTTTGGGGCATGTGTATTTCCCAGTTTTTATAGTCGTCTGTTTAAAGGCACGAAGAAGGAGACGTTAAATATTTATTTTAGCTGACAAGATAGATGAAACTGCGACTGGGAAGAGAGCTGGCAACCCTGAAATCGAGGCTTATTTGTCCCGTTCCAAAGCATGCCCATTGTGTCCTCTAAATGGACGGTATACGAACGAGATCAAAAAATATTTTATTTGAGGTTGATTATAATAAACATTTACTTTGAGCATTTTAAAGATTCTAATCTTGATACAAAGTGTAATCTCTTCATGGAGGAGAATCAGACTTTCCCAGAACAGCCTTATTTTTGAGGATCTCTAGGGAAGTCTACACCTAGTGCAGGCACAAAGTCGTTTTTCTGGCAAATTGGTGAGCCTGTAAACATCCAGCCCATGGTCAGCAAAGCCTACCAGTGCCATTCTGATTCCCAGGCTTAGCCCAAAAGGCAGGGGACCCATCAGAAAAGTTACTTGGGTGTAGGAAAGGAAGGGCCAGCTCTGTTCAACCATCTCTTTTTCTTTTTCTCTCCTTCTCTTGCGTTCATCCCCTGTGGCTACCAGTCAATGTCTGTGTCTCTCCCCTGGCCTCATCCTTGATCCAGTTGTTTTCCTACTTTATTATTATAAAGTCGTGTGTGTTTCTTGCTTCTGAAGTCTGGTGAAGTAAGCTCTTTTACATGTCCCTCTTCTCTACAAACAGAACAGCCATGCTGAATTGACTTTTGGAATTTACGGGTGACCCCAAAGTGACTTCCCCCCACCCTCTGGAGAGTCAGGGACCCTTAATTAGAAAGAATGAAAAAACAAAGCTCCCCAGCCCCTGGAGAAGAGAGCAGATGAAACTGTTATCACCACCCAGCTTGGGAGCCTTCCCTGGGACGGAGGGAAATGAGCAGGGAGGACCCTTGTGTGCCGCAGAGGCCGACGCTATAAACAAACTGGGTTCGTTAGCCTCCCTGCTGGCGTCGGCGTGCCTGAGGAAGGAGGGCAACGACCATGAGCTTTGAGTTGGGGTTTCCTGGTTTTGTGAATTCCAACGACTTGCGCGTTCCTCAATTGTGTTTGGGGCATGTGTATTTCCCAGTTTTTATAGTCGTCTGTTTAAAGGCACGAAGAAGGAGACGTTAAATATTTATTTTAGCTGACAAGATAGATGAAACTGCGACTGGGAAGAGAGCTGGCAACCCTGAAATCGAGGCTTATTTGTCCCGTTCCAAAGCATGCCCATTGTGTCCTCTAAATGGACGGTATACGAACGAGATCAAAAAATATTTTATTTGAGGTTGATTATAATAAACATTTACTTTGAGCATTTTAAAGATTCTAATCTTGATACAAAGTGTAATCTCTTCATGGAGGAGAATCAGACTTTCCCAGAACAGCCTTATTTTTGAGGATCTCTAGGGAAGTCTACACCTAGTGCAGGCACAAAGTCGTTTTTCTGGCAAATTGGTGAGCCTGTAAACATCCAGCCCATGGTCAGCAAAGCCTACCAGTGCCATTCTGATTCCCAGGCTTAGCCCAAAAGGCAGGGGACCCATCAGAAAAGTTACTTGGGTGTAGGAAAGGAAGGGCCAGCTCTGTTCAACCATCTCTTTGTTCTCCCTGAATCTCAGACATGTTCTCTCTGAAGAACGTGTCTGTTGCTAATGAGTTCAAAGGCCTCTCTGCTCAGGGCCACATGAAAGGACAGGTCTTCCCAGTCTGAGACCAGTTGGCTGGTATGAATGAGCCACTGGAATCTCACTGAAGAAATCGCCGCTGGCCTGAATCAGCTGAGACCTAAGCTTCTCAACTCTGATGTGTTGCCCGTTGTTTGACAAAGGCTTTAACCTCCAAGTCTCACCTAGGCAGAGAATTTGCCTCTTCTCTGCCCACTTCAACACCAGACACACCTTGCGGAATGCAGGAAGGATAGACTGAGTACCATGAAGGCTGTGCTAATAGCTGTTTTGTGTGCACCATCACGTATTGAGACAGGTGATCATGTCCTAGGAAGAAAAGTGGATCACTGGTGCCCAGCATCCTTAGCAGTGCTGGGCTAGACAGGGCTCTGATTGTACCTTAGGCCCCCAAAGAAAATCAAACCGTTGGCCGGCTACTCTAGCATTTATCAAACACCTGTTGAAACAAGAGACCAAAGGAGAATGTGGTCCCTGTCAGGTTCAGGGGTGACAGCCTAGGATGTGGACCAAAGAATACATAATTCCTTGTGAGTCTGTCTTCGCCAACTAGGACTCAAAAGAAGGGGCACTTGGAGAAGGCTTGGTGGACAAGTCGAGGCCTTGAACTTGCCTGTCATTGTCAGGGTGCAGAGAGGGACAGTCTCGAGGTTCTGCAGAAAGCCTTGGCTTGTCAGCAGCAGGAACTGTGAGGAGAGGGGTCATACCAGGGCGAGAGACACGGCATGCTGCCAGTCAGCTACAAATCAACTGCTTGGAAGATGCAGATAAGACTCTGGGGGAACTTGGAAGTCAGGCCGAGTTTATTTCCTCTGGATGTGGCTGGCAATAGGTAAGCTGGAGATGCTTACATATAGGAGGGACAGAACAGAAATAATAACCTAAGATGATTTAGCCTGGCCTGTACAAAACCCATCTGGAGCAAGAGAGAAGGGTAGAGACAGGAGACCAAGGAGTCCTAGCTCCAGCCTTCCTCCCACACTACCCGTCTCTGGCATGGACAGGTGACATGGCCAGGCCCCAGAAGCTGTGTGTTTCCAAACAGAGCTTGAGGATGAGATAGCATCACTTTCCGCTCCTGAAAGGCTAAGTAAACAAGACAGTGAGCCCATTAGAAAAAAATGTAAGAGAACAAAGATTATGAGAAATATGTTTAGGTGGGGAAGCGACTAATCTGATGTGTTGCCCGTTGTTTGACAAAGGCTTTAACCTCCAAGTCTCACCTAGGCAGAGAATTTGCCTCTTCTCTGCCCACTTCAACACCAGACACACCTTGCGGAATGCAGGAAGGATAGACTGAGTACCATGAAGGCTGTGCTAATAGCTGTTTTGTGTGCACCATCACGTATTGAGACAGGTGATCATGTCCTAGGAAGAAAAGTGGATCACTGGTGCCCAGCATCCTTAGCAGTGCTGGGCTAGACAGGGCTCTGATTGTACCTTAGGCCCCCAAAGAAAATCAAACCGTTGGCCGGCTACTCTAGCATTTATCAAACACCTGTTGAAACAAGAGACCAAAGGAGAATGTGGTCCCTGTCAGGTTCAGGGGTGACAGCCTAGGATGTGGACCAAAGAATACATAATTCCTTGTGAGTCTGTCTTCGCCAACTAGGACTCAAAAGAAGGGGCACTTGGAGAAGGCTTGGTGGACAAGTCGAGGCCTTGAACTTGCCTGTCATTGTCAGGGTGCAGAGAGGGACAGTCTCGAGGTTCTGCAGAAAGCCTTGGCTTGTCAGCAGCAGGAACTGTGAGGAGAGGGGTCATACCAGGGCGAGAGACACGGCATGCTGCCAGTCAGCTACAAATCAACTGCTTGGAAGATGCAGATAAGACTCTGGGGGAACTTGGAAGTCAGGCCGAGTTTATTTCCTCTGGATGTGGCTGGCAATAGGTAAGCTGGAGATGCTTACATATAGGAGGGACAGAACAGAAATAATAACCTAAGATGATTTAGCCTGGCCTGTACAAAACCCATCTGGAGCAAGAGAGAAGGGTAGAGACAGGAGACCAAGGAGTCCTAGCTCCAGCCTTCCTCCCACACTACCCGTCTCTGGCATGGACAGGTGACATGGCCAGGCCCCAGAAGCTGTGTGTTTCCAAACAGAGCTTGAGGATGAGATAGCATCACTTTCCGCTCCTGAAAGGCTAAGTAAACAAGACAGTGAGCCCATTAGAAAAAAATGTAAGAGAACAAAGATTATGAGAAATATGTTTAGGTGGGGAAGCGACTAATCTGATGGTGGTTCTTGGGCAGGGCTTTGTTTATTTTCATGATTCCAGCACAAAGCAGTGGGTTCTTAGAAAGGTACATGATTCCTCATGGTTCTCCACATGTGCCTTTTCTCTGCCTACTTCTCCAAAAGCAGATGGGGTACAGGGGCCAGCCAGGCCCTGTCATTTGAGAGCTGCCTATTTATCAGTGTTAACGAAGGGGCACATTGCTAGGGCTGCAATTTTGTATTTGTCCCTCTTGGCAGCTCCTGCCCTCCCTCCTTTCCTTGAGGTAGAGAGAGACAAATTGGAGAAACTCTGAAGGCAAACCGTATGTCTAAGAGGCATCAGGTCACCAGGCAGGACCTGATGCGTGAAGGTTTGAGCATAGCTAGGGCTCCGTCTGCCTGGGCTCCTCTTGCTCTGTGGTTGACACACGTACAAATGCCGCCTCCATGTTTTTCTCAGCTTGGGATCATGTAATGTTCATTCTTCATGAATAGTGACTTCTACTAGAATAAGCTTGAATAATCAGGAGATTCCCTTTTATATTTTTGCTCCATCTATAGACATAAAGCAGATTGTCTGCCCTGCCTGCATCTTTGCTGCCTCATCCACAACACTGGGGGTTGGGATTGATGAGAGATCCTTCCAGTGGTCACTGGAGAGTAGGAATATGTGTCTGTCAGGGGGAGTTAGGGAACTCTTAGATAGGTGCTTTTCCTTCCTCCCCAAATGCAATTTAGGAAGGGCAGGAAGAGTGGCACTTCAGTAGACCCTTAATTGCAGGTTGACTAGCATTTTTTGTTTTTTTTTGGCTTGAATGAATGTTATGACCCAGAAATGTGCAGTGTTTCACTGAATGTATGCATTTGGCATATGTTCTGGCTCTAGGCCCTTGTGCCCCTCGCATATTCATACAATCTCTCTTCCTCCTTTCATTTTTTTAAATTTAGAATCACGGAACTGGTTGGTTACCACCCTGAAGAGCTACTCGGCCGCTCAGCCTACGAGTTCTACCATGCACTAGACTCAGAGAACATGACCAAAAGTCACCAGAACTGTAAGTTCCAGGAGGACCCCATATGCCTTATGAAATCTGCCCTTGAGTGGAGAGGGACTGGTAAGAAGGGAGAAGATCCAGTCCCTTCTGTCACAGAGCCCACCATCTTGTGTGACAGATAAGCCTCCTGTCCTCAGGAAAGGTAGAAAACCAAAGTTGCCACCAGCCTGTATAACATGTTCATTCAAATAGGAAACGGGGACATAACTGCACACCAGGGCATACAGCCTAGAGAACGGAGGGTGGGCTGTTAGTGGCCACCTTACCACTAACACTGGGCACGCTTATTGAGCTAACAGTCTGCATAACCTTATGGAACAGCCCCATAGAGTGTCGTCAACTTGGAGTGTATGCTTTAGAAGCAAGCACATCCACTCAGAGAAGAAGAGAGCTGAGAGAGGTCAGGAGAAGACAGGACAGGACACTTGAGATGAACCCTGAAGAATGGGGAACAGTGGGCTGAACATAGGTGGAGGTTGTTCAGTACCAACTTAATAGATGTGTTGAGGTGAGCCATGGGTTTCCAAGAGCTTGCTTGCTGAATCAAGAGAATTCAGTTGGAGGAGGATGTCCAGGCAACCCAATAATGGCATGTGGGAATTGTGCCTTGTGGCTTGAGCGAAAACATGCCCTGCCTGCATCTTTGCTGCCTCATCCACAACACTGGGGTTGGGATTGATGAGAGACCCCAGTGGTCACTGGAGTAGGAATATGTGTCTGTCAGGGGAGTTAGGGAACTCTTAGATAGGTGCTTTCCTTCCTCCCCAAATGCAATTTAGGAAGGGCAGGAAGAGTGGCACTTCAGTAGACCCTTAATTGCAGGTTGACTAGCATTTTTTGTTTTTTTTTGGCTTGAATGAATGTTATGACCCAGAAATGTGCAGTGTTTCACTGAATGTATGCATTTGGCATATGTTCTGGCTCTAGGCCCTTGTGCCCCTCGCATATTCATACAATCTCTCTTCCTCCTTTCATTTTTTTAAATTTAGAATCACGGAACTGGTTGGTTACCACCCTGAAGAGCTACTCGGCCGCTCAGCCTACGAGTTCTACCATGCACTAGACTCAGAGAACATGACCAAAAGTCACCAGAACTGTAAGTTCCAGGAGGACCCCATATGCCTTATGAAATCTGCCCTTGAGTGGAGAGGGACTGGTAAGAAGGGAGAAGATCCAGTCCCTTCTGTCACAGAGCCCACCATCTTGTGTGACAGATAAGCCTCCTGTCCTCAGGAAAGGTAGAAAACCAAAGTTGCCACCAGCCTGTATAACATGTTCATTCAAATAGGAAACGGGGACATAACTGCACACCAGGGCATACAGCCTAGAGAACGGAGGGTGGGCTGTTAGTGGCCACCTTACCACTAACACTGGGCACGCTTATTGAGCTAACAGTCTGCATAACCTTATGGAACAGCCCCATAGAGTGTCGTCAACTTGGAGTGTATGCTTTAGAAGCAAGCACATCCACTCAGAGAAGAAGAGAGCTGAGAGAGGTCAGGAGAAGACAGGACAGGACACTTGAGATGAACCCTGAAGAATGGGGAACAGTGGGCTGAACATAGGTGGAGGTTGTTCAGTACCAACTTAATAGATGTGTTGAGGTGAGCCATGGGTTTCCAAGAGCTTGCTTGCTGAATCAAGAGAATTCAGTTGGAGGAGGATGTCCAGGCAACCCAATAATGGCATGTGGGAATTGTGCCTTGTGGCTTGAGAGAAAACATGATTTATGAAAGGATTCTAGAACAGGGCTGTCCAAAAGAACTTTCTGCAATAAGAAATGTTCTTCTTCTGTGAAGCCCGTAGGTGAACTTTGCTTTATTTGAAATATGTGTAATGCAACTGAGAAACTGAATTTTTAAAATTTTAATTAAATGTAAGTAGCCACACTTGGCTAGTGGCTACTGTATTAGAACAATTCTACTGCATTTCAGTTGACCATGTTCCCAATTAAGGCTTCCCATTTGCAGATGACCCAGGACAATTTTCTTGAATCTATACAGTTCATCAACATTCCTGGATGGTAGGTTTATAACCCTATAATTGGCCTACTGGGGGAAATCGAATTGATAGGGTTGATCCCTGCCTTGTGTTGCTGTGCTTAGTCACTCAGTTGTGTTTGGTTCTTTGTGACCCCATGGACTGTAACCCACCAGGCTCCTCTGTCCATCGGGATTGTCCAGGCAAAAATAATGGGGTGAGTTGCCATGTCCTCCTCCAGGGGATCTTCTCAACCCAGAGATTGAGCCCAGGTCTTCCGCATTGCAGGTGGATTCTTTACCATCTGAGCCAGCAGGGGAAACCCAAGAATATTGAAGTGTGAGGGGGGTAGCCTATTCATTCCCTGGGGGATCTTCCTGACCCAGGAATCAAACTGGGGTCTCCTGCATTGCACATGGATTCTTTACCAGTTGAGCTACCAGGGAAGCCCTCACCTAAAGGATCTTGTTGAGAAGGAGGGCTTTGTGTTCTCTGGAAGCACATTGGCCCATACCTTCAGCCCTGGTATCTAGCATAGTGTTTGGTGGAGTCGGGCACTAAATAAATGATAAACCCAAGGGCAAGAATATTTTTGGAAAAGAATGATTCACAATAAGCGCCCCCAGTGCAGATGGAGGTGCGGAAAGAATTACCGAAGGACTGAACATGGGTAAGTCCAAGACAATTCCCAGTGGCCCTGCTGGTCTTGGACACCAAGGATTAGAGTGACTTGAATCAGCAGTGAAGAAAATGGAGGTGCAGCTATTTGCTCGTTCTTAAATCCATCTGGGTTAGGACAGCTGAGGTTAAGAGCAGCTAACAGATCAACAGCCCGAAAACATGATTTAGGAAAGGATTCTAGAACAGGGCTGTCCAAAAGAACTTTCTGCAATAAGAAATGTTCTTCTTCTGTGAAGCCCGTAGGTGAACTTTGCTTTATTTGAAATATGTGTAATGCAACTGAGAAACTGAATTTTTAAAATTTTAATTAAATGTAAGTAGCCACACTTGGCTAGTGGCTACTGTATTAGAACAATTCTACTGCATTTCAGTTGACCATGTTCCCAATTAAGGCTTCCCATTTGCAGATGACCCAGGACAATTTTCTTGAATCTATACAGTTCATCAACATTCCTGGATGGTAGGTTTATAACCCTATAATTGGCCTACTGGGGGAAATCGAATTGATAGGGTTGATCCCTGCCTTGTGTTGCTGTGCTTAGTCACTCAGTTGTGTTTGGTTCTTTGTGACCCCATGGACTGTAACCCACCAGGCTCCTCTGTCCATCGGGATTGTCCAGGCAAAAATAATGGGGTGAGTTGCCATGTCCTCCTCCAGGGGATCTTCTCAACCCAGAGATTGAGCCCAGGTCTTCCGCATTGCAGGTGGATTCTTTACCATCTGAGCCAGCAGGGAAGCCCAAGAATATTGAAGTGTGAGGGGGGTAGCCTATTCATTCCCTGGGGGATCTTCCTGACCCAGGAATCAAACTGGGGTCTCCTGCATTGCACATGGATTCTTTACCAGTTGAGCTACCAGGGAAGCCCTCACCTAAAGGATCTTGTTGAGAAGGAGGGCTTTGTGTTCTCTGGAAGCACATTGGCCCATACCTTCAGCCCTGGTATCTAGCATAGTGTTTGGTGGAGTCGGGCACTAAATAAATGATAAACCCAAGGGCAAGAATATTTTTGGAAAAGAATGATTCACAATAAGCGCCCCCAGTGCAGATGGAGGTGCGGAAAGAATTACCGAAGGACTGAACATGGGTAAGTCCAAGACAATTCCCAGTGGCCCTGCTGGTCTTGGACACCAAGGATTAGAGTGACTTGAATCAGCAGTGAAGAAAATGGAGGTGCAGCTATTTGCTCGTTCTTAAATCCATCTGGGTTAGGACAGCTGAGGTTAAGAGCAGCTAACAGATCAACAGCCCATAAGCTGTATAGAAGCACAGTTACTGTTCTCTTAAGGAGTAAGGTCTTCTCTAATTAGTTTCTTTGTTTCATCCTCATGGCTTCAGGGTTCAGTCTAACAGTGCAACCCGGCCCCTAAAGGTATCTGAAAGACATTTCTCATTGTAGTCTCTGGTAAGAAAAAGAAAAAAAAAATCCAGATTCCACATTCAGAGACCCAGAGATGGGGGAAGGGAGGTGGATATACCATGGGACATCGTGACTCAGCCCTAACTTGCCCCGGCGTTGAAACTGTAGGATGTGGTGCCAGACCCCATGCTGGGATTCCCCATGTTTTCTGATCCATGGCAGCTCCAGCTTCCCAAGTCGTCCTGACACTCAGGGGCATGGCTCTGGCCCAGCTTACGCACTGATTCCCCAGTGCCTGGCTTTGTGGAGCTTCTCTCCTGTAGATGTAAAACTGGGAGAAAAACTGGCCTTCTTTCTCAGCCAAGGGCAAGTCAAAGTAGGGATGCTAGCAAACGTTTCTGAGAATTCTCGCAGGACAGTACTGTACTGTATCTTCTGGGATGGGAGAGGGGAGAAAGCTACTGTCAAAAAGAGTCAAAATGACGACTTCTCACTAGGCCTATGAAAAGGGTTTTTTCCTTGTCTTAGAAAATCTTTGATCCTTAAAAAGGAGCTGGGGTAAAACATTGTCATATTAGTTTTCTGTTGCATTCAGGGGCAAGATGGTGCTTTTCACTGACTGTGTTTTTCTGCATTAGGCACACTTAAAGGTAATTCACAAACCAAACAGAAACCACAGGTTCCCTTCTTCCCCTGATGGAGCCAAGCAAAGCCGCTCTGAGCTCAGAGGCCTCTACCAGCCAGCCTGAACCCACAAAGGAAAATCTGCATGGGCTTGCTGGAAATTGGGTTAATGCCAGCCAAACAGAAGCATCTATTTCTCTCTTTCCCTCTCTCTTTCTCAAAACTTTTTATATTGTATTGGAGTATAACTGATCAATACTGTTCCGGTAGTTGCAGGTGGACTTCAAAGGATCTTGGCCATACATAGGCATGTATCCATTCTCCCCTAAACTCCCTTCCCATCCAAACTGCCACATAACATCGAGTATAGTTTCATGTGCTGTAGAGTTCTTTCTTTCTTTCTCGATCTGTTTCCCTCTCTCTGACTCCGTCTCTCTCTCATTGGGTTTATACAGATAAAACTGCACCACAGACCCATGCTCATACTGAGGAATAGAGACCCAGGCTTGAGGCTGGTCCAGGTTTATACACCAGAATTCTGAATTTATGAATGTATGTGTGTCTTAACTTGTGGAGGTTTACCAGTGAAATTGCTGGGGAAGTTCAGGCCTCAAACCAGATTTAGATAATTGAAAGCCATCGTTTGCAAAACGATTAGTAATTTATACTTTTGTTGCCCTCAGAGGGTAAGGGTTTGTGGGAAGGGGGGTTGGTTTCTCTTTGTTGTGTGAGGACATTATGTGCTCTTAGGCAATGCTGGGATTCCCCATGTTTTCTGATCCATGGCAGCTCCAGCTTCCCAAGTCGTCCTGACACTCAGGGGCATGGCTCTGGCCCAGCTTACGCACTGATTCCCCAGTGCCTGGCTTTGTGGAGCTTCTCTCCTGTAGATGTAAAACTGGGAGAAAAACTGGCCTTCTTTCTCAGCCAAGGGCAAGTCAAAGTAGGGATGCTAGCAAACGTTTCTGAGAATTCTCGCAGGACAGTACTGTACTGTATCTTCTGGGATGGGAGAGGGGAGAAAGCTACTGTCAAAAAGAGTCAAAATGACGACTTCTCACTAGGCCTATGAAAAGGGTTTTTTCCTTGTCTTAGAAAATCTTTGATCCTTAAAAAGGAGCTGGGGTAAAACATTGTCATATTAGTTTTCTGTTGCATTCAGGGGCAAGATGGTGCTTTTCACTGACTGTGTTTTTCTGCATTAGGCACACTTAAAGGTAATTCACAAACCAAACAGAAACCACAGGTTCCCTTCTTCCCCTGATGGAGCCAAGCAAAGCCGCTCTGAGCTCAGAGGCCTCTACCAGCCAGCCTGAACCCACAAAGGAAAATCTGCATGGGCTTGCTGGAAATTGGGTTAATGCCAGCCAAACAGAAGCATCTATTTCTCTCTTTCCCTCTCTCTTTCTCAAAACTTTTTATATTGTATTGGAGTATAACTGATCAATACTGTTCCGGTAGTTGCAGGTGGACTTCAAAGGATCTTGGCCATACATAGGCATGTATCCATTCTCCCCTAAACTCCCTTCCCATCCAAACTGCCACATAACATCGAGTATAGTTTCATGTGCTGTAGAGTTCTTTCTTTCTTTCTCGATCTGTTTCCCTCTCTCTGACTCCGTCTCTCTCTCATTGGGTTTATACAGATAAAACTGCACCACAGACCCATGCTCATACTGAGGAATAGAGACCCAGGCTTGAGGCTGGTCCAGGTTTATACACCAGAATTCTGAATTTATGAATGTATGTGTGTCTTAACTTGTGGAGGTTTACCAGTGAAATTGCTGGGGAAGTTCAGGCCTCAAACCAGATTTAGATAATTGAAAGCCATCGTTTGCAAAACGATTAGTAATTTATACTTTTGTTGCCCTCAGAGGGTAAGGGTTTGTGGGAAGGGGGGTTGGTTTCTCTTTGTTGTGTGAGGACATTATGTGCTCTTAGGAAAACAAGATTAAAGGCCATAAAAAGCCTATCTATTGAGTAGCAGGCCCCTCACCCAGGCTGGCATTAATGAGCAGATGATTAGAAAGCTGGCGTAATTATATTCTACTGACAGAGCAGGCCCTCGCCTGCAGTCGCTAGAAATGCAGTTAAAAACCTTTGCTCACTGCACTGTTTAATCAAAAAGAAAAAGAGCCCTGAATCTTGTCTGTATTAAGAATAAGTTAATAAGTTAATAAATAAGTTAACTCCAGGCACTTGAAATTGTGCAAGGATCATGTCACTAGAGCGAGGGAGCCTCGATGGGGCAGATAAATGGAAATGGGAAGTTCTTTCTTTCTTTGACCCAGGGGTCCGATGGCTTCGGACAGCAGCAGCCAGCCAGCCGGTCTTCCCAGAGAAGTGCTGCCTGAGGGAATGTAGTAGGGGCATGGTGCTGCCGGCCACAAGGCCGCTGGTAGCCCAACTGCTGTCCCATGGGATGTGAAACAGGTCACAGCCCCTCTGGCCTTAGTTTCCTCATGTTAAAAGATGATATCTGTCTTCCCTACAGCACAGGATTTTATTTAAACGATTAGATGATGATGATATGATGACTTTGAAAAATAACTTGGCAGTGTCTTAGAAAGGAAAGACATACTTAGCCTCTTTCTTGGTAAGTACATCCTGACCCAGCCATTGCACCCCTAGCTGCACCCACACTGTGTGTCCATAAAGATTTACACCCACATGTTTATAACACCTTTATTCATCATAACCAAAAACTGAAAATAACTCAAACACCGATTGACAGGTGAATGGGTAAACTGGAACATTGCTCAGCCATTAAAGGGGGCAAGCCAGAAATATCTACAACATGAGGGCTCTGGGAAACACGCTGGGTAAAAAGAGAGCAGATGCAAAAAAGCGAATGCTCTCGTATGAGTCCTCTTCTATGCAAATGAAGGGAAGATCATTTCGATATATTATAACAGAAAACAGAGCAGTGGTTTCCTGGGAACATGAAGGAGCAATGGGGATTGACTCTCAAGAGGTATAAGAAATTTGGGAGGTTGGATAATGCAAAGTTCCATACCTTTGACTGTAGTGACGGTTATAAGGCTCTGTATGTTCACCAAAACATGTCCGCTTAAAATGGATGCATTTTCTATTGGTGGTAATGGTGAGAGTGGTAAAGAAACTGCTTGACAATGCAGGAGTTATAAGAGACTCGGGTTCCATCCGTGGGTTGGGAAGAGCCCCAGGAGGAGGGCATGGCAACCCACTCCAGTGTTCTGGAGAATCCCATGGACAGAGGCAGGCTTCATACCGTCCATAGGGTTGCAAAGAGGTGGATAGGACTGTAGCACCTCCGCACAAACAGATGTAAGTGACAGTTCTTCCTATGCCTTGAAAGTGTTGGTTAGATTTCTGAACAGGGTGAAATGTGCCAAGACAAACATAGAAGGATTACCCATCACATTAGTATGAACCAAGCTGGATTCCTTAATGGCACAAGGGTGGTGAAGGAGGAGTGTTTCACGAGTATGTTTCCAGAACACTGGGGAGATTCTGTGTGTTTACAGAATGTCCGCATGTTCTATAAGGCCCCTCAAGACATCATCCGCAGATGTGACCTGTAGCTGAGACAGGGCCTGGCCACTGTGCATGTCAGGAACTTTGGGGCAGAAGGGCTTTTCCTTTACAGCACGTGTCGGGGACATTCAGCCACCATTTTTATACCTGAGAAGCCAGGTGGGCAGATTTGGTCCTCAGTACAAACAGCTATGGGATACAGGGTACTACTACTAATAATTATCGTTACTGTTAATTATTATCAGTACCCCATTTTTCAAATGAAGAAACCAAAACCAAGATTTCCAAATCCTGCTGGCATGCCTCTTCTTAATTCTCTGTGACTTGGGGTTTCTGAGCTGGGATTCAGAAGAATGAATTCCCAAAGAATGAAATTAAATGGACAGTTCAGAAAACTACAGGAAATCCTAACATTAGTAAACTTTCAGTTGAAGGGACTTGGTGATTCTTTTTTAATGGGAACAGAACATTCTAGACTGGGGAAGAGGACAGTCTGGAATGTGGGGCCCTTTCCCAGTGTTTTTATAGAGAAAAGCAAATGTTAGATGAACATGTAGAACATCCCAGGAGAGGAAAGAAGTCACACGCAGGTGGCCTAGCTGGGCCATGGGGAGGTTGAGTACAAAGGACTCACCAGGGCTTTGAGGAGGCTGTATGTGGAGGCTGCGGGCGGGGCGAAGGGTGGGTGGGCACTGCCTCAGGCCCTGCTGGGAGCCTGGGAGGCTTGCTTCTGCCTTTGTTCTGGGTCGCAAACTTTCTGTGGCTGTAAAGGTGGCAGGGCTGATAGATGACTTGGAACAATCAAGGATATCTTTTTAAAAAGTGCTTTTATTCACAAGCAGAGTATTGAGGGTATGCCTGCTACCCAGGGCTGCCGGAGACAGGCGTTCTCCGCATTGCCTGCAGGTTCCCCGCCACCTGCACCCTGGGTGCCCACATGGATCCAGCTGGTACCCCATGGAGCACGTTTTCTTCTTGACAGTGGGGGAAAGAAGGGCAGGTGCTATTCTTGGTCTCTGCTCACAGCTGAGCCCATGTGAGCCCTTGACTTGTCAAGGCCTTAGGGGTAGCCACTCCCTCACAGATAGCCTAGGGACGTCAGCTAGCCCCATGGGACCACCTTCCCTGGGTTTAACGGGATGAAGAATGTCCGCATGTTCTATAAGGCCCCTCAAGACATCATCCGCAGATGTGACCTGTAGCTGCAGTACTGTGCATGTCAGGAACTTTGGGGCAGAAGGGCTTTTCCTTTACAGCACGTGTCGGGGACATTCAGCCACCATTTTTATACCTGAGAAGCCAGGTGGGCAGATTTGGTCCTCAGTACAAACAGCTATGGGATACAGGGTACTACTACTAATAATTATCGTTACTGTTAATTATTATCAGTACCCCATTTTTCAAATGAAGAAACCAAAACCAAGATTTCCAAATCCTGCTGGCATGCCTCTTCTTAATTCTCTGTGACTTGGGGTTTCTGAGCTGGGATTCAGAAGAATGAATTCCCAAAGAATGAAATTAAATGGACAGTTCAGAAAACTACAGGAAATCCTAACATTAGTAAACTTTCAGTTGAAGGGACTTGGTGATTCTTTTTTAATGGGAACAGAACATTCTAGACTGGGGAAGAGGACAGTCTGGAATGTGGGGCCCTTTCCCCAGTGTTTTTATAGAGAAAAGCAAATGTTAGATGAACATGTAGAACATCCCAGGAGAGGAAAGAAGTCACACGCAGGTGGCCTAGCTGGGCCATGGGGAGGTTGAGTACAAAGGACTCACCAGGGCTTTGAGGAGGCTGTATGTGGAGGCTGCGGGGCGGGGGCGAAGGGGTGGGTGGGCACTGCCTCAGGCCCTGCTGGGAGCCTGGGAGGCTTGCTTCTGCCTTTGTTCTGGGTCGCAAACTTTCTGTGGCTGTAAAGGTGGCAGGGCTGATAGATGACTTGGAACAATCAAGGATATCTTTTTAAAAAGTGCTTTTATTCACAAGCAGAGTATTGAGGGTATGCCTGCTACCCAGGGCTGCCGGAGACAGGCGTTCTCCGCATTGCCTGCAGGTTCCCCGCCACCTGCACCCTGGGTGCCCACATGGATCCAGCTGGTACCCCATGGAGCACGTTTTCTTCTTGACAGTGGGGGAAAGAAGGGCAGGTGCTATTCTTGGTCTCTGCTCACAGCTGAGCCCATGTGAGCCCTTGACTTGTCAAGGCCTTAGGGGTAGCCACTCCCTCACAGATAGCCTAGGGACGTCAGCTAGCCCCATGGGACCACCTTCCCTGGGTTTAACATGAAGAGATGGCCAAGATGCTCTCAGCGCCCCTCCCGCTCCTTCTCTCGCACTTTTCCCTGTACACTGCCCTCCCCCACCTCTCTGACCTCAGCCCCCCTTTCTCTTCCGCTAGTGTGCACCAAGGGTCAGGTGGTGAGCGGCCAGTACCGGATGCTGGCGAAGCACGGGGGCTACGTGTGGCTGGAGACACAGGGGCGGTGATCTACAACCCTCGCAACCTGCAGCCCCAGTGTATCATGTGTGTGAACTACGTCCTGAGGTGAGTGTGTGAGGGCTGGGGGGCAGGGTGCTCCCGAGACTGACGATGCAACCCAGGGACCCCAAGCCCCTCAGAGCTCGGGCACCACATCTGCAGGATCCTGGCAGTGGGTGTTCTGGAAACAGCGGGGCCCTAGGATTTCCCCTTGACCGCACTCTTTCTGCCCCTTCCCTCCATCTCTCATCAGTCATGACTCTGATCAAGTAGGGAGGCCATCAGAACACAGCTTTCAGCTAATATGTTTTCTGAATGAAGATCAAGCGAGAACTTCTCATACTTTGGGGGAACAGATGTGACACCTTGGCTCTGTAGAACTTGAGAAGAAAGCTAGAGGAGGTCATTGCTAGGGTGAAACAAGAGCAAAGGCCTTCAGGTCTGTGCACACCTTGCAGCCCACACCATATAAACCAGCATCCAAGACAGACACCTGCTCCAGGATGCTCTTGGCATTGCTAGGCTCCATAAGTCCAGACTGCCATTGCGCGGTTCTTTACAAAATGCTAACACGCTGTCCATACCCACGTTTTTGTCTGAGAGGCTTTGCTGTCAGGGCTTCTGTGTGTCTGGGAGAGCAGAAGGGTATTGCTGGAAAACGTGGAGGGTCTGAAGCCCCTCTCATCCCCACCTGCACCCTGGGTGCCCACATGGATCCAGCTGGTACCCCATGGAGCACGTTTTCTTCTTGACAGTGGGGGAAAGAAGGGCAGGTGCTATTCTTGGTCTCTGCTCACAGCTGAGCCCATGTGAGCCCTTGACTTGTCAAGGCCTTAGGGGTAGCCACTCCCTCACAGATAGCCTAGGGACGTCAGCTAGCCCCATGGGACCACCTTCCCTGGGTTTAACATGAAGAGATGGCCAAGATGCTCTCAGCGCCCCTCCCGCTCCTTCTCTCGCACTTTTCCCTGTACACTGCCCTCCCCCACCTCTCTGACCTCAGCCCCCCTTTCTCTTCCGCTAGTGTGCACCAAGGGTCAGGTGGTGAGCGGCCAGTACCGGATGCTGGCGAAGCACGGGGGCTACGTGTGGCTGGAGACACAGGGGACGGTGATCTACAACCCTCGCAACCTGCAGCCCCAGTGTATCATGTGTGTGAACTACGTCCTGAGGTGAGTGTGTGAGGGCTGGGGGGCAGGGTGCTCCCGAGACTGACGATGCAACCCAGGGACCCCAAGCCCCTCAGAGCTCGGGCACCACATCTGCAGGATCCTGGCAGTGGGTGTTCTGGAAACAGCGGGGCCCTAGGATTTCCCCTTGACCGCACTCTTTCTGCCCCTTCCCTCCATCTCTCATCAGTCATGACTCTGATCAAGTAGGGAGGCCATCAGAACACAGCTTTCAGCTAATATGTTTTCTGAATGAAGATCAAGCGAAGAGAACTTCTCATACTTTGGGGGAACAGATGTGACACCTTGGCTCTGTAGAACTTGAGAAGAAAGCTAGAGGAGGTCATTGCTAGGGTGAAACAAGAGCAAAGGCCTTCAGGTCTGTGCACACCTTGCAGCCCACACCATATAAACCAGCATCCAAGACAGACACCTGCTCCAGGATGCTCTTGGCATTGCTAGGCTCCATAAGTCCAGACTGCCATTGCGCGGTTCTTTACAAAATGCTAACACGCTGTCCATACCCACGTTTTTGTCTGAGAGGCTTTGCTGTCAGGGCTTCTGTGTGTCTGGGAGAGCAGAAGGGTATTGCTGGAAAACGTGGAGGGTCTGAAGCTCCCTCTCATCCCCACAGTGAGATTGAGAAGAATGACGTGGTGTTCTCCATGGACCAGACGGAGTCACCATTTAAGCCGCACCTGATGACCATGAACAGCATCTTTGACAACAGTGGCAAGGTGGCTGTGTCTGAGAAGAGCAACTTCCTGTTCACCAAACTGAAGGAGGAGCCTGAGGAGCTGGCCCAGCTGGCGCCCACCGCAGGAGACACCATCATTTCTCTGGATTTCGGTGCGTGCATCTTAGCTGAGCCAGGGCCATCGGAACCGTCTTAGGGTAGCGGAGAGGCCTCCCTGGTACAGCTTTTCCTTAGGCAGAGCTGCCGTGGGCCCTCTCTGAGTCTCGTTAATCATCCTTTAATGTGGGCCACAAAGCACTGAGCCAGGTGGGGTCTGGTCGATTCTCTACCATGGGAAGTGTGAGTCTGAGATGAGAGCCTGGGGCAGACAGGGGTCTGCTCCGAGGCCCTGGCCATGTTTTTGCAGAGCAGGAAACCTGGAAGGACAAGTGGCTTGTTGAGGCAGAAGGCAGCTAGCTTGAAATAATGTTGGGAAAAACCATCCCAGAAACATGGCTAGAGAAACAAGTCAGGCCCAGCAATAAGTCCTTATGTGTATGTCTTTAGACATTTACCTGTCCCCTGGGGACGCGAGTTCCGGCAGCTCCTGCTCCTTGCTGTGCACCTGGGAAGCCCCTTCCTCCCCATGTGGCGCCCCACCACCCTCCCCTCCCCCGAGCCTGACTGTGGCCACTCAAGGAATAGCGACACCGCCTGTGCTCACTCTGAACCGGGTGGTCCTGCGAGATGTGTTCCTGAGAGGCCACAGGGGAATCATGGCTACAGAGACTCACGGAGGGCAACCCTGGAACAAGGAGCTCCCCGGTTCTGTGGCAGCAAAGAGGCAGCCTGCCCACCTCTCCTACCCTCCTCCTCGACATTCTGGATTGCGCTTCCAGAAGGCTGATACATTTAATCTCTGAAAAGTAACGGCTCCAGGAGGGTGTTGCCATAAAGGGAATCTGTGCATTGATCCAGAGTCCGGTTGAAGGCTTCTTTATGCCCACGAAGACTCAGCACACCAGGGCCTCGCCCCAGGCACATTACGGACCTTTTTGTCCTTTCTCTGTCCTGGGGTGAGCGCAGTGGTTGTGGGTGCTCACCAAGCCAGGCCCTGTCTCCGCAGGAAGCCCGGACTTTGAGGAGTCCTCAGCCTACGGCAAGGCTATCCTGCCCCCCGGCCAGCAGTGGGCTGGGGAGTTGAGGAGCCACAGCGCGCGCAGTGAGGCCGGGAGCCTGCCCGCCTTCACCGTGCCCCAGGCGGCCGCCCCGGGGAACACCACCCCCAGCGCCAGCAGCAGCAGCAGCTGCTCCACGGTGAGTGACCCTTGGCTTGAGGTCGTGGAGAGGGTGGGCTCCTCTGGCTGCTGCCGGATGGCTTGAGTAGACCGGGCCCAAGTATTGCCCTCCTCCTACTCAGGTTTCCTGGAGCGTTAGCCTTAGAACTGTTTGCTGGCTATGGGCACCCACTCTATTCCCATCTACATGATAAGGCCCCTGAGGCATGGGCTGAGTCACTCACAGCTGTGAGCCCCAAGCTCAGTCCTGGTGCAAGGCAGTAACCATCCTGCTGGGGGGAAAAGGGCCTCTGTCCTGCTTGCTCTTCAAAACAAACCCATTTGATGGTGAGGAGACTGAGCTCAGAGAGGTTCACACAGCTCATAGGAAGTGGCCTCTCAATTTCCATGGAGTGGAGTTGGCTGTGGGTTTAGAAATATATTTCTCCTTCCACCTTGGACTTCTGGTGGACTTCTGCTTTACCCACGTCAAATGCAGCCATAGCCTTGACCTGCTCACCTTCCTTCCTGGCCCCCAGCCCAGCAGCCCTGGAGACTATTACACCTCCCTCGATGGTAATCTGAAGATTGAAGCAATTGAGAAGCTCTTTGCCATGGACACCGAGGCCAAGGACCAGTGTAGCACCCAGGTAGGTAGCCGTGGCGAAGATCGGGGTGGGGCACCAGGCCCACCCACTGCTGCTGCTCAAGCCTCAGCTGTCTGTGGCAAGGACTAGAGGGATGCCTGGCCGAGGCCACGGTGCCTTAGTGGAGCGTGCAGGGGGATGGAGCCTGCGGTCGTCTGCTTCTCCCACTCCTGCCCTCTGGCTTACCCACATCACATGCAGCTCTTTTAACTCTGAATGTTATGTCCTACTAACAGGGATAGTTCTTAGTGCTCACAAAAACCAAAACTACAACTGAACCCTTAAGGAGCCTCGCATTTAAGAAGCACACCCCAATGTTTAACACTTTTTCTAAGCACGGGAAACAGTTACTCCCCTTTACAAACGTTTTCATGTTAGGATTCTTTAAATAACTTACATTACATCTTTAAATGGCATCTGACGCATTTTTATTTACACAGAACTTTTCAGAAACATATTACATAAGGCCAGACGTTCCTGTACAACCTGTGTAAGCAGCCTAGGGTGTGGGTAGATGGCTTTGTGTGTCACAGAACCCAAAGGAAATTCATTAATCCCCCTTTGTCTTACTCTGGGTTATTCATCCAAACTTCTGCCTTGCCTCCTCAGTCAGGGTCTCTCTTCTGCACACATTCTCTGTTTCAACCCTGAACATTTTTTTCTCTGAACTCCTGTGAGATTTATTCCTTGGTCGTATCTGTCTGCTGCTTCTCTTTAACTATTTCCTATAGTCATAAGCATTACGAGGCTGTATCCCCCACCACCGCGCCCCAGTGAGGGCCGAAACATTCGTTTTGCTGCGTCTGCTTGTGAGAATTCCCTCTGGTGCCCATACCCCGGGGTCTGAATGCTGGTCCCACAGGGAGCACTAGGCCACGGTTAACCCCGCGAGCCACCCACAGACGCACCCTGGGCACGTGGGAGAGAGGAGGACAAAGCCGCCCTTGGCCCCGGAAGCCACTGTGCTCACCAGAGTAGGCAGGCATGCAGAGGTGCGTGGGCCCAGGCTGTGGGAGTGCAGGCAGGGCTGAGACGGGGCGGCAGGAGAGCATTTCAGGCCAGGTCCAGGGGGTGGCCCCGTGGGTTGTGTGGAAGGAGGCCTGAGGCAAGCGAGGGATTTCGGGCACTTACCAGAAGGCCCACCCACTGCTGCTGCTCAAGCCTCAGCTGTCTGTGGCAAGGACTAGAGGGATGCCTGGCCGAGGCCACGGTGCCTTAGTGGAGCGTGCAGGGGGATGGAGCCTGCGGTCGTCTGCTTCTCCCACTCCTGCCCTCTGGCTTACCCACATCACATGCAGCTCTTTTAACTCTGAATGTTATGTCCTACTAACAGGGATAGTTCTTAGTGCTCACAAAAACCAAAACTACAACTGAACCCTTAAGGAGCCTCGCATTTAAGAAGCACACCCCAATGTTTAACACTTTTTCTAAGCACGGGAAACAGTTACTCCCTTTACAAACGTTTTCATGTTAGGATTCTTTAAATAACTTACATTACATCTTTAAATGGCATCTGACGCATTTTTATTTACACAGAACTTTTCAGAAACATATTACATAAGGCCAGACGTTCCTGTACAACCTGTGTAAGCAGCCTAGGGTGTGGGTAGATGGCTTTGTGTGTCACAGAACCCAAAGGAAATTCATTAATCCCCCTTTGTCTTACTCTGGGTTATTCATCCAAACTTCTGCCTTGCCTCCTCAGTCAGGGTCTCTCTTCTGCACACATTCTCTGTTTCAACCCTGAACATTTTTTTCTCTGAACTCCTGTGAGATTTATTCCTTGGTCGTATCTGTCTGCTGCTTCTCTTTAACTATTTCCTATAGTCATAAGCATTACGAGGCTGTATCCCCCACCACCGCGCCCCAGTGAGGGCCGAAACATTCGTTTTGCTGCGTCTGCTTGTGAGAATTCCCTCTGGTGCCCATACCCGGGATCTGAATGCTGGTCCCACAGGGAGCACTAGGCCACGGTTAACCCCGCGAGCCACCCACAGACGCACCCTGGGCACGTGGGAGAGAGGAGGACAAAGCCGCCCTTGGCCCCGGAAGCCACTGTGCTCACCAGAGTAGGCAGGCATGCAGAGGTGCGTGGGCCCAGGCTGTGGGAGTGCAGGCAGGGCTGAGACGGGGCGGCAGGAGAGCATTTCAGGCCAGGTCCAGGGGGTGGCCCCGTGGGTTGTGTGGAAGGAGGCCTGAGGCAAGCGTAGGGATTTCGGGCACTTACCAGAAGACCTTTCACACTCTGTGGACACATCTGAGTTTTCTTCTCTTGAGCCTCAAGGGCTTAGCGCTGTCAGGCTGTGCAGGAGGAATGCCTCAGGCGGGGGCAGCGTGGGAACGAGGGGCCAAGATGGAACGGTGTCCTTGAAGCGGCACCAGCTGCTGCACTGCTGTGCCTGTCTCCACAGACGGACTTCAGCGAGCTGGACCTGGAGACCCTGGCGCCCTACATCCCCATGGACGGCGAGGACTTCCAGCTCAGCCCCATCTGCCCTGAGGAGAGCCTCCTGCCAGAGACCCCCCAGCCCACCCCCCAGCACTGCTTCAGCACCATGTCCAACATCTTCCAGCCACTGGCCCCGATGGCCGCTCAGAGCCCCTACCTCCTGGACAAGTATCCGCAGCAGCTGGAAAGCAAGAAGACAGAGCCCGAGCAGCGGCGCGTATCCTTTGCCTTCTTTGACGGCGGGAGCAAGGTGTCCCTGCTGCAGTGCTGTGGCCATCCCTGCACCCCGCTTTCCTCCATGGGAGGCATCTCCAACACACAGTGGCCCCCCGACCCGCCATTACAGTTGGGGCCCGCGAAGTGGCCTGGCGAAGACCAGCACACGGAGGTCTTGGGGGCATCGCCCTTGGGGCCCCCCATCGCACCGTTCAAGAAGAGGTGAGTGGCAGAGAGCCTGGGGTGCTTCAGCGAAGACTGTGCTGTCTGCAGGGAGGGACAGCGGGTGGGGGGACAGACAGGTGCCCCCTGAGGGGAACTCTGGGCCCCCTCACCAGTTCTCACCCCACAGAAGTCTGATACTCTCCTTAGCCTCTCTCTGACCTCCGAGAGCTTGAGCTTTAGGGGATTCGCCCCAAGGTATGAGAGGCCGCGAGTGGGACGTGTTTTATCAGGGCGGGAGGAGACCAAGCGGGGCCTGCAGCCAGGGAGAGAAGTGGACTGTGCATGGCCCTGAACACGAGTGGCTTTCCAAACAACCCCCTAGAGGGCCTGTTAAATTCAGGGTTCACAGTCGGAGCCACAGAGCACCCTCACACACAACACAGAGGGACATTTCCTCAGTTTGGCTGGAAAGACGCCCCTGCCTTCAGCTGCCAGGGCCCAGCATCACCCTGCCCGTCCTGCCTCCTGTGTCCACCCACCCTCACGTGGCCCTCCCAACCTCTGGGAGCTCTAGTGGCCGTCACACGGCTGGAATAGACGTCAGGCTCCCAGGGCCCATGGGTTAGGCTTCCCCGAGGCCCTGGCCTTTTACAGAGCACCCTCCTTGGTCCCGGTGGAACCAGGGAGAGCAGAGGAGACAAGGTAGAAGCAGCCCTCGCAAAGACAGCTGTCACCAGGTTGGGCAACTGCAAACCAGGCCAGGATTGAAGGCCACCCGGGGCCAGCCAGGTTCACATGGAGGGAGGTGCAGATGAAAGACCCATCATTGTCCACAAGGCCACGGAGGACAGCGAGAGCCCCCGCCCAGCCCCAGGACTCAGCCTCGGGGCTCTGGAGCCATCACTGTGGGGAGGGGTCGTCCCGGGAGGGCCCTGGGTTGGGGAGCACTCCAGATCCTCTCACGCCCACCCTCTCTCTCTCTCTCGGCAGGTCTGCCAAGGGCTTCGGGCCTCAGGGCCCAGACGTGATGAGCCCGGCCATGATTGCCCTCTCCAACAAGCTGAAGCTGAAGCGACAGCTAGAATACGAGGAGCAAGCCTTCCAAGACGTGAGCGGGGTGAGCCCTCTCCTAGGGACACTGCCTCGGGGTCCCCCCACAGCCCTGGGGAAGGCTGGGTGGGAGCCTGGGCTGAGGATTCTGAGGGAGCTAGGCGGGCAGGGACGGGGGTAGGGCTTAGAGCAGCTGAGACGGCGGGGGCCGGCCCCCAGAGCACACAGTACCCCGCTCACCCCAACACAGTGTGGAACCAGGTTCTCTGACCTCCCCACTTACATCTGCACTTCCCACCTTCAGGGCGACCCGCCAGGCAGCAGCACCTCCCATTTGATGTGGAAAAGAATGAAGAGTCTCAGGGGTGCTGGGACCTGCCCTTTGATGCCGGACAAGCTGGCCAATGCAAACATCCCCAGTGGTGAGTACAGGCCAGGGCCTGCTGGGGCGCAGGGCTCATGATGGAGGAGCCGGGGGCTCAGCTCGAGGCCCACCCTGGCTCCCCACTGTCTCACCACCTGTGGAGGACATCGTCAGCAATCTCCGGGCTCCTCCTGAGGGAAGAGGGGTGCTGGGGGCATCAGGGTCTGTCCCCTCACTCTGACATTGGCCTTTCAGATGAATTCATGCAGAATACCATGCGGGGCGGGAGCCAGCCCCTGAGACACTTAACACCGCCGCAGCCGCCATCTGCCGCGAGCCCGGGGGAGCCCACCAAGAGCGGGCTCCCCCCGCAGTGCTATGCCCTCCAGTACCAGGACTACAGCCTACCAGCGGCCCACAAGGTGTCAGGTGGGTCCACGCGGGATCAGGCGCGCTGTGCCAGGGCCTGCGGGGTGGGACTGGACAAGGGGGCGGGACCCAGCTCGGCGCACAGATGGACTTGCTCTGGAAAGGCAGCTGCCTTGAGAGACCCGAACCCTCCTTTCCCCGGGGAACCACAGCAGGGGCTAGAAGGCCATGTGTCCACAGGGCTGCAGAAGGAACCCCCACTGACTAGGTGACACGCAGGGCTGTTCCCCTGGAGGAGCCCCCGAGCCTAGGCCTTCGGCTCAGTTTCCCGTGTTACCGTAACGCCCGCTGCGCTGACCTCCCGGAGCCTCGCGCTGAGCTCACGAGGTGCTGTCTGGGAGAGGGCGCCCCACTGGATCCCTCTCTTTGGGAAAACTGGCCATCTGATGCCGGCCTTCTACCCGCTCGGTCTGTCGGCATCCTGTGAATTGTCACAAAAAGGTTGCTATTTAAACAGGAAGGTAATAAATCGTTTGGGTGCAACATACCGAATTCCTGCCCTAAAAGAGGGTCATTTCCTCAGCACTGTGGTTTTGGGCAGAGTGCTGTTCAGTGCTTTGCGTCCAGGCTTTTGAGTCAGAAGACAGCCCTGGGCTTCCCATTCCAGCTTTGCTCCTTACCAGCTGGAGGATGGAGTAGGTTGCACATTTAATTTAGAGGCTTGAATGTAAACTGTGGGCTTCCCTGGTGGCGCAGATGGTAAAGAATCCGTCTACTAACACCAGAGATGTGAGTTCGCTCCCTGGGTCGGGAAGCTCCCCCGGAGGAGGAAATGGTCCCCCCTCTGGTACTCTTGCCACGGAGAATCCCATGGACAGAGGAGTGTGGCAGACTGTAGTCCATGGGGCTGCAGAGATTCAGACAGGGCTTAGAGACTCAGCGCGCCCGCGCCCGTGCACAGTGCAGGCTGTGCGTGTGCCTGCCTGAAGCGCTCGTCAGCACTATCAGCCCTGCTGTGAACCTACGGTTTCCTTGAATGGAAACTCCTTCTCAGAGGAAAATCACATTTTTTTAAACTTAAGTTGTTTCTGAGCGTAAAATAAGAGGGTATTAGAGAAAGAGATGGGGAGTAAGCACCTCTTTCTCCTGTGGGGCTGTAGACAGGCGTGAGACCTGCCTTGGTCCCCAGGGGAGCAAGGATGAGTGAGGGAGGCAGGCATGGACCCTAGGAAGTGGCTGGGATGTGGGCTGAGAGGAGCGAGGGCCCTAGGCTGAGGTGCTACACATAAGTCAGGGGAAGAGAAGGGGCACCTCACCTCACTGGGGCCCGTGAAGGGCTTCCAGGCCTGCCTGCGGCACCCGGGCCCTTTCCTCCCTGGAAGTGGGGTTTGGGCTGAGAAAATTTCCCCTTAGGAGCAGCTGTTGAGGTGGGGAGGTGGGGATCCTGAAACGGGAAGTCAGGCCTGTGTGCACATGTGTGTATCTGTGTGCTTGGGGCACACGTGTGTGGTACATGTGTATGATGTGAGTGCACATAAATGCGTGTGTGCAGGCACCCGCTAGTTCAGACATCCCCGTCTTTGCTTAGTTTGCTGCCAGGGACCAGCAGGCAGTCAGCAACCCCACGCCTGCCCAGGCCGTGGCTCACACCTCCACCTCCTGGGCCTGGAAGCTCCCGCCGGGGCTCTTTCCCCCCGCCCTCCCTGTGCCCTGGACCGCCTCAGTCCGGTCTGCACTGCACCCTCTCTCCCTACCTGCGGTCTGAGCCCCTCACCTGATGAGACCGGAGCTGCGCGCTCAGCCAGGTCCCTGGGGAGAGACAGCGGGGGAGGAGTGACGGGAGGGCTGCCCACGGTGCCCAGGAGTCAGCAACACTGGCCGCCGCCTCTTGCTCTGCACACCCTCTGCATCCCCACCAGCCTCTGCGGGAACAGCCCCTCTCCCACACGGTGGCTTCAGGGCTTTTACACCATGGCACTAATTCTCCATTCAGGTATGGCCAGCCGGCTGCTCGGAGCCTCGTTTGAGCCGTACCTGCTGCCGGAACTGACCAGATATGACTGTGAGGTGAACGTTCCTGTTCCGGGAAGCTCCACGCTCCTTCAAGGAGGCGACCTCCTCAGAGCCCTGGACCAGGCCACCTGAGCCAGGGCCGCCCAGCGGCAGGCCCTCCCCGCGCCGGCCCGCCAGCTTCACGGTCGCCGTCTGTTTTTCGCAACTAGGCATTGCTAACACCACCACACTTCTCACAGGAGCTGCTTACCTGGCAGACTTGTCCAGGTCACCAAGTAGTGGCCTTTTTCTGAAGATGCTCACTTTATTATCCATATTTTTTAAATATAATTGTTTTACCTGCTATGTTTTACTCTGTCCATGGAAATGTTCTTAAATTTTATAAGATGTTTCTTTCCCCAGCTTCTAATTTATATTATTCTCGGGTCTCTCTCACACACACAAACAATATTCATATTAACAAGTTTGGTGTATGTGTGTTCTCCTTTCAGGAAAGCTTTGGCTTCATTTAACTAGCAAGATGTTGTTGTTGTTGTTGCCAAAGAGAAACAAAATAATCTTGCTTTCTAAGCTTGATTTATGGCCTCTCTCAGCCCTCCTCCTTTCCTTATGTAAAACTAATCACCATATTGTAAATTTCCCTCCTTTTTTTTTTTTTTTAAAGCCAACTCTTTTTGCTCTAATTTTGATATGACTTTTGGGGGAAAAAAAGAAATGAAATGTGAAGGGTGAACACCAATGTGTGTGTGGTTATCTATGAAAGTTGCACAGTATGGCCTTTCTTAAACTGGTGTTTTCCCCCTGCATTTGGTGGATTTTTTTTAATTATTATTATTCAAAAGCATAACTGAGTTTTTTTAAAAGAAAATTTATATCTGGGTTAAGTGTTTTATCATATATATGGGTACTTTGTAATATCTAAAAACTTAGAAACGGAAATGGAATCCTGCTCACAAAATCACTTTAAGATCTTTTTTTAAGCTGTTAATCTTTTTCCTGATGTGGCTGACACTGCAGAATTGTACAGAACTCCCACGGGCCTGTACTAACCTTGCTCAAGGTCTCTCTCTGTTGGCTTTCCACTTTTGGGATATGCCATCGGCATGACAGATAATCCAGAAAATGGAATCATTAGGTGGGAGCGTGGCGAGCTGTCCTCTCCTCGTGTTCTATGTGTATTATGTACGTATGTATGTATGTATGATTATTACTGCCAAGAGGGTCTGACGGCACGTCAGGGGTGGGGGGATCTAAGGGAGGGGAAGCGCCTTAACTCTTCTTCAGGTTTTGTTGCCAGCCCTTCAAGTGCACTGAGCTCTGTCACTCACTCTAATGGTCTTTCATGTGGCACATTTGGATACTTTCAGAACTACCATGAGATGCTTTAGGTGGGAATCCATGAAAGAGTATGGATTCAGAAACAGTCAAGCGACCCAGTGCACGTCCAGCTCGCCACCTTGGAGCCCATGGAGTTGACCCAGGGGTGGGGTTGGGGTGCAGAAATGGGGGGCCCTGGGCCTCAGCCAACCTCATCCTCAGGCCCCTTCCACAGCCAGGCCCTCAGATCACCCTGCAATGCCAAGGTGCAGCGAGCCGACTTCCAGGGAGGGCCCCTGAGCTTCCTTGAGGTCCTGTCTGTCCCTAGAAGTGACTTGCATAGGTAGGAAGCACTGAAAACTTGTTCTCCAAGTGCCTTGTACCTCACCAGGTAAGAGAGACAGTACCATTTGTTTGCAAAATACCAACCCCATGGAACTTCCCCGTCATGGGTACCATGACAAAGTTACCAGAAAGAGACAAAGCAAAACACAGCAAACTGAGAATCTGGTAAGCCTGGATGGACTTATTGTCCCAAACAAAACAAAATCTTAAGTTTCAAAAGAAAAAAGTATGGCCTTTCTTAAACTGGTGTTTTCCCCTGCATTTGGTGGATTTTTAATTATTATTATTCAAAAGCATAACTGAGTTTTTTTAAAAGAAAATTTATATCTGGGTTAAGTGTTTTATCATATATATGGGTACTTTGTAATATCTAAAAACTTAGAAACGGAAATGGAATCCTGCTCACAAAATCACTTTAAGATCTTTTTTTAAGCTGTTAATCTTTTTCCTGATGTGGCTGACACTGCAGAATTGTACAGAACTCCCACGGGCCTGTACTAACCTTGCTCAAGGTCTCTCTGTTGGCTTTCCACTTTTGGGATATGCCATCGGCATGACAGATAATCCAGAAAATGGAATCATTAGGTGGGAGCATGGCAAGCTGTCCTCTCCTCGTGTTCTATGTGTATTATGTATGTATGTATGTATGTATGATTATTACTGCCAAGAGGGTCTGACGGCACGTCAGGGGTGGGGGGATCTAAGGGAGGGGAAGCGCCTTAACTCTTCTTCAGGTTTTGTTGCCAGCCCTTCAAGTGCACTGAGCTCTGTCACTCACTCTAATGGTCTTTCATGTGGCACATTTGGATACTTTCAGAACTACCATGAGATGCTTTAGGTGGGAATCCATGAAAGAGTATGGATTCAGAAACAGTCAAGCGACCCAGTGCATGTCCAGCTCGCCACCTTGGAGCCCATGGAGTTGACCTAGGGGTGGGGTTGGGGTGCAGAAATGGGGGGCCCTGGGCCTCAGCCAACCTCATCCTCAGGCCCCTTCCACAGCCAGGCCCTCAGATCACCCTGCAATGCCAAGGTGCAGCGAGCCGACTTCCAGGGAGGGCCCCTGAGCTTCCTTGAGGTCCTGTCTGTCCCTAGAAGTGACTTGCATAGGTAGGAAGCACTGAAAACTTGTTCTCCAAGTGCCTTGTACCTCACCAGGTAAGAGAGACAGTACCATTTGTTTGCAAAATACCAACCCCATGGAACTTCCCCGTCATGGGTACCATGACAAAGTTACCAGAAAGAGACAAAGCAAAACACAGCAAACTGAGAATCTGGTAAGCCTGGATGGACTTATTGTCCCAAACAAAACAAAATCTTAAGTTTCAAAAGAAAAATCACCTAGTCACTGTGTCGCCCAAATCATACTACAGCACCGCAGCCCTGCCTCATGCACGGTGGGCGGCACAGCTTGAAGGGCTACTGACGTGTAAGCGCTGATGTTTGATTTTTCTCTGTGTGTTTGCCTCAGCATTAAGGGCATTTTACCCTTGCAGTTTTACTAAAACACTCTGAAAAAATATTCCAAGCTTCATATTAACCTTATCTATCAACATAATGATTTCGTGAACATTATTATTTTGTCAAATTCCTTCTGACAACGTTATTACTCTATGGGAGCTTAACTTTATAAGAAAATGTATTTTGACACTGATATCTTATTAAAGTATTCTGATCCTACCTTGGCTGGTGGCTCTTGTTTCCTGTGGATTGATCATGGGCTACACCGATATCCACTGTTAAGCAGTTGACAGAAAATGAACCTGGGGCTCTGATCTTTGTGAGACCACTGATAGGAAGCTGGACAAAGGAAGGAAAGGCTATTATTAAACCTTGGCAGCCATCTCAGACTAGGAAGCCATGTTGCAAGGTCTGTATTTCTGCAGGCATTGTTCTTTCCCTGTATTCTGGGAGGGAACCAAGGAAAGATGCCATGGTCCCTGCTTTCACACACTCACCTTAGGATTATGAGAAAAATAATTTTTTTTTAAACAGATGACATAGGCTTCCCTCAAGGCTCAGATGGTAAAGAATCTGCCTATAATGCAGGAGACCCAGGTTCAATCCCTGAGTTGAGAAGGTCCCTGGAGAAGGAAATGTCTACACACTCCAGAATTCCTGTCTGGAAAACTTTAGCGACAGAGGAGCCTGGCAGGCTACAGTGTGGGCACACTCTGTCACTTCAGCTGTTGTGACTCCCTGAACTATAGCCCACCAGGCTCCTCTGTCCATGGGATTCTCCTGGCAAGAATACTGGAGTAGGGGCTTCCCTGGTGGTCCAGTGGGTAAGGACTCTGCCTTGCAGTGCCTGGCCTGGGAGGATCCCACGTGCCGTGGAGCAGCTGGACCGATGTGTCCAACTACCGAGCCAGAGTTCTAGAGTGCATATACCCAGAGCCTGTGCTCTGCGACGAGAGAGGCCGCTGCAATGGAAGGCCCACACAGGCCAAAGAACAAAGATGGATGAAAATAAATGAATGAAAGACCAATAAAAAGTGGCCAAAAAAAAAAAGAAGAGTGGGTTGCCATGCCTTCCTCCTGGGTCGGGATCTTCCTGACCCAGGGATTGAACCTGCCTCTCACGTCGCCTGCATTAGCAGGTGGGTTCTTTACCACTGTGGGGTCGGAAAGAGTCTAAAACGACTGATCTACAAGGCCAGGTGTGCGGGGGCAGCAGCCGGCATAGAATGAGCAACAGACCAGCCACTGGGTTTCCTCCTGACTCTAGACACGTTCTCTTCCAGGTGGGCAAAACTTGCCGTCTCAGGGCTTGCCTTGTCTAACACCCTCCAGTCAAAAGTCTTTCTCTGTGGATTGATCATGGGCTACACCGATATCCACTGTTAAGCAGTTGACAGAAAATGAACCTGGGGCTCTGATCTTTGTGAGACCACTGATAGGAAGCTGGACAAAGGAAGGAAAGGCTATTATTAAACCTTGGCAGCCATCTCAGACTAGGAAGCCATGTTGCAAGGTCTGTATTTCTGCAGGCATTGTTCTTTCCCTGTATTCTGGGAGGGAACCAAGGAAAGATGCCATGGTCCCTGCTTTCACACACTCACCTTAGGATTATGAGAAAAATAATTTTTTTTTAAACAGATGACATAGGCTTCCCTCAAGGCTCAGATGGTAAAGAATCTGCCTATAATGCAGGAGACCCAGGTTCAATCCCTGAGTTGAGAAGGTCCCCTGGAGAAGGAAATGTCTACGCACTCCAGAATTCCTGTCTGGAAAACTTTAGCGACAGAGGAGCCTGGCAGGCTACAGTGTGGGCACACTCTGTCACTTCAGCTGTTGTGACTCCCTGAACTATAGCCCACCAGGCTCCTCTGTCCATGGGATTCTCCTGGCAAGAATACTGGAGTAGGGGCTTCCCTGGTGGTCCAGTGGGTAAGGACTCTGCCTTGCAGTGCCTGGCCTGGGAGGATCCCACGTGCCGTGGAGCAGCTGGACCGATGTGTCCAACTACCGAGCCAGAGTTCTAGAGTGCATATACCCAGAGCCTGTGCTCTGCGACGAGAGAGGCCGCTGCAATGGAAGGCCCACACAGGCCAAAGAACAAAGATGGATGAAAATAAATGAATGAAAGACCAATAAAAAGTGGCCAAAAAAAAAAGAAGAGTGGGTTGCCATGCCTTCCTCCTGGGTCAGGGGATCTTCCTGACCCAGGGATTGAACCTGCCTCTCACGTCGCCTGCATTAGCAGGTGGGTTCTTTACCACTGTGGGGTCGGAAAGAGTCTAAAACGACTGATCTACAAGGCCAGGTGTGCGGGGGCAGCAGCCGGCATAGAATGAGCAACAGACCAGCCACTGGGTTTCCTCCTGACTCTAGACACGTTCTCTTCCAGGTGGGCAAAACTTGCCGTCTCAGGGCTTGCCTTGTCTAACACCCTCCAGTCAAAAAGTCTTTCTCTTGAGGGGTGAAGACACTCAGAACCAGAGCTGAGGACGGCAGCAGCCCCACCGGGTGGAGAAGGGCCAGCCCTGGCGCCCTGTGATCCAGGGAGGGCAGAATTTGCCCCCTCCTGAAGTATCCTCTCTGATGAAGATTTCAAATTGGAGTTGAGGGGTGACCTCTGGGTTTTGCTAGGGATACCGTGCAGGCGCATTTCCTTCACAGCGTACAAAAGTCAACCATCTGCAGCCCTGCTCTCCTGGGTCCCTGCCCATCCTCTGCTTTATTTGAAAAAGAACTTATCTAAAATTTTGATTTTTGGGGCCACACTGCATGACAGGTGGGAACTTAGTTTCCCAACCAGGAACTGAACCTGTGCCCCTTGAATTGAAAGCACAGACTCTTTGGCGGGGAAGCAGGGAGGGGGAGATCACAGAGTCTTAACCACTGGAGTGCTAGGAAAGTCCCCCCAGACTTCTATCAGAGGCCTGCAGGCTAACCAGGTTCTTCCTCTCTTGAGGCAGGGGTCTCCCCAGTAAGACAGTACTGGATATTCTCACCAGACAGACTCAAGGTGCTACAGTGGGCCTGGAAATGATGTAGCCCAACCCTGTCGTTTCTTTTTTTCAATCTCCTCATTCTAGAGATGACAACAGTAAGGCTCAGAGACACCAAAGGGATCTGACTGCTGTCCTGTGTGAATGCATGGCAGGCCGGGGAGCAGAGCCCAGGCCAGCATCGCGGGGACCAAGGCTGAACTCACCACATGTGGAAGGGGCCGCGTCCTTGCCCACGACAGGAAGTCTCCATTTCTCAGCCAAGTGCACAGGCCCGACCCACCCACAGCCCTGCCTGCCACCGCCTCACAGGCCTTGGGCTCTGTCTCCCCCGCAGGGCACTTTCAGTTCCTCTGTGATGATCACTATCAAGACATTACCCCATTTCTTCAAAATATCCCTTTGAACTCAGTGGCCCTTGGGGGAACTGCTTGGCCTCTCTGTGACCTCAGTGAAAACTAAACCGACACCTTCACTTCTAGACTGAAGCTTCCTTGGCCTCCCAGACCCCAGGAAAAAAGGGTTGTGAAATACTTCTCTACTCTCCACCACACACACACCAGAGTTGTTTTGTTTTTTAAATGATATTTACTTGTTAAAGTCAGGGTCTCTCTCGAAGAGCTTACCAGCAAGTAGAGGAAACCACCCTGGCTAACCCCAGCTCCATACAGCTCTGTATAGTGATGGAACCTATGGCCCATGTTTTCCAAGGCAGTCCCAGTTTCAGTGTGCCCCCAGTGTGCTTGTACTTAGACCAGGGACCCCCATCCTGGATTCAGAAAGCATGAACCTTACAGATACAAATGAGCCCTCAGCGGCTTTAGGGTGAACCCCAGGTCCTGAGGAAGTTCACAGGAGGCCAGGACGGGTCAACCTGGGCCCGAGAAATGAAATCAGACCTGAGAGGGAAGAGAAGGCAATAGGAGGTAAAGGGGGGACCATTCTAGGAGAAGTGGGTGAACAAGGGGACCAAGACATAAAGTCATAATGAGCAGCACATGCAGGCAACCCTGTAGATCAGCTGGGACCGGGAGCTGGAATGGAGAGAGAGGGCAGGGGCAGCCTGGCACTCACAGCACCGGGATGGAGGCACACAGGCCCGGATTCAAACCCTGACTCTGCTGCTCCCAGCTGCATCACCTTGGGGAAGCCCCTTCCTCTCTGAGAGCCTGCCTCTGCTTTCCTGTGAAAGGACCATGATCACGTACGTCCCTACCTCACAGGGCTGAGGCTGGAGACACGGATTTGGGGGTCAACAGTAGGTTAACTATACTTAAATCCCTGAGAATGAAGGCACTATACGTAGGGACTGTGAGCCTAGAGAAACAATAGAGCCTTAAGATAGAGACCTAGCCATGGCAGGACTGGTAGAAATCAGAGACAGGAGGAGCTAGCAGAGAGGCTGGTGGAGCAGCGATGAGGACAAAAGGAAAAAAAAACAGGATCTCGGGGCTTCCCTGGTGGCTCAGTGGTAAAGAATCCGCCTGCCAATGGAGGAGACCCAGGTTTGATCCCTGGCCCGGGAAGATCCCACATGCCGTGGATCTACTAAGCCCACACACCACAACTATTGAGCCCACACATCACAATTATTGAGCCCACGCATCACAACTATTGAGCCAGATCATGCCCTAGAGGCCAGTGCTCCGCATCCGCAACTACAGCATAGCTCCCACTCACCACAACTAGAGAAAAGCCCGCACAACAACATAGACCCAGCACAGCCAAAAATAAATAAATAAAGTTACTTTTTTTTAAAAAACCAAGATTTCAGTATTTCAAATGCCAAGAGAGTAGTAGGAATAGTTAACAGGGTCACATACTAAACTGAATGACCATGTAAAATGAGAAGGAAAAAAACTGGCTCTGGGGTTTAGCCACATGAAGATCACTATTGACCTTGACCTACTGTATAGCACAGTATTACTACACTGGGGAACTCAACCCAATATTCTGTGATAATCTATATGAGAAGAGACTCTTAAAAGGAAGTGGATATATGTTTTTGTATAACTGAATCACTTTGCTATACCTTGAAACTAACACAGCACTGTGAATCAACTACATGCCAATAAAACTGAAGTATAGAAAAGCATAAATTAAATAGATGAGCAACAAAGACCTACTGTATAGAACAGAGAACTATTTTTAATATCCTATGATAAACCATTATGGAAAAGAATATGAAAAAGATTGTAGATATATATATATATATATATATATATATGTATAACCGAATCACTTTTCCATATGGCAGAAATTAATACAACATTGTAATCGACTATGTTGCAATAAAATACATTTTTTTAAAAAATTTCCCTATAAAGAGAAGCAGAGAAATGGAGTGGAGGTGGCAGAAGGGGTCAGGGAAAGTTTTTATTAAACATTTAATGAACATTTATTTTAGGATTACTTTAGATTTACAGAAAAGTTGCAAGAATATTAAAATTCCTGCACTGGGCTCCCTCTCTCGCTAACTTTTCTACGGCACTTATATCACAACTTAAGAACCAATATTGGGATGTTTTTATTATGTAGAGTTTGTACTTTATTCAGACTTTAGTCTTTACCTGACATCTTCTATTCCGGGATCCCATCCGAGACCCACATGGCATCTGTCACATGTCCTTAGGCTTCCCTGTGTGGGGGCCTTCCGCAGAAAGGGAAGGCAGCGGGATTGCCCCCGGCTGAACCAGGAGATCTCGGAGAGAGATGAGCCTTGCTGCCGTGACCCCTCCCGCCTGCAGGAGCATGCCAGGGGCGACCAGACACGGCAGGGGTTCTGTCGGAGCAGTTCCGCTTTATTAGTGTAGATCTACAGCTTTTATAGGCAAGTGAAGGGGGTTTTGCACGGGACTTCCTATAGATTACACCAATCAAGCTAAAGGTCAAGCAATCATTCACGAGCGCGGAAACCAGGGGAACCAATCAGAAATTTTGACCATCAATTAACAATTTAGATCACGCCCTGTCTCTTCCTGTAGGCACCATCTTAGCTGCAAACATGTGCTTAAGCTTCTTTCACTCCCACGTCCCTTCCTGTAGGCGCCATCTTAGCTCCAAGCTGCAAACATGTGCTTAAGCTTCCTTATGCTTGCAACAGTCCTCTTTCAATTCAGAGCCCCACATCCGTGGACTGTGATCGTTTTCATGGTCCATCATAATAGTTATTCAGACCTTTGTGTTGTTGATGACCACGATAGTTGCAAGGTACGCTGGTCAGATATTCTTATAGAAGAGCACCCCTCTGTTTGGATTGGTCTGATGTTTTTGTCATGGTTAGACAGAGGTTGTGGCTTTGAAGGAGGAAGACCACAGAGGTAGAGAGCCATTGTCATCACCTCATATCACAGGTGACATACTATCAATGTGACATCGCCGTTGATGCTAATCTTTGTCACACGGCTGAGGTCATGTTTATCGGAGTTCTCCACTGCAAAGTGACTGCTTTTTTAGGGGAAATATTTTTGAAGATAAGCTACATCAGCGAATGTTTGTGTTGTGATGGCAGAGAGGAATGTTTCTAAGAGAATCACTATGATGATGGACCATGGAAATGAAATTGTGTGAGAAGAAAAAAGAAAAAAGTTGATGCCCAATGAGGAAAAGGTAGGCTTAGTGAATTAGAGGTCTTAACGAGGTCAAAGAGGGGTCAGAGTGAAGGGCAGAGAAAAGGAACTATGAAGATCATCATTATCAAAGGAGGGGACACTTAAAATTGGGTCATCACTTATACTTAATATATGACCTAGCAAACTACCTTTAGGTATCTATCATAAAGAAATGAAATTTTTAAATTCACAAAAAATCTACCCACAAATTCTTATAGCAGCATTATTTGTAATCACCAAGAACTGAAAGTAACACAAATGTCCTTCAACAGAGGTGTGGATTTAAAAAAAAAAAGATTGCATTAATATGATAGAATACCACTCAGCAATCAAAGCTTACAAAGTTGAAGGGGTTTTGCACGGGACTTCCTATAGATTACACCAATCAAGCTAAAGGTCAAGCAATCATTCACGAGCGCGGAAACCAGGGGAACCAATCAGAAATTTTGACCATCAATTAACAATTTAGATCATGCCCTGTCTCTTCCTGTAGGTGCCATCTTAGCTGCAAACATGTGCTTAAGCTTTCACTCCCACGTCCCTTCCTGTAGGTGCCATCTTAGCTCCAAGCTGCAAACATGCGCTTAAGCTTCCCTGTGCTTGCAACAGTCCTCTTTCAATTCAGAGCCCCACATCCGTGGACTGTGATCGTTTTCATGGTCCATCATAATAGTTATTCAGACCTTTGTGTTGTTGATGACCACGATAGTTGCAAGGTACGCTGGTCAGATATTCTTATAGAAGAGCACCCCTCTGTTTGGATTGGTCTGATGTTTTTGTCATGGTTAGACAGAGGTTGTGGCTTTGAAGGAGGAAGACCACAGAGGTAGAGAGCCATTGTCATCACCTCATATCACAGGTGACATACTATCAATGTGACATCGCCGTTGATGCTAATCTTTGTCACACGGCTGAGGTCATGTTTATCGGAGTTCTCCACTGCAAAGTGACTGCTTTTTTAGGGGAAATATTTTTGAAGATAAGCTACATCAGCGAATGTTTGTGTTGTGATGGCAGAGAGGAATGTTTCTAAGAGAATCACTATGATGATGGACCATGGAAATGAAATTGTGTGAGAAGAAAAAAGAAAAAAGTTGATGCCCAATGAGGAAAAGGTAGGCTTAGTGAATTAGAGGTCTTAACGAGGTCAAAGAGGGGTCAGAGTGAAGGGCAGAGAAAAGGAACTATGAAGATCATCATTATCAAAGGAGGGGACACTTAAAATTGGGTCATCACTTATACTTAATATATGACCTAGCAAACTATCTTTAGGTATCTATCATAAAGAAATGAAATTTTTAAATTCACAAAAAATCTACCCACAAATTCTTATAGCAGCATTATTTGTAATCACCAAGAACTGAAAGTAACACAAATGTCCTTCAACAGAGGTGTGGATTTAAAAAAAAAAAGATTGCATTAATATGATAGAATACCACTCAGCAATCAAAGCTGACAAATTTGATTCAAGCAGCAACAGGGACGAATTGCAACGGTATTGTGTGATGTGAAAGAAGCCAGTATCAAAAGGTTCATTCTATGTTAATTCCATTCATATGACAATTCTGGAAAAGGCCAAGAATATAGGAACAGAGAACAGATTACTGGTCGCCAGGGGCTAAGGGTGGACAAGTCTGAATATAAAGGGAGAGCAAAGGGATTCTCTGGAGTTGTGGAACTGTTCCCATATCCTGTCCATAGAGATCATTAGGAGAATTCATGCAGGTGCAAAACCCACAGCACTGTACATCAGATAAAGAATGGTACTGTATGTAAATTCCTCTTTTAAAGCAGAATTTGAGATTTCAGAGGTAGCCGAAACAACACAGTGGAGAAGGTTGGAGGAAGTAGGGGAGACAGGATGTTGTCAGGGTGATGAGGTGGGTGTTTTCAGGGTAATGAGCTGGGTGACACTGCTCATAAAGGCAGAGGAGAGACACGCACTGCAAACTGAAGTCACTGGAGGCCAAGGCTGGTAGCTGTGAGGAGAAGCAAGCATCCAGTCACATGAGCGGGAAGGAAAAGGGAGGAGAAGGGGCTGGTGGGGCAGGGTTAGGGTTAGCTGAGAGCCAGGCTCCAGTCACAGCGGAAAGTGACGACATGCTCCAAGAAGAAGTGGGACCTAGGTGGTGGCTGATGCCAGACAGAGCTCCAGAGAGTGTACAGGAGGAGCAGGTGGGAGGGGAGGGAGGTAGGGAGAAAGAAAGATGTGCAGAACTCAGGGACAAGAGCCTGGCAGGGACGCGTGGCCTGGAAGCCTTGGTCTGCCACCAGTGACCAAGGGGAAGGGAGAGGGAGAGATTGTGTATACTCCTGAGGGCCTCGTAGGGGTTCATGCGGGCAGGCTGGGGGACTGACCCCTCCTGCAGCCTCAGGGGCAGGGCAGGGAGCTTCTCCAGAATGTCCGAGGAGCTTTCTAGACTCTGTTTATTCTCCCGCAGCACCCAGGGACCATCGTACGAGTGCACTCATTGCACACAAAGTGGGTCTGTTGCTTTCTAAAGCAGATGTGAGGGTTCAGGGAGTGGATCCCTCCCTTTCTGCCTGCCGGGACCTGGGTTTTGAACTCTGTGGGTGTGCCCAGTACTTGCAGGAACAAAGGAAGACAGTGTGGTTGGAGGACTCAGTGGCCTGAAACAAAGCGATGTTTTCCCGTCCTCATTAGCCTGGTGGAGGCGAGGGCAGCTGAGCATGAACATTGACATCGTTTGGGGGCCTTGCTTAAAGGCCAAGGCAGGGCTCCAGCTAAAGATTCAAATCTGGACGAGAGTGCTAACTCAGACGGGGGCAAGTTGGCCAGGATGGGTCTAGGGAATCCAGGGCGTGCATTTCTGCTTACAACATGGAGCAGCTGCCGTGCTGACCAAAGTGGCCTCTGCTGTGGGGAAGTTATGCCTGCCACCCCACACACCAAGGACCTGCGACTTAGGCACCAACACTGCTGAGCAGATAGTTCTATAACACCATGAGCTAGGCAGCAACCCCAATACATCTCCCACTCTGGGCACCGTCCTCTACAGAGATACAGATAAACAGGACTTTGTTCATAGAAAGATGACTAAGACATGACGGGGCTGGCAACCACAGCACAACAACTGGCCGGAGAAGGTGGAACAGTTTGTCCCAGAGACTTGAGAGAGCTCAAATCACCTTCAAATATTTGGAGAAGAGTTTTTCTGGATGGCCACCTAGGAAAGCACTAGGCCTGTAAGTTCAGAAAGAAAAAAAATGGTTCAGCTCAATGTAAGTATACTCCAGAATGTGGGACCTAGGTGGTGGCTGATGCCAGACAGAGCTCCAGAGAGTGTACAGGAGGAGCAGGTGGGAGGGGAGGGAGGTAGGGAGAAAGAAAGATGTGCAGAACTCAGGGACAAGAGCCTGGCAGGGACGCGTGGCCTGGAAGCCTTGGTCTGCCACCAGTGACCAAGGGGAAGGGAGAGGGAGAGATTGTGTATACTCCTGAGGGCCTCGTAGGGGTTCATGCGGGCAGGCTGGGGGACTGACCCCTCCTGCAGCCTCAGGGGCGGGGCAGGGAGCTTCTCCAGAATGTCCGAGGAGCTTTCTAGACTCTGTTTATTCTCCGCAGCACCCAGGGACCATCGTGCAGTGCACTCATTGCACACAAAGTGGGTCTGTTGCTTTCTAAAGCAGATGTGAGGGTTCAGGGAGTGGATCCCTCCCTTTCTGCCTGCCGGGACCTGGGTTTTGAACTCTGTGGGTGTGCCCAGTACTTGCAGGAACAAAGGAAGACAGTGTGGTTGGAGGACTCAGTGGCCTGAAACAAAGCGATGTTTTCCCGTCCTCATTAGCCTGGTGGAGGCGAGGGCAGCTGAGCATGAACATTGACATCGTTTGGGGGCCTTGCTTAAAGGCCAAGGCAGGGCTCCAGCTAAAGATTCAAATCTGGACGAGAGTGCTAACTCAGACGGGGGCAAGTTGGCCAGGATGGGTCTAGGGAATCCAGGGCGTGCATTTCTGCTTACAACATGGAGCAGCTGCCGTGCTGACCAAAGTGGCCTCTGCTGTGGGGAAGTTATGCCTGCCACCCCACACACCAAGGACCTGCGACTTAGGCACCAACACTGCTGAGCAGATAGTTCTATAACACCATGAGCTAGGCAGCAACCCCAATACATCTCCCACTCTGGGCACCGTCCTCTACAGAGATACAGATAAACAGGACTTTGTTCATAGAAAGATGACTAAGACATGACGGGGCTGGCAACCACAGCACAACAACTGGCCGGAGAAGGTGGAACAGTTTGTCCCAGAGACTTGAGAGAGCTCAAATCACCTTCAAATATTTGGAGAAGAGTTTTTCTGGATGGCCACCTAGGAAAGCACTAGGCCTGTAAGTTCAGAAAGAAAAAAAATGGTTCAGCTCAATGTAAGTATACTCCAGAATAAACCTCACTCCTCTTGTGATGTGTCAGCATTTGCTTGCTCAATATAACAGGAAATAACATCTTTACCTCGATCACCCAAGAAAGCTACTTAGAGGACAATGCCATTTGGTGAAGATGAAGAAAAATCATAATTTCACATCTTGGTTCAGGTGTGGCCATCAAGTGAAGGTGCCCCCAGGGTGGGCAAAGGGCAGCTGGCACTGCCCCTTAAGGGTTATCACCTGTCTGGGCTGAAGAAAGGGCAAATTATGTTGAACTTAAAATTTTTAAATATTTTTCTTTCTGTGGATTTATAGTGCATGGTCTCTAAGAAGTACTGGTCTCTGGCCATACCACCCTGAACATGCCCGATCTCATCTAAGAGGTACTGTTTCTTTTTGAGAGATACTGGGGCATTTCATCCGAAGTCAGTGAGTAAAGCAAAAACCACCTGAGTCAAAATTACTCTCAAGAACCCCTAGGCAAGGCATGACTGTGCTGTAAACCAGCACCTCACTCTGAGCTCAGCACAGCTAGGTTCCCCTCCAGGGTCCGTCGCAACAAGTGGGGTTTCTCTGGATGAACACACAATGAACTCGATGGCTTCGAGCTCAGGGCCGTGGTGTAAAGAAAAGGCAGGTCTTAATGAAGCTCACGCTCTGAGAGGGCTGTTGTGACACACTCCTTGAGGATACATCCAATCGACAACTTCTTCCTTACCCTATCCCAGGGGGATGGGCAGTTACCCCTCTTTGGGGGCAGATTCAGATTTTGAGAGGCCTGTTAATTGTAGGTACCCTTGACATGACCATGATCAAAATGACATTTTACCTCTGTGGTTCTTCCTCTCAAACACCCACAATACCCACCTAATCACATAGAAACATCAGACAAATCGAGGGACATTCTACAAAATACTTCGTCAGCATTGCTCAGAACTGTCAAGGGTATCAAAAATACGTCAGCCTGAGAAATTGTCACAGCCCAGGGGAGCCTAATCAGATATGATGATTAAATATAATGTGGTTTTTTGGATGGGGAAAAAAGAACATTCGATAAAAATCAAGGAAATTTGAATAAAGTATGTGCTTTAGTTAATATATCAGATATCTCAGAATTGGTTCCTGAATAGTAAGAAAAACACCATACTAGTGTAAGATGTTAATATTAAGGGGAAGGTGGTACAGGGCAAATGATAATTCTCTGTGCTATCTTTGTAATTTTGGGGTAAGTCTGAAACTATTATTTTTAATTAATTTTTTAAAATGATTTTTTAAAGGAATTAAATATTTTAAAGAAAAAGAAATGATTCTTTGAAATATTTAATTAATTTAAAAAATGATACCAGATCTAAACAAAAAAATACAGGAGGAAAGAAAGAGCAAAGAAAAAGATAAATGAATAAGTCTAAGTGAATATTGACTGTTACAGCAATAATAATATATTTGGGGGTTTTAAATAAATGTGAAATTACTGTATTTGAAAGCAATAGTGCAAGAGGTGGGAAAAGGTAAATGCAGTAAAAGGACTTTTAGTTTCTGCACTGCCTGGAAAGTAGGTGGTAAATTTAATTTATTAAATTATAACTTATAAATTAAATTATTACTATTATTATATTAATTAATTAGTATTACTATATTATATAATTAATTAATTTTTAATATATTTAATTTATTAAATTTATATAATTTAATTCAGGTCTAATTTATATTAGACTTGAGTACGTTAGATGTGTGTTTTAAAATAATGGAATCTTTGAAAAAGGAAATGGCATCTTTAGAAAAGGATTATTCCAAAAGAAGATGAAAAAAGGACAAAAAAATGAACATAGGATAAGTGGGACAAAGAGAAAACAAGTAAGATCCTCGATTTAAATAAAAATAAATCAGTAATTGTGTAAAATATAAGTAGGTTAAATATTTCAATGAAATTTAAAATATCAGACTGAGTTTAAAAAATATAAGCTGCATTTAGGTCACATGACTTCTAAATAAGCGTACAGGTAGGAGAATGTAAAAGGAAGAATAAAAGGATAAAGACTAGACCAAAAAGAGATGGTATAGCCTACTCATATTAGCTAGGCAGACTTTAAGAAAGAAGCATTACTAAAATATGGAGGGACATTTCATAACAATAAAATGCAACCAGAAGATAATTAGATAAACTCCCTAAAAAACCTAAGAAATCGATACCAATACAAGAAAAAGTAGAAAGTCTATGATCATAGTTGGGGATTTTAAAACACATCTCTCTCTGTGACTGATAGAACAAACAGGAAAAAAGTAAAGAAGAAAAACTACTAGTGTAAGATTAATATTAGAAGTGGTACAGGGCAAATGATAATTCTCTGTGCTATCTTTGTAATTTTGGGGTAAGTCTGAAACTATTATTTTTAATTAATTTTTTAAAATGATTTTTTAAAGGAATTAAATATTTTAAAGAAAAAGAAATGATTCTTTGAAATATTTAATTAATTTAAAATGTTTTTAAATTTTTTCTTTGAAATATTTAATTAATTTAAAAAATGATACCAGATCTAAACAAAAAAATACAGGAGGAAAGAAAGAGCAAAGAAAAAGATAAATGAATAAGTCTAAGTGAATATTGACTGTTACAGCAATAATAATATATTTGGGGGTTTTAAATAAATGTGAAATTACTGTATTTGAAAGCAATAGTGCAAGAGGTGGGAAAAGGTAAATGCAGTAAAAGGACTTTTAGTTTCTGCACTGCCTGGAAAGTAGGTGGTAAATTTAATTTATTAAATTATAACTTATAAATTAAATTATTACTATTATTATATTAATTAATTAGTATTACTATATTATATAATTAATTAATTTTTAATATATTTAATTTATTAAATTTATATAATTTAATTCAGGTCTAATTTATATTAGACTTGAGTACGTTCGATGTGTGTTTTAAAATAATGGAATCTTTGAAAAAGGAAATGGCATCTTTAGAAAAGGATTATTCCAAAAGAAGATGAAAAAAGGACAAAAAAATGAACATAGGATAAGTGGGACAAAGAGAAAACAAGTAAGATCCTCGATTTAAATAAAAATAAATCAGTAATTGTGTAAAATATAAGTAGGTTAAATATTTCAATGAAATTTAAAATATCAGACTGAGTTTAAAAAATATAAGCTGCATTTAGGTCACATGACTTCTAAATAAGCGTACAGGTAGGAGAATGTAAAAGGAAGAATAAAAGGATAAAGACTAGACCAAAAAGAGATGGTATAGCCTACTCATATTAGCTAGGCAGACTTTAAGAAAGAAGCATTACTAAAATATGGAGGGACATTTCATAACAATAAAATGCAACCAGAAGATAATTAGATAAACTCCCTAAAAAACCTAAGAAATCGATACCAATACAAGAAAAAGTAGAAAGTCTATGATCATAGTTGGGGATTTTAAAACACATCTCTCTCTGTGACTGATAGAACAAACAGGAAAAAAGTAAAGACAATGCACAAAATGGAAGAAAATATTTGTAAATTATATATTTGATAAGGGATACATTTCAGCATATATGAAAGACATTTATAATTCAATAATTGAAAGGAAAATAACCCAATTTAAAATGGGCAATAGCTAGAACGCGGAAGCAACCTAGATGTCCACTGGCGAACAAATGGATACAGAAGCTCTGGTACATATATATACAATGGAGTACTTCTCAGCCACAAAAAGAAATGCAGAAGATTCAGTCCTAATGAGATAGATGAATCTAGAACCTATTATACAGAGTGAAGTAAGTCAAAAAGAGAAGCACTAGTATACTAACACATACATATGGAATCTAGTAAGATTGTACTGATAAATACACACGCAGAGCATCGATGGAAAAAACAGTCATTGAGAACAGACTTATGGACATTGGGTAGAGGGAAGAGTAGGTGAGAGCTATGGAAAGAGCAACACGGAACCCTATACTATCTTATGTAAAAGAGATAACTACTGTCAATGCACTGTGGGACTAAGGGGTCTTACATGGGGGCTATGTGATGGCCTGGAGGGGCAGGATGAGGGGGATGGGAAATACATAAGATGAATATGGGATTATACATATCTGTAAACAACAAAACTCTGTAAAAGCAATAAAGCAAAATAAAACAATTGGCAAAAAAATGAAATAAAATGGGCAAAATTATAGACATTTCTCCAAAGAATATATACAAATGGCTTATGAGCATATAAAACAAAGATGCTCAAGGTCTCTAGTGATTAGGGAAATGAACATAAAAACCACAGTGAGATACCACTTCACACACCTCAAGGACGGCTAAAATCTAGAAGATAGATAATAACAAGTGTTGTGGTAAAGACTAAAGACCAAAAGAGATGGTATAGCCTACTCATATTAGCTAGGCAGACTTTAAGAAAGAAGCATTACTAAAATATGGAGGGACATTTCATAACAATAAAATGCAACCAGAAGATAATTAGATAAACTCCCTAAAAAACCTAAGAAATCGATACCAATACAAGAAAAAGTAGAAAGTCTATGATCATAGTTGGGGATTTTAAAACACATCTCTCTCTGTGACTGATAGAACAAACAGGAAAAAAGTAAAGACAATGCACAAAATGGAAGAAAATATTTGTAAATTATATATTTGATAAGGGATACATTTCAGCATATATGAAAGACATTTATAATTCAATAATTGAAAGGAAAATAACCCAATTTAAAATGGGCAATAGCTAGAACGCGGAAGCAACCTAGATGTCCACTGGCGAACAAATGGATACAGAAGCTCTGGTACATATATATACAATGGAGTACTTCTCAGCCACAAAAAGAAATGCAGAAGATTCAGTCCTAATGAGATAGATGAATCTAGAACCTATTATACAGAGTGAAGTAAGTCAAAAAGAGAAGCACTAGTATACTAACACATACATATGGAATCTAGTAAGATTGTACTGATAAATACACACAGAGCATCGATGGAAAAAACAGTCATTGAGAACAGACTTATGGACATTGGGTAGAGGGAAGAGTAGGTGAGAGCTATGGAAAGAGCAACACGGAACCCTATACTATCTTATGTAAAAGAGATAACTACTGTCAATGCACTGTGGGACTAAGGGGTCTTACATGGGGGCTATGTGATGGCCTGGAGGGGCAGGATGAGGGGGATGGGAAATACATAAGATGAATATGGGATTATACATATCTGTAAACAACAAAACTCTGTAAAAGCAATAAAGCAAAATAAAACAATTGGCAAAAAAATGAAATAAAATGGGCAAAATTATAGACATTTCTCCAAAGAATATATACAAATGGCTTATGAGCATATAAAACAAAGATGCTCAAGGTCTCTAGTGATTAGGGAAATGAACATAAAAACCACAGTGAGATACCACTTCACACACCTCAAGGACGGCTAAAATCTAGAAGATAGATAATAACAAGTGTTGTGCAGGTGTGGAGAAACTCTAAACCTCATACGCTTTTGGTGGAAATGCAAAATGATACAGCTCTTCACAAAACAATCTAGCAGTTCCTCAAAAATCTAAACATAGAATTACCATAGGAACCTGCAACCCCAATCCTCAGTTATATACCCAAGAAAAACGAGACTTCATGTTCATGGAAAAACTTCTACACAAATGTTTATAGCAGCATTATTCATAATAGCCAGTAAGTCCAAACAACCCAAACATCCATCACCTGATGAATACATGAACAGTATCTATATAATGGAATATGATTCAGCCCCATAAAGTAATGAAGTACTGATACGAGCCACAACATGGTGAAAGATGATAAATGCAAAAGGCCACATATTATCTCATTCAACTTATAAGAAATATTCAGAAGAGGTAAATCTATAGCTACTGAAGATTAGTGGTTACCAAGAGCTGGAATAAGGGGAAAACTGGGGAAGGACTCTTTTGGGGCTGATGAAATTAGACAGTGGCAATGGTTACACGATTTTGTTAATATATTGGAAACCACTGAACTGTATACTCTACAAGGGTGAATATTATGGTTGGTGAATTATATCTCAATAAGAAATAAAGTAAATAAGGGTATAAAAGATTGAAGTATATAATTAAGAAGACCTGATTGGAATGTGCAAAATCTTAAATGTACACAGGGAATATATTAAAATTAGTCATGTACTAGAAGTCACATTAGTAGTACTAAGCAAGCCTGAACACATTTCAAAGGTTTAAAATGACTCAGAGTAAAAAAATAAAATAACCCGGAGTATATTCCTTGGTCATAGTGAAATTAAGCTAGAAATCAATAACCAGTGAGATACAGAAAGACAATTATCATATGACATTGCTTGCATGTAGAATCTAAAAAAGGGTACAAATGAACTTATTTACAAACCAGTAAAGTCATGGATGTAGAAAACAAACCTGTGGTTACCAGCGGATAACAGGGGGTGGGGAAGTTACACTGGGAATTTGGGACTGACATATACACACTAATATATAAAACAGATAACTAATAAGAACCTGCTGTATAGCACATGGGACTGTACTCAATACTCTGTTGTGGCCTATATGAGAAATGAATTTTTGAAAAAAAGAATGGCTATATGTATAACTGCTACACTTTGCTGTATATCTGAAACTAACACAGCATTGTAAATCAACTCCAATAATTTTTTAAAAAAAGAATATTCACATACTTAAAACAGTAGCAAATATAAAATTATGAATCACACATTGAATTTTAAGTAATACACTTATGAATTACTCACACACCAAGGAAAATTCCACTGGAAGCTAGAACATATTTTTAGTATTAATGAAAGCAATGTGTCAATGCTTCTGGGATTCAGTTAAAGTCATGCTTACAGGGAAATTTATACCCTTATCAGATTATGTTAGAAAAGAAGAAGGGCTGAAAACCAATGAGATAAGTATTAATATCAAGAATTTAGGAAACAATGACAAATTAAACCTAAGAGAAAAAATAAAGGAAAAACAGGAGAGAAAAACTAGTTGAAGATAAATGTAAAATCAAGAAAAAATAAACAAAGCTAATGTTGTCTTAATCTCTGAAAACATTAACAGCATTTACAAATATTTTACAAGATGTATCAGGAAAAAAGAGATAGTAGATATAAATTACTAATGTCAGAAAATGAAATATTTTTAAAGGGATATTAGAAAACAACTTTGCCATTAAGCCTGATGAGACAGACCAAAGCTTGGTCTTGAAAACCCAAAATCACTGACACAAGAAGAAATAGAGAATAGGAATGATTCCATACTTATTAAAGAAATCAATAACCAGTGAGATACAGAAAGACAATTATCATATGACATTGCTTGCATGTAGAATCTAAAAAAGGGTACAAATGAACTTATTTACAAACCAGTAAAGTCATGGATGTAGAAAACAAACCTGTGGTTACCAGCGGATAACAGGGGGTGGGGAAGTTACACTGGGAATTTGGGACTGACATATACACACTAATATATAAAACAGATAACTAATAAGAACCTGCTGTATAGCACATGGGACTGTACTCAATACTCTGTTGTGGCCTATATGAGAAATGAATTTTTGAAAAAAAGAATGGCTATATGTATAACTGCTACACTTTGCTGTATATCTGAAACTAACACAGCATTGTAAATCAACTCCAATAATTTTTTAAAAAAAGAATATTCACATACTTAAAACAGTAGCAAATATAAAATTATGAATCACACATTGAATTTTAAGTAATACACTTATGAATTACTCACACACCAAGGAAAATTCCACTGGAAGCTAGAACATATTTTTAGTATTAATGAAAGCAATGTGTCAATGCTTCTGGGATTCAGTTAAAGTCATGCTTACAGGGAAATTTATACCCTTATCAGATTACGTTAGAAAAGAAGAAGGGCTGAAAACCAATGAGATAAGTATTAATATCAAGAATTTAGGAAACAATGACAAATTAAACCTAAGAGAAAAAATAAAGGAAAAACAGGAGAGAAAAACTAGTTGAAGATAAATGTAAAATCAAGAAAAAATAAACAAAGCTAATGTTGTCTTAATCTCTGAAAACATTAACAGCATTTACAAATATTTTACAAGATGTATCAGGAAAAAAGAGATAGTAGATATAAATTACTAATGTCAGAAAATGAAATATTTTTAAAGGGATATTAGAAAACAACTTTGCCATTAAGCCTGATGAGACAGACCAAAGCTTGGTCTTGAAAACCCAAAATCACTGACACAAGAAGAAATAGAGAATAGGAATGATTCCATACTTATTAAAGAAATCAAATCCTTAAATAAAACTTTCCCACTAAGAAAACTTCAGTCCCAGATGGCTTCACCATTAAATTCTCTCAGATGTTTGAAGAAAATTACCCTCTTTCAAACACATTTAGCAAACAGAGGGAACACTTCAAACTCATTTCTGATGTCAACATATCCTTGATACCAAAGCCTGACCAACATTTTACAGAAAGAAAACTTACAGGAGATCACTCTCTCTCAAAAACATCGGTTCAAATCCCTTCAACAAAATACAACCCAGCGAAACACAAAAATATGTGCGAAGCAAACTGCATTGTATACACAGGAATACAAAGCTAATTTAACACTGGAAAAATGACTTATGTAGCAACATTTTAACTGAATAAAGAAAAAACTCAATGGATGTAGAAAAGATATTTGATAAAGTTCAGAATGCATTAGTAGAGGGGAAAAAAGGAATTCAGCACACTAGGAATACAGAGAAACTTCCTCAACCTGATAAGGGTTTTAATTAAAAGACTGACAAACATTATACTCAGTGATGAAATTAATACTAATACTAATAGCTTCCCGCACCAAGAGAAACAAGATAAAAGAGGCCAACTATCATCATGTCTCTTCAACAGAGAACCGAACCAGTGGCTCAGGGATATGCCTGTCAGTGCAGGAGACACAGGTTCTATCCCTGATCCGGGAAGATCCCACATGTCACACAGCAGCTAAGCCCATGCTCCACGACTATTGTGCCTGTGCTCTAGAGCCCGGGAGCCAGAACTACTGAGCCCATGTATGTTTATATTTAGTTGCTCATCATGTCTGACTCTTTGAGACCCCATAGACTGTAGCCCACCAGGCTTCTTTGTCCATGGTATTCTCCAGGCAAGAATACTAGAGTGGGTAACCATACCCTTCTCCAGGGAATCTTCCCAATTCAAGGATCAAACTCAGGTCTCCTGCATTGCAGGCAGAATCTTTACTGACTTGAGCCCATGCACTGCAACTATTGAAGCCCACTTACCTTACCAGCCCCTGTTCTGTAGCAAGAGAAGCCACTGCAATGAGAAGCCTGCACACCACAACTAAAAAAAAGCCCACCCAGCAACAAAGTACCAACACAGGCAAAAATAAATAGTTATTTGAAAAGAGGAAAAATAAATAAAATTTAGGATTAGAAGGAAAAGCAGAATGAAACCCTATAACTATTTACAGTTTACATGACTGTGTATATAAAAATGTAAATGGACCTCTAGATAAACCATTATGATTTATTAGTGAATTTAGCAAGATTGTAGAATTCAACAGTATAAATAGAAAAATTAACTATTTTTATTTATTAACAAATAACTAGAAAGTTATATTTTTAAATGATAATATGTGCTAAATAAATTAGAAAATAAAATATCCAAGAGCAAATATAAAAGATATACATGAGTACTAAACATAAAATTTCAAAAATATTGAGAAAAATAAAATACTAAAATAAATTTAGGGTTATCTCATGGTCATGGACTGGAAGAGGCAATATATCTAAGATGTTGATTTTCATCAAATTTAGTTATATATAAAATGTAATCCCAATGAAAATACTAGAATTTTGTTTATGTGTATATGTGTTTGTAATCTGAAAAACATATTCGGAAATTTACGTGGAAATGTGAGACCAAGAGTATCCAAAAACAACACTGAGACACAAAGTTGGAAGACTTATACTACTGGATATCAAAACTTATTTTAAAATCACAAAAAATTATGACAGTGTGGTATAATGTAAGGATAGATAAACAGACCAATAAAACAGAAAAGACAGTCCAGAAATTGGCTCACTCATATTTTGGCACACACTCCATGATGAAAGTTAACACTGAAGACCAATAAGGAAAGAATGATCTTTTCAGCCAATGTACCAAGTTAATAAGATTATCCATAAGGATGGGGGGGATTATTACTCTTAACTCCTACTTCACACCAAATGAAAAATTTCCAGATAGAATAGTGATTTAAGGGCAGAAGACAAATAAAACTACTAGAAGGTAATATAGAGAATATCTTCCTGACCTCAAAGTAGGCAAGACATCTTGAAAATGAAAAGGCCATCCACAAATTGGGAGCCAATATCTGCAATACTTGCATCTGACCCAAATACTCATATCCTGGATACAGAAAGAACTTCTCAAATCAATTTTGAAAACAATAGAAAAATGAACAAAGGACTTGAATAGACACTTCACAAATGTTTTTATAGCCAATGAAAATACAAAATGGAACTCAAACTCAAGAGAATGAAAGCAAAAGCCCAACGAGAAACTACTTACACACCCACCTCAGTAGCTAAAGTTGAAAAAGCTGTCAACACCAAGCCCTGGAGAGGACATGAAGCAGCTGGCAGTCTCACGCAATAATGGTGGAAGTAAATAAACTGAAATGTAGTTTAAAAAATAGTATATTTAAATTTCTGTCATGTTTTAAGGGATAAGCTAGGTGCTAACATGGAGAAGGAAATGCTAACCCACTCCAGTATTCTTTCCTGAAAAATTCCATGGGCAGAGAAGCCTGATGAGCTACAGTCCACGGGGTCTCCATATATATATATATATATATGGGGCTACCCTAATGGTTCAGTGGTGAGGAATCTGCCAGCAATGAAGGAGACCCAGGGTCCATCCCTGGGTTAGGACAATCTCCCTGGAGGAAGGCATGGCAACACACTCCAATATTCTTGCCTGGAGAATTCCACGGACAGAGAAGCCTCGTGGGCTGCAGTCCGTGGGGTCACACAGAGTTGGACACACTGAAGTGACCTAGCAGGAGCAGCAGGTGCTAACAAGAGGAAAATGCCTTCCTTTCCCAGCCATTGCCCCAGATCTCAGCATTAATAAGCTGGAGAGATGGCTCAGCTGAGCTAAAGTCCAAGATGGCTCTCTTGGCTGGCTGTTGGTAAATTGATACAGTCATGTAGGGGAGTTGAACCTAAGCGCACTCTCTTATCTGACTATTCTCATAGAAATACCCAAGAGAAGTAAGTTCATTTGAGCTGCAAGACAGATTTAAGAACCTACATAGCAGCATGATTTCCAACAGTCCCAGACTAAAATAACCCAAATGTCTGTTCCTGGTAGAATGGATAATAAGGGGTAGTAATATATCTAAAATATGGAATACGGTACAGAAATGATAATGATCTACTGCCACATGCAGGAACATGGATGAATTTTGTAAGTGCTGAGTGTTAGAAACCAGAGGCAATAGATTACAAACTGTATAATTCCATACAAAAGTTTGGTACAGTCCAAACTAACCTATGGTATTAAAAGATAGATATTGATTACCTTTGGACAAAACAATAGTGGGAAAAAAAGCACAGGAGTGGGGTTCCTGGGATACCATTAACATTCTATTTCTGACCTAAAGTCAGTGTCACTTTGGGAAAATTAACCTAACTATACAGTTATAATTTGTGTGCTTTTCTATGTTAACTATATACCTCAGTAAAATTTTATTACCTGGAAAAAATTGAGTAAACATTGATGCAGGCATGCGGGCAGATGAGTACTCTGTACTGTGGATGGAAGCATAAGCTATATCTCTGAAAGGCAACTTGGTCATATCTCTATGCAGAGACAGGCTGTATTTATCTTTTCAACCAGAAATTGTTCTGCCAGTGTTTCTACAGTCATTCTTTCACCTGTGCACAAAGAATACATGCACAAGGATATGGCAACATTATCTTTAAGCCTACAGATTAGGGGTTGGAAAGTGAATAAATTATGGGGCATCTACACAGTAGCATTTTAGCATTAGATACAAATGAATGTCAACCCAACCTGGCCCACGGCCTCATGCCTCATTTTAGATTTACATATGCTGGAATGTCTCTTGAAGACACACGAAGAACCAGCAAGGGTGGCCATCTTTGTGACCCAGCACCACGAGACAAAACCACAAGGATGGGAGAAATACCCTATTATACCTCTGAATTTTGTACCATGTCAGACGCTCTATACAGGTAGCTAAAACAAGACTGGGAGCTGACAGTGGCTCAGATCATGAACTTCTTATTGCAAAATTCAGACTTAAATTGAAGAAAGTAGGGAAAACCACTAGGCCATTCAGATATGACCTAAATCAAATCCCTTATAATTGCACAGTGGAAGTGGCAATTAGATTCAAGGATCAGATCTGACAGAGAGCCTGAAGAACTATGGATGGAGGTTCATAATTATTGTACAGAAAGTAGTGATGAAAACCATCCTCAAGAAAAAGAAATGCAAAAAGGTAAAATGGTTGTCTGAGGTAGCCTTACAAATATCTGAGAAAAGAAGCGAAGTGAAAGGCAAAGGAGAAAAGGAAAGATACACCCATCTGAATGCAGAGTTCCAGAGAAACTAACCTATGGTATTAAAAGATAGATATTGATTACCTTTGGACAAAACAATAGTGGGAAAAAAAGCACAGGAGTGGGGTTCCTGGGATACCATTAACATTCTATTTCTGACCTAAAGTCAGTGTCACTTTGGGAAAATTAACCTAACTATACAGTTATAATTTGTGTGCTTTTCTATGTTAACTATATACCTCAGTAAAATTTTATTACCTGGAAAAAATTGAGTAAACATTGATGCAGGCATGCGGGCAGATGAGTACTCTGTACTGTGGATGGAAGCATAAGCTATATCTCTGAAAGGCAACTTGGTCATATCTCTATGCAGAGACAGGCTGTATTTATCTTTTCAACCAGAAATTGTTCTGCCAGTGTTTCTACAGTCATTCTTTCACCTGTGCACAAAGAATACATGCACAAGGATATGGCAACATTATCTTTAAGCCTACAGATTAGGGGTTGGAAAGTGAATAAATTATGGGGCATCTACACAGTAGCATTTTAGCATTAGATACAAATGAATGTCAACCCAACCTGGCCCACGGCCTCATGCCTCATTTTAGATTTACATATGCTGGAATGTCTCTTGAAGACACACGAAGAACCAGCAAGGGTGGCCATCTTTGTGACCCAGCACCACGAGACAAAACCACAAGGATGGGAGAAATACCCTATTATACCTCTGAATTTTGTACCATGTCAGACGCTCTATACAGGTAGCTAAAACAAGACTGGGAGCTGACAGTGGCTCAGATCATGAACTTCTTATTGAAAAATTCAGACTTAAATTGAAGAAAGTAGGGAAAACCACTAGGCCATTCAGATATGACCTAAATCAAATCCCTTATAATTGCACAGTGGAAGTGGCAATTAGATTCAAGGATCAGATCTGACAGAGAGCCTGAAGAACTATGGATGGAGGTTCATAATTATTGTACAGAAAGTAGTGATGAAAACCATCCTCAAGAAAAAGAAATGCAAAAAGGTAAAATGGTTGTCTGAGGTAGCCTTACAAATATCTGAGAAAAGAAGCGAAGTGAAAGGCAAAGGAGAAAAGGAAAGATACACCCATCTGAATGCAGAGTTCCAGAGAATACCTAGGAGAGATAAGGCCTTCCTGAGTGAACAATGCAAAGAAATAGAGGAAAACAACACAACTGGAAAGATGAGAGATCTCTTCAAGAAAATTAGAGATACCGGGGGAATATTTCATCCAAATATAGGCATAATAAAGAACAGAAACAGCATGGATCTAACAGAAGCAGAAGATATTAAGAGGAGGTGGTAAGAATACACAAAACTACACTAAAAAGATCTTAATGACCCAGAGAACCATGATGGTGTGATCACTTACCTAGAGCCAGACATCCAGGAATGTGAAATCAAGTGGGCCTTAGAAAGCATTACTACAAACAAAGCTAGTGGAGTTGATGAAATTCCAGCTGAGTTATTTCAAATCCCAAAAGAAGATGCTGTTAAAGTGCTGCACTCAATATGTGAGCAAATTTGGAAAACTCAGCAGTGGCTACAGGACTGGAAAAGGTCAGCTTTCATTCTAGTCACAAAGAAGGGCAATGCCAAAGAATGTTAAAACTGCCTCACAATTGCACTCATTTCACATGCTAAAAAAGGTAGTGCTCAAAATCCTTCAACTAGGCTTCAACAGTATGTGAACAGTATGAGAACTTCCAGATGTACAAGCTGGATTTAGAAAAGGCAGAGGAACCAGACATCAAATTGCCAACATCTGCTGGACCATAGAAAAAGAAATTCCAGACAACATCTACTTCTGCTTTCTTGACTACACTAAAGCCTTTGTGCAGATCACAACAAACTATGGAAAACTCTTAAAAAGATGGGAATATCAGACCATCTTATCTGCCTCCTGAGAAACCTGTACATGCAAGTCAAGACACAACAGTTAGAATCAGTCATGGAACAATGAACTGGTTCAAAACTGAGAAAGGAGTACGCCAAGGCTGTACATTGTCACCCAGCTTATTTAACTTCCATGCAGAGTACATCATGCAAAATAATGAAGCTCAAGCTGAATGAAGGCTCAGGCTGGATGATAGCTCAAGCTGAAATCACGATTTCTGGGAGAAAAACCAAAAGCCTCAGATATGGAGATACCACCACCCTAATGACAGAAAATGAAGAGGAACTAAAGAGCTTCTTCATGAAGGCAAAAGGAGAGGGTGAAAAAGCTGGCTTAAAACTTAACATTCAAAAAACATTCATGGCATTGAGTCCCATCACTTCAAGGCAAATAGATGGGCAAACAATGGAAACAGTGACAAACTTGATTTTCTTGTGCTCCAAAATCACTGCAGATGGTGACTGCAGCCATGAAATTAAAAGATACTTGCGGCTCAGAAGAAACGCTATGACAAACCTAGACACAGTATTAAAAATCAGAGACATCACTTTGCCAACAAAGGTCCATATAGTCGAAATTATGTTTTTCCCAGTAGTCATATACAGATAGGAGAGCTGGACCCTAAAGAAAGCTGAGAGCCAAAGAATTGATGCCTTTGTATTGTGATGCTGGAGAAGACTCTTGAGAGTCCCTTGGACAGCAAGGAGATCAAATCAGTCAATCCTAAAGGAAATCAACCCTGAATATTCACTGGAAGGACTGATGCTGATGCTGAAGATCCAATACTGTGGCATCTGCTATGAAGAGCCAACGCATTGGGAAAGACCCTGATGCTGGGAATGATTGAGGGTAGGAGGAGAAAGGGGCAATGAAGGATGAGATGGTTGGATGGTATCATTGACTCAATGGATATGAGTTTGAGCAACCTCTGGGAGCTAGGGACAGGGAGGCTGGGTGTGCTGCAGTCCATGGGGTTGCAGGGACTCGGACACAACTGAGAGACTGAACGACAGCAATCATGCCAGAAGGTAAACCTCAATCCAAACAAATGTGGCCCAGGCATCATGATGGCATCCAGGAGTAACAGTATGCCTCAGAGGGCAGGGTTTCAGAGGCCAGCAGGTCCACTTCCTCATCATGCAGATGAGGAGACTGGGACACCCACGATCTACATTCCTTCAGAGTGGAAAACACATGATCAGGGAGGCCACGTCACCCGCCCACCTGTGTGCAGATGAAGCTGTCAGATAGCAGGGAAGGCCCCAGGAAATGTGTACTGGAAAAGCAGGTTTTCTGAGGGAGGGTGCAGATGACAAAGCAGGGAGGGAAGGCCATCACCAAGAGGCAGGGGACGCAGCAGTGAACTACGGCCAATGTTCTCCTGCTTCAAAGTAGGCTTGACATGGAAGGGCTGGTGGCATGCCCAGTCGCTACTTTTAACTGAATCTTAGTTTCCCACAGCTATTCATTCATTCAACTGTCCGTCAGTCATCAATCTTGTTGCATGCCTACTAGGCACGCCACTCTGGGCTAGGCATTAGGAATACAAGCATAAGCACAGTCCTTGCGATGTTTATGAGTTTAATGCATACTGGCTGATCCAGCTCAGAGATAAATTGGGATGGTCTACTGAGATCACCTCTCACAAACCTTTTTTAAAAAATATTGTTGTAGTTCAATGCAATGTGAATGTGGTATTAAATCATATTTTCCTCCTTTGTGCACATTTGAGATATCTTTTTAATCATCTCCCTAAATGTATTGTTATATTAGCGAAGTACAATAAACTGCACATATTCAAAGTATACAAATGAATCACTTTTGACATACACCTACCAACCCATCACTACCATCCAGAAAGTGAACATTTCTGTTGTCCCAAAAGTTGCCTCATGTCCTTTATAATCCCTCCCTTCTTAGAGAGTTTGAGATGGACATGTACACACTGCTATATTTAAAATGGATAGCCAAATGTACAGGGCATGAAACTCTGCTCAACGTTATGCTGAGTCCCTTTGCTGTTCCCCTGAAACTATCGTAACACTGTTAATTGGCTATCTGTTCAGTTCAGTTCAGTTCAGTCACTCAGTTGTGGCCGACACTTTGTGACCCCATGGACTGCAGCATGTCAGGCTCCCCTGTCCTCCACCATCTTCCAGAGCTTGCTCTAACTCAAGCCCATTGAGTCGGTGATGCCATCCAACCATTTCATCCTCTGTCAACCCCTTCTCCTTCTGTTCATACCCAGTAAAAAATAACAAGCTAAAATAAATAAATTATACACACACACACACACACACACACACACACACACATAATCGAACCTCCCTAGTGGTCCAGTGGTTAAAGAGTCTGCCTTGCAGTGCAAGGGGCACCAGTTCAATTCCTGGCCAGGGAAGATCCCATGTGCTACAGGGTGGCTGGACCGGTGTATCCAATTATGATCCAGTGCTCAGGAGAGCATGCACCCAGAGCCAGTGCTCTGCAATAAGAGGCCACTGCAATGGGAGGGCCACATATACCAAAGAATAAAAGATGGATGAAAATAAACAAAAGAGGCATGATGGGGAAAAAGAAAAAAAAAAAAAAATATATATATATATATATAATCCCTCCACTTCTTTCATCTTTACTCTTAGGCAACACCACTGTTCCAGAGAAAGTCCTTTTGGAAATATGAAACACTGTTACTACTTTTCTATGTTCTCAGGCCGGTCCTGTTAGGGCAGGGGTGAAGGAGGATGAAGAAATACTAAGGAACGAGGGTGAGTGTACAGATAACACAGGCCAGTGGAATTATAAGACCTGAAGGGCAAACAACTGCAGCAACATACTGGTATTTAACCCTCGTGGCAAACTTAAGGGAAAGGTGTCATCATCTTCCTTCTATGAACGAGGACAGGCGCCTCAGTGTGGTTGAGGAGCTGCTCCACGGTCACCCAGGCAGGAAGTGGCAAAGCGGGAGCTCAATTGACCTGAAGTGTCCCAAAAGTTGCCTCATGTCCTTTATAATCCCTCCCTTCTTAGAGAGTTTGAGATGGACATGTACACACTGTTATATTTAAAATGGATAGCCAAATGTACAGGGCATGAAACTCTGCTCAACGTTATGCTGAGTCCCTTTGCTGTTCCCCTGAAACTATCGTAACACTGTTAATTGGCTATCTGTTCAGTTCAGTTCAGTTCAGTCACTCAGTTGTGGCCGACACTTTGTGACCCCATGGACTGCAGCATGTCAGGCTCCCCTGTCCTCCACCATCTTCCAGAGCTTGCTCTAACTCAAGCCCATTGAGTCGGTGATGCCATCCAACCATTTCATCCTCTGTCAACCCCTTCTCCTTCTGTTCATACCCAGTAAAAAATAACAAGCTAAAATAAATAAATTATACACACACACACACACACACACACACACACACATAATCGAACCTCCCTAGTGGTCCAGTGGTTAAAGAGTCTGCCTTGCAGTGCAAGGGGCACCAGTTCAATTCCTGGCCAGGGAAGATCCCATGTGCTACAGGGTGGCTGGACCGGTGTATCCAATTATGATCCAGTGCTCAGGAGAGCATGCACCCAGAGCCAGTGCTCTGCAATAAGAGGCCACTGCAATGGGAGGGCCACATATACCAAAGAATAAAAGATGGATGAAAATAAACAAAAGAGGCATGATGGGGAAAAAGAAAAAAAAAAAAAAATATATATATATATATATAATCCCTCCACTTCTTTCATCTTTACTCTTAGGCAACACCACTGTTCCAGAGAAAGTCCTTTTGGAAATATGAAACACTGTTACTACTTTTCTATGTTCTCAGGCCGGTCCTGTTAGGGCAGGGGTGAAGGAGGATGAAGAAATACTAAGGAACGAGGGTGAGTGTACAGATAACACAGGCCAGTGGAATTATAAGACCTGAAGGGCAAACAACTGCAGCAACATACTGGTATTTAACCCTCGTGGCAAACTTAAGGGAAAGGTGTCATCATCTTCCTTCTATGAACGAGGACAGGCGCCTCAGTGTGGTTGAGGAGCTGCTCCACGGTCACCCAGGCAGGAAGTGGCAAAGCGGGAGCTCAATGGCCGGGGTGCCAAGCCTGCAAGTCTCGCTGAGTGCTCATCCTCCAGGCCATGCAGCCACCACCAGAAATGGCTGAACTTGATCCGAGGCCCCTCCTGGGCCCCATACTGAGCCCTGCTCTGTGTCCTCCAGGTTTCCTAGCACCCCTCCCATTGTCAACTAGGGAGCCAGTAGGGTCTGGAGGTGGAGAACACAGCCTTCCCAGTCAACCTGTGGCCCAGCCTGATCTCTGATTAGATCCAGCTGCATTCAGAGAGCCCCTCCCTCTGGGAGGACACCTCCCAGGGAAATTCCCAAGCTTCAACACTCTGGAAGAGGGCCTTGCTGAGTCCATTTCAATACCACCTAAAACCAATACAGCAACACGCACATAAACTTTTTGCCTTTTGAAAAAATACGAAGTAATGTGCAAATGCTCTGTTCTCTCCTGTACCCAATCCTCTGAGATCTGAGGGTCAAGAAGGGCCGGAGAGATGCGGAGGAAGTCAGGGATGGGGCGTGGATCACGGTGCAGGAGGACAGATGAGGTACAGAGAGAGAGGCAACTGAGGGAGGCTGTGGGACATACTACTTGGTAACTTCAATAGCCAGTGACTTCACATTCGGACACCGCCGTTTGCATGCATCCACAGCCTATTGCTTCCCAGGTGGCACTAGTGGTCAACAACCCAACTGCCAATGCAGAAGACCTAAGAGATTCGGGTTCCATCCCAGGGTCAGTAAGATCCCCTGGAGGAGGGCATGGCAACCCACACCAGGATTCTTGCCTGGAGAATTCCATGGATAGAGGAGCCTGTCGGGCTACAGTCCATAGGGTTGCAAAAAGATGGACATGATCAATGTGACTTAGCATGCATGCACAACCAAAATGGCTCCATCTAGGTGGCTAAGAGAACATTTAAGCCCTCTCTGAGCTTCAGCTTCCGTGAAGCATGAGGTCGAGTGTACAGATAACACAGGCCAGTGGAATTATAAGACCTGAAGGGCAAACAACTGCAGCAACATACTGGTATTTAACCCTCGTGGCAAACTTAAGGGAAAGGTGTCATCATCTTCCTTCTATGAACGAGGACAGGCGCCTCAGTGTGGTTGAGGAGCTGCTCCACGGTCACCCAGGCAGGAAGTGGCAAAGCGGGAGCTCAATGGCCGGGGTGCCAAGCCTGCAAGTCTCGCTGAGTGCTCATCCTCCAGGCCATGCAGCCACCACCAGAAATGGCTGAACTTGATCCGAGGCCCCTCCTGGGCCCCATACTGAGCCCTGCTCTGTGTCCTCCAGGTTTCCTAGCACCCCTCCCATTGTCAACTAGGGAGCCAGTAGGGTCTGGAGGTGGAGAACACAGCCTTCCCAGTCAACCTGTGGCCCAGCCTGATCTCTGATTAGATCCAGCTGCATTCAGAGAGCCCCTCCCTCTGGGAGGACACCTCCCAGGGAAATTCCCAAGCTTCAACACTCTGGAAGAGGGCCTTGCTGAGTCCATTTCAATACCACCTAAAACCAATACAGCAACACGCACATAAACTTTTTGCCTTTTGAAAAAATACGAAGTAATGTGCAAATGCTCTGTTCTCTCCTGTACCCAATCCTCTGAGATCTGAGGGTCAAGAAGGGCCGGAGAGATGCGGAGGAAGTCAGGGATGGGGCGTGGATCACGGTGCAGGAGGACAGATGAGGTACAGAGAGAGAGGCAACTGAGGGAGGCTGTGGGACATACTACTTGGTAACTTCAATAGCCAGTGACTTCACATTCGGACACCGCCGTTTGCATGCATCCACAGCCTATTGCTTCCCAGGTGGCACTAGTGGTCAACAACCCAACTGCCAATGCAGAAGACCTAAGAGATTCGGGTTCCATCCCAGGGTCAGTAAGATCCCCTGGAGGAGGGCATGGCAACCCACACCAGGATTCTTGCCTGGAGAATTCCATGGATAGAGGAGCCTGTCGGGCTACAGTCCATAGGGTTGCAAAAAGATGGACATGATCAATGTGACTTAGCATGCATGCACAACCAAAATGGCTCCATCTAGGTGGCTAAGAGAACATTTAAGCCCTCTCTGAGCTTCAGCTTCCGTAGGAAGCATGAGGTCGAGGCTGCAGGAAGCATCAGGGAACAACACAAGTTTAAGGATGGGAGGCTTCCTGAAGGAAAAGTCCACACTGCTGAAGTTCACAGACCTCACTTCCTTCCAGGAGCTGGAGACAAAGGCTGAGGTGTGCATCCCGCCTGATGGGACAAACAGAAGAGACATGTCTAAAGTCTTGAGTGACTGGCATCAGAGTCAACAGACCTCCTGGAGGATGGGCACTCAGGGTGGACAAAGCAATTCCTGACTCAGTTTCTGCCTCTGCATACAGGGCACAAGCCAGTTCCTAGAGTCTCCATGAAGATGGCATGGGAGTAAGTGGGAAGGGGGCCCAGCCCAGTGCCTAGCACACAGGAGGGGCTCATTCAGGCTCAGAGCTGTCCTTTCAGCACCCCTGAATCACAGGCTCTCAAACCGAGGGGAGCTTCTGGGTGTTGTGGGAACTCTCATTGACTTCCAAATGCCCTGCCTGGGCCCTGATGCACAGTTTTGGTTTCATAATGAATATTTTGTGAGAAAGACGTTTTCTTTACTCTGTACGTGGATTCCTTGGTGATAGCCATGTGGGGCCAGGCTGACTCCCTAACATCTGCGTTTAGATTCCTCACTACTCTGTCATTTGAACTGGGAGAAGGGCAGTTACAGTGGCAGAGGGACTTCCTCGAAGGACCCACTACTGGTCTGTGTGTCCCCTGCCCTGTCCTCCTCTTCTTCATGCCGCCCCCCTTCCAGCTCTGACCCCAATCCACCGCGCTCCTCCCCGCAGACAAAGAGAATTAGGGTTTGTCCCAAGTCTGCTGGCTCCCTGTGACTCTGGACCATCAGCAGACCTAACTAAGAGCTGACCACTCACACCAGGGCCTTGGGCAGGCGAAGGAATGCTCTGAGTCAAAGACCTAAGAGATTCGGGTTCCATCCCAGGGTCAGTAAGATCCCTGGAGGAGGGCATGGCAACCCACACCAGGATTCTTGCCTGGAAAATTCCATGGATAGAGGAGCCTGTCGGGCTACAGTCCACAGGGTTGCAAAAAGATGGACATGATCAATGTGACTTAGCATGCATGCACAACCAAAATGGCTCCATCTAGGTGGCTAAGAGAACATTTAAGCCCTCTCTGAGCTTCAGCTTCCGTAGGAAGCATGAGGTCGAGGCTGCAGGAAGCATCAGGGAACAACACAAGTTTAAGGATGGGAGGCTTCCTGAAGGAAAAGTCCACACTGCTGAAGTTCACAGACCTCACTTCCTTCCAGGAGCTGGAGACAAAGGCTGAGGTGTGCATCCCGCCTGATGGGACAAACAGAAGAGACATGTCTAAAGTCTTGAGTGACTGGCATCAGAGTCAACAGACCTCCTGGAGGATGGGCACTCAGGGTGGACAAAGCAATTCCTGACTCAGTTTCTGCCTCTGCATACAGGGCACAAGCCAGTTCCTAGAGTCTCCATGAAGATGGCATGGGAGTAAGTGGGAAGGGGGCCCAGCCCAGTGCCTAGCACACAGGAGGGGCTCATTCAGGCTAAGAGCTGTCCTTTCAGCACCCCTGAATCACAGGCTCTCAAACCGAGGGGAGCTTCTGGGTGTTGTGGGAACTCTCATTGACTTCCAAATGCCCTGCCTGGGCCCTGATGCACAGTTTTGGTTTCATAATGAATATTTTGTGAGAAAGACGTTTTCTTTACTCTGTACGTGGATTCCTTGGTGATAGCCATGTGGGGCCAGGCTGACTCCCTAACATCTGCGTTTAGATTCCTCACTACTCTGTCATTTGAACTGGGAGAAGGGCAGTTACAGTGGCAGAGGGACTTCCTCGAAGGACCCACTACTGGTCTGTGTGTCCCCTGCCCTGTCCTCCTCTTCTTCATGCCGCCCCCCTTCCAGCTCTGACCCCAATCCACCGCGTCTCCTCCCCCGCAGACAAAGAGAATTAGGGTTTGTCCCAAGTCTGCTGGCTCCCTGTGACTCTGGACCATCAGCAGACCTAACTAAGAGCTGACCACTCACACCAGGGCCTTGGGCAGGCGAAGGAATGCTCTGAGTCAAAGCAGACAGAGATGGTGAGTGAGGAGGCAAGTCCAAGAGAAGTCTTGGAAAGCAAGGGACAACCTTTGGTGAAAACAAAATCCCACAGGTGCTTAACAAATTTTTTAGAAAGTACAAAAAAAAAAAAAAAAAATATATATATATATATATACACACACACACATATATATATATATATATCCCACAGGTGATACCTCACTTATGGTTCTTTGGTTTTTATGTAAGAATATGTAGTGGGCCCAATACAGTGGGCAACGGGGATGTGGAAATAAACAGAATATGGTCCTTGCTCTCCAGAGGCTCATAGGAAAGCAATGTGAACAATGCTGTGACCAAGGAACAGGAGCTGCCTAGCTAGACCAGGAGAGGCCAGGACTTTTCCATGGAAGGCAGTGCCACAAGGGCCGTGAAGGTGGAAGAACAGTCAGGCCTAGCTTCTGGAGCTGACTGCATGGGATTAGACCGATCTTCCCCCAGTTACTAGTTCTGTGAGCTCAGGCAACTTGTGAACTGCTCTATGACTCAATTTCCTCATTCTGGAAATGGTACCTCTTTCATAACGTTGTTGAAAAAATTAAATTAATATAGGTAAAGCATGTTGAGAACAGTGTCTACTAATTAGGTTCTATAAATGCACTTACTCATATGATTGTGTTAAAACAGGCATTCCTCAGATGAGGAAAGGCACAGGGGTTTTCCACAGAAGTGGGACCCACAAGAAGAGAGGCAGAGATGTGGAAGATGGGTTGGGGTAAGGCACAGCTGCTTCCGGGGAGCGTGTGCTGAAAGAAAGACAGGGAGGTGGGCCAAGGTCAGAAGCTGCCAGGCTGTGCACACCTTGGAGGGTAGACTTGGCCTTGGAGTGGACACAGAGCAGCTAGGGGTTGTGTCATGAGGCTGCTAGACTGGAAGAGGTGAGACTGGATGTAAGAGACCCTGCTGGCAGCCTCATGGGAGAAAAGAGAGATGTGAAGAGGTCTGCGACCAACTCGGTGGCAGCAGGAACAGAGGGGAGAGGACCAGGGACCTGGAGGCGACTGCACAGGAGAACAGGCCAAGTCCAAGATGCCTGCGTGAGCCCAGAGGCAACCCTCGGGAGGAGGAAGACAGGAGCACGGGTGGGCTTCAAGGAGGGTGAAGAGGCGACATAACAGAAAAAGGTGCTGGGCCCCAAACTAGGAGCTGATGAGGAAGATAGGATCAGGGGAGGGCTAATGGGGAGGGTGAAGACAAGAACTACAGAATAAGAGATGCTGGGCACTGAAGTAGGAGCTGTGGATGAATTACTTCATTTACTTCTCCCACGGACCCTTTGAGAAGGTCCTGTTATACCCACTAACAGCTGAGAAAACTGAAGCACGGGGTGACTGAAAACCTGTATCCGAGCCATGGGGTGGCGTGGTTTTCAGGGCTTGCAGTCCAAGTCCTAGCTCCTTGTCCCTGTGCTGACCTTGAGTCACTGGCTATGTGTCCACTGCTTAGCAGGGAGGCCTGGGTCCTCAGAGCTGTAGGGGGATGAGAAGGTCTGGAATGAGTGAGCGTGAAGAAGTAGAGGGCCTCTGCCATGCCCCAGGAGGAGCCGAGCAGGTGGCCTCCTCTCCCTTCTGCCCAGCCCACGGGGAGGGAACCCAGCCCCAGGACTGGGCCTCTTGCCCTGCGGTCCTCCCCGCAGCCCACAGAGAACACGGGCGGGCCTGGCCCTCTCCCTGGAGCAGGTTGCCTAACCACCCTGAGCCCAGTGAGGCCAGGACAGCTCTACCTTCCTTCCTGGGAGACACTGAGAGAGCTGAAAGGATGAGGCTCTGTTTTTTGGAGACAAAACCAAGTAAGTCCTCTAAGTGGAAGCATGCCAGCCCGCTCTGGGCTGCTACAGGGCCCCATGTGGACAAGGCTGAGGCTCTGTTGACAAGAGCCTCTCCAGATGTTTACCTCAGCCCACACGGCCGCTGGCCCAGGTCCCGTCTGGGTGTGCCATGGGCCCGGGTGAGGTCACACACCTACACACCCTACTCCCTCCCCAGAAGCCAGCTCCCTGAGTCACCTCAAGCCCAGCCAAATTCACCTGAAGCACCTGGCATTTCTCTCCACCGTGCAACAGGTTATCTAGCTAAGAGCCGTCAGTCAAGACGAGCCTCGCCGGGTCCAATAATTCACATAATGAGTTTCTTAAATTACCCAGGGTGCTCCAAGGCCTGAGATTTCTGGAGCACTTTCACCTCACGGGAAGGAGAGGATCAGGGAGGGCTAATGGGGAGGGTGAAGACAAGAACTACAGAATAAGAGATGCTGGGCACTGAAGTAGGAGCTGTGGATGAATTACTTCATTTACTTCTCCCACGGACCCTTTGAGAAGGTCCTGTTATACCCACTAACAGCTGAGAAAACTGAAGCACGGGGTGACTGAAAACCTGTATCCGAGCCATGGGGTGGCGTGGTTTTCAGGGCTTGCAGTCCAAGTCCTAGCTCCTTGGCCCTGTGCTGACCTTGAGTCACTGGCTATGTGTCCACTGCTTAGCAGGGAGGCCTGGGTCCTCAGAGCTGTAGGGGGATGAGAAGGTCTGGAATGAGTGAGCGTGAAGAAGTAGAGGGCCTCTGCCATGCCCCAGGAGGAGCCGAGCAGGTGGCCTCCTCTCCCTTCTGCCCAGCCCACGGGGAGGGAACCCAGCCCCAGGACTGGGCCTCTTGCCCTGCGGTCCTCCCCGCAGCCCACAGAGAACACGGGCGGGCCTGGCCCTCTCCCTGGAGCAGGTTGCCTAACCACCCTGAGCCCAGTGAGGCCAGGACAGCTCTACCTTCCTTCCTGGGAGACACTGAGAGAGCTGAAAGGATGAGGCTCTGTTTTTTGGAGACAAAACCAAGTAAGTCCTCTAAGTGGAAGCATGCCAGCCCGCTCTGGGCTGCTACAGGGCCCCATGTGGACAAGGCTGAGGCTCTGTTGACAAGAGCCTCTCCAGATGTTTACCTCAGCCCACACGGCCGCTGGCCCAGGTCCCGTCTGGGTGTGCCATGGGCCCGGGTGAGGTCACACACCTACACACCCTACTCCCTCCCCAGAAGCCAGCTCCCTGAGTCACCTCAAGCCCAGCCAAATTCACCTGAAGCACCTGGCATTTCTCTCCACCGTGCAACAGGTTATCTAGCTAAGAGCCGTCAGTCAAGACGAGCCTCGCCGGGTCCAATAATTCACATAATGAGCTTCTTAAATTACCCAGTGTGCTCCAAGGCCTGAGATTTCTGGAGCACTTTCACCTCACGGGGAAGGAGAGGATCAGGAAGGAGGAAGCACTTACCTCACACCTGTCAGAATGGCGGTCATCAAAACAGACAAGTACCCAACAAAGAGTGTCATTGAGGATGCAGAGAAAAGGGAACCCTGCACATTGTTGGCTGAGAATGGAAACTGGTACAGCCACTACAGAAAACAGTATGGAGGGTCCTCAAAAAGTTAGTAACAGAACTACCATAGGCACCCGTAAAGTCACTTCTTGGTATTATCCAAAGAAAATAAACATATTCAGAAAGATAAACACACCCCAATGTTCACTGTAGCATTATTTACAATAGTGAAGATCTGGAAGAATGAATTTAAACTGTGATATGTATATATATATATATATATATATATATATATATATATATATATACACATACACAGACATAATAGAGTACTTCCATAAAAAATGAAATTTTGCCATTTGCAACAACATGGATGAATACAGAGTGGATTATGCTAAGTAAAGTAAGTCTGAGAAAGACAAATACCAGATTCCACTTATATATGGAAACTGAAAAAAATAAAATGAAACCAGACACATAGCTACAGAGAACAAACAGGTGGTTGGCAGGTGGCAGGTGGGGAGGATGCAAGATAGGTAAAGGAAATTAAAAGGCACAAACCTTCAGTTACAAAATAAATAAGCAAAGGAGATGTAGTATACAGTGTAAGGACTATGGCAAGTAATATTATGGTGACTTTGTATGGGCTCAGATGGTTCCTAGACCTATGGTCCATAGTACTGGTCATTCCATGATGTATGCGAATGTCAAATCACCATGTACTACACCTGAAACTAAAAGGCTGAGGCTCTGTTGACAAGAGCCTCTCAGATGTTTACCTCAGCCCACACGGCCGCTGGCCCAGGTCCCGTCTGGGTGTGCCATGGGCCCGGGTGAGGTCACACACCTACACACCCTACTCCCTCCCAGAAGCCAGCTCCCTGAGTCACCTCAAGCCCAGCCAAATTCACCTGAAGCACCTGGCATTTCTCTCCACCGTGCAACAGGTTATCTAGCTAAGAGCCGTCAGTCAAGACGAGCCTCGCCGGGTCCAATAATTCACATAATGAGTTTCTTAAATTACCCAGGGTGCTCCAAGGCCTGAGATCTCTGGAGCACTTTCACCTCACGGGGAAGGAGAGGATCAGGAAGGAGGAAGCACTTACCTCACACCTGTCAGAATGGCGGTCATCAAAACAGACAAGTACCCAACAAAGAGTGTCATTGAGGATGCAGAGAAAAGGGAACCCTGCACATTGTTGGCTGAGAATGGAAACTGGTACAGCCACTACAGAAAACAGTATGGAGGGTCCTCAAAAAGTTAGTAACAGAACTACCATAGGCACCCGTAAAGTCACTTCTTGGTATTATCCAAAGAAAATAAACATATTCAGAAAGATAAACACACCCCAATGTTCACTGTAGCATTATTTACAATAGTGAAGATCTGGAAGAATGAATTTAAACTGTGATATGTATATATATATATATATATATATATATATATATATATATATAACACAGACATAATAGAGTACTTCCATAAAAAATGAAATTTTGCCATTTGCAACAACATGGATGAATACAGAGTGGATTATGCTAAGTAAAGTAAGTCTGAGAAAGACAAATACCAGATTCCACTTATATATGGAAACTGAAAAAAATAAAATGAAACCAGACACATAGCTACAGAGAACAAACAGGTGGTTGGCAGGTGGCAGGTGGGGAGGATGCAAGATAGGTAAAGGAAATTAAAAGGCACAAACCTTCAGTTACAAAATAAATAAGCAAAGGAGATGTAGTATACAGTGTAAGGACTATGGCAAGTAATATTATGGTGACTTTGTATGGGCTCAGATGGTTCCTAGACCTATGGTCCATAGTACTGGTCATTCCATGATGTATGCGAATGTCAAATCACCATGTACTACACCTGAAACTAACACCACACTGGACACCAACTATTCAATGCATTTCCATGTTTTAGAAGAAGAGGGAAAAGGGAGAGGAGTGAGAGTCAACAGGGGGAGAAACTGCCTCCACCCTTAACTTCCATCACATACAGCTCCAGTCCTGGAGAAGGAAATGGCCACCTGCTCCAGTCTACTTGCCTGGAAAATCCCATGGACAGAGGACCCTGGGAGGCTGCAGTCCAAGGGGTCACAAAGAGTTGGACATGACTGAGCAACGAGCACTACAGCACCAAGGTTTGCCCCTAAAGTGGTGACAGAAAAGAGACGAAAAAACACACAGAGGGGCTTCCCTGGTGGTCCAGTGGGTAGGGACATCGCCTTGCAGTGCAAGGGGCGCCGGTTCGATCCCTGGCCTGGGAAGATCCCACGTGCCGCGGAGCGGCTGGACCGATGTGTCCAACTACCGAGCCGCAGCTCTGGAGCGCATGCGCCCAGAGTCGGTGCTCTGCAAGGAGAGAGGTCACTGCGATGGGAGGCCCACACAGACCAAAGAACAAAGATGGATGAAAATAGACAAATGAAAGACCAATAGAAGTGGCCCGCCTGCCCCCCTCCCTCCCCACCCCACCCCAAAAAAAACACAGAGAAGTAGGGAATTATAGAACACAGAATGTGTGTCCTCAAAGGACCTGACAGATCCCTCTTTCATTCCACCCTCTCATCTTACAGACAGGGAAACTATGTGTCCCCTCACAAGCTCCACACAGAATCCAGGACCTTCAGCGTCCACTCAGTCCTCTTGTCCCTACCGCACACAGGCTCCAGACAGGAAGAACTGGAAGGGGCTACGATACCCCGAGCCTGGCCCCACATCCGCTCTGAGACCTGTCCTAGAGCCACGCCCGCCCTCCTCCTCCACACTCTACAGGCCGCATGGCACAGCCTGTGCCCTTGTTTCCCTCACCCCCAAGTTTTAGGGGTTGCTGTCGGCCCGACATGTCATCAGCAGCCACTGACAGTCACAGAGACCTGGGAAACTCTGGACCGGCCCAGGTGGCCGGAGCCGGCGGGACACTGAAGCAGCTGCTGTCTAGACAGAGTGCACACCTTCCTGTCCTCTGACAGCCCGTGAACGGCCTGGAGCACCTGCTTTGTGACCAGCGTAGCAGACCAAGAAATTATACATTTGGGCAGCTCATTTCTCCAGGTTCTTCTTTCTGCCAAGCACACAAACGAAAAGCCCAAAATGGGTAGGAAGAAATAAAGTCTGGAGTTCTCATGCTCCTGATTGAAAACATAAAAATAAAATAAATATGCTCGCTGTGTAAATAACAAATACACCAACCCTTACTCTCCAGCCAAATATTGATAGTTCCTTTACGTCTTTGGCTCAAATAGCCACAACTTGGGTAGGGAGAGATGTGTGGTTATTGGCCAAAAGCTGTTCTAAGTCATATATGGCCATTAAAATTATGACTTTCAAACAAAAGTTACAAATTTAGAATGACTTTCTGAGCTCAAAAGTTATTTTGACATTTCATAAAATAAATCCTGGACCAACATGTCACCACATTCTGTTGACCATAGTGTCCAAAATAGTTTTACTATTTTTAGTAGTTTGTTATTTTTGATTGATATATAACTACATTATTTATACATAATTTATAATTTAGCAAATAATATTTAATTATTTATATGTATATGTGGATAAATATTTATGTTTAATTATTTATATTTTATTTAGGATTTGAAGTATTTATTTATTTCTGACTGTGCTGGGTCTTTGTTGCTACATGCGGGCTTTCTCTAGCTGCAGTGAGCAGGGTGGTGCATGGGCTTCTCATTGCGGTGGCTTCTCTTATTGTGGAGCACAGGCTCTTGGTATGTGGACTTCAGTAGTTGTGGCTTGTGGGCTCTAAAGCTTGTGCTCAGCAATTGTGGCACACAGGCTTAGCTGCCCCACAGCACGTGCAACCCTCCCAGACCAGGGATCGAACCCATGTTCCCTGCATTGGCAGGCAGATTCTTAGCCACTGGACCACCAGGGAAATTCCTATATTTAAGATTTTTAAACAGACAGTATAAACAGATAAGAATGGACCAGCTATAGTCACATATATGGCAGGCAATATGTAAAGTATACTTTCCAGAATTCTCCTTAACTGAATGTTAACTGGAGTCATCTCCCAAGAAGCTTGGTCTGAATTGGGTAGACTAAGCAAAATAAAACCTAACATAGCACAGGTATAAAGCTTAAAGTTGCCAGTTCAGTAACTCAGATGGCACCTTTCTTCAGTCATGGCTGGTGGCTCAGCCCAATCCCACAACTGATTTCTGTCCAGAATCAAATGCTAGCAGTCCCATTTTTTTTTTAACACTCTTAACTGACTTCCCAGGAAGGTGTGGTAACCAAGGTCTAAAGTGGAAAAGCTATACCTACAGTCTTCCTGCATTTCTTGTAAAACATTGAAGAGAGGAGCCCCATTTACAATTCATTATACAAAAACTGGAATTTGTTTTAGAAGCAAAAACTGACATTGTCAGTCAGCTGGCTTGGGTGACCTGAAGCAGAGAGTTGCTGTTTCTATAGGGGACATGGCAGCACCAGCTGGGGCTGCCTTGCAGAGACGACGAAGACAAGGAGAGACTGGATCCCAACATTCTGAGAAGCTTACGGGCAACATGTCTTCCTGATCTTGATGTGTAAAGCTGTGTATTAATGGGGGGACTTTGAGCTTAAAAAAGTAAAAAGCATATCTGATGTAAGTTGACCACAGAAACCATAAAGATTACCACACAGAGAGAGGCAACAAAGCATGAGGCTTAGGCTAGCCTCTGGAACAGACAGAATCTGAATCTCAACCCCATCCCCTACTAAACGTGCCACCTGGCATGTAATTCACCCCTCCTTTTTTGTATGCAATGATCATAATAATGGTAACTACTACATAGGGTTGTTTTAAGGCTACAGTGGCACTAGTGGTAAAGAACCCACCTGCCATGCAGGAGACATGAGAGATACAGGTTCAGTCCCTGGGTTGGAAAGATCCTCTGGAGGAGGGCATGGCTACCCCCTCCAGTATTCTTGCCTGGAGTATCCCAGGGACAGAGAAACCTGGTGGGCTATAGTCCATAGGGTCACAAAGAGTCAGGCAAGACTGAAGCAACTTAGCATGCACACACATATGCATAAAGAACCCATATAATTCCTAGCACATAGGAATCACTCAATAAATGTTGGCTATTACATGATCAAATCTATCAATCTTTCACTAGAATGAAAACTCCAAAGGGCAAGAAGTCTCATACGACTTGCTCACTGTGGTATTCCCAGTCCCTGGAACAGGGCCTCCCTCAAAGTAGGCAGTAAATCAACACTGAATGAATCTAAAGGCATATTAAGAAGCCCGATTAGATTATTGTACCTATAGTTTTAGAATCAAATCGAATTTTAACATAGGCTTAGGACTTCCCTGAAAGTCTAGTGGTTAAGGACTCCACTAGAGGGGGCACAGATTTGATTCCTGGTCAGGGAACTGAGATCCCACATACCACATGGTGCAGCCAAAAAAATGAACAAAACAGGCTTTAGCTAAAATTACTGTGTGTCATTTAGACACACAGTATTAGGGTAAGTTTGGGACAGTTCACTGTAGTAAGTAGAAAGGCTATACCCACTGAGTTCAAAAGAAAATGGTTAGTAAATTAACTCTCTCAACTTCAACAATAACAACAACTGGGGGGAAACAACACTAACAATGATTTTTAGACACTGGATACCAGAGAGTGCAGGACAGGGATCCCTGGGAGACGGAAAACAAAGCAAGGCTGATGATTGCCCTAGCTTACTGCCTAAAGCACATTTTCAGGCCACAGTGTGGGGTGGGAAACCCAGGCAGAATCTAGCAGTCTTTCTGAGAATCTGAGGAGACAGAGCTGGGAAGCCCAAAGCAGCTAGAGTTCACAGGGCAGAGGAGAGAACCACATAGGGGTTAGGGAGAGATCCAAAGATTTGAAGAGGGTCCTCCTTGAGTCTTCAGCTGAGAACAAATCAAATGCTGAGGCTAGGGACAAGACCACTCAAAAAACTGAGGGAAAATCATCACTTCAACTGAGGGAAAATCATCACTTCAGCTTACACAGGGCTAAGAGTATTCTGTATTCCCATCAGCTAGAATTAAAAAAAAAAAAAAAAGTATAAACTACAATATTTAAGGTAACAGACTCAAAAGGGTTTTTGTTTGTTTTTCAGTTACCTAAATCATACCCAAACCTTTTATGACCCCATGAACTGTAGCCCACCAGGCTCCTCTGTCTATGCAATTTCACAGGCAAGAATACTGGAATAGGTTGCCATTTCCTTCTCTAGGGGATCTTCCAGACTCAGGGACTGAACCCACATCTCCTGAATTGGCAGATGGATTCTTTACCACTGACCCACTAGGAAAGACCCACTCAGAAGGGTATTGCCTTAGTAATGTGGGGAAAACTAACCCTAGACTAAAGGTTACGATGTTGTCACCTAACTCAAAGCAAACCTCAGTGGTTATCAAACTTGTTTCTAAATAGTTTAATTACATCCCAGAACAAAATTCAAGAATACTGGTTGGAATACAAGAATGTTCAGTTTGATTCCGGGCCTAACCAATTGGTGCAGCCAAAATGAACAAAACAGGCTTTAGAAATTACTGTGTGTCATTTAGACACACAGTATTAGGGTAAGTTTGGGACAGTTCACTGTAGTAAGTAGAAAGGCTATACCCACTGAGTTCAAAAGAAAATGGTTAGTAAATTAACTCTCTCAACTTCAACAATAACAACAACTGGGGGGAAACAACACTAACAATGATTTTTAGACACTGGATACCAGAGAGTGCAGGACAGGGATCCCTGGGAGACGGAAAACAAAGCAAGGCTGATGATTGCCCTAGCTTACTGCCTAAAGCACATTTTCAGGCCACAGTGTGGGGTGGGAAACCCAGGCAGAATCTAGCAGTCTTTCTGAGAATCTGAGGAGACAGAGCTGGGAAGCCCAAAGCAGCTAGAGTTCACAGGGCAGAGGAGAGAACCACATAGGGGTTAGGGAGAGATCCAAAGATTTGAAGAGGGTCCTCCTTGAGTCTTCAGCTGAGAACAAATCAAATGCTGAGGCTAGGGACAAGACCACTCAAAAAACTGAGGGAAAATCATCACTTCAACTGAGGGAAAATCATCACTTCAGCTTACACAGGGCTAAGAGTATTCTGTATTCCCATCAGCTAGAATTAAAAAAAAAAAAAAAGTATAAACTACAATATTTAAGGTAACAGACTCAAAAGGGTTTTTGTTTGTTTTTCAGTTACCTAAATCATACCCAAACCTTTTATGACCCCATGAACTGTAGCCCACCAGGCTCCTCTGTCTATGCAATTTCACAGGCAAGAATACTGGAATAAGTTGCCATTTCCTTCTCTAGGGGATCTTCCAGACTCAGGGACTGAACCCACATCTCCTGAATTGGCAGATGGATTCTTTACCACTGACCCACTAGGAAAGACCCACTCAGAAGGGTATTGCCTTAGTAATGTGGGGAAAACTAACCCTAGACTAAAGGTTACGATGTTGTCACCTAACTCAAAGCAAACCTCAGTGGTTATCAAACTTGTTTCTAAATAGTTTAATTACATCCCAGAACAAAATTCAAGAATACTGGTTGGAATACAAGAATGTTCAGTACCCATAAAGTAAAATTCATGTTTGGCATCCAAAAAAAAAAAAGTGGTCAAACATACAAAGAAACATGAAAGTGTGACTCATAAGGGGGGTAAGTATCAATCAACAAAAACATGAAAATAACATAAATGATTAAATTAGTAGACAAAAACATTAAATTAGTATAATTACATTTCATATGTCCAAAAAGATAGAGGGGAGATTGAGTATGGTTAAGGAGAGACATAGAAAATCTAAAAAAAAAAAAAATTCCAAATCAAACTCAAAACATGAAAATGTCAGGGTCAAAGTAAAATAAACATCGAGTAGAATTACCAAAAAAAGAAGAGAAAAAAAAAAGAAAAACAACAACACGTTGCTAAAGAAAAGATTTGTGAACTTAAAGAAAGAGCAATAGAAAGTATCCAAAATGAAACAGAAAAGATTGAGGGAAAACACACACAAAAAATGAGCCTCAGTGAACTGAGTGAATAAAATACATGCAAATGGGGAGACAGAGGGAAGACAGAAGTAGTATTTGAAAAAATAATGGCTAAAGCATTCCCAAAATGATGCAAACCACAAGTCCAGAGATTCAGACAGCTCAACAAACCCCAAGCAAAAGAAAAATGAAGAACACTACACTAAGAATATCATAATTAAAACACAGCAGCAATAAAGAGAACATCTGAAAATCAGGCAGACAAAAAACAGATACACTATACAAAGAGTAACAAAGATAAAGATTACACAGAATTTTCATCAGATACACCAGCAGCTAGATATCAGCAAACTAAAAAAACCTTCACAATACTGAAAGAAAAAAACCTGTCAACCTAACAATCCATCCAGACCCAATGAAAATCTTTTTAAAACCAATACAAAAAAAAGACATTTTCAGAAAAACAAAAGCTGAAAAATCATTGAGCAGCAGATCTGCATGATGAAAAAGTGTTATAGGAAGTCTTTTAGGCAGAAGAAAAAGGATACCAAATACACAAAGAAATAAGAAAGGATTAATATGTGGGTAAACACTAAAAAGTTTATTTTCTTAGATTTAGAGATTTTAAACATAAATAAAATTGAAACAAAAATAATAACAATGTGTTATGGGGTTTAAAACGCATGTAGAGTTAACATGTATGACGATAGTGCAAAGTACAAAAGGAGGGAAATACAAGAGGGGTGAGTCTTTTATATTAACCATGAAGCAGTCTAATTTAACTTGAAGGTACACTGTAATAGGTATATATGCTATACACCTTAAAATAACCACAAAATAAACAGAATTATAACTATAATCTAAAAGAGAAAACAGAATAAAAATAGGCAACAAATATAAAAGACATAGAAAAGGAGGAAAAGGAAGATAGGACAAACGGAGCAAATAGAAGCAGATAACAAAATATCCAAACCATGTCACTAATACCACTAAAAGTAAATGGTCTACATATGATCCAGCAATCCCACTCCTGAGCATGTATCCAGCATGCTCAGTGGTATCTGGCTCTCTGCAACCCCATGGAGCTTACAGCCTGCGATTCCTCTGTCCATGGAATTTCCCAGGCAAGAATGCTGTAGTGGGTTGCCATTTCCTCCTCCAGGGGATCTTCCCAACCCAGGAATCAAATTCACATCCTACGCAGGCGGATTGTTTACTGTTGAGTCACCTGGGATCTCCATATATGCAAAAAGACACATAAATTGAAAGATACATGCACTCTAATACTCACTGTAGCACTATTTACAATATTCAAGACATGGAAGCATGTCAATCAACAGAAGAATGGATAAAGAAAATATGGTGCATATTATACAATGAAATGTTACTCCATCATAAAAAGGATACACAAAGCAAGCTTTTCATCAGATACACCAGCAGCTAGATATCAGCAAACTAAAAAAACCTTCACAATACTGAAAGAAAAAAACCTGTCAACCTAACAATCCATCCAGACCCAATGAAAATCTTTTTAAAACCAATACAAAAAAAAGACATTTTCAGAAAAACAAAAGCTGAAAAATCATTGAGCAGCAGATCTGCATGATGAAAAAGTGTTATAGGAAGTCTTTTAGGCAGAAGAAAAAGGATACCAAATACACAAAGAAATAAGAAAGGATTAATATGTGGGTAAACACTAAAAAGTTTATTTTCTTAGATTTAGAGATTTTAAACATAAATAAAATTGAAACAAAAATAATAACAATGTGTTATGGGGTTTAAAACGCATGTAGAGTTAACATGTATGACGATAGTGCAAAGTACAAAAGGAGGGAAATACAAGAGGGGTGAGTCTTTTATATTAACCATGAAGCAGTCTAATTTAACTTGAAGGTACACTGTAATAGGTATATATGCTATACACCTTAAAATAACCACAAAATAAACAGAATTATAACTATAATCTAAAAGAGAAAACAGAATAAAAATAGGCAACAAATATAAAAGACATAGAAAAGGAGGAAAAGGAAGATAGGACAAACGGAGCAAATAGAAGCAGATAACAAAATATCCAAACCATGTCACTAATACCACTAAAAGTAAATGGTCTACATATGATCCAGCAATCCCACTCCTGAGCATGTATCCAGCATGCTCAGTGGTATCTGGCTCTCTGCAACCCCATGGAGCTTACAGCCTGCGATTCCTCTGTCCATGGAATTTCCCAGGCAAGAATGCTGTAGTGGGTTGCCATTTCCTCCTCCAGGGGATCTTCCCAACCCAGGAATCAAATTCACATCCTACGCAGGCGGATTGTTTACTGTTGAGTCACCTGGGATCTCCATATATGCAAAAAGACACATAAATTGAAAGATACATGCACTCTAATACTCACTGTAGCACTATTTACAATATTCAAGACATGGAAGCATGTCAATCAACAGAAGAATGGATAAAGAAAATATGGTGCATATTATACAATGAAATGTTACTCCATCATAAAAAAGGATTAAATAATGCCATTTGCAGTAATACAGATGGACCTAGAGATTGTCCTACTAAGTGAAGTAAGTCAAACAAAGATAGACAAATATCATATGATAATCAATTTTATATGGAATCTATAAAAAGGCTGTGAATGAACTTATCTACAAAAAAGCAAGAGACTTACAGATGTAGAAAATAAACTTATGGAAACCAGGGGGCACAAAGGCAGAAGAGAGATAAACTGGAAGACTAGGATTAACACATACAAACTACAATATGTAAAACAGGTACCTAACAAGGATCTACTCTAAAACCCGGGGAACTCTACTCAATACTCCGTAATGGTTTATATGGGAAAAGAATCTAAATAAAGACTGGGGGCTTCTCTGGTGGCTCACTGGTAAAGAGTTCTCCTGCCAATGCAGGAGATGTGTGTTCGATCCCTGATCCAGGAAGACCCCACATGCTGCAGAGCAACTAAGCCCGTGAGCCACAACTATGGAGCCTGTGCTCTAGAGCCTTGAAACCACAGCTATGGAGCCCATGTGCCCTAGAGCCTGGGCTCCACAACAAGAGAGGTCGCCGCAGCAAGAACCCCTGCTCACCTCAACTAGCAAGAAGTCCCCACTCCCTGCAGCTAGAGAAGAGCCTGCAGAAGCAGTGAAAGCCCAGAATAGCCAAAAATACAGAAATAAATAAATAATTTTTTAAGAAAGAGTGGATATAAGTATATGAATATCAGATCCATTTTGATGTACACCTGAAACTGACACAACATTGTAAATCAACTATTGCCTAATAAAAATTATTTTAAAAAGTAAATGCTCTAACTATTCCCAATTAAACAACAAAAGATATCAGACGGGATAAAGAAGCAAGACCTAACTATATGCTACCGACAAGAAATCACTTTCTATATAAAGACACTAATAGATTGAAAGACTAAAACATGCACTCTAATACTCACTGTAGCACTATTTACAATATTCAAGACATGGAAGCATGTCAATCAACAGAAGAATGGATAAAGAAAATATGGTGCATATTATACAATGAAATGTTACTCCATCATAAAAAAGGATTAAATAATGCCATTTGCAGTAATACAGATGGACCTAGAGATTGTCCTACTAAGTGAAGTAAGTCAAACAAAGATAGACAAATATCATATGATAATCAATTTTATATGGAATCTATAAAAAGGCGGTGAATGAACTTATCTACAAAAAAGCAAGAGACTTACAGATGTAGAAAATAAACTTATGGAAACCAGGGGGCACAAAGGCAGAAGAGAGATAAACTGGAAGACTAGGATTAACACATACAAACTACAATATGTAAAACAGGTACCTAACAAGGATCTACTCTAAAACCCGGGGAACTCTACTCAATACTCCGTAATGGTTTATATGGGAAAAGAATCTAAATAAAGACTGGGGGCTTCTCTGGTGGCTCACTGGTAAAGAGTTCTCCTGCCAATGCAGGAGATGTGTGTTCGATCCCTGATCCAGGAAGACCCCACATGCTGCAGAGCAACTAAGCCCGTGAGCCACAACTATGGAGCCTGTGCTCTAGAGCCTTGAAACCACAGCTATGGAGCCCATGTGCCCTAGAGCCTGGGCTCCACAACAAGAGAGGTCGCCGCAGCAAGAACCCCTGCTCACCTCAACTAGCAAGAAGTCCCCACTCCCTGCAGCTAGAGAAGAGCCTGCAGAAGCAGTGAAAGCCCAGAATAGCCAAAAATACAGAAATAAATAAATAATTTTTTAAGAAAGAGTGGATATAAGTATATGAATATCAGATCCATTTTGATGTACACCTGAAACTGACACAACATTGTAAATCAACTATTGCCTAATAAAAATTATTTTAAAAAGTAAATGCTCTAACTATTCCCAATTAAACAACAAAAGATATCAGACGGGATAAAGAAGCAAGACCTAACTATATGCTACCGACAAGAAATCACTTTCTATATAAAGACACTAATAGGTTAAAAGTAAAAGGATAGATATACCCTGCTAGTAATGATTACAGAAAAGAATAATACCAAGAATAGGAATATTTCATAATAAGAAAGGAGCCTGTTTATCAATAGGGCATATGTCTAAACATATATGATGCTACTAGCAGAGTGAAAATACATAAAGCAAAATTTATAAAAGTATAAGAATGGAAAAATCCAAATTAGTCAGAAATCAACACCTCTCTCTCTCAGTAATTAATATAAGAAAAAGATACAAAATATTTGAAAAACATTTTCAAAGAACAAAATAGCAGTTATAATTGATGTTTATAGAACAATCCATCTAACAATAACAGAATATACATCATTTAATAGGCACACATAATATTTACTAAGATAGAACATATTCTGGCCTACAAGACCAGTCTGAATATTAAAAGGCTTCAAGTTACATGAAGAATGTTTTCTGACTACAGTGGAGTTATATTAGAAATAACAGAATAACAGAAAAATACTTTTAAAATCCCCAAATATTCAGATACATGGATTGAGAAAGAAATTAAAAAAGGAAATAAGAAAGTATTTTTTAACTGAAGGGTAATGAAAACAAAATGTATCAAACCACTCATTGGAATATATCAATGTTTATGAGACACAGTGAAAGCAGTGCTTTAAGAAAAATTTATTGTACTGAAATGTGAAAAGAGGAAATGGCTGAATGTGGTAATCTTGTCTAAAAAGGAAAAAGAGAAAATTAAATGCAAGAAAGTAGAAAAAAATAAAACTGCTAATGGCAGAAATCAGTGAAATAAGAAAAAGGAAAATAGAGAAAAATCAATAAAAGAAATAGCAGCTTCTTAGAGAAGATCAATAAAATGGTAAACTCTTAGTCAAATGTAAGAGTAAAAAGAGAAAATGGGACTGCCAATATTAGGAATGAAACAGGTGATATCACTACACATTCTACAGATATTAAGATGATAGCGAGTATTATAAATAATTTAATGCCAATAAATTCAAAAACTTAGATGAAACAGACAAATACCTTCAAAGACATAAAATACAGAGATCATTCAAAAAGAATTAAGTAACCTGAATAGCTTTATATATTTCAAAGAAAGCTCCCGGCTCCAATGACTTTCTTGATGAATACATACACTTAAGAATACGTACTATCAATTCTACACACACTCTTCTCAACTAGTGAAGACAAGTGACTGCTTCCCAAATCATGATTTGAATCCAGTATTATTCTTCTACAAAACCAGACAGATACTTGAGTAAACAAAACCATAGATCAATATCCATCGTAAATGAAGGAGCAAACCTTCTTAGCAAACTGAGTCCAATGGTGCATATAAAGGGTAACACATGACAACTAAAGAATCCTCTGATTTAACACATTGAAAAAGAAAAGTCATTATGATCATATCAATAACATAGAAAAGGCACTTGGTCAAGTTGAATATCCAGTCATGATTTCAGAAAACTCTAAGCAAACTAGTAGTAGAAGAGATCATCTTTAGGGCTTCCCTGGTGGTCCGGTGGGTAAGGACACCGCCTTGCAGTGCAAGGGGCGCCAGTTTGATCCCTGGCCTGGGAAGATCCCACGTGCCGCGGAGCAGCTGGATCGAGGCGTCCAATTACCAAGCTGGAGCTCTGGAGCGCATGCGCCCAGAGCCGGTGCTCTGCAACAACAGAGGCCGCTGTGATGGGAGGCCCACATGGGCCAGAGAACAAAGACGGATGAAAACAGACAAATGAAAGACCAACAGAAGTGACCCACCTGCCCCCCTCCCTCCCGACCCTACTCCCCCCAGAATAAAAAAATAATAAATAAAATAGCATTTGCTGAGTTCTTACTAAAAAAAATAAAAATAAAAATAAATAATAATAAAAAAAGAGATCATCTTTAAATTGGCAAAGGGCATCTACCAAAAAAAAAAAAAATCCACAGCTAACGTTTTTTTTTACAATCACAAGTTTTTTTTATTCCACTTTTTTGATTTTACAGAGTTTTGTTGTTTACAGATATGTATAATTTCAGATTAGTTATATGTATATCCCATTGCCCCCCATCCCACCCCTTATAGGCTGTCACATAGCCCCCAGGCCACAGCTAACATTCTTTTAATCAGAGGATAATTGCTTTAAATTGTAGTATTAGTTTCTGCTGTACAGTGTGAATAAGCTATAAGTATACACATACCCTCTCCTTCTTGAGCCTCCTTCCCATCACCCCCATTCCACCCCCTAGGCCATCACAGAGCACCAAGCTAAGCTCCCTGTGCTATATAGCAGCTTCCCACTAGACGTCTGTTTCATACATGGTAGCCACACTTCCCGGCAAATAGATGGGGAAAAAGCAGAAACAGTGCCAGATTCTTGAGCTCTAAAACCACTGAGAATGGTGAATGCAGTCACAAAATGAAAAGATGCTTGCTCCTTGGAAGAAAAGCTATGACAAACCTAGAAAGCATATTAAAAAGCAGAGACATTAAAAGAAGAGGAGACATGACTTTGCCAACAAAGGTCCATATAGTCAGAGTTACGGTTTTTCCAATAGTTATAGAGAAATATGAGAGTTGGACCACAAAAAGGTCTGACTCCTAAGAATTAATGCTTTCGAACTGTGATGCTGTAAAAGACTCTTGGGAGTCCCTTGGACAGCAAGGAGATCAAACCAGTCAATCCTAAAGGCAATCAACCCTGAATATTCATTGGAAGGACTGAGGCTGAAGCTGAAGCTCCAGTATTTTGGCCACCTGATAAGAAGAGCTGACTCCCGGGAAAAGACCCTGATGCTGGGAAAATTGAGCACAAGAGAAGAAGGGATGAGATGTTAGAAGCATCACTGACTCAATGGACATGAGTTTGAGCAAACTCTGGGAGACAGTGAAGGACAGGGAAGCCTGGTGTGTTGCAGCTCATGGGATCTCAAACAGTTGGAAATGACTTAGCAACTGAACTACCAAAGTGTATATATGTCAATGCTACTCTCTCAGTCCTACCTTCTGCTCTAGCTGTGTCCACAAGTCCATTCTATACATCTGTATCTCTATTCCTGCCCTGCAAATTGGTTCGTCAGTACCATTTTTCTAAATTCCATACATATATGCTTAATATGATATTTGTTTTTCTCTTCCTCATGTCATTCTATATGACAGATTCTAGGTTCCCCACATCACTACATATGCCCCAATTTCATTCTTTTTTATAACTGAGTAACATTTCATTGTACATATGTACCACATCTTCTTTATCCACTCATCTGTAGATAGACATTTAGGTTGTTTTCATGTCCTAGCTATTGTAAATAGTGCTGAAATGAACATTGCTGTACATGTGTCTTTTTGAATTATGGTTTTCTCAGAGTATATTCCTGGTGAAGGGATTGCTCGGTCATAAGGTAGTTTTATTCTTAGTTTCTTAAGGATTCTCCATACTGCTCTCCGTAGTTGGCTGTATCAATTTACATTTCCACCAACAGTGCAGTATAAACTCACCTAAGAAACAAGAAAAATCTCAAATCAACAACCTAACTTTACATCTAAAACAATTAGAGAAAGAAAAAAGAACAATAGCAACAAAAAAAACACCCAAAGTGAGTAGAAGGAAAAAAATCATAAAGAACAGAGCAGAAATTTTAAAATACTAAGAAAACAATAGCAAAGATCAATAAAACTAAAAGCTGGTTCTTTAAGAAGATGAACAAAACTGATAAACCTGTAGCCAGACCCATCAAGAAAAAAAAGGGAAAGGATTCAAATCAATAAAATTAGAAATGAAAAAGGAGAACTTAACAACTGACACCACAGAAATACAAAGGATTATAAAATACAACTACAAGCAACTACATACCAAGAAAATGGACAACCTAGAAGAAACGGACAAATTCTTAGAAAAATACAACCTTATAAGCCTGAAACAGTAAGAAATTGAAAATATGAAGAAACCAATCACAAGCACTGAAATTGAAACTGTGCTTAAAAATTTTCCAAAGCCCAGGGTCAGATGGCTTCACAGGCAAATTTTATCAAACATTTAGGGAAGAGGTAATGGCTATACTTCGCAAACTCTTTCAAAAAAAATTGCAGGGCTTCCCTGGTGGTCCAGCGGGTAAGGACACTGCCTTGCAGTGCAAGAGGCGCCAGTTCAATTCCTGGCCTGGGAAGATCCCACGTGCCGCGGAGCGGCTGGACAGATGTGTCCAATTACCGAGCCGGAGCTCTGCAGCACATGCGCCCAGAGCTGGTGCTCTGCGACAACAGAGGCCACCGTGATGGGAGGCCCACACGGGCCAAAGAACAAAGATGGATGAAAATAGATAAATGAAAGACCAATGGAAGTGGCCCGCCTGCCCTCCTCTCTCCCTCCTTAACCTGCTCCCCCCCACCCAAAAAAAAAAAAAAATTGCAGAGGGAAGAACACTGCTAAATTCATTCCACGATGTCGCCATCACCCTGATACCAAACTAGACAAAGATACCACACACAAAAAGAAAATTATAGGGCAACATTATTGATTAACATACATACAAAAATTCTCAACAAAATACTAGCAAACAGAATTCAACACATTATGAGGCTCATGCACCAGGATTAAATGGGGTCTATCCCAGTGATGCAAGGATTCTTCACTATATGCAAATCAATCACAATCAAGCATATTAAACAAATTGAAATATAGAAACCATATGATAATCTCAACAGACACAGAAAAAGCTTTCAACAAAATTTAACACCCAGTTATGATTAAAAAAAAAAAAAACTCTCCAGAAAGTGAGTATAGATGGAACTTATCTCAACATAATAAAGGTATATATAACAAACCTACAGCAAACATTATTCTCAATGGTGAAAACATCAAAGTATTTCCTCTAAGATTGGGAATAAGACAAGGGTGCCCACTCTCACCACTATTATTCAATATAGTTCTGAAAGTCCTAGCCACAGCAATCTCATCTAACAGTTAACATCTTGACTGCAAAACATTGAATACTTTTCCCCTAAGGACATAAGAAGTGGAAAGAGGAGTGTTCTCACCATTTCTAATCAACATTTTACTAGATGTTTTAGCCACCGTAATATGGCAACAACAACTTAACAACAACAAAAAGGCTTCCGGATTGCAAAGTAGGACATAAAACTATCTTTATTCACAGATGACATAATTATCTATGCAGGAAATGCTTCAGGGTCAAGAAAAAAGCTGCTAGTACAAATAAATGCATCTAGCAAGATTGTAGGAAAAAAGGTAAAAAGAGATCAGTCACATTATACTTTCAAATATAAAATGTTAAAAATATTTTAATACATCAAAAATATGAAATACTTAGGAAGATATTTGACAAAGATGTTTATGACTGACCTATACCTTAAATACAATGTGCTGATATGCTGAAAAAAAAAAAAAAGAAAACCTAAATAAATATGCTCATAAACAGAAAAATCAATATTGGTTAGAGCCAATTCTCACAAACTGGTATGCAGATTCAGCACAATTCCTATTAAAATCCCAGCTTGCTCTTTTATAGAAGTTGTTTCTAAAAGTCAAATGGTAATATAAATGACTTTGGAAACTAGGAACAAAGTTGGATGAACTACATGAGATGATTTTAAGACATCATTAAGCTACAACAATAAAGAAGTTACCTTAAAAATACAATAAAGACAGGGTAAAGATAGAAAAATAGATCAATGGAACAAAATAGAGTCCAAAATGGAGCCATACGGATATGGTCAACTGATTTTTACAAAAATGCAATTTAATCAAGAAAGGTTAATCTTTAACAAATGGTGCTGGAACAGCTGGCTATCCATATGCAGAAAAAGCAAATTTCCATCCATAACCTGCAACACGCACACGCAATTTATTTAAGAATGCATGGTCACTTCTGTCACTTAGGATCTGGTGCTTAGATCAACAAATGGATAATTTAAATATCCACTGTCATGACTGAAACCATTCAGACTCCAAGAGAATCTCAGAGAATCTCCTCCACCCATCAGATGACCAAGATTAATAGGTTTTGCCACTGCCAGCATCAAAGATGGATACTTCTTTATAGTGAAGGAAGATTTAAGTAAGATTTAAGTAACAAAGCACTTAGGTTTAGGGAAAGACAAATTAATTAACTGTCAAATCCTAATTCTCAGGATGAATTCTTACATTAAATTTATAAATATTATTTTCCAGTAGTGCTGAGTGTACATCTTCTTGTCTCTTTTCTATTCCAATTAACAGATCTGAAGGCATTCACAAATTACTACAGATTTCCCAATAGGTGTTCGCGATGGCTGAGGAGCATTTTTCAATTTTAAGCCATTATTACTCTCAAACTTGTATATGTATGGGGGGCTAGGTGTGTATATATATATATAATATATATATATATATATATATATATATATATATATATATATATATATAGGGCTAGGTGTAATATACACAAAATGTAATCCTGATTTTTTTCCTTTGGGCAACTAAATAAACATTACATGCTAGAAATGTACATAACTTTTAATAAAAATTTAATTGTAAATTAAATAAATTGTAAAATATTTCAATATATCAGATTTAAACCATTTTTAAATTGTTTAAAATTTAAAATATTGATAATTCAATTACTTTTGTATTTTTCTTTTTTTTTTTTTTAAAGATTTATTTATTCATTTATTTTGGGTGGGGGTCGGGTTGGGGAGGGAGGGGAGCAGGCGGGCCACTTCTATTGGTCTTTCATTTCTCCATTTTCATCTGTCTTTGTTCTTTGGCTCCTGTGGGCCTCCCATCGCGGTTGCGTCTGTCATTGCAGAGCACCGGCTCTGGGCACATGTGCTCCAGAGTTCCGGCTCGGTAATTGGACACATCGGTCCAGCCGCTCCGCGGCACATGGGATCTTACCAGGCCAGGGATCGAACCGGCGCCCCTTGCACTGCAAGGCGGTGTCCTTACCCACTGGACCACCAGGGGAAGCCCTGTATTTTACTTTTTATCTTTAGTAGCATTGTTCAAAAAATAAGTAACTTTTGGAAACACATATGATATTTTTAATATCAGCTATAATTTTTTGGCAAAAATACATTCAATTTTATATTTATGTACTTGAACACATATTTCATTTGAATGCATTTAGATTTTTATGCTTTAAATCTTTGAGAATGTGTAGAAATGGAGATGATGCTAAAAATAGAAACTTAGAACTGAGGAAAGGAAAAAAGTTCAAAAGAAAAAAAGTCATAGACTAATATTCAAAGTGATGATCTGCTTAAGATTCTCGATAACAGAAGCAATGAAATTAAATGGACAGTTATCCAACATGACCTGAAACAGAATCTGAGAAACAGACATTAGAATATCTTTAATGAAGTCTCACTTTTTGATCAAGATAATAAAAATGTGCAAGAAAATAATTCTTCTCAAATCTACAATCTGGGGCTTCCCCTGGTGGTCCAGTGGGTAAGGACATCGCCTTGCAGTGCAAGGGGCACCAGTTCGATAGATAACTTAAGACAAAAATTACATAACTACCATTTTGCAATCAATATTCGAGATCAAATTGGCCATAAATGCACTGGTGACTGGAAAGATTTAGCTTTGGTTAATAGAAAATAAAATATCACTTGCACATAAAAATTTACATGTAATTACTAAAACTTAAAAAAAAAAAAAGGCTGACTAAATAGCAAACTAAGGAAAATCTTTAGGTTTAGTAGAAATGATTCTGAAACCTGCTGCCAGAATCACAAGATACATAAGACAGGTGTTTTTTTTTTAAACAATCACCATCAAGGATGAAGAAATTAAGATAATGATTGTGCTAACAGTTAATAATTTTTTAAAAAATCACACACAAAATAAATGCATATAGTAAAAATGAGACTTACTTCATTCAGTCAAATTATAACCAAGACAAAAGTTATATTTAACATTCTTTCTTTTATATAGTTGAACTAACAGAAGAGAGAAACCAGGAATGAGTTTTTCACCTGTTATGAAAAGTATAGATTTTGTCTCAGAGAAAGAATAATAGGAATTGCTTTCATTGAAGTGACTAATTTAAAAGATTGTCGGAAGCAAGGAGATGACAATGGCACTTGTTCAACTGGTAAATAAAAGACATAAGCCTGACTTCCAGTCAAAATCAGCTATAATTTTGGCAAAAATACATTCAATTTTATATTTATGTACTTGAACACATATTTCATTTGAATGCATTTAGATTTTTATGCTTTAAATCTTTGAGAATGTGTAGAAATGGAGATGATGCTAAAAATAGAAACTTAGAACTGAGGAAAGGAAAAAAGTTCAAAAGAAAAAGTCATAGACTAATATTCAAAGTGATGATCTGCTTAAGATTCTCGATAACAGAAGCAATGAAATTAAATGGACAGTTATCCAACATGACCTGAAACAGAATCTGAGAAACAGACATTAGAATATCTTTAATGAAGTCTCACTTTTTGATCAAGATAATAAAAATGTGCAAGAAAATAATTCTTCTCAAATCTACAATCTGGGGCTTCCCCTGGTGGTCCAGTGGGTAAGGACATCGCCTTGCAGTGCAAGGGGCACCAGTTCGATAGATAACTTAAGACAAAAATTACATAACTACCATTTTGCAATCAATATTCGAGATCAAATTGGCCATAAATGCACTGGTGACTGGAAAGATTTAGCTTTGGTTAATAGAAAATAAAATATCACTTGCACATAAAAATTTACATGTAATTACTAAAACTTAAAAAAAAAAAAAAGGCTGACTAAATAGCAAACTAAGGAAAATCTTTAGGTTTAGTAGAAATGATTCTGAAACCTGCTGCCAGAATCACAAGATACATAAGACAGGTGTTTTTTTTTTAAACAATCACCATCAAGGATGAAGAAATTAAGATAATGATTGTGCTAACAGTTAATAATTTTTTAAAAAATCACACACAAAATAAATGCATATAGTAAAAATGAGACTTACTTCATTCAGTCAAATTATAACCAAGACAAAAGTTATATTTAACATTCTTTCTTTTATATAGTTGAACTAACAGAAGAGAGAAACCAGGAATGAGTTTTTCACCTGTTATGAAAAGTATAGATTTTGTCTCAGAGAAAGAATAATAGGAATTGCTTTCATTGAAGTGACTAATTTAAAAGATTGTCGGAAGCAAGGAGATGACAATGGCACTTGTTCAACTGGTAAATAAAAAGACATAAGCCTGACTTCCAGTCAAAAGTCTCTAAACATCCTTTGTACTATACAGCACATGGTTAGAATTTGTTTTTAGGAGACATGGGTCCAACTGTGCCAATAGATAATGATACTTTTGGGTAAAACTCAAAGATTATATATGGCATTATATGCAGAGGGTCTTGATAAAACACAGATCACATTAGATGTCACGATAACAAGACACATGGTAGAAACGCCAACTAAGTGTTCTTATAATAAGTAGAGTTAATTTAGACAAGACAATAAATACACTAGATGAGTTAAGCAAAACAACAGAAGACTCTCAAATAAAGAGCGCATTATAGTCTCTGATGGAAGAGGATTTTAATTTGCAAATCCACAATTAGTTGGTATCAACTTTTGCTTGTTATTAATACTGTAGAGAAACTTACCAAAAAAACATACACATACACAGGCAAATCTACATTTGACTGTTTCACTTTGAAAAGGAAAGGATTAAAAACTCTTAGGATTTTTTAGTGAAAATGACTTTCCAAAGTCAAAAGAAACTACATGAGAAATATGCAGAAATGTGGCATTCAATAAGATATGAGAGGGCTTCCCTGGTGGTCCAGTGGGTAAGGACACCGCCTTGCAGTGCAAGGGGCACTGGTTCAATCCCTGGCCTGGGAAGATCCCATGTGCCACAGAGCAGCTGGACCAAAGTGTCCAATTATGGAGCCAGAGCTCTGGAGTACATGCGCCCAGAGCCGGTGCTCTGCGACAACAGGGGCCACTGAGATGGGAAGATACATAAGACAGGTGTTTTTTTTTAAACAATCACCATCAAGGATGAAGAAATTAAGATAATGATTGTGCTAACAGTTAATAATTTTTTAAAAAATCACACACAAAATAAATGCATATAGTAAAAATGAGACTTACTTCATTCAGTCAAATTATAACCAAGACAAAAGTTATATTTAACATTCTTTCTTTTATATAGTTGAACTAACAGAAGAGAGAAACCAGGAATGAGTTTTTCACCTGTTATGAAAAGTATAGATTTTGTCTCAGAGAAAGAATAATAGGAATTGCTTTCATTGAAGTGACTAATTTAAAAGATTGTCGGAAGCAAGGAGATGACAATGGCACTTGTTCAACTGGTAAATAAAAAGACATAAGCCTGACTTCCAGTCAAAAGTCTCTAAACATCCTTTGTACTATACAGCACATGGTTAGAATTTGTTTTTAGGAGACATGGGTCCAACTGTGCCAATAGATAATGATACTTTTGGGTAAAACTCAAAGATTATATATGGCATTATATGCAGAGGGTCTTGATAAAACACAGATCACATTAGATGTCACGATAACAAGACACATGGTAGAAACGCCAACTAAGTGTTCTTATAATAAGTAGAGTTAATTTAGACAAGACAATAAATACACTAGATGAGTTAAGCAAAACAACAGAAGACTCTCAAATAAAGAGCGCATTATAGTCTCTGATGGAAGAGGATTTTAATTTGCAAATCCACAATTAGTTGGTATCAACTTTTGCTTGTTATTAATACTGTAGAGAAACTTACCAAAAAAACATACACATACACAGGCAAATCTACATTTGACTGTTTCACTTTGAAAAGGAAAGGATTAAAAACTCTTAGGATTTTTTAGTGAAAATGACTTTCCAAAGTCAAAAGAAACTACATGAGAAATATGCAGAAATGTGGCATTCAATAAGATATGAGAGGGCTTCCCTGGTGGTCCAGTGGGTAAGGACACCGCCTTGCAGTGCAAGGGGCACTGGTTCAATCCCTGGCCTGGGAAGATCCCATGTGCCACAGAGCAGCTGGACCAAAGTGTCCAATTATGGAGCCAGAGCTCTGGAGTACATGCGCCCAGAGCCGGTGCTCTGCGACAACAGGGGCCACTGAGATGGGAGGCCCATACGGGCCAAAGAACAAAGATGTATGAAAACAGACAAACGAAAGACCAATAGAAGTGGCCCACCTGCCCTCCTCCCTCCCCAACCTGCCCCCCCAACCCAATAAAAAAATAATAAGATACGAGAAAATTGAAATAAGACTATTTGTATGACTATGAAGAAAAGCATTCATAAACAAACAAGCCTCTGAATAATTTTTATAATCTATCTTCTGATGCTTATAGCTCAAAATATAATTTTGATTGAAGGAAATTTGAAAAGAAATGAACAACAAATACTGCTTTTCATTTTCTTTGGTAATGCTTAAGCATTGAAAAGTGTGAGAAAAGAAGAACTTTGAGTAGGGATCCAGATATTTCTTTAGTTTATAATAAGGATTTATTTAATGAAATAAAAATATGCCATTGTATTTCTACAGTTACAACTTACATTAAGTAATCCCATTACAATGACTGTGCATGTAAATTTTTGATTCATTTCCAACTTGAATTGATGCTCATTGAAAATTTCATTTGTTCCTACCTCTGCAGAGAGAAGTTTCTCCAATTAAAATGAATTTTAAAGATTGAGATCTATACAGGCTCAAGAAAAGATGTCTTATTTGGCATTACTGTCAATCAAGCACAAATTATGTGAAAGCCTTGATTGTAACTACGTAAGTATTCATTTTATTTAAAAGAAGAAAAATAAGTATTTAATCAAAATAATATTAGAGGGCTTCCCCTGGTGGTCCAGTGGATAAGGACACCGCCTTGCAGTGCAAGGGGCGCCGGTTTGAGCCCTGGCCTGGGAAGATCCCACGTGCCGCGGAGCAGCTGGACTGATGTGTCCAATCGCCGAGCCGGAGCTCTGGAGCGCATGCGCCCAGAGCCGGCGCTCTGCGACAACAGACGCAACCTCGATGGGAGGCCCGCAGAAGCCAAAGAACAAAGACGGATGAAAACAGAGAAATGAAAGACCAATAGAAGTGGCCCGCCCGCTCCCCTCCCTCCCCAACCCGACCCCCGCCCAAAAAAATAAATAAATAAATAAATAAATAAGAAAGTTTAAAAAATAAATAAATAATAATATTAGAACACTCAGGTATGCCTAGTAAAAACTAAGTTCAACTGTCTTTGATCATTCACCAATTTTAGCTTGAAAACCCTCATATTTTTCAATTTTATTGTTATACAATTTCATTTGTTGAGTAATAGACAGTTGTTATTGTAAATATATATTGTAAACATATGTAATGGAAGCCTTCATTTGTACTCTACAAATGCTCGGGATAGGTTTTACAGAGAGGACAAACATAGCCAAAAGCTGAGTCTTTGAAAATACTAATAAAACTGATAAATCCTGATGACATTACTCAAGAAAAAACAATCTCAAATACCTAATATGATGAATTTGAAAGGGAGCATCCAAAAAGGGGAACATCGCCACAGACTCTGTATGCACTGAAAGATTATAAAGGATACTTTGAAATTTTTCAGCCAATAAGATGCAGATGAAAAGGACAAATTCCTAGAAAAATAAAATTGCTTCAACTTACATTAAGTAATCCCATTACAATGATGTTTTTTCATTTCCAACTTGAATTGATGCTCATTGAAAATTTCATTTGTTCCTACCTCTGCAGAGAGAAGTTTCTCCAATTAAAATGAATTTTAAAGATTGAGATCTATACAGGCTCAAGAAAAGATGTCTTATTTGGCATTACTGTCAATCAAGCACAAATTATGTGAAAGCCTTGATTGTAACTACGTAAGTATTCATTTTATTTAAAAGAAGAAAAATAAGTATTTAATCAAAATAATATTAGAGGGCTTCCCCTGGTGGTCCAGTGGATAAGGACACCGCCTTGCAGTGCAAGGGGCGCCGGTTTGAGCCCTGGCCTGGGAAGATCCCACGTGCCGCGGAGCAGCTGGACTGATGTGTCCAATCGCCGAGCCGGAGCTCTGGAGCGCATGCGCCCAGAGCCGGCGCTCTGCGACAACAGACGCAACCTCGATGGGAGGCCCGCAGAAGCCAAAGAACAAAGACGGATGAAAACAGAGAAATGAAAGACCAATAGAAGTGGCCCGCCCGCTCCCCTCCCTCCCCAACCCGACCCCCCCCCAAAAAAAATAAATAAATAAATAAATAAATAAGAAAGTTTAAAAAATAAATAAATAATAATATTAGAACACTCAGGTATGCCTAGTAAAAACTAAGTTCAACTGTCTTTGATCATTCACCAATTTTAGCTTGAAAACCCTCATATTTTTCAATTTTATTGTTATACAATTTCATTTGTTGAGTAATAGACAGTTGTTATTGTAAATATATATTGTAAACATATGTAATGGAAGCCTTCATTTGTACTCTACAAATGCTCGGGATAGGTTTTACAGAGAGGACAAACATAGCCAAAAGCTGAGTCTTTGAAAATACTAATAAAACTGATAAATCCTGATGACATTACTCAAGAAAAAACAATCTCAAATACCTAATATGATGAATTTGAAAGGGAGCATCCAAAAAGGGGAACATCGCCACAGACTCTGTATGCACTGAAAGATTATAAAGGATACTTTGAAATTTTTCAGCCAATAAGATGCAGATGAAAAGGACAAATTCCTAGAAAAATAAAATTGCTTCAAAATGACAAAAAACAAAATAGAAAATCTAACTAGTCTTATTACTATTAAAGAAATGTAATCGATAAACCTTCTCACAAAGAAATTCTAAGCCCGGATGCATACAAGTGAAGTCCAGCGAACATTTAATGAAGATATTTACTAGTTGTACACCAACTCTTTCATAGAACCAAAAGAGAGGGTAAGCCTCAAAACTGATTTTGTAAGACCAGCATTACCTTGATACCAAAACCTGACTAGGACGTTTTAAGGAAGGAAAATTACAAGCCAATCTTACTATGAACACAGATGAAAATTTCCTATATAAAATGTTAAGAGATTTCCCTGGTGGTCCAGTGGTGAAGAGGCCACCTACCAATGCAGGGGACACAGGTTCGATTCATGATCCAAGAAGATTCCACATGCCAGGGGGCAACTGAGCCTGTGTACCACGACTACGGATCCTGTGGGTCACAGGTACAGAAGCCTGTGTGTTCTGGAGCCTGTGTTCCACAACAAGAGAAGCCACCACAATGAGAAGCCGTTCCACCACAATTAGAAAGTAACCCCTGCTTGCCTCTACTAGAGAAAGCCCACTCACGACAAAGACCCAGCACACCCCAAAATAAAAATAAATAAAACATTTTAAAATATATTAGTAAATTGAATCCAGTGACACATAAAAAGATAACAAATTATAATCAAATTGATTTTAAGACTGTGAGGTCAATTAATCAATTAATTTGTTTATCACCTTAATAATACAAAAGGAGAAAATAAGCTTGTATCAGATTTATGACAAAATATTTGATAAAACTAAACATCAATTCCTACATGATTAAAAAAAAAGAAAAGTGACCAAGAATAGAAAGGAACTCCCTTAATCTGAGAGAGGTTATCTGAAAACCAAATTAAAAATAAAAATCTATAGCATATGCTATAATTAATAGGGAAATGTTAAAAGCCTTCCCTTTAAAATCAGAAATGAGACAAGTTTTCACATTATTGCTATTTCTATTCATTACTGTATTAGAGGTACTGAAGAACTACATAAGCCAATAAGAACAGAAAAATAAGAAATACATGTTATTTGCAGATGATTCAAATCTCATACATAAAAATATACAGATACACTATTACAATTAATTAGTGAATTAGGCAAGACTCCTGCTACAAGTTTAATGAACAAGTTTTGATTATGTTTCTATATACAAGAAAGAAACAGAAAATTAAAATAAAATAAAAAAATACCACTGGAACTTCCCTGGTAGTCTAGAGGCTAAGATTCCATGTTCCGAATGCAGGGGGCCCCAGGTCAGGGAGCTAAATCGTACATGCTGCAATTGAAGAGCTCACAGGCTGCTACTTAGACCCATCACAGTCAAATAAAATATTTTTTTTAAGACAATACCACTTATAAGTCACATGGAAACTTACAGTGCCATGTGTAAAATAGATTATCAATGGGAATTGACTGTGGGACTAAGAGAACTCAAACAGGGGCTCTGCAACAACCTAGAGGGGTGGGATGGGGAGGGAGATGGGAGGAAATTCAAGAGAGGAAATGTAGGTATACCTATGACTGATTCATATTGATGTTCGGCAGTAAGCAACAAAACTCAGTAAACTATTTTCCTTCAATTAAAAAAAAAATTAAAAAAAATACCACTTATAGTAGCAAAAGACATCAAATATCTAGGACTTAATCTAACCTTCTAGAACTTAATCTAACTTTCTATGTGAAGGTTCTTCAAGACCTTCACATAGAATAATACAAAACATTATTGAGAAAAAGTAAAGATGAAAGCAAATGAAAGTCTTTACCATGTTCAGGAACAGGAAGACAATATTTTAAAGATGTCATTTCTCTCCATATTGATCTACAGAGTCAATGCAAATCCAATCTAAATTCCTACATGATTAAAAAAAAAGAAAAGTGACCAAGAATAGAAAGGAACTCCCTTAATCTGAGAGAGGTTATCTGAAAACCAAATTAAAAATAAAAATCTATAGCATATGCTATAATTAATAGGGAAATGTTAAAAGCCTTCCCTTTAAAATCAGAAATGAGACAAGTTTTCACATTATTGCTATTTCTATTCATTACTGTATTAGAGGTACTGAAGAACTACATAAGCCAATAAGAACAGAAAAATAAGAAATACATGTTATTTGCAGATGATTCAAATCTCATACATAAAAATATACAGATACACTATTACAATTAATTAGTGAATTAGGCAAGACTCCTGCTACAAGTTTAATGAACAAGTTTTGATTATGTTTCTATATACAAGAAAGAAACAGAAAATTAAAATAAAATAAAAAAATACCACTGGAACTTCCCTGGTAGTCTAGAGGCTAAGATTCCATGTTCCGAATGCAGGGGGCCCCAGGTCAGGGAGCTAAATCGTACATGCTGCAATTGAAGAGCTCACAGGCTGCTACTTAGACCCATCACAGTCAAATAAAATATTTTTTTTAAGACAATACCACTTATAAGTCACATGGAAACTTACAGTGCCATGTGTAAAATAGATTATCAATGGGAATTGACTGTGGGACTAAGAGAACTCAAACAGGGGCTCTGCAACAACCTAGAGGGGTGGGATGGGGAGGGAGATGGGAGGAAATTCAAGAGAGGAAATGTAGGTATACCTATGACTGATTCATATTGATGTTCGGCAGTAAGCAACAAAACTCAGTAAACTATTTTCCTTCAATTAAAAAAAAATTAAAAAAAATACCACTTATAGTAGCAAAAGACATCAAATATCTAGGACTTAATCTAACCTTCTAGAACTTAATCTAACTTTCTATGTGAAGGTTCTTCAAGACCTTCACATAGAATAATACAAAACATTATTGAGAAAAAGTAAAGATGAAAGCAAATGAAAGTCTTTACCATGTTCAGGAACAGGAAGACAATATTTTAAAGATGTCATTTCTCTCCATATTGATCTACAGAGTCAATGCAAATCCAATCAAAATTCCAACAGCCATACAGCAAGTGTAGACAACTCTTTCTAGAAGTCTGGCTGTATGAGGAGGTGAAAAACAGGGTGATAGCTGGGAAAGGCTATGGGATCAAGAAAGGATTATTTTTAAGATGGGACAGAATTATGCTTGCAAAAGTTAGAAATGGTTGATGATTGGTACAAGGGAAGAGATCCATGTTAGGTGGAAAGAATGACTTCAGAGAGAAAAGTGTCTCATTTATAAAAATGTGTAGACAGAAGGGACAGGGTCTAAATATAGGTTGGTTTGTAGATTTAATATGGGGATTGAAGAGAGTTCCCAAATGACAACATCAATTTTCTTAACAACATAGGAGATTTTGAGGACGGAAAAGGAAGTTTCTAACAGCAAAGGATTTAAACTATCCTTGGGGAATGTGAGAAAAACAGTTGACAAGAGAAACATTGTATAATTGCTGACCAGTCTCAAGGGTGTATATTCGATTGGAAAGCATGAACATACAAAGATAGCTGACAGTAGAACTGAGACACGATGGGGCTTTAAGATACTAGCAAGAGTGATCCTGAAATGGCAGATGATAGCAGCTAAGCTGAATAAGGTAGGACCAGAAGAATGGAGGTGTTGATGAGCTGGGAGTTAGGAAAGAGATTGGTGGAAAGTGAATGTCCCAAGAAAACCACATCTTCATCTTTCTCATCTAGTTCTGTACCTTTCTATAGCTCATCTCACTCAGAAGCAGTGGAGATCTTGAAATGATGTGATCAACCCTCCCAGGGACACAGCTAGTAGTAGAAATGCCACCTCAAGAATGCTGGTCCTATCTGTTAGGATACCTTCAGCTCCAAGCAATAAGAACTTTGACAAACGATCCAAACACAGAACAAACTGCATGACTGGCATGCTCAGAGGCCCAACAAAGCCATGGAGGGCCCAGGCCCTTCCATCTCTCTGTTCTATCTTGTTCTCAGATGACTTCCCTATGTGGTACTAAGTGATGGTGCATCTTGGTCAGCTTTAAATTTACAGTGATAGTCTCTCAGTCACGTCCAATTCTTTGCAACCCCAAGGACTAGAGTCCATCAGACTCCTTTGTCCATGGAATTCTCTTGGCAATGACATTTCATTCTTCCATGCCTGCCACAGAGCAGTTTCTCTAAGTGTCCTTGTAAAATGAATGGATGGGTTTATTTCCTGGCTTTTCATAGACTTATGGGTCCAATCAGCCTGACAAAATAAGGACTTTAATACCAGACTTGGCTCTTATCCTTGGGAGTATTCATATGCTTAGATGATCAACTCTAAGAGCTGTCCAGACCTGGACAACTACTGTCCTATGGCTCTGGGTCACAATGGGGCTACCAAATTAGTTGCTTTAATGAGTCTACCATTCCTTATGCTCAAGCCTCTTATTGTTGTGAGTCTACCTTAGGCACTAGCCCCAGCCCACAGCTCTCAAGGATCTCCCCTCCTCTCATGATCTGGAACATACATATTATAATCTGTGTATATTTACACATAACATTTACATATTACAATGCCATCTGTGTATATGTATTGTCTACACACCTATAATGTAGGTCATCTGAACTCAGGGGTTGTGGCTTGTATATCACTTCATATTTTACATACTTTATTAACCTCTGCATTTGACTTTGGACTCTATAATTATCTCGCTGGTCACCTTAAGCAAAGTCACTGTGCATCCCTTCATGGATCATGGGCTTGTCGTGGTGAAAGAGCTTGTGTAATTCAAAGAAGCTATGAGCCACGCTGTGCAGAGCCACCCAAAGCAGACTGGTCATTGTGAAGAGTTCTGACAAAACATGGTCCTCAAGAGAAGAAAATGGCAATCACCCCAGTATTTCTGTCTGGAGAGCCCCATGAACCATATGAAAAGGCAAAAGGTTATGATGCTTGTAAATAAGCATGCCCAGCCCCAGGTCAGAAGATGTCCAATATGATACTGGAGAAAAGCAAAAGGCAATTACTAATAGATCCAGTAAGAATGAAGCAGCTGGGCCAAAGTGCCAATCACACTCAGTTGTGGATGTGTTTTGTGGTGAAACTAAAGTCCAATGCTGTGAAGAACAATATTGCATAGGAACCTGGAATGTTAGGTCTGTGAATCAAGGTAAATTAGACATGGTCAAGCAGGAGATGGCAAGATTAAAATTGACATTTTAGGAATCAGTGAACTAAAATGATCAGGAATGAGAGAATTTAATTCAGATAACCATCATATCTACTACTATGGGCAAGAATCCCTTAAAAGAAATAGAGTAGACCTCATAATCACAGAAGTCTGAAATGCAGTACTTGGGTACAGTCTCAAAAGACAGAATGATCTCAATTTGTTTCCAAGGCAAACCACTCAACATGACAGTAATCCAAGTATATGCCCCAAACACCAAAAAAAAAAAAATGTCCTTCCTTTCGTCATAGGGGATTGGAATGTAAAAACAGGAAGTCAAGAGATACCCAGAATAAAAGGAAAGTTTGGTCTTAGAGTACAAAAGTAGGGCAAAGGTTAACAGAGCTTTGTCAACAGAACACACTAGTCAGAGCAAATACCCTTTTCCAAAAACACAAGAGATGACTCTACATATGGATGCTGTTATGCCGATGGGGGTCCATGGGGCCTAGCCATTCCAGGAGGCAGTGGTCTCAGGATGCAACCCGGAGATTTCCCACTGACTCATCTCTGGCGCCAGCTGCATCTGGAATCTTCCCTCCCAGACCGAGTACAGCTCAAACAAAGAAAATGCCTCTGCGCAGGCCAGACAAGACCTTACCCTTAAGCAAAGTCACTGTGCATCCCTTCATGATCATGGGCTTGTCGTGGTGAAAGAGCTTGTGTAATTCAAAGAAGCTATGAGCCACGCTGTGCAGAGCCACCCAAAGCAGACTGGTCATTGTGAAGAGTTCTGACAAAACATGGTCCTCAAGAGAAGAAAATGGCAATCACCCCAGTATTTCTGTCTGGAGAGCCCCATGAACCATATGAAAAGGCAAAAGGTTATGATGCTTGTAAATAAGCATGCCCAGCCCCAGGTCAGAAGATGTCCAATATGATACTGGAGAAAAGCAAAAGGCAATTACTAATAGATCCAGTAAGAATGAAGCAGCTGGGCCAAAGTGCCAATCACACTCAGTTGTGGATGTGTTTTGTGGTGAAACTAAAGTCCAATGCTGTGAAGAACAATATTGCATAGGAACCTGGAATGTTAGGTCTGTGAATCAAGGTAAATTAGACATGGTCAAGCAGGAGATGGCAAGATTAAAATTGACATTTTAGGAATCAGTGAACTAAAATGATCAGGAATGAGAGAATTTAATTCAGATAACCATCATATCTACTACTATGGGCAAGAATCCCTTAAAAGAAATAGAGTAGACCTCATAATCACAGAAGTCTGAAATGCAGTACTTGGGTACAGTCTCAAAAGACAGAATGATCTCAATTTGTTTCCAAGGCAAACCACTCAACATGACAGTAATCCAAGTATATGCCCCAAACACCAAAAAAAAAAAAATGTCCTTCCTTTCGTCATAGGGGATTGGAATGTAAAAACAGGAAGTCAAGAGATACCCAGAATAAAAGGAAAGTTTGGTCTTAGAGTACAAAAGTAGGGCAAAGGTTAACAGAGCTTTGTCAACAGAACACACTAGTCAGAGCAAATACCCTTTTCCAAAAACACAAGAGATGACTCTACATATGGATGCTGTTATGCCGATGGGGGTCCATGGGGCCTAGCCATTCCAGGAGGCAGTGGTCTCAGGATGCAACCCGGAGATTTCCCACTGACTCATCTCTGGCGCCAGCTGCATCTGGAATCTTCCCTCCCAGACCGAGTACAGCTCAAACAAAGAAAATGCCTCTGCGCAGGCCAGACGCAAGACCTTACCCCTCCCCTGACTTAACGTTTTTTAACCCTGAGCAGATAAAAGCCCCTTACCCCGCCTCTGGGAGTGACTTCACGGGCTGGCTCACGGACCTGTGAACCTCGCCCTGGAGCAGGATCCCAAATAAAACTTAACTCTTTGCTTATAATTTGGCCGACTTGCCTGTCTCTTGCTGCACCGAGATCTCATAGATATCACCAGATGGTCAATACTGAAATCAAATTGATTGTATTCTTGGCAGCTAAAGATGGAGACATTCTATACAGTAAGTTAAAAAAGAGACCCAGAGCTGATTCTGGCTTAGATTATGAGTTCCTTATCACAAAATTCAGGTTTAAAATTGAAGAAAGTGGGTTTCCCTGGTAGTCCAATGGGTAAGGACACCGCCTTACAGTGCAAGGGGCACCGGTTCAATCTCTGGCCTGGGAAGATCCCAAGTGCCGCGGAGCGGCTGGACCGATGTGTCCAATGACCGAGCCGGAGCTCTGGAGCGCATGCGCCCAGAGCTGGTGCTCTGCGACAACAGAGGCCACTGCGATAGGAGGCCCACATGGGCCAAAGAACAAAGATGGATGAAAAATAGACAAAAGAAAGACCAATAGAAGTAGCCTGCCTGCTCCCCTCCCTCCTCTCCCCCTCAATAAATACATAAATAAATCTTTAAAAAAAAAAAAAAGATTGAAGAAAGAAAGTATGGAAAACCACTAGGCCATTCAGGTATGACCTAAATCAAACCCCTTATGATTAGAGAGTGGAGGTAACAAATGGATTCCAGGGATTAGATCTGGTAGACAGAGTGCCTGAAGAACAATGGACGGAGGTTCCTAACACTGTACAGGAGGCAGTGACCAAAACCATCCCAAAGAAAAAGAAATGCAAGAAGGCAGAGTGGTTGCCTGAAGACACTTTACAAATAGCTGAGGAAAGAAAAGAAGCAAAAGACAAAGGAGAAATGGAAAGATATACCCATCTGAATGCAGAATTCCAGAAAATAGCAAGGAGAGATAAAAAGGCTTTCTTACATGGACGATGCAAAAAAATAGAGGAAAATAATAGAATGGGAAAGACTAGAGATTTTTTTTTTTTCAAGAAAAACTGGAGATATTAAGGGAAGGTTTTACGCATGATAAAGGACAAAGTAAAATAGCAGCAGAAGATACTGAGAACAGGTGGCAAGAATACACAGAAGAATGATGCGAATACCTGACAATAAAATCCCTACCGGGCTGGCTCACGGACCTGTGAACCTCGCCCTGGAGCAGGATCCCAAATAAAACTTAACTCTTTGCTTATAATTTGGCCGACTTGCCTGTCTCTTGCTGCACCGAGATCTCATAGATATCACCAGATGGTCAATACTGAAATCAAATTGATTGTATTCTTGGCAGCTAAAGATGGAGACATTCTATACAGTAAGTTAAAAAAGAGACCCAGAGCTGATTCTGGCTTAGATTATGAGTTCCTTATCACAAAATTCAGGTTTAAAATTGAAGAAAGTGGGTTTCCCTGGTAGTCCAATGGGTAAGGACACCGCCTTACAGTGCAAGGGGCACCGGTTCAATCTCTGGCCTGGGAAGATCCCAAGTGCCGCGGAGCGGCTGGACCGATGTGTCCAATGACCGAGCCGGAGCTCTGGAGCGCATGCGCCCAGAGCTGGTGCTCTGCGACAACAGAGGCCACTGCGATAGGAGGCCCACATGGGCCAAAGAACAAAGATGGATGAAAAATAGACAAAAGAAAGACCAATAGAAGTAGCCTGCCTGCTCCCCTCCCTCCTCTCCCCCTCAATAAATACATAAATAAATCTTTAAAAAAAAAAAAAAGATTGAAGAAAGAAAGTATGGAAAACCACTAGGCCATTCAGGTATGACCTAAATCAAACCCCTTATGATTAGAGAGTGGAGGTAACAAATGGATTCCAGGGATTAGATCTGGTAGACAGAGTGCCTGAAGAACAATGGACGGAGGTTCCTAACACTGTACAGGAGGCAGTGACCAAAACCATCCCAAAGAAAAAGAAATGCAAGAAGGCAGAGTGGTTGCCTGAAGACACTTTACAAATAGCTGAGGAAAGAAAAGAAGCAAAAGACAAAGGAGAAATGGAAAGATATACCCATCTGAATGCAGAATTCCAGAAAATAGCAAGGAGAGATAAAAAGGCTTTCTTACATGGACGATGCAAAAAAATAGAGGAAAATAATAGAATGGGAAAGACTAGAGATTTTTTTTTTTCAAGAAAAACTGGAGATATTAAGGGAAGGTTTTACGCATGATAAAGGACAAAAAGAGTAAGAACATAATAGCAGCAGAAGATACTGAGAACAGGTGGCAAGAATACACAGAAGAATGATGCAAGAAAGGTCTTAATGACTTGTATAACCACGATGGTGTGGTCACTCACCTAGACCCAGACATCCTGGAGTATGAAGTCAAGTGGGCCTTAGAAAGCATGACTACAAACAAAGCTAGTGGAGGTGATGGAATTCCAACTGAGCTATTTCAAATTCTAAAAGATGATGCTGTTAAAGTTCTGCATTCACTATGTCAGCAAAGTGGGAAAACTCAGCAGTGGCCACAGGCCTGGAAAAGGTTAGTTTTCATTCCAATCCCAAAGAAGGGCAATGCCAAGGAATGTTCAAACTACCATACCATTGCACTCACTTCACATGCTAGCAAGGAAATACCCAAAATTCTTCACACTAGGTTTCAGCAGGACATGAACCAAGAATTTTCAGATGTACAAGCTGGGTTTCAAAGAGGCAGAGGAACCAGAGATAAAACTACCAACATTTGTCAGATCGTGGAGAAAACAAGGAAGTTCCAGGAACGCATCTACTTTTGCTTCATTCACTGTGCTAACGTCTTTAACTGGTCACAGAAAACTGTGGAAAATTCTTCAAGAGATGGGAATACCAGACCACCTTATCCATCTCCTGAGAAACCTGTATGCAGGTCAAGAAGCAACAGACAGAACTGGACATGGAAAAACTGACTGGCTGAAAATTGGGAAAGGAGTATGATGAGGCTGGATATTGTCACCCTGCTTATTTAAATTATATGCAGAGCACATCATTCAAAATGCCAGGTTGGATGAATCACAAGCTGCAATCAAGACTGAGAGAAACATGAACAGCCTCAGATATGCAGATGATATATATCACTCTAATGACAGAAAGTGAGAAGGAACTGAAGAGCCTCTTGATGAGGGTAAAAGAGTATGAAAAAGCCGGCTTATTAAGGGAATTCCAGAAAATAGCAAGGAGAGATAAAAAGGCTTTCTTACATGGACGATAAAAATAGAATGGGAAAGACTAGAGATTTTTTTTTTTTCAAGAAAAACTGGAGATATTAAGGGAAGGTTTTACGCATGATAAAGGACAAAAAGAGTAAGAACATAATAGCAGCAGAAGATACTGAGAACAGGTGGCAAGAATACACAGAAGAATGATGCAAGAAAGGTCTTAATGACTTGTATAACCACGATGGTGTGGTCACTCACCTAGACCCAGACATCCTGGAGTATGAAGTCAAGTGGGCCTTAGAAAGCATGACTACAAACAAAGCTAGTGGAGGTGATGGAATTCCAACTGAGCTATTTCAAATTCTAAAAGATGATGCTGTTAAAGTTCTGCATTCACTATGTCAGCAAAGTGGGAAAACTCAGCAGTGGCCACAGGCCTGGAAAAGGTTAGTTTTCATTCCAATCCCAAAGAAGGGCAATGCCAAGGAATGTTCAAACTACCATACCATTGCACTCACTTCACATGCTAGCAAGGAAATACCCAAAATTCTTCACACTAGGTTTCAGCAGGACATGAACCAAGAATTTTCAGATGTACAAGCTGGGTTTCAAAGAGGCAGAGGAACCAGAGATAAAACTACCAACATTTGTCAGATCGTGGAGAAAACAAGGAAGTTCCAGGAACACATCTACTTTTGCTTCATTCACTGTGCTAACGTCTTTAACTGGTCACAGAAAACTGTGGAAAATTCTTCAAGAGATGGGAATACCAGACCACCTTATCCATCTCCTGAGAAACCTGTATGCAGGTCAAGAAGCAACAGACAGAACTGGACATGGAAAAACTGACTGGCTGAAAATTGGGAAAGGAGTATGATGAGGCTGGATATTGTCACCCTGCTTATTTAAATTATATGCAGAGCACATCATTCAAAATGCCAGGTTGGATGAATCACAAGCTGCAATCAAGACTGAGAGAAACATGAACAGCCTCAGATATGCAGATGATATATATCACTCTAATGACAGAAAGTGAGAAGGAACTGAAGAGCCTCTTGATGAGGGTAAAAGAGTATGAAAAAGCTGGCTTGAAACATCAAAAAAAAAAAAAAAAAAACCCCAAAAAACTAAGATCATGGTGTTCAGTCCCATCACTTCATGACAAATTTAAGGGGAAAAGGAGTAAGTAGTTACAGCTTTTATTTTCTTGGGCTCCAAAATCACTGAGGACAGTGACTGTAGCCATGAAACTAAAAGACACTTGTTCCTTGGAAGGAAAGCTATGACAAAGCTAGACAGCATATTTAAGAGCTGAGACATCACTTGGCCAACAAAGGTCTGATAGTCAAAGCTATGGTTTTTCCAGTAGTCATATATGAATGTGAGAGTTGGATCATAAAGAAGGCTGAGCACTGCATAATTGATGCTTTTCAACTGTGGTGCTGGAGAAGACTCTTGAGAGTTCCTTGGACTGTGAGGAGATCAAACCAGTCAATCATAAAAGAATATTCATTGGAAGGACTGATACTGAAGCTGAAGCTCCAATACTTTGGCCACCTGCTATGAAGAATTGACTCACTGGAAAAGACCCTGATGCTGGGGAAAAAATAAAGGCAAAAAGAGGAGACAGAGATGGTCAGATAGCATCACCGACTCAACTGATGTGAATTTGAGCAAACTCTGTAAGATAGTGGAGGACAGAGGAGCCTAGGGTGCTACAGTCCCTGGGGTCACAAAGAGTTGGAATGACTTAGTGACTGAACACGACACAAAACAACTCACAAAATGTTCTCTAAAGGGGCTTCCCTGGTGGCCCAGTGGGTAAGGACACCGCCTTGCAGTGCAAGGGGCGCCAGGTCGATCCCTGGCCTGGGAAGATCTTGTAACGTCACAAAAAGGCAAGATGGGAATACCCGACCACCTTATCCATCTCCTGAGAAACCTGTATGCAGGTCAAGAAGCAACAGACAGAACTGGACATGGAAAAACTGACTGGCTGAAAATTGGGAAAGGAGTATGATGAGGCTGGATATTGTCACCCTGCTTATTTAAATTATATGCAGAGCACATCATTCAAAATGCCAGGTTGGATGAATCACAAGCTGCAATCAAGACTGAGAGAAACATGAACAGCCTCAGATATGCAGATGATATATATCACTCTAATGACAGAAAGTGAGAAGGAACTGAAGAGCCTCTTGATGAGGGTAAAAGAGTATGAAAAAGCTGGCTTGAAACATCAAAAAAAAAAAAACCCCAAAAAACTAAGATCATGGTGTTCAGTCCCATCACTTCATGACAAATTTAAGGGGAAAAGGAGTAAGTAGTTACAGCTTTTATTTTCTTGGGCTCCAAAATCACTGAGGACAGTGACTGTAGCCATGAAACTAAAAGACACTTGTTCCTTGGAAGGAAAGCTATGACAAAGCTAGACAGCATATTTAAGAGCTGAGACATCACTTGGCCAACAAAGGTCTGATAGTCAAAGCTATGGTTTTTCCAGTAGTCATATATGAATGTGAGAGTTGGATCATAAAGAAGGCTGAGCACTGCATAATTGATGCTTTTCAACTGTGGTGCTGGAGAAGACTCTTGAGAGTTCCTTGGACTGTGAGGAGATCAAACCAGTCAATCATAAAAGAATATTCATTGGAAGGACTGATACTGAAGCTGAAGCTCCAATACTTTGGCCACCTGCTATGAAGAATTGACTCACTGGAAAAGACCCTGATGCTGGGGAAAAAATAAAGGCAAAAAGAGGAGACAGAGATGGTCAGATAGCATCACCGACTCAACTGATGTGAATTTGAGCAAACTCTGTAAGATAGTGGAGGACAGAGGAGCCTAGGGTGCTACAGTCCCTGGGGTCACAAAGAGTTGGAATGACTTAGTGACTGAACACGACACAAAACAACTCACAAAATGTTCTCTAAAGGGGCTTCCCTGGTGGCCCAGTGGGTAAGGACACCGCCTTGCAGTGCAAGGGGCGCCAGGTCGATCCCTGGCCTGGGAAGATCCCACGTGCGGTGGAGTGGCTGGACCGATGTGTCCAATTACCGAGCCAGAGCTCTGGAGCGCATGTGCCCAGAGCCGGTGCTCTGCGTCAACAGAGGCCACTGTGATGGGAGGCCCACATGGGCCAAAGAACAAAAGATGGATGAAAATAGACAAATGAAAGACCAATAGAAGTTGCCTGCCCGCACCCCTCCCTCCCCATCCCACATCACTGACCCCACAAAAAAAAAAAAATTTTTTTTTAAATGTTCTCTAAGGTTCCATCTAGGTTTCAACAACTCCTTGGTTCTTTCTGAAAGGTTTTTGTGGCTCCTAGAAAAGATATAATAAAAAACAAACAAAATTATTGCCAAACAGTATAGTTTCAATTGTTTTTAGAAAAGATTGCAGCAAACTCAAGGAGAAAATAATGATGAAATAATGGGGAGGAAGCGAGGGAAAAAAACAGAAGCAGGTAGAGTTCTCAAACCAGGGTAAGAAGGATCATTAGTCTGATAACTCCATGGAATGCAGAAATGGGAGCCAGAGAGGGCCACTAAACATTCCTGGGACTGAAACTCCAAGAACAGTGCTGAGCTGTGGGGGTTAGTGGAAATGCATCACTATATACTGAACTGCCCTTTTCCCAATAGAAATTTAATATGACCCACACATTAATTTTAAACTGTCTAATAACCACATTAAAGTAAAAACAGCTGAAATTAATTTTAATATTTTAGTTCATCCAATATACCAAAAATACTATCATTTTGACATGTAGTAAAAATGTTTAAATTACTGATGAAAGAATAAAATGATGTAGACATTGGAAGGACTGATACTGAAGCTGAAGCTCCAATACTTTGGCCACCTGCTATGAAGAATTGACTCACTGGAAAAGACCCTGATGCTGGGGAAAAAATAAAGGCAAAAAGAGGAGACAGAGATGGTCAGATAGCATCACCGACTCAACTGATGTGAATTTGAGCAAACTCTGTAAGATAGTGGAGGACAGAGGAGCCTAGGGTGCTACAGTCCCTGGGGTCACAAAGAGTTGGAATGACTTAGTGACTGAACACGACACAAAACAACTCACAAAATGTTCTCTAAAGGGGCTTCCCTGGTGGCCCAGTGGGTAAGGACACCGCCTTGCAGTGCAAGGGGCGCCAGGTCGATCCCTGGCCTGGGAAGATCCCACGTGCGGTGGAGTGGCTGGACCGATGTGTCCAATTACCGAGCCAGAGCTCTGGAGCGCATGTGCCCAGAGCCGGTGCTCTGCGTCAACAGAGGCCACTGTGATGGGAGGCCCACATGGGCCAAAGAACAAAAGATGGATGAAAATAGACAAATGAAAGACCAATAGAAGTTGCCTGCCCGCACCCTCCCTCCCCATCCCACATCACTGACCCCACAAAAAAAAAAAATTTTTTTTTAAATGTTCTCTAAGGTTCCATCTAGGTTTCAACAACTCCTTGGTTCTTTCTGAAAGGTTTTTGTGGCTCCTAGAAAAGATATAATAAAAAACAAACAAAATTATTGCCAAACAGTATAGTTTCAATTGTTTTTAGAAAAGATTGCAGCAAACTCAAGGAGAAAATAATGATGAAATAATGGGGAGGAAGCGAGGGAAAAAAACAGAAGCAGGTAGAGTTCTCAAACCAGGGTAAGAAGGATCATTAGTCTGATAACTCCATGGAATGCAGAAATGGGAGCCAGAGAGGGCCACTAAACATTCCTGGGACTGAAACTCCAAGAACAGTGCTGAGCTGTGGGGGTTAGTGGAAATGCATCACTATATACTGAACTGCCCTTTTCCCAATAGAAATTTAATATGACCCACACATTAATTTTAAACTGTCTAATAACCACATTAAAGTAAAAACAGCTGAAATTAATTTTAATATTTTAGTTCATCCAATATACCAAAAATACTATCATTTTGACATGTAGTAAAAATGTTTAAATTACTGATGAAAGAATAAAAATGATGTGGTATACACACACAATGGAATACTACTCAGCTATAAAAATAAAATAATGTCATTCACAGCAACACAGATGGACTGAAAGATGATCACATAAAGTGAAGCAAGTCAGAGAAAGACAAATGATTGGCTTATATATGGAATCTAAACAAAAAGTACAAATTAATTTATTTGTAAAACAGAAAAATTTACAGACACAGAAAACAAACTTAGAGCTACTGAAGGGGAGGGGGAGAGAGGGATAAAGTAGGAATTTGGGATTAAAAATATACACACTACTATGTGTAAAAAAGATAATCAACAAGGATCTACTATATAGCACAGGAAACTATACTCAGTGTCTTGTAATAATCCATAATGTAAAAGAATCTGAAAAAGTACATATGTGTGTGTATATGCTCTGTTGCTGTCATGTCAAACTCTTTACAACTCCATGAACTGTAGCCCTCCAGGCTCCTCTGTCCATGGAATTTTCCAGGCAAGAATACTGGAGTGGTTCACCATTTCCTACTCCAGGGCATCTTCCTAACCCAGGCTTCAAACCCAGGTCTCTTGCATCTCCTGCATTGGCAGGGGGACTCTACCACTGCGCCATCTGGGAAACCCTGTATACATATATATGTGTGTGGATATATATATATATGTGTATATATATGTATATATATATATGAATTACTTTGCTGTACACTTGAAATACAATACTGTAAATTACCTACATCAATTAAGAAAAAAATTAACTATTAAAAAGGTATTTTAGGGCTTCCCTGTTGGTCCAGTAGGTAAGGACACCGCCTTGCAGTGCAAGGGGCGCCGGTTTGATCCCTGGCCTGGGAAGATCCCATGTGCCACAGAGCAGCTGGACTGATGTGTCCAATTACCGAGCCGGAGCTCTGGAGCGCATGCGCCCAGAGCCAGTGCTCTGCAGTGACAGAGGCCACTGCGATGGGAGGCCCACACGGGCCAAAGAATAATGATGGATGAAAGCAGACAAATGAAAGATCAATAGATGTGGCCAAAAAAAAAAAAGTTATTTTACATTTTTTATACCAAGTCTTTAAAAACTCGGCATGTGTTACACACTTACAACACATCTCATTTTGGATTAGCCCTATATCATGTGCTCAATAGCCACATGGACAGCCCATGTCTAAATCACATGGTCCCTCAGATGCAAGGGTTCAGTCATCTTTTAAATTTCAGACACTGTTCTGAAAGGTCCCTTTTCTCACAGAATTGACATTGAGACAGGATACGAACAGGCTTCTTCTTAAGTTTCAGATGGTGACAAGTTCTATGAAAAGAGGAAAACACGCAAACTTGCTAGAAGGCAACTGGGAAGAAAATTGTGGAGATAACTTTAGAAAAAATGGTCAGAAGGCTAGAAGGACTTTCTGAGAAGGTGAAATTGGAGCAGATATCTGAAACACAAGAAGGAGTCCATCAAGGGAAGACTAGGGTGAGGCATTCCAGGTTAAATGCCCTGGGGTTAGGATGAGCTTATCTGTGCTTGAGAAACAGAAAGAGCCAATGTGGCAGGAGTGTGCGGATGAAGGAGACAGTGATAAAGGAGAATTCAGAAAGGCACGCAGGCAGCTATGAGACCACGTAGAAGCCTCCTAGGGAAGCCTCTAGGGAAGCCTCCTAGATGCCGTGCAGCCCCTGTTTTTGGATATTTCTAAGGACCAGTCATGTGCCTGTCCTTCCTGAAGCTGTAGGATTGACCTTGTATGAGGTGACATTCACTCAATATAGAATAACCACTATCAAATACCTGCTTCAGTGGCATTTAGCATGTTCACGATGTTGTACAACCACCCCCACTGATTCCAAAACACTTTCATCATTCCCAAAGAAAGCCCGAGACCACTAATCACTCCCCATCCCTCAGTAACCACTGATCTACTTCCTGTTTCAAAACATTTACCAATTCTGGACTTCTGTCTCTGGCTGTTTTCACTTAACATAAAGTGTTCCAGGCTCATCCACATAGTGTGCATCAGAATGTGTCCTCCTTGTGGCTGAATAATATTCCATTATATGTACACCACATCTGGCTTATCCACTCATCCATTAATGGACATCTGAGTTATTTCCACTTGGTGGAAATAGTGGGTATTGTGGCTATTGTGAATAGTGCCACTATGAACACGGATGCACATGTTTATGTTCGAGTCTCTGTTTTCCATTTTGATGACTACACACCTAGGAGTGGAATTGTGTCCAACTTCGAGGAACTACAAATAGTAGTATTTTCTTTTTGCTTAAAGTTGTACACATTGGGGTTGGGCATAAATTAGGAGTTTAAGATTAACAGATACTACTACAACATATAAAATAGATAACAAGGACCTACTATATACCATAGGGACTTATATTCAATATCTTAGAATAACTGATATGAGAAAAGAATCTAAAATATAAGTGAATTACTTTTTTATATGTGCATGCTCAGTCGCTTCAGTCATGTCCAATTCTTTGCGACCCTATGGACTGTAGCCCACCAGGTTCCTCTGTCCCTGGGATTCTTCAAGCAAGAATACTGGAGTGAGTCTCCGCCAGGAGGACTTCCTGACCCAAGGATCGAACTCACATTTCTTACATCTCCAGCACTGGCAGCCAGGTTCTTTGCCACTAGCACCGCCTGGGAAGCCACTTTGTGGCACACCTGAAGCACTGTAAATCAAATACACGCCAGTTTGGAAAAAAAGTTGGACACACTGTGTTTCTGTCACCTCCATCAAGAATACTGCTGTGGACTTTCCTGGTGGCCCAGCTGATAAAAATCTGCCTTCCAATGCAAGGGACACAGCTTCGATCTCTGGTCTGGGAACTAAGATCTCACATACTGCATTGGCAACCACTGAGCCCTCGTGCCTCAACTGCTGAAGCCCACACCCCTAGAGACTGAGCCCCACAACAAGAGAAGCCACTGCAATGAGAAGTCCATACACTGCAACCAGAGAGCAGCCCCCACTTGCTGCAACTAGAGAAAGCCCACAGCAGCAATGAAGACCCAGTGCAACTAAAAAATAAATTTAAAAATGTTTTAACTATGTAGAGGAATATAGTTTTCTTTAAAAGAAAAAAAAAAAAGAAAAAACAAAGAATATTGCCCTTACGGGCTCAAAACAGCCTTCTGCTCCATTCAGCCACCTGTCGACACCCTTTACCAACACCTGGTGCAAACACGCCCACAGCAGCAGCAGAACAGGATGCAGGGCCTGTCACCTTACCCCAGCTCTACCTGTGTTCCACCCTCCCTGGCCTCCTTCACCCCTCACTGCCTGCTCCAAAGCTCCCTCCTGCTACCCTCCGTGCTGGCTTGGGCTCCTCGTTCATCTTGGCTCCTCCTGACACACTCTGTAACCACAAGCCTCCTTGTCTTCCCCTCCATATCCAGAGTGCTCACCTGCAGTTCATCCTAAGTCCCCATAAAGCCTTCTATCCCTGATCCTATGGGACCCCATATGCCCATCCTCCTGGATACACCCAAAACACCCCCAGCCTTTACTATGGGTTTCCACCCCGCTCAGCCATCAGTCCTGTCATTTCTGCCTCCTGCTCCCATAATTTCAGGTATCAGAGAGGAATCTCTGCCACCCCTTTCTCTGCTGGCCCCCACGGCCTCCAGCAGAGCAGGGACCAGGGAAGCGTATACAGATGGTCAAAATGAAGCAACAGTCTCTCTGACACAATGAGCCTCCACCTCCATGGGGAGTACATATCTCCTCTGTGATCACGGGACATTCCTCCCCCCCTCTCCAGCCTTCATAAAACAAGAATGGCATTTTTCAGTGCCTATTTCATAGGTGGAGGTATTCTGAGCATCTGAGATGATAAAGGACAATGACGATGAACAGTTTCTTTTGATCAGAACAACCCTGCAAGGTAAGGATTGTTATACCCATTTTACAATGAGGCCATCAGGGTTAAGAGATTGAGAAACCCACTGAGGTCACCATGCTATCGGTGTTAATGTTGGGTTTTGATCCAGACCAGTTTGACTCCAAATTCTAGATTCCTTTCTTCCCATGAAGTTGAAATTGCAGTGAAATTACAACATGTCAAACTATCTATTAGCAAGAGGGCAAGGAAGCAATTACATGCATTAATTGTACCTCGTAGGGGAGACTGGTGGAATTCTTAAGAAAAGCAACTTGGGATGTTTGGCAGAAAACAACAAAATCCTGTGAAGCAATTACCCTTTCAATTCAAAAAACTACTTACTTTAAAAAAAAAAAAAGAAAAGCAACTTGGTAATAAGTATCAAAGTCCTAAAAGTGTTACTACCTTTTGACCTTGATAAATTTAGTCTCAGGAAAACAACTTCATAATATAAAAATGTACATGTATAATGTATTTATTTCTGCATTACTTATAACATTAATAAATAGGGAGCAATCTAAATGTCTAAACGTAAAAGACTGGTTAAGAAAATTACAGCTTTGGACTTCCCTGGTGGTTAAGAATCTGCCTGTGAAAGCAGGGCACACAGGTTTGATCCCTGGTCCAAGAAAATTCCACACATCATGGAACAACTAAACCTGTGTTTGACAAGGAGAGAAGCCACGGCAATCAGAAGCCTGTGCAATATAACTAGAGAGTAGCCTCCACTTGCCATAACTCGGAAGAAAGTCCACATGCAGCAACAAAGACACAGCACAGTCAAAAATAAAATAAATTAAAAAAATAAATAAATAAAATCACAGTGTCAAGTCAAAGGAAGCCTTACACAGCTATGGATATCAAGTGGGGACAATTTTGCCCCTGCAAAGGACACCTGGCAGTGTCTGAAGACATTTTCTGTTGTCCAAACTGGGGATGGGAGGGTGAATTCCACTTGATCTAACGAGGAAAGGCCAGAGATCCTACTAAACATTCTGTGAGGAATAACACAGGCCCCAAAATGTCAATAGTGTTGAGAAGCAGGAATTAAATGTTGTTAATATGAAGACCCTATGATTTCATATTAAGTGAAAAAAGCAGAACTCTAAATTTGGGGTACACTATGATTATAACCACAGAAAACTACTTTGCGTATTAAGGAACACCAGATGAAACTAAAGACAACAGAAAAAAATACAATGTTAAAGACCATTTTTTAGAGAGAAACCCAACTTTATATTACCTTTTTTTTTTACACTACACAAAAAATGGAAAAACTTGAAGAACAACTTGCTTCAGATATGAGTGACAAATGCTATTTCCAGATCTAACAATGTACATGGCACATTTTTCTGCTCAATATATACTTCTGGGAAGAAAAAAGGAATGTAATTTTTTTAAACAAAATCTATGTTAACAGATCTGGATTAGATGTGGCATTTTTAGAAAACCATCCAAATGTCATATCCATCGTACAGATCAGGACTGCTGATGTAAAGGACAGAAATCAAACTGAAACTAGCTTACACAAGGAAAGAAGTAGGTTGGTTCATGTGATTTGGAAAAAAAAAAGTGGTGTATCAGACATCAGGTCACATGGATTCAAGAGCTCAAACGGAGCTGCCTTCAACCTGTTATGTACGGTCTCTCACTCTCTCTGACTCTTAAATTACCACTGCATGCTCTCTCTGAATGTGGTCCTTATTCTCTACTGCACACAATTTCTCCATCTGCATGAGTGACAGGTGGCTCTATACCTACCAATCTTTCCTGCCAGAAAACTACACAGCTGCAGATGGGCATACAATGCCTTATATGATGCTCCCAGCAAGACCAAGTACCTAGTACGAATTGGTGGTGAAACACTTTATGGTTCCCAACTCTTGGCTCCCTTTCTTAAAACACAATCACACATCTCACCACTGCTGTGTGACTTAAGAGCTTCCTACAGGTGAAGTTCACATCCTTGCCTATGTCAGCTTGGCTGTGCAACTTCCTTGAGTTACTGGGATGCGAATGGAAATGACAGAGGAAACAGGCACAGTGAGAGTTTCTCCCAGTTCTCCTGCTCCTTTCAGCCACAGCTTGTCTCAAACCATTTGGGGGGCTACATGGAGGGTGAATTCCACTTGATCTAACGAGGAAAGGCCAGAGATCCATAAATCTGGGGAATACACACCCAAATGTCAATGTGTTGAGAAGCAGGAATTAAATGTTGTTAATATGAAGACCCTATGATTTCATATTAAGTGAAAAAAGCAGAACTCTAAATTTGGGGTACACTATGATTATAACCACAGAAAACTACTTTGTATAAGGAACACCAGATGAAACTAAAGACAACAGAAAAAAATACAATGTTAAAGACCATTTTTTAGAGAGAAACCCAACTTTATATTACCTTTTTTTTTTACACTACACAAAAAATGGAAAAACTTGAAGAACAACTTGCTTCAGATATGAGTGACAAATGCTATTTCCAGATCTAACAATGTACATGGCACATTTTTCTGCTCAATATATACTTCTGGGAAGAAAAAAGGAATGTAATTTTTTTAAACAAAATCTATGTTAACAGATCTGGATTAGATGTGGCATTTTTAGAAAACCATCCAAATGTCATATCCATCGTACAGATCAGGACTGCTGATGTAAAGGACAGAAATCAAACTGAAACTAGCTTACACAAGGAAAGAAGTAGGTTGGTTCATGTGATTTGGAAAAAAAAAAGTGGTGTATCAGACATCAGGTCACATGGATTCAAGAGCTCAAACGGAGCTGCCTTCAACCTGTTATGTACGGTCTCTCACTCTCTCTGACTCTTAAATTACCACTGCATGCTCTCTCTGAATGTGGTCCTTATTCTCTACTGCACACAATTTCTCCATCTGCATGAGTGACAGGTGGCTCTATACCTACCAATCTTTCCTGCCAGAAAACTACACAGCTGCAGATGGGCATACAATGCCTTATATGATGCTCCCAGCAAGACCAAGTACCTAGTACGAATTGGTGGTGAAACACTTTATGGTTCCCAACTCTTGGCTCCCTTTCTTAAAACACAATCACACATCTCACCACTGCTGTGTGACTTAAGAGCTTCCTACAGGTGAAGTTCACATCCTTGCCTATGTCAGCTTGGCTGTGCAACTTCCTTGAGTTACTGGGATGCGAATGGAAATGACAGAGGGAAAGCTTTAGGCACAGTGAGAGTTTCTCCCAGTTCTCCTGCTCCTTTCAGCCACAGCTTGTCTCAGATGAAGGCTTCCCATTTGGCTGGGGTCCCGGATGAGAAGGCACAGGAAGCAGAGCCATAGCTGACCTGGAGTGCTCATGACATGGAAACAAATGTGTTTTCTAGCCCACTGAGGCTTGGGGATTACTTGTAGTTGCAGCAAAGCTGATGAATACAGAGCCCCACAAATAGAAGGAACAATAGGAGGACTAGGAATAAGCCAGTGTAGAACAGGAGAGGAGGAGGAGAAATGTTTGAGTACATATTGGTGCTCAGAATCATGTTAGTGTCTGTGAGAGATGCAAAGCCAAGGTTAGGAGATCTATGCTGCCCTCTGGAAGTTTACAATCTAGCTGGAGTAGAGCCATGGACAAATAAAAGGGCCTAACCACAAAATTTAATGGCCACACATGCTCCAGACCTAAGACTACAGCAATTCCAGGTGTGAAGCAGTAACTGTCAGTGGTATGGACAGAATGTCGAAGACTTGGACGAGCCCTGAAGGACACAGAACATTCAGGAGACTGCTACCAGCTAAGAAAAGGGCACAGGGCATGAAGGGTGAGGACAAGTCAAGGGGACAGCCATGGCTGAGGAAGACATTCGTGGCTTGAGAGGTCCATGACTTCTCCTAGAGGTCATCCCAAGTACCTCTAGCTTTTCATCAAGATTTTACAGAGCTCTCTAGCCCCCCTGTCTCTTTAGTGGGTGAAATAAAGACAGAGAGGTTTCCCCATGCGACTCTAGAGGCTCCATGGGAGGGGTATGGGGGTTCGGGACAGTTTCCCAAGTCTTATGCACACATTTCCACGAGTGACAGGTGGCTCTATACCTACCAATCTTTCCTGCCAGAAAACTACACAGCTGCAGATGGGCATACAATGCCTTATATGATGCTCCCAGCAAGACCAAGTACCTAGTACGAATTGGTGGTGAAACACTTTATGGTTCCCAACTCTTGGCTCCCTTTCTTAAAACACAATCACACATCTCACCACTGCTGTGTGACTTAAGAGCTTCCTACAGGTGAAGTTCACATCCTTGCCTATGTCAGCTTGGCTGTGCAACTTCCTTGAGTTACTGGGATGCGAATGGAAATGACAGAGGGAAAGCTTTAGGCACAGTGAGAGTTTCTCCCAGTTCTCCTGCTCCTTTCAGCCACAGCTTGTCTCAGATGAAGGCTTCCCATTTGGCTGGGGTCCCGGATGAGAAGGCACAGGAAGCAGAGCCATAGCTGACCTGGAGTGCTCATGACATGGAAACAAATGTGTTTTCTAGCCCACTGAGGCTTGGGGATTACTTGTAGTTGCAGCAAAGCTGATGAATACAGAGCCCCACAAATAGAAGGAACAATAGGAGGACTAGGAATAAGCCAGTGTAGAACAGGAGAGGAGGAGGAGAAATGTTTGAGTACATATTGGTGCTCAGAATCATGTTAGTGTCTGTGAGAGATGCAAAGCCAAGGTTAGGAGATCTATGCTGCCCTCTGGAAGTTTACAATCTAGCTGGAGTAGAGCCATGGACAAATAAAAGGGCCTAACCACAAAATTTAATGGCCACACATGCTCCAGACCTAAGACTACAGCAATTCCAGGTGTGAAGCAGTAACTGTCAGTGGTATGGACAGAATGTCGAAGACTTGGACGAGCCCTGAAGGACACAGAACATTCAGGAGACTGCTACCAGCTAAGAAAAGGGCACAGGGCATGAAGGGTGAGGACAAGTCAAGGGGACAGCCATGGCTGAGGAAGACATTCGTGGCTTGAGAGGTCCATGACTTCTCCTAGAGGTCATCCCAAGTACCTCTAGCTTTTCATCAAGATTTTACAGAGCTCTCTAGCCCCCCTGTCTCTTTAGTGGGTGAAATAAAGACAGAGATCTGTGTAATCCACTATAATCAGAGCCCCAGAGATGCATGCGACTCTAGAGGCTCAGCCATGTGGGGTAGGGTGGGGGTATGGGGGTGTTCGGGACAGTTGCTGGTCCTCTGAGAGATAAGGCAGACTGGAGTGCAGGGTCTTGGCAAGAGATGTGTCGGGCTTTGGAGGTGACCACAATCATCAACCCAGTATGACTGCCTTTCTGGTCAATGAGCCCAGGCTTCCATTTCTGGAACATCTGCCGTGATTTCCTGAGAAAACTAAACCTTGTAGCCAGAAGGTATTGCATGCAGCCTATAAGAGTTAGAGGAGAGTGTTGCAGAATTAAGATGCAAACAGACGCTGACCTTTGTTCTCTAAGGAGACTACCTCCCCTTTGCTTTGTCTTCTGGAACTTTCCATATATCATGCTGACCTTCATCAAGGGAGAGGAGGCTTTTACAAATGTAGACTTGCCCTGATTCGCATATAAAGAGATTTGTGCCAGTTATATATATCCATATGGTACAACTAGAGTTTTATTTCCATGAGAAGACTGAAAGGAAGGGAAAATAAAGCAGGCAAAATAGAGAAAAGCAGGAAGTAAGACACAATGTTTCAGCAAACTCCAGGAGATAGGGAGGGACAGGGAAGCCTGGCATGCAGCAGTCCAGGGGGTCACAAAGAGTCAGACACCCCTGAGCAACTGAACAATGACAAGACACAATGCTAAGTAAAGAAAGAGCCACAAATATGACAGTATGCTTCCCAGGGCAGATACACAACAGGGGAATATTGGTTATAGGTCTGCTGGTTGCTAAAAGGTAAAACAGGTCCCCAGATGAAGCACAGCTTGTTCTGGATGAAACCGCACAGAGGACACAGCAATTCCAGGTGTGAAGCAGTAAGTCGGAGGACAAGTCAAGGGACAGCAAAAAATGGACTGCTACCAGCTAAGAAAAGGGCACAGGGCATGAAGGGTGAGGACAAGTCAAGGGGACAGCCATGGCTGAGGAAGACATTCGTGGCTTGAGAGGTCCATGACTTCTCCTAGAGGTCATCCCAAGTACCTCTAGCTTTTCATCAAGATTTTACAGAGCTCTCTAGCCCCCCTGTCTCTTTAGTGGGTGAAATAAAGACAGAGATCTGTGTAATCCACTATAATCAGAGCCCCAGAGATGCATGCGACTCTAGAGGCTCAGCCATGTGGGGTAGGGTGGGGGTATGGGGGTGTTCGGGACAGTTGCTGGTCCTCTGAGAGATAAGGCAGACTGGAGTGCAGGGTCTTGGCAAGAGATGTGTCGGGCTTTGGAGGTGACCACAATCATCAACCCAGTATGACTGCCTTTCTGGTCAATGAGCCCAGGCTTCCATTTCTGGAACATCTGCCGTGATTTCCTGAGAAAACTAAACCTTGTAGCCAGAAGGTATTGCATGCAGCCTATAAGAGTTAGAGGAGAGTGTTGCAGAATTAAGATGCAAACAGACGCTGACCTTTGTTCTCTAAGGAGACTACCTCCCCTTTGCTTTGTCTTCTGGAACTTTCCATATATCATGCTGACCTTCATCAAGGAGAGGAGGCTTTTACAAATGTAGACTTGCCCTGATTCGCATATAAAGAGATTTGTGCCAGTTATATATATCCATATGGTACAACTAGAGTTTTATTTCCATGAGAAGACTGAAAGGAAGGGAAAATAAAGCAGGCAAAATAGAGAAAAGCAGGAAGTAAGACACAATGTTTCAGCAAACTCCAGGAGATAGGGAGGGACAGGGAAGCCTGGCATGCAGCAGTCCAGGGGGTCACAAAGAGTCAGACACCCCTGAGCAACTGAACAATGACAAGACACAATGCTAAGTAAAGAAAGAGCCACAAATATGACAGTATGCTTCCCAGGGCAGATACACAACAGGGGAATATTGGTTATAGGTCTGCTGGTTGCTAAAAGGTAAAAACAGGTCCCCAGATGAAGCACAGCTTGTTCTGGTACTGAAACCAGGGAGTATTTTCTTCAGGCCCTAATGTAGTGGATTGGAAGGAATTTCATCATCAACAACGCCCCACAGTGAATACAACAGCAGGTTTCAAGGGGCTGTTCTTCAGTTTAGACTTATGCATGCTAAGTCGCTTCAGTCATGTCTGACTCTTTGCGACCTTATGGACTGTTTCTCTGTCCATGGGATTCTCTGGACAAGAATGCTGAAGTGTGTTGCCATTTCCCAACCCAGGGATACAGTACCACCTGGGAAGCCTAACCACCTGGGAGGACGCACGGCACAGGTCAAATTTCAACTCATCAAAGTGGATTATTCGAAATAGACTCCAGTCCAAGTCTGCAGCCATCTGATGATATCCTTTGACCCTAGGATAATATTTTGAATCTAGAGAAACAGATGAATGGCTTCTCCTTCCAGTAATCTTCCTTGAACATTATTTCTTTAAAATGAGCTTCTGTGAAGAATAGAGCTGCAGAGTTTGAAGTTATCAGGCAAAAGTTTGAGGTTTAGATAATCTATTGTTCCCATTAAAGGAAGACTGAATATGCTTTGGCCACAAACCAAGTGGAAGGTGGGGCCAATTATCCTCTTTTGCCAAGTTAAGGGGTCTAATCGGGACTAGAGCCAGCATTAAAACCCACTGAACCTCCACCCAGAAGAGGGCCAAGAAGAGCAGCAAACTTTCCCACAGGAATTAGCTCTACATCTACTCCAACCTGTGGCAAAGTCTCAGAAGCTTTAGGTCATAGAAATCAGCCACTGACCTGTGAGCCTAGCAAATGCTCAAAGCAACCATTACCAACAGTCCACCAAGTCCACAAAACATTAAATAAAGTGCCCAGGACACTGAGAATCTTAATACCAGTTCACGGCTTTAATAAAAAAACAAAAACAAACAAACAAAAAAAACACTGCATTGACCCAACCGAAATGAGTTACATACTGTTATCTTAAAGTCACAAAATGAGAGTGTTAGCGTGAGAAAGAGGGAGAAGAGCATACTGATGCTAAAATAGAAAGAAAAGATTTGGATATAACTGTGAATTATTGTCTTTGAAAATAGATACTTGTCTCCACAAAGTTCTCTGATGATGTGAAATGAAAGTTCTAAGGAATTCTCATTTGTTTTCCCCCTTCCTGCCCACTGTCCAAAGCTCACTCGGCTCACCCAGTAACCCTGCGGGTCTGTTTCATTTTTTTTCCTTCCCACGCAAGCATCATATTGACAATCTGGCCTTTCCAAACCACCACTGGAAACTTCAACTGAACTGATGATATATCAGACCAGTCCTGATGCCAGAAGACCCAGTGACACCGTCCCCACCAGGAATGACCACCCTCATGTGGGTCAAGCTGGACTCAGGCCCTGGGCAAGCAAAGGGACAAAGCTTTCACTTCACTTCATCTGGAGCAACAATTTCAGGACACAGTTGAAACTAGCCTTAAGTGCCTTCAGAGGGAAGGATTAGTTTATACACTTTTCTGATTATTCATGATACCTAGTATTGTGTACATAGTGGAGTACAATAATTGCTATCATTTGATGAATATTCAATTATTCCAGGTGCTATGCTTGAGGTTTTATGTAATTTATTTCAAGCAAACACTTCATCATGTATTCTAATGGTTCTCCTAGAAAGGTATCATTGTCCCCATTTTAAAGACAGGGAAACAGAGACTTTGACAAATCCATTGACTCATCTAAGACAGTACAGTTAATAACTAACAGAGTGGACTTTGATTCCAAGATTGCCCAAACTCAAGCCTAAGATTTTCCACTCCACCCAGAAGAGGGCCAAGAAGAGCAGCAAACTTTCCAGGCCAAAAGTCCCTTTAGGTCATAGAAATCAGCCACTGACCTGTGAGCCTAGCAAATGCTCAAAGCAACCATTACCAACAGTCCACCAAGTCCACAAAACATTAAATAAAGTGCCCAGGACACTGAGAATCTTAATACCAGTTCACGGCTTTAATAAAAAAACAAAAACAAACAAACAAACAAAACACTGCATTGACCCAACCGAAATGAGTTACATACTGTTATCTTAAAGTCACAAAATGAGAGTGTTAGCGTGAGAAAGAGGGAGAAGAGCATACTGATGCTAAAATAGAAAGAAAAGATTTGGATATAACTGTGAATTATTGTCTTTGAAAATAGATACTTGTCTCCACAAAGTTCTCTGATGATGTGAAATGAAAGTTCTAAGGAATTCTCATTTGTTTTCCCCCTTCCTGCCCACTGTCCAAAGCTCACTCGGCTCACCCAGTAACCCTGCGGGTCTGTTTCATTTTTTTTCCTTCCCACGCAAGCATCATATTGACAATCTGGCCTTTCCAAACCACCACTGGAAACTTCAACTGAACTGATGATATATCAGACCAGTCCTGATGCCAGAAGACCCAGTGACACCGTCCCCACCAGGAATGACCACCCTCATGTGGGTCAAGCTGGACTCAGGCCCTGGGCAAGCAAAGGGACAAAGCTTTCACTTCACTTCATCTGGAGCAACAATTTCAGGACACAGTTGAAACTAGCCTTAAGTGCCTTCAGAGGGAAGGATTAGTTTATACACTTTTCTGATTATTCATGATACCTAGTATTGTGTACATAGTGGAGTACAATAATTGCTATCATTTGATGAATATTCAATTATTCCAGGTGCTATGCTTGAGGTTTTATGTAATTTATTTCAAGCAAACACTTCATCATGTATTCTAATGGTTCTCCTAGAAAGGTATCATTGTCCCCATTTTAAAGACAGGGAAACAGAGACTTTGACAAATCCATTGACTCATCTAAGACAGTACAGTTAATAACTAACAGAGTGGACTTTGATTCCAAGATTGCCCAAACTCAAGCCTAAGATTTTTCCACTCCACCATGCAACCTCCCTAAAAGCATATCATGAAAGGTACAAGTTTCTCCAGGGACTGTTGAACCAATAATTGAAGTCAGAGATGGGTAAAACCTGGCTCAATATCACACAAAGCTTCCAACAGTTACAAAATCCAGCATCAGAACTGGTCATGAAAGCTTCATCACAGAAACAAGTTTCTGTCTGAGATAATATAGAGGGATTGCTACTCTGTTTGAAAAGTTGGATTAGATAATTCAAATATCGGTGGTGGGGGGGGGGAATCAAAGTTTGATTCTGAGAAATGAGGTCAAAGTCCAATTCCAGGTCCTTCCATAAGCACCTTATACATGAGACCCTCTGTTCCAAGTGATAGAGACGAAAAAGACAATTCCCAGTGTAGAGAAAGGGTTATAATTTGAGCTGGGTATCAGAAGAAATACTAGATTTCAGAAAATGGGAGCAGAAGAAAGTTGAATGTTATGTTCCAAATGAAGGAAACAAAATGTTCAAACACAAGATGGTGAGAAAGCAGAGCACATGTTTAGGTAAATAGAGAGTATATCAAGAAAGGAGTGGGAGAGGAGCACAGAAAGGTAACATGAGGCCAAAAAAAGCATGTGGACTGCACTTGAGAACCACTGAGGCTTTTGAACAAGGGAGTAATTGATTCATGGCTGTGACTTAAATACTTCAGTCTGAATCCTCAATATTAGCAACTAGAATCCAACAACATACCCCAAAAAATCAATGTAACCCACAACATTAATAGGCTAAAAGAGAAGAACATGTGATCATATTAATTGATTCAGAAAATGCTTTTGACAAAATTTAACACCCATTCATGTTAAGAATCCTCAGCAAAGTGGGAAAAGAAGGGAAATTCACCAGTTTGATAAAGAACATGACAAATATCTACAGCTAGTATATTATGTGAGAAGTGGGTGGTCTCTTGCCAAAGATCAGGAACAAGGCAAAGATGTCCACTCTCACCACTCCTTTTCACAAGTTTATGAGAAGTCCTAGCTACTGCAATAAGATGAGAAAAGGAAATAAAATGTATAGTGATGGGAAAGGAAGAAATGAAGCTCTTTGCTTAGAGATGACATGATTATCTATGCAAATAGATTGATCTGGCACCCAGTACAGGAAGGATTCCTACTAATTTGGTGGCATAATTTGACTCAAGAGTTGAACAAATATATATTTTTTACTTGAACAAAATGTTTATTATAACATTCTTTATAAAGGCTAACAGCTAGGGGAGAACTATCCACCTTTAAGGGTTGAATCACACAAACACCACATCAGACAGTGGAACACTATATAGCCATGCAGAGTTGACAACATAGAGGATTGCTACTCTGTTTGAAAAGTATGCCGGTGGTGGGGGAATCAAAGTTTGATTCTGAGAAATGAGGTCAAAGTCCAATTCCAGGTCCTTCCATAAGCACCTTATACATGAGACCCTCTGTTCCAAGTGATAGAGACGAAAAAGACAATTCCCAGTGTAGAGAAAGGGTTATAATTTGAGCTGGGTATCAGAAGAAATACTAGATTTCAGAAAATGGGAGCAGAAGAAAGTTGAATGTTATGTTCCAAATGAAGGAAACAAAATGTTCAAACACAAGATGGTGAGAAAGCAGAGCACATGTTTAGGTAAATAGAGAGTATATCAAGAAAGGAGTGGGAGAGGAGCACAGAAAGGTAACATGAGGCCAAAAAAAGCATGTGGACTGCACTTGAGAACCACTGAGGCTTTTGAACAAGGGAGTAATTGATTCATGGCTGTGACTTAAATACTTCAGTCTGAATCCTCAATATTAGCAACTAGAATCCAACAACATACCCCAAAAAATCAATGTAACCCACAACATTAATAGGCTAAAAGAGAAGAACATGTGATCATATTAATTGATTCAGAAAATGCTTTTGACAAAATTTAACACCCATTCATGTTAAGAATCCTCAGCAAAGTGGGAAAAGAAGGGAAATTCACCAGTTTGATAAAGAACATGACAAATATCTACAGCTAGTATATTATGTGAGAAGTGGGTGGTCTCTTGCCAAAGATCAGGAACAAGGCAAAGATGTCCACTCTCACCACTCCTTTTCACAAGTTTATGAGAAGTCCTAGCTACTGCAATAAGATGAGAAAAGGAAATAAAATGTATAGTGATGGGAAAGGAAGAAATGAAGCTCTTTGCTTAGAGATGACATGATTATCTATGCAAATAGATTGATCTGGCACCCAGTACAGGAAGGATTCCTACTAATTTGGTGGCATAATTTGACTCAAGAGTTGAACAAATATATATTTTTTACTTGAACAAAATGTTTATTATAACATTCTTTATAAAGGCTAACAGCTAGGGGAGAACTATCCACCTTTAAGGGTTGAATCACACAAACACCACATCAGACAGTGGAACACTATATAGCCATGCAGAGTTGACAACATAGAGGCATTTTTCTCTGTCTCCATATTCTGTAATATTTCTACAACTGAAATGCATCATTTGTGCAAGACATGTAATACATAAATAATAAAAATTACTATAAAATAAGTTGAGGGTGCTTCAAAAATTAAACTCCTATAGGATTTGGTTCAAGATAGTGAAGTAGAAGGATGTGCAGTCATTTCCTCACACAAGTGCACCAAAATGACAACTAGCTGTTGAACAACCATTGACAGGAGGAAGATGCCCTATGTCCACAAAGAAGAAGCTCCAGTGAAAGTAGGAGGGGCACAATCATGTTAAGATTAAATTCCATACCCACTGGGTGGGTGACCCACAGACTGGAAGACAATAATACCAAAGAAGTTCTCCACTGTTGTGAAGGCCACACATCAGGCGTCTCAGCCTGGGGACCCAACAAAGGGACAGGGAACTCCCAGGGAATCTGAACTTGAAGGCCAGCAGGATTTGACTACAAGGCTTCTAAGGACTGGGGGAAACAGAGACTCCAGTAATGGAGGGCACAGCAAAACCTTGAGCACATCAAGACTGGGGAAAGGAGCAGTGACTCCAGAGGAAACTGAACCAGAACTACCTGCTAGCATTGGAGGGGCTCCTCAGGAGGTATGGGTCAGCAGGGGGCTCACCATAGGGACAGGGGCACTGGTAGCAGCTGTCTGGGAAGGGTCCCTTTGGTGTAAACCCTCTTGGAGGTCACCATTAACTTGACCATAGAATGGCCAGGTCACCTCAGGCCACAAAACTATCAGGGAGGGCACACAACCCCACCTATTAGCAGATAATTGGATTAAATTATTACTGAGGAAGGCCCTGCCCATCAGAGCAAGACCCAGTTTTTCCCACCAGTCCCTCCTGTCAGGAAGCTTACACATGCCTCTTAGCCTCCTCCATGAGAGGGCAGATAGAAGAAACAAGAAGATCCACAATAACACAGCAACTAAAACAAAACGACATTACAGAAAGTTAATCAGCATGCAAAAGCAGAAAATTACGTCCCAGATGAAGGGACGAGATAAAACCCCAGAGAAACAACGAAATGAAGCAGAGATAGGCAACCTACCAGAAAAAGAATTCAGAATAATGATAGTGAATGTGATTTGGAATCTCAGAAAAAGAATGGAGGTAAAGATTGAGAAGACACAAGAAATGTTTACCCCAGACCTACAAGAACTGAAGAACAAACAGAGATGAACAATGCACTAGAAGGAATCCACAGCAGAATAACTGAGGCGGAAGAGTGGATAAATAGCCTGGAGTACAGAATGGTGGAAATCACTGCCACAGAATAGAATATAGCAAACAGAATGAAAAGCCTAAGAGAACTCTGGGATAACATTAAATGCATGAACATTGGCGTTATAGGGGTCCCAGAAGGAGATGAGAGAAATGACCTGAGAAAAATATTTGAAGAGATAATAGCTGAAAACTTCCCTAACATGGGAAAGAAATTATCAACCAAGTCCAGGAAGCACAGAGAGTCCCAGGCAAGAGAAACTCAAGGAGGAACATACCAAGACACATAGCAATCAAACTAACAAAAATTAAAGACAAAGATAAAATATTAAAAGCAACAAGTGAAAAAACAACAAATAACATACAAGGGAACTCCCATGAGGCTATCAGCTGATTTCTCAACAGAAACTATTCAAGTCAGAAAGGAATGGCATGACATATTTAAAGTGATGAAAGGGAAGAACCCACAATCAAGAATACTCTACCCAGCAAGATTTGATGGAGTTATCAAAAGCTTTCCAGACAAGCAAAAGCTAAGAGAATTTAGCACCACCAAACCAGCTTTTATGACAAATGCTAAAGGAACTTCTTTGAATGGCCAGGTCACCTCAGGCCACAAAACTATCAGGGAGGGCACACAACCCCACCTATTAGCAGATAATTGGATTAAATTATTACTGAGGAAGGCCCTGCCCATCAGAGCAAGACCCAGTTTTTCCCACCAGTCCCTCCTGTCAGGAAGCTTACACATGCCTCTTAGCCTCCTCCATGAGAGGGCAGATAGAAGAAACAAGAAGATCCACAATAACACAGCAACTAAAACAAAACGACATTACAGAAAGTTAATCAGCATGCAAAAGCAGAAAATTACGTCCCAGATGAAGGGACGAGATAAAACCCCAGAGAAACAACGAAATGAAGCAGAGATAGGCAACCTACCAGAAAAAGAATTCAGAATAATGATAGTGAATGTGATTTGGAATCTCAGAAAAAGAATGGAGGTAAAGATTGAGAAGACACAAGAAATGTTTACCCCAGACCTACAAGAACTGAAGAACAAACAGAGATGAACAATGCACTAGAAGGAATCCACAGCAGAATAACTGAGGCGGAAGAGTGGATAAATAGCCTGGAGTACAGAATGGTGGAAATCACTGCCACAGAATAGAATATAGCAAACAGAATGAAAAGCCTAAGAGAACTCTGGGATAACATTAAATGCATGAACATTGGCATTATAGGGGTCCCAGAAGGAGATGAGAGAAATGACCTGAGAAAAATATTTGAAGAGATAATAGCTGAAAACTTCCCTAACATGGGAAAGAAATTATCAACCAAGTCCAGGAAGCACAGAGAGTCCCAGGCAAGAGAAAACCAAGGAGGAATACAGCAAGACACATAGCAATCAAACTGACAAAAATTAAAGTCAGAGATAAAATATTAAAAGCAACAAGTGAAAAAACAACAAATAACATACAAGGGAACTCCCATGAGGCTATCAGCTGATTTCTCAACAGAAACTATTCAAGTCAGAAAGGAATGGCATGACATATTTAAAGTGATGAAAGGGAAGAACCCACAATCAAGAATACTCTACCCAGCAAGATTTGATGGAGTTATCAAAAGCTTTCCAGACAAGCAAAAGCTAAGAGAATTTAGCACCACCAAACCAGCTTTTATGACAAATGCTAAAGGAACTTCTTTAGGCAGAAAAACAAGAGAAGGAAAAGATCTACCTACAGAAAATAAACCCAAAACAATTAATAAAATGGTAATAGAATCATATATATTGATAATTATCTTAAATGCAAAGATTAAATGTGCCAACCTAAAAGACACAGACTGGGTGGACAGATGAAAACATGTGCATGTATGCATTTCCACTTACCACATCACTCTGCTTGATCCCTCAAATTGTATGTAATTATTTTATATTCTTAGGTTAACGCTGTTCCCATTATGGCTTGCAATTATAATTATCTTTCACTTTTTGTCTGCTATTGATTGTGAAAACTGATAAACATCTTTTACTGTTGTGATCATGTAACTATTACTCACTTAATATCATTGTATCATGATTGGTCAGCAGAAAAATTATAGAATTCTATATCACCAAAACTACCACTTAATAGAAAAACCTGTAATCACTTTTTAAAATCCATATGCATATTGGAATTATCTTGGAATTCTTTGAAAAATACAAACGCGCAGGAATTTTTTTTTTTTTTTTTTGGCCAGAGCTCCAGACATATTTCTAATGACCAGTCATGTTTAAAAACAACTGGACTCGGGCTTCCCTGGTTGTCCAGTGGGTAAAGAGTCCATCTTGCCAAAAGGGTCCCTGGCCCAGGAAGAGTCCACATGTAGGACCTGAGGAAAATATTTGAAGAGATAATAGCTGAAAATTTCCCTAATATGAGAAAGAAATAGTCAAGTCCAGGAATCACAGAGAGTCCCAGGCGGGATAAACTCAAGGAGGAACATACCAAGACACATAGCAATCAAACTAACAAAAATTAAAGATAGAGATAAAATATTAAAAGACACAAGGGGAAAACTATAAATAACATACAAGGGAACTCCCATCAGGCTGAGTTCTCAACAGAAACTATTCAAGTCAGAAAGGAATGGCATGACATATTTAAAGTGATGAAAGGGAAGAACCCACAATCAAGAATACTCTACCCAGCAAGATTTGATGGAGTTATCAAAAGCTTTCCAGACAAGCAAAAGCTAAGAGAATTTAGCACCACCAAACCAGCTTTTATGACAAATGCTAAAGGAACTTCTTTAGGCAGAAAAACAAGAGAAGGAAAAGATCTACCTACAGAAAATAAACCCAAAACAATTAATAAAATGGTAATAGAATCATATATATTGATAATTATCTTAAATGCAAAGATTAAATGTGCCAACCAAAAGACACAGACTGGGTGGACAGATGAAAACATGTGCATGTATGCATTTCCACTTACCACATCACTCTGCTTGATCCCTCAAATTGTATGTAATTATTTTATATTCTTAGGTTAACGCTGTTCCCATTATGGCTTGCAATTATAATTATCTTTCACTTTTTGTCTGCTATTGATTGTGAAAACTGATAAACATCTTTTACTGTTGTGATCATGTAACTATTACTCACTTAATATCATTGTATCATGATTGGTCAGCAGAAAAATTATAGAATTCTATATCACCAAAACTACCACTTAATAGAAAAACCTGTAATCACTTTTTAAAATCCATATGCATATTGGAATTATCTTGGAATTCTTTGAAAAATACAAACGCGCAGGAATTTTTTTTTTTTTTTTTGGCCAGAGCTCCAGACATATTTCTAATGACCAGTCATGTTTAAAAACAACTGGACTCGGGCTTCCCTGGTTGTCCAGTGGGTAAAGAGTCCATCTTGCAGTGCAAGGAGCAGCATTTCGATCCCTGGCCCAGGAAGAGTCCACATGCCGTGGAGCGACAGGACCAGTGTGTCCAATTACGAGCCAGCGCTCTGGAGTGCATGCTCCCAGAGCCAGTGCTCTGCAATGAGAGGTACCATTGCGATGGGAGGCCCCCACAGGCTAAAGGATAAAGATGGATGACAAAATAAATAAATAAATAATCAATAAAAATATTCCAAAATTTTAAAAAACTGGACTAAATGGGGATCTTTTATCTAATTTGCTTTGCTTTTTCTATTTCATATTCAGTGCTCCCATTTCACTTAGTTTACATTTTCCAATTTTTCCATCTCTTTTTTTTTGATGTTCCTTCTCAAGTCTTTGTCAAGTGTACTATAAAAGTTTTTGTATACATACATATAAATAATATGCATAATATATATAATATATAATACATGTATAATATGTATGCAAAATAATATACATATAAATAATATCTATAATATATATGTACACAATAATATGCACTATATATACATATATATATATAACTCCTACAGAAGTAAAGCTCTATGGTTTATACTCTGTTCTGTGACAAAGTTAGAATTTTAATGTATTTTATTTTGCTTCTTTTCACATAAATATCCTGAAGTGCTCTTTTTTTTTTTTTTCATTTTATATTGGAGTACAGTTGATTTACAATGTCGTGTTAGTTTAAGGTATGCGGCAAAGTAATTCAGTAATATACATACCCATTCTTTTTCAGGTTATTTCCCCATATAGGTCAGTACAGAATATTGAATACAGTTCCCTGTGCTATATACAGGCCCTTGTTGATTATCCATTTTATGTCTAGTAGTATGTATATGTTAATCCCAAACTTCTAATTCCACTGCCCACTTTTCCCCTTTGGAAACCATAAAATTATTTTTGAAGTCTATGAGCCTGTTTTGTAAATAAGTTCATGTGTCATTTTTCAAATTAGAGTGAAACTAATTTCTTAAGTTCATGCTGCAGTAGAGACCTGCCAGAGCCCACACTAAAAACAAGTTAAACAAGGCCAAACTCCCAGTTTAAATAGCAAACTTAAACTGTGTTGATATAGATGCTAAGGCACTTACATTAAAAGTGAGGAATTTTACTAGATGCCAGGTGGCAAGTCATCTGTCTACTTAGGTCAACTCAGTAACACTGCCCCTCTGCTCCTCCTGGAAATAAACTTTTGTTCCAAGGGTAAGGCATGATGTAATAGCTATGTACTATAAACTGCTTTATAATGGTAATGCATTAATATTTAGTTCATCCTTTTCTCCATCTTCTTCCAGGCTCAGCCCAAGCAACTAGAAAAACATTAGAACCAAAAATGGCCACAATACAACAAACATTCCCATATTTCTGTGATGATTTCTAAGTGAATATATCTTTCTGTAACTATCAAATTGATAGAAAACTTCAGAACAATTAAATCAATGAGAATGTCATTGACAATGTGTTTGAGTATAAAAGAAAATTTAACTATAATGTGATGAAAGAGAAAAAGTAGGAGATTCAGAGTCAGATGGGTAAACCAGAGTTTTGAGTTTTGTACTGTTGTCACCAGCCATGAGACAAGCGAGATTTTTTCTTTATTTTTAATGTATTTATTTTTAATTAAAGGATAATTGCTTTACCATATTGTGTTGGTTTCTATGAAACATCAACATGAATCAGTCATAGGTATAAAACTTTTTGTTTTATATTGGAATATAGCTGATTATCAGTGTTACGAGAGTTTCAGGTGGACCACAAAGACACTCGGCCATACATATACATATATCCATTTTCTCCTGAACTCCCCTTCCACCCAGGCTGCCACGCAACACTGAGCAGAGTTCCCTGTGCTATATACAGTAGGACCTTGTTTATTACTTTTCTCAATCTCTCTGAATCCTCAGTTTTGTCACTTTTGCAATGAGAATGATAATAATGACCTAACATTATAAGAATGAAAGATGAAAACACACTTAAAGTTGATCGACTGCAAATGGCTAAACATTTAAATACATAGCTAAACCCACTGCTTATTCAACTGATAAGGCAGAGCCTACACACTGAGAGCATTAAGCATACAAAGCAGATAGCTAATTTCTTAAGTTCATGCTGCAGTAGAGACCTGCCAGAGCCCACACTAAAAACAAGTTAAACAAGGCCAAACTCCCAGTTTAAATAGCAAACTTAAACTGTGTTGATATAGATGCTAAGGCACTTACATTAAAAGTGAGGAATTTTACTAGATGCCAGGTGGCAAGTCATCTGTCTACTTAGGTCAACTCAGTAACACTGCCCCTCTGCTCCTCCTGGAAATAAACTTTTGTTCCAAGGGTAAGGCATGATGTAATAGCTATGTACTATAAACTGCTTTATAATGGTAATGCATTAATATTTAGTTCATCCTTTTCTCCATCTTCTTCCAGGCTCAGCCCAAGCAACTAGAAAAACATTAGAACCAAAAATGGCCACAATACAACAAACATTCCCATATTTCTGTGATGATTTCTAAGTGAATATATCTTTCTGTAACTATCAAATTGATAGAAAACTTCAGAACAATTAAATCAATGAGAATGTCATTGACAATGTGTTTGAGTATAAAAGAAAATTTAACTATAATGTGATGAAAGAGAAAAAGTAGGAGATTCAGAGTCAGATGGGTAAACCAGAGTTTTGAGTTTTGTACTGTTGTCACCAGCCATGAGACAAGCGAGATTTTTTCTTTATTTTTAATGTATTTATTTTTAATTAAAGGATAATTGCTTTACCATATTGTGTTGGTTTCTATGAAACATCAACATGAATCAGTCATAGGTATAAAACTTTTTGTTTTATATTGGAATATAGCTGATTATCAGTGTTACGAGAGTTTCAGGTGGACCACAAAGACACTCGGCCATACATATACATATATCCATTTTCTCCTGAACTCCCCTTCCACCCAGGCTGCCACGCAACACTGAGCAGAGTTCCCTGTGCTATACAGTAGGACCTTGTTTATTACTTTTCTCAATCTCTCTGAATCCTCAGTTTTGTCACTTTTGCAATGAGAATGATAATAATGACCTAACATTATAAGAATGAAAGATGAAAACACACTTAAAGTTGATCGACTGCAAATGGCTAAACATTTAAATACATAGCTAAACCCACTGCTTATTCAACTGATAAGGCAGAGCCTACACACTGAGAGCATTAAGCATACAAAGCAGATGAGGGGTACGGGACAACTAAGGTATCCCAAAAGAATGTGGGATTCCAGTCAAATCAGAGTAGAAATCGGATAGGCGGTGAAGATGGGAGAGTGGCCGGCATAACAGGAGCACAGAAATAATTGTTGAATGAGGAATGGATGGAAAGCATAGAAAAGCAAAAGAACAAGTTGAAATGTCCAAGATATATTCTAGAGACAGCAATAGGCCAGAGGTTAATATTAAAGATGGCCTTTGACTCTGCAGAAATTTTATTTCAGTGAGTTTTCCTTCTACAGGTGCTGCCATGCACACTCTGACACTTTCTGGAGATGGGCACTACCGTTCCTCTGACCCTAGAGAGGCCACATGTCTATTGAAACCACACTGAGGCTGGTCTGACCCCTGGGTACTGTGCTATCTCTCTGACCTATCTGTAACCTGTATATTTGGGTGAGCACACTTCCTGTAGCCCCAGTGGGACAAGACAGCTCTTGCACCTGCTGACATATTTAGATGCATACATTATCTCAACGGCTACTGCTCTCTCTTGATAACCACCACATCACCTAGATTGCTAAAGTCAGCTTCCTCCACAAACCACAGTACGAAATATTCTCATGGGAAAAAAGGTGCCAAGGCATCTTCTGATGTTGGTGTCTGTGTTTTCAAAATGAAGCTTTCAGGTAAGATGAATGGTTAGAGGTGGTAAAAGAGGTTTCGTGACCTGTGGCGGGGGCATAGGAGGGGGGAGTACAAACATTGAGTTTAAAAACATCTAAGGACAGATGGAGAGGCAGAAATTAATAGAAAGAACCCTAGAGGGGAAAAATTTTTTAAAACATCCTAAAAAAACCCCCCGGCTGCCACGCAACACTGAGCAGAGTTCCTGTGCTATACAGTAGGACCTTGTTTATTACTTTTCTCAATCTCTCTGAATCCTCAGTTTTGTCACTTTTGCAATGAGAATGATAATAATGACCTAACATTATAAGAATGAAAGATGAAAACACACTTAAAGTTGATCGACTGCAAATGGCTAAACATTTAAATACATAGCTAAACCCACTGCTTATTCAACTGATAAGGCAGAGCCTACACACTGAGAGCATTAAGCATACAAAGCAGATGAGGGGTACGGGACAACTAAGGTATCCCAAAAGAATGTGGGATTCCAGTCAAATCAGAGTAGAAATCGGATAGGCGGTGAAGATGGGAGAGTGGCCGGCATAACAGGAGCACAGAAATAATTGTTGAATGAGGAATGGATGGAAAGCATAGAAAAGCAAAAGAACAAGTTGAAATGTCCAAGATATATTCTAGAGACAGCAATAGGCCAGAGGTTAATATTAAAGATGGCCTTTGACTCTGCAGAAATTTTATTTCAGTGAGTTTTCCTTCTACAGGTGCTGCCATGCACACTCTGACACTTTCTGGAGATGGGCACTACCGTTCCTCTGACCCTAGAGAGGCCACATGTCTATTGAAACCACACTGAGGCTGGTCTGACCCCTGGGTACTGTGCTATCTCTCTGACCTATCTGTAACCTGTATATTTGGGTGAGCACACTTCCTGTAGCCCCAGTGGGACAAGACAGCTCTTGCACCTGCTGACATATTTAGATGCATACATTATCTCAACGGCTACTGCTCTCTCTTGATAACCACCACATCACCTAGATTGCTAAAGTCAGCTTCCTCCACAAACCACAGTACGAAATATTCTCATGGGAAAAAAGGTGCCAAGGCATCTTCTGATGTTGGTGTCTGTGTTTTCAAAATGAAGCTTTCAGGTAAGATGAATGGTTAGAGGTGGTAAAAGAGGTTTCGTGACCTGTGGCGGGGGCAGTTGAGGGGAGGAGTACAAACATTGAGTTTAAAAACGTCTAAGGACAGATGGAGAGGCAGCAGAAATTAATAGAAAGAACCCTAGAGATATGGGCTCTGAATTAGGGCCTGCTGTTAAACCTCTCTGAGATCTTGGGCAAGTCACTTAACCTTTCTGGGCATTCGTTTTGTTATGTGACCACTGAGAGGTCGATGGAAGTGACCTCCAAGAGTCTTGCAGCTCTTACATTCTAGGACTCAAATGAAAGAGACCCTGTTTTCTGTCCTGGCAAGAGGCAGGTCAGACCTAACTTGTCGTTTCTGATGCTCCTTAATCTATTCTCCCCCTCACAACCCCTATTGACCCAGAGAAGTAACCACCCTCATTATTAGACAGTCAATGAATGCATAATTAAAGTGTGGTAGAATCCGACGGTCTGCTTTTTTCTGTTTCTAACTCTCACGATCCCACAAAGAAGAAAAAGTCACTGCAGGGAGGTTTCCCCTCCCCACTGAGGCTCTAGGTGGGACTGTCCATCAAGACCTAGTCACCAGAACGTCATTATAAGCACCACATTTTTCTAGACATTGACAGGCTAACCTTTGCCTGGGGGACACAGAACAGGATGCTAAGGGCCTGAGAATGCTGTCGAATGAGGAACAAGTAGGAAAGAGGGCACTTAGGCTGATAAGAGCAGACTCGAGAGAAGCATGATGACGACAAGAGCAGCGGAAAGGTGCACAGACAGGGTAGGTTTGCTTGGTGTTGCTCCACAGACCACAGAGCAGAACCGAGAGCCACCACAGGAAGCTCCTAGGGAGACAGAGGACCTCGCCACTGGAAGAAGAGTTCAGTCACAGTCAGAGCATCCAAAGGTATCTCATAGGGAAGTAACCTCCCTGCCCCAGGAAATGTTCTTGACCCAAAGGCTCCTTGTCCACCTGCCAGGAGACCTGAGACGCTCAGATTGCTAAAGTCAGCTTCCTCCACAAACCACAGTACGAAATATTCTCATGGGAAAAAAGGTGCCAAGGCATCTTCTGATGTTGGTGTCTGTGTTTTCAAAATGAAGCTTTCAGGTAAGATGAATGGTTAGAGGTGGTAAAAGAGGTTTCGTGACCTGGGGCGGGGGCAGTTGAGGGGGGAGTACAAACATTGAGTTTAAAAACATCTAAGGACAGATGGAGAGGCAGCAGAAATTAATAGAAAGAACCCTAGAGATATGGGCTCTGAATTAGGGCCTGCTGTTAAACCTCTCTGAGATCTTGGGCAAGTCACTTAACCTTTCTGGGCATTCATTTTGTTATGTGACCACTGAGAGGTCGATGGAAGTGACCTCCAAGAGTCTTGCAGCTCTTACATTCTAGGACTCAAATGAAAGAGACCCTGTTTTCTGTCCTGGCAAGAGGCAGGTCAGACCTAACTTGTCGTTTCTGATGCTCCTTAATCTATTCTCCCCCTCACAACCCCTATTGACCCAGAGAAGTAACCACCCTCATTATTAGACAGTCAATGAATGCATAATTAAAGTGTGGTAGAATCCGACGGTCTGCTTTTTTCTGTTTCTAACTCTCACGATCCCACAAAGAAGAAAAGTCACTGCAGGGAGGTTTCCCCTCCCCACTGAGGCTCTAGGTGGGACTGTCCATCAAGACCTAGTCACCAGAACGTCATTATAAGCACCACATTTTTCTAGACATTGACAGGCTAACCTTTGCCTGGGGGACACAGAACAGGATGCTAAGGGCCTGAGAATGCTGTCGAATGAGGAACAAGTAGGAAAGAGGGCACTTAGGCTGATAAGAGCAGACTCGAGAGAAGCATGATGACGACAAGAGCAGCGGAAAGGTGCACAGACAGGGTAGGTTTGCTTGGTGTTGCTCCACAGACCACAGAGCAGAACCGAGAGCCACCACAGGAAGCTCCTAGGGAGACAGAGGACCTCGCCACTGGAAGAAGAGTTCAGTCACAGTCAGAGCATCCAAAGGTATCTCATAGGGGAAGTAACCTCCCTGCCCCAGGAAATGTTCTTGACCCAAAGGCTCCTTGTCCACCTGCCAGGAGACCTGAGACGCTCATCAGGGCGAGGGATCAAGGCTGAGATTCTGCAGTTCTACCTTAGAGCTGACTCTGAAGCTCAGCAAATGCTGTTTTACCTTATTTTTATAGCTGCCTTTCTTTTTTTTTAACTTGCCTGAGTTCTTATACATTGAATCCTGTGCTTTGACTGTACTCATTGCTTTTTCCATTGAGGGGACAGGATTCCCAGGCTTTTGGCTAAAAATCCCCCTAATTTCCATCTCCTCCCCTAATCAGAAGTCTCACAAGTGTGAACAAGGATGAAAGTTTCGATGCATAGAGATAATCAGTCAAAGGCTTTGCAAAGTCAATTATCCTTTTACAAAGCAGAAAAATACCATTGCTAAGTTTCCATTTTTCATATCTGATTCTTTGTAATCCCATGGACTGTAGTCCGCCAGGCTCCTCTGTCCATGGGATTTTCCAGACAAGAACACTGGAATCGGTTGTCATTTCCCTCTCCATTTCTGTTTTTCTGATCAGGCTACTATAGAGAGGGGCCCGCCCTTCCTGTGCTGTACAGGGAAGAAGACAATGCAGTCACCGCATCCTCACAGCCTCGGGGTGGACCTCACACGGGGCGCCGCAGGCATTCAGAACCATCTCCAAAGCATCCCAGAAGACCAGACAACTGACGACGGCCACTCTTACACTGGTTTCAAGTTTCTGGGTCCACTTTTGGAGTCCGTGGCTCAGACTTTCTTTCTTAAATTGTTTTCTAAATTGCACCTAAGACATTCCTCTTCGTGAAGTCATTAGGTTTGACACGGTAACACTGTATGAGCAGTGACAATCCAGCTCTCCAATGCAAGAGTACTATGAATATTTCATTAAACTTTAAACTGTTTGTGCATTGCAATGTTATGCAGCCCTGAAAACAAATGATTTAAAGATCCATGAAGCAACGTGTGCTGGAGAGCCAGGCTCCCCAGACCCCACCCCTGTCTTCTGGTGTCTTCAGTTCTTACAAAAGAGTACACAGCCAGAGAAGGACTTCAAAATAGGATGCTCTGCCCATAGTATTCCTGAATTATCACCTAACATTCCCCACAATGACCGTTGAAAAGATCCCTCCCACCTTTGAAGAAAGCTAAAGAACTCCTACTGATGACATCAATGTTGCAGACCAAGGGCAATGCACTCCTCACTCCCATCTCCCTGGAGAGAACAGAAATACGTACGCAGGGGCCCTGGGCCGCTCACATTCTCCCACAGGGGTGATGGCCCCTTCATACAGTGATCCTCAGGGATCTTCCCAGGTGGAGCCACACAGGCATTTCTAGTCCTTTAAATCCTAAACCCTCAGACACTAACTTATTCACCAGGTTGATCAATCATGCCAATTTCACTGGAGTTGTTAAACATTTGACAACATGGGGAAAGTCACCCTGTGGTGGCCAAATGAACCACAGAGCCCAGTGCTTGCCCTCTGGTATCTGTTCTATCTCCACGAGGCTTAGGATCTGTCCTTTCCCAGACTTCAGCCCACACTGGCCAGGTCTCTGTGGGTCATACTCTGTCCATCTTGCCTCTCTTTGATCTTCCTTTCATTTGCCCCGTGTTTCCTTCACTGGACAGAAAACTCCTGCTGGCAGGGCCTGGAACCCAGGTCCAGGGAACCCAGCACAGGCTTGGGGCCCATAGCGTGTGCTCCCCAGGGATTTGTGGAATTAAGCTCCAAACAGAAGCATTCCCAAGCAGCCTAAGCAGTCCTTAATAATCCAATAGGAATGCCATCCATGAGCTTATCTGTAACACACAAATCAAGTAATTTGTCACACAAATCCTTCAAGGTATTAGCTCCTGGAATGTGGCTGGCAGTCATAGACCTCTTTGCCAGATCATCTATAAATATCTGAAATACAGAATAAATCCTCTAACCACAGAAGAATGTTCAAAGTTTAAGTAACCAAGAATATTATGTAGCACGTGTATGAGAAAGCACCAAGGCCCTGCCAGCCCCCTCGATTTTCCCTGCCTCCTGGGCACCCACAAGCCCACAAGCACAGCCCTCCTGAAACTCATTCGCACCCTCAGCTCACTCCAGGATCCCCAGGTCCCCTGTTTCTCTCATAGCCAGCATCCTTTTTGAGTCTCCCTCAGGCCTCTTCCTCCAACGGTCCTGTTTACACGTTTCTCGGGCAATAGGGGTGAGCCTTCTCCCAGTCACCGAGCTTCTAGCCAGTGACCCTCTAGAGAGGAGGGCCATTCACTTAGTCTGGGCTAACTAAATGGGACAGACTAACATGTCCTAAATTCAAGCTGTCCAAGACTCCAGGGAAAAGCGTCCCATGTGGGTCTTACACCAGAGACTCAGCTCTGAAAGTCCTTTCTAGGGGCCAGGAGCAGATTCCCTGGAATCACTGGGGCTCCCAGTCACCTAGCTGGCTCGGTGTGCTGTCTCTGCCCCTCCCGAGTGCCTTGGAGAAGCCCTTACTACACGAGCAGTTGTGGCCTTCCACGACTGAGCGCCTGTGACAGCACACTCTCTTCATCCCTGCACACACTCAGAAGCCTGGAGTTCTAAACAGGAAGGGAACTCCAGTGGGGTCAGTTTTTATATCCCCACACAGTCCTTGGAGCTTTCTATCTATAGATCAGCTGGGAGGACAGACTCCTCCCCCCAAACACTTGACATTCATGGAAAGGAAGCTTCCTTTCATTTGCCCGTGTTTCCTTCACTGGACAGAAAACTCCTGCTGGCAGGGCCTGGAACCCAGGTCCAGGGAACCCACCACAGGCTTGGGGCCCATAGCGTGTGCTCCCCAGGGATTTGTGGAATTAAGCTCCAAACAGAAGCATTCCCAAGCAGCCTAAGCAGTCCTTAATAATCCAATAGGAATGCCATCCATGAGCTTATCTGTAACACACAAATCAAGTAATTTGTCACACAAATCCTTCAAGGTATTAGCTCCTGGAATGTGGCTGGCAGTCATAGACCTCTTTGCCAGATCATCTATAAATATCTGAAATACAGAATAAATCCTCTAACCACAGAAGAATGTTCAAAGTTTAAGTAACCAAGAATATTATGTAGCACGTGTATGAGAAAGCACCAAGGCCCTGCCAGCCCCCTCGATTTTCCCTGCCTCCTGGGCACCCACAAGCCCACAAGCACAGCCCTCCTGAAACTCATTCGCACCCTCAGCTCACTCCAGGATCCCCAGGTCCCCTGTTTCTCTCATAGCCAGCATCCTTTTTGAGTCTCCCTCAGGCCTCTTCCTCCAACGGTCCTGTTTACACGTTTCTCGGGCAATAGGGGTGAGCCTTCTCCCAGTCACCGAGCTTCTAGCCAGTGACCCTCTAGAGAGGAGGGCCATTCACTTAGTCTGGGCTAACTAAATGGGACAGACTAACATGTCCTAAATTCAAGCTGTCCAAGACTCCAGGGAAAAGCGTCCCATGTGGGTCTTACACCAGAGACTCAGCTCTGAAAGTCCTTTCTAGGGGCCAGGAGCAGATTCCTGGAATCACTGGGGCTCCCAGTCACCTAGCTGGCTCGGTGTGCTGTCTCTGCCCCTCCCGAGTGCCTTGGAGAAGCCCTTACTACACGAGCAGTTGTGGCCTTCCACGACTGAGCGCCTGTGACAGCACACTCTCTTCATCCCTGCACACACTCAGAAGCCTGGAGTTCTAAACAGGAAGGGAACTCCAGTGGGGTCAGTTTTTATATCCCCACACAGTCCTTGGAGCTTTCTATCTATAGATCAGCTGGGAGGACAGACTCCTCCCCTCAAACACTTGACATTCATGGAAAGGAAGCTTCCTTTTCATGAACCATGGAAAATACACTAATTATAGAAAGCATGTGCAAAATCTCTCATGTGCACACACACATATGAACACAGAAGCGTCATGCTTGCTTGCAAAACAGGAAAGAAAGCCAGCCTAGTGAACATCAGCATGGTGAAAAACATGATTCTAATATAGTTCAGGCACGTTCAAATTCCATTTATTTATTACTCAAATTGCTCATTTCTTTTGAGTGAAAAAAATAAGGTACTTTGTATCTTTCAAGGTATCTTTCCATTTCACTAGGTTGTCAAACTTACTGACATACAATTGCTCATAATAATTGTTCCTTATGACTCTCTTCAAAGTGACATCATCTCTTGGTCCTGATATTGATCATCTACACTTTCTGTTTTTCCTAATAAGCCTGACAAGAAGTTTATCATTTTTCTTAATCTTCTCACAGAAGCAGCTTCTGATTTTTTCATATTTATGGCATCTGAGTTTACTTATGTTTTCACTGATTTCCTCTTTGGTCTCTACAATTTCCCTTTTCAGCTTACACTTAGGGTTTTACTTGCTCTTCTTATCCTGCTATCTTAATGTGAAATTCCTCTGTGCTATTATTGTTGTACATGTTAATTCTACAACTTATAAAACACACAATACATTATTATTTTTGCTTTAAAATTCTACTACCTTTTTCATCACTTTATTTATGTATTTTTGGTTCTGCCAGGTCTCTGTTGCTGTGCTGGCTTTTCTCTAGTTGTGGGGTCTACTCTCTAGTTGTGGTGTGTGGGCTTCTCATTATGGTGGCTTCTCTTGTTGCAGAGCACAGGCTCCAGGGCGTGAAGACTTCAGTAGTTGTGGCACACGGGCTCAGTTGCTCTACATCACGTGGGATCTTCCCAGACCAGGAATCGAGCCCGCATCTCCTACATTGGCAGGCAGATTCTTTTTCCACTGAGCCACCAGAGAAGCCCCTAAAATTCTACTATCTTTTAAAGATATTTAAATAATAATAATTTTAAAAAGCCTATACATTTGCCCGCATAGTTACTATCTCTGGTGCTCTTTATTTCCTGCATTGATCCAGGATAACATCTGATATAATCTTCTTTTACTTGAAGAACTTCCTTTAGCATTCCCTGCAGTGCAGGTCTGCTGGTAATAATTTTTTTTTTTTTTTTACAACTTTCTTTCTTTTTAGGTCTGATAAAGTCATTATTTCACAGTGAAGGATATATCACTGGGTAAAGAATGCTATGTCAATATACTTTTTAATTTCAGTGCTTTAAAGATACTGTTCCACTGTCATCTAAGTTCATTGTTTCCAATGAAAATCCTGTTATCACTCTCATCTCTGTTCCTTTGTCCTTCTTCTCTGGTTTCTCAGTTCTCTTTGCCAGAGGTAGAAAGCAATATGATTATTATGTGCACTGATTTAATTTTCCTCATTTTGTCTTTGCACTACCTTAAATGAATGCATAATTGATGACTTGAAGTTGTACCAGAGTTCATAGATGCTGTCCTTTCTTTTCTCCTTCCAGTCTTTTTGCCCTCTGCTTCATTCTGAAGAGTTTCCACGACTATCTTGAATTTATTCCTCTTTTCTCCTGCAATTTATAGCCTGCCATAGTACATTTTTCACCTTAGACATTATAGTTTTCACCTCTACTAGTTCAGTCCAGGCCTTTTAAATATATCTTCCATATATCTACATAATAGGTTCCATATTTTATGTAGCTTTTAAGCTACGTACTGGATATCGTCACAGTAAGTGTTTTAATGTTTGTTTCCTGTCTGTCATCCATATCACTTTTTGTACAGTTTCAATTGATTGATCTTACTCATTATGTGCTGTATTTTCATTTGTTTCTTTTGCATGCCTGGAAAATTTGGATTGGATGCCAGACATTGTAAACGTTATCTTTCTGATTATTTTCTATTCTTACAAATATTTTTAAGCTTTGTCGTAAGACGGAGTTACTTGGAAACAGATTCATTCAGGCCTTCCCTTTATGAAACAGCACTGCATTTTGTCTAGGGTTCATTTTCCTACTACCAAGGGAAAGCCCTTCTTAGTTACTCTAACTAGTCCTATAAGTTACGGGGTCTTTAATTGGCTTTTGAACTAAGTACCATGCTCAACGACATGTGATGTCTGGTGACTGTCCCCTCTAATCCTTCTAGTGGTTCTTTTCCAGGCCTCGAATAGTTCCCTCACATACATGCACTGATCAGTACGCAACAGCACTCTTGAAGGGGGTCTTCTACGGATCTCTCAAACTGAGTGCAGTTGTCTTCTGATTTCTGTCCTGAAAAGTCTAGCCATCTTGGCTTTCCTGGACTTCAGTTCTATCTCCTTAACTCCTTAACTTAAGGCTAACAGTTTCTAGGTTCCCCATCTCTAATCCACAGTCTGAAATTTTTCCCCAGGCAGCAAGCGGGGGATATTGTAGGAATCCATTCACTTTTTTTAGTCCCTCAAAGACTACTGTTCTTTGTTTCTTGATACATAAAGTCTTGAGATGTTCATGTATTTGTCTGGGGTTTTTGTTGTTTATATGTTTGTCCTTTTTTTTTTTTAAGGAATTTTAGGCAGGAGGGTCCGTCTGGTCCCTGTCATTCCATATTGGACAAAAGTGTCTGTCAGGACTGTGGATGTCATTTTACCCTCTGCTACAGTGGAAGCCATGCCAGAGTGAAAAATACAGGGGGTAAAAAGGAGGTTTATCTGCTCCTAAATCAGATGATAACATTCAAAGAGATTATAAAATTATTTTGCAAGGGTATAAAGAGCCAGGAGTGAAATACATTCAAACATGTCAAAAGCAAATCTAGTTTTCACCTCTACTAGTCCAGGCCTTTTAAATATATCTTCCATATATCTACATAATAGGTTCCATATTTTATGTAGCTTTTAAGCTACGTACTGGATATCGTCACAGTCCATATCACTTTTTGTACAGCTTCAATTGATTGATCTTACTCATTATGTGCTGTATTTTCATTTGTTTCTTTTGCATGCCTGGAAAATTTGGATTGGATGCCAGACATTGTAAACGTTATCTTTCTGATTATTTTCTATTCTTACAAATATTTTTAAGCTTTGTCGTAAGACGGAGTTACTTGGAAACAGATTCATTCAGGCCTTCCCTTTATGAAACAGCACTGCATTTTGTCTAGGGTTCATTTTCCTACTACCAAGGGAAAGCCCTTCTTAGTTACTCTAACTAGTCCTATAAGTTACGGGGTCTTTAATTGGCTTTTGAACTAAGTACCATGCTCAACGACATGTGATGTCTGGTGACTGTCCCCTCTAATCCTTCTAGTGGTTCTTTTCCAGGCCTCGAATAGTTCCCTCACATACATGCACTGATCAGTACGCAACAGCACTCTTGAAGGGTCTTCTACGGATCTCTCAAACTGAGTGCAGTTGTCTTCTGATTTCTGTCCTGAAAAGTCTAGCCATCTTGGCTTTCCTGGACTTCAGTTCTATCTCCTTAACTCCTTAACTTAAGGCTAACAGTTTCTAGGTTCCCCATCTCTAATCCACAGTCTGAAATTTTTCCCCAGGCAGCAAGCGGGGGATATTGTAGGAATCCATTCACTTTTTTTAGTCCCTCAAAGACTACTGTTCTTTGTTTCTTGATACATAAAGTCTTGAGATGTTCATGTATTTGTCTGGGGTTTTTGTTGTTTATATGTTTGTCCTTTTTTTTTTTTAAGGAATTTTAGGCAGGAGGGTCCGTCTGGTCCCTGTCATTCCATATTGGACAAAAGTGTCTGTCAGGACTGTGGATGTCATTTTACCCTCTGCTACAGTGGAAGCCATGCCAGAGTGAAAAATACAGGGGGTAAAAAGGAGGTTTATCTGCTCCTAAATCAGATGATAACATTCAAAGAGATTATAAAATTATTTTGCAAGGGTATAAAGAGCCAGGAGTGAAATACATTCAAACATGTCAAGCAAGTCAAAGAAATGCAAACTTTAATGAAAGGAGCAGCAGAGTTTGTTATAATCTTGGCAAAGTAATGAACTGTCACAAAAATTAGGCAATGCGTAACTTGATAGTGGATGTAGAGGAATGGTTCTGGTCCTAGAGATCAGGAACCAGAACCACACTCCAGTATCACAGTCAAGAATCAAGCCCTGTAGCCTGGTCAGGGTTTTCTCTGAAAATTTGTGTCAGAAACTTGCTTCAGAAGCCCTGAGTCACTCAAATTGAAATAATACAATTGTTTTCCTATTGGATAAGTGTCTTTCTATCACTAGGAGGTTTAAAATTAATCCTAGGGACTTCCCTTGTGGTCCAGAGGTTAAGAATCTGAGCTTCCACTGCAAGGGGGCATAGGTTCAACCCCTGGTCAGAGAGTTAAGACCCTGCAAGCTATGTGACACACTCAAAAATAAAAATAATTTAAAAAAATAAAATATATGGTTTTACTGAAAGTCTAGCACATTTCAAACTTAAAATAGTAACTCAGAAAGAAGTTAGTATGTGTAACCCCCATTTAGGAATAGGAAACGTATCAGAGGTTAAATTACCTTCCTAGTTCACACAAGTCAGAAAAGATCTAGAACAGTTTCTCAGTCCTAGGGGTTTTTTTGAAAGCTCCTCTGAACCTCCTGGGGAGGCTGGCTTGCCAGGTAAACAAAAGAAGTCAAAAGCAGCCCTGGGGCATTTACAATCTGTTTGGCAAGACAAAGGGTAAGAAATATGTAATGCTTGTGGTCATCCCCTGACACTGATTTTGGAGGCAAAGGAATTCAAGTGGGTGAAAGTCTGTCCTTTTCCAAAACAAACACGTTCTCTGCCTGGGCCCAGAAGATCTAACTCCAGGAGAATTAAGTTACATCACACACTTTGTAAGATTTGAATTTGTACATGGAGCTACAGGTGATCCAGAATGTCAAGGCTTATGTTGATCTGAGTGTGGAACATGGTTCAAATGTGCTCAAATAAATGGCTTGAGAAAGAAAGAGTCAACATTCATTCATCTCAGACACCTTGCTGCTAGAATGCTCTGGTCACCAGGATTTCTCAAGGCCCAGAGCTGGTCAGCAGCAGTCAAGCAATAAAAGCACTTAATGAAAGGAGCAGCAGAGTTTGTTATAATCTTGGCAAAGTAATGAACTGTCACAAAAATTAGGCAATGCGTAACTTGATAGTGGATGTAGAGGAATGGTTCTGGTCCTAGAGATCAGGAACCAGAACCACACTCCAGTATCACAGTCAAGAATCAAGCCCTGTAGCCTGGTCAGGGTTTTCTCTGAAAATTTGTGTCAGAAACTTGCTTCAGAAGCCCTGAGTCACTCAAATTGAAATAATACAATTGTTTTCCTATTGGATAAGTGTCTTTCTATCACTAGGAGGTTTAAAATTAATCCTAGGGACTTCCCTTGTGGTCCAGAGGTTAAGAATCTGAGCTTCCACTGCAAGGGGGCATAGGTTCAACCCCTGGTCAGAGAGTTAAGACCCTGCAAGCTATGTGACACAGTCAAAAAATAAAAATAATTTAAAAAAAAAAATAAAATATATGGTTTTACTGAAAGTCTAGCACATTTCAAACTTAAAATAGTAACTCAGAAAGAAGTTAGTATGTGTAACCCCCATTTAGGAATAGGAAACGTATCAGAGGTTAAATTACCTTCCTAGTTCACACAAGTCAGAAAAGATCTAGAACAGTTTCTCAGTCCTAGGGGTTTTTTTGAAAGCTCCTCTGAACCTCCTGGGGAGGCTGGCTTGCCAGGTAAACAAAAGAAGTCAAAAGCAGCCCTGGGGCATTTACAATCTGTTTGGCAAGACAAAGGGTAAGAAATATGTAATGCTTGTGGTCATCCCCTGACACTGATTTTGGAGGCAAAGGAATTCAAGTGGGTGAAAGTCTGTCCTTTTCCAAAACAAACACGTTCTCTGCCTGGGCCCAGAAGATCTAACTCCAGGAGAATTAAGTTACATCACACACTTTGTAAGATTTGAATTTGTACATGGAGCTACAGGTGATCCAGAATGTCAAGGCTTATGTTGATCTGAGTGTGGAACATGGTTCAAATGTGCTCAAATAAATGGCTTGAGAAAGAAAGAGTCAACATTCATTCATCTCAGACACCTTGCTGCTAGAATGCTCTGGTCACCAGGATTTCTCAAGGCCCAGAGCTGGTCAGCAGCAGTCATGATCTCACTAGCACCAAGTCTGACCATGTACCATTACAGGTTCAATCCCTGGCCAGGGAACTCAGACCCTGCATGCTGGGCGGCATAGCTAAAAAAAAAAAAAAAAAAAAAATTTCTTTAATTGAAGGATAATAGCTTTACAGAGTTTTATTTTTTACATCAACAAATTTTTTAAATAATAAAATTAGGTATAGGAATGATTAAATAAATCTATACTAAAGGTAAGATGTTAAATTGAGAAACAATCCGTGTAAGTCTAACATTCAAGTCTATATAATGTTTAAGATAATTTACATATTAGAGTATCTAGCAAATTAGACTCGTGATTCTAATTTATAATGTATATTACTTTTAGATGAATGATTTTTAAGTTGAAAAATCTAAGAGGCATTAGGTTTCCAAAGAATATCAGGAATTTTTTAAAAGAATATCAGAAATGACCTTATTTATGTGTAATTTCACATATTTTAAAAATTACATAAATACTTCAGAAGACAGTGTCGATTAATTGGATAGTTGGAGCACTTAATAGAATTTGAATTTTAAGGGCAGTCTGAATATTTTAGAGGCAGTTATGTAGGCCCCCTTCAATATATTCTAAATATCTGCTAGACTGATTAATTGAATTATGAGTTTTACAGGTTAAACTTAAAAGCCCAAGGAAACTAGCGTTTTCCATCTAAAATGTAAATGTAAACTGAGAAAAATAGACCTTGAATAATTTTGTGTTAATGCTCCTCCCTTCCCCCAGAATAACAAAAAACTCACAATGATGCCACAAACCCCAACCCTCCTAAAGCACAGGGTGAAAACTCTTGCTGGGAGCTGTGGGCAGTCATTGAAGAAAATAAGGCTAAAGACAGCTAACCCTCCTTGAACATTAGCTCTGTACCAGGCACGTGTCTGAGCCATGTCCTTTTCCAGAACAAACACGTTCTCTGCCTGGGCCCAGAAGATCTAACTCCAGGAGAATTAAGTTACATCACACACTTTGTAAGATTTGAATTTGTACATGGAGCTACAGGTGATCCAGAATGTCAAGGCTTATGTTGATCTGAGTGTGGAACATGGTTCAAATGTGCTCAAATAAATGGCTTGAGAAAGAAAGAGTCAACATTCATTCATCTCAGACACCTTGCTGCTAGAATGCTCTGGTCACCAGGATTTCTCAAGGCCCAGAGCTGGTCAGCAGCAGTCATGATCTCACTAGCACCAAGTCTGACCATGTACCATTACAGGTTCAATCCCTGGCCAGGGAACTCAGACCCTGCATGCTGGGCGGCATAGCTAAAAAAAAAAAAAAAAAAAAAAATTTCTTTAATTGAAGGATAATAGCTTTACAGAGTTTTATTTTTTACATCAACAAATTTTTTAAATAATAAAATTAGGTATAGGAATGATTAAATAAATCTATACTAAAGGTAAGATGTTAAATTGAGAAACAATCCGTGTAAGTCTAACATTCAAGTCTATATAATGTTTAAGATAATTTACATATTAGAGTATCTAGCAAATTAGACTCGTGATTCTAATTTATAATGTATATTACTTTTAGATGAATGATTTTTAAGTTGAAAAATCTAAGAGGCATTAGGTTTCCAAAGAATATCAGGAATTTTTTAAAAGAATATCAGAAATGACCTTATTTATGTGTAATTTCACATATTTTAAAAATTACATAAATACTTCAGAAGACAGTGTCGATTAATTGGATAGTTGGAGCACTTAATAGAATTTGAATTTTAAGGGCAGTCTGAATATTTTAGAGGCAGTTATGTAGGCCCCCTTCAATATATTCTAAATATCTGCTAGACTGATTAATTGAATTATGAGTTTTACAGGTTAAACTTAAAAGCCCAAGGGAAACTAGCGTTTTCCATCTAAAATGTAAATGTAAACTGAGAGAAAAATAGACCTTGAATAATTTTGTGTTAATGCTCCTCCCTTCCCCCAGAATAACAAAAAACTCACAATGATGCCACAAACCCCAACCCTCCTAAAGCACAGGGTGAAAACTCTTGCTGGGAGCTGTGGGCAGTCATTGAAGAAAATAAGGCTAAAGACAGCTAACCCTCATTGAACATTAACTCTGTACCAGGCACTGTCTGTACTGATCTGCTCACTGAATTGTTACCATAACCCTCTGAAGCAGGGATTATTTTTAGTCCTAGTTTTACCAGTGAGGCAACCAAGGTTCACAGCCAGGATGTGATTGAACTAGGGTTCAAATCAGGCCTCTTAATCCAGCATCTACGCCTTCCAGAACCATGCCATGTGCAGTATGATCCCATTAGGTTTGGTTTTATTTACCTCTCGTTTTTAAAGAGTATTCCACCAACAATAGAGGGTGGGTCAGCAAGAACACAGTCAGGGAAACCAGCTGGGAAACGGCTGCCCCCATCCCAGTGATGGTAACAAATACCTGAGCTATGGCCGTATTACAGGAGTTGGAGAAGAGAGGACAGAGTTAAAGGAAAGCTGGGAGAGGTATGCCTGGGAAGGAACCAACTGTCTAGCTGAGAGAAAAGTGACCCAGGGCTACTGCAAGGAACCAGGCAGGGAAGCTGGACAGGGAAGCAGGGAACAGGGTGGAGAGGAGACGAGAAGGACTGAATCTGCAGTGTCTGTGGGACAGTCAGGAAACTGCTGGCCATGTGGGTCTGAAGGAGGTTAGGACAAAGACGGGGGCTACAACTTGGGGAGGCCAAACATCTGTTGGCATGCAGAGTGATAGGAAAAGAACATACCAAATATGACTCCTCTTATAGCTAATTTCTGGAGAAAGTTATGGTTTTATTTACTAATATTTTTTCATCACATGAAATTATTAGGCATCATTTTATTGCCCCCTTGAATGGAGTCACTCAAATTGTTTATTCTGGCAGACATGGAAATGTCAGTCTCTAAGGGTTAAGATGGAACTCTGGTGGGAAGTAAAACTGTCTTTTATAACCAGCCTAAGGAGAAAACTAGGTAGCCAACCGGATCAGAAAAACAGAGGGTTCCCCAACCAACTCCGGCCATTGTCTGTGCCAAGGGCAAGAGGATACAAAAGATGATTAAGCCAGGTATCTGCCTTCAGGGGGCAACCAAACTCCTCCAGCCCTGGCAATCAAGCATGCGCCACCACCAGGGAGCTAAATGGGCCAGTCCTATATGCATTCAGGTGTCTGCAGTATCTTTCACAATTTAGAATCTGGTCTTGCCTTAAAGTTGCCAGGTTCTAGAAACTTTGTTATTTCTTCTTTTATTCACTTGGATCATCAAAGGGGTAAAACACCTAATCATTTTTCCATTGTTTGAGCAGAACCCATTAGAGTCGCAGAGAAGTGGTAATTGAGTTTCTCAAATGAAATTACCTCCATTCACCCTACCTCCTCTTCAGCTTGCCTTTCTCAATCAGGAAGAACCAACACCACCTTTCACACAGGACACTTGCATATTTGAATGGCTTCCCAGGAGTCTTTGAGTGGCATATAATTACACTTAATTTAATTTTTTTGTCATTAGTCCCAGAGGCTTTGATCCAAAGTCTGTATTATTCTGATATAAGGAAAATAAAACCCCACCTTAAATTAAATATTTTCCTTTGAATAGTTTGCTGTTCATTGTACAACTGATCTTCTGGTAGAGTTTTCAGTTTCCAGCAGTCACTTCTGGGCTTGGCATCTTTTCCAGTTCCTTGTGTTTCCCCATCAGTTGTCAGGTCACCAGGAGCCTGAGCACACTCAGGTTTCAGAGACACTTCCAGACACAAGGTCGCAGGAGGTGACACATACGGCACCTATTTCCCATGTGGGTCTGAAGGAGGTTAGGACAAAACGGGGCTACATGGGAGGCCAAACATCTGTTGGCATGCAGAGTGATAGGAAAAGAACATACCAAATATGACTCCTCTTATAGCTAATTTCTGGAGAAAGTTATGGTTTTATTTACTAATATTTTTTCATCACATGAAATTATTAGGCATCATTTTATTGCCCCCTTGAATGGAGTCACTCAAATTGTTTATTCTGGCAGACATGGAAATGTCAGTCTCTAAGGGTTAAGATGGAACTCTGGTGGGAAGTAAAACTGTCTTTTATAACCAGCCTAAGGAGAAAACTAGGTAGCCAACCGGATCAGAAAAACAGAGGGTTCCCCAACCAACTCCGGCCATTGTCTGTGCCAAGGGCAAGAGGATACAAAAGATGATTAAGCCAGGTATCTGCCTTCAGGGGGCAACCAAACTCCTCCAGTCCTGGCAATCAAGCATGCGCCACCACCAGGGAGCTAAATGGGCCAGTCCTATATGCATTCAGGTGTCTGCAGTATCTTTCACAATTTAGGATCTGGCCTCGCCTTAAAGTTGCCAGGTTCTAGAAACTTTGTTATTTCTTCTTTTATTCACTTGGATCATCAAAGGGGTAAAACACCTAATCATTTTTCCATTGTTTGAGCAGAACCCATTAGAGTCGCAGAGAAGTGGTAATTGAGTTTCTCAAATGAAATTACCTCCATTCACCCTACCTCCTCTTCAGCTTGCCTTTCTCAATCAGGAAGAACCAACACCACCTTTCACACAGGACACTTGCATATTTGAATGGCTTCCCAGGAGTCTTTGAGTGGCATATAATTACACTTAATTTAATTTTTTTGTCATTAGTCCCAGAGGCTTTGATCCAAAGTCTGTATTATTCTGATATAAGGAAAATAAAACCCCACCTTAAATTAAATATTTTCCTTTGAATAGTTTGCTGTTCATTGTACAACTGATCTTCTGGTAGAGTTTTCAGTTTCCAGCAGTCACTTCTGGGCTTGGCATCTTTTCCAGTTCCTTGTGTTTCCCCATCAGTTGTCAGGTCACCAGGAGCCTGAGCACACTCAGGTTTCAGAGACACTTCCAGACACAAGGTCGCAGGAGGTGACACATACGGGAATCTCATATCTCCTGTATCTTCCCCATGAGGCCAGCCATCTCGACCTTGAGTTTCGGGGATGGGGTGTTTGTATCAAAAACACACACTGATGGATGGAAAATGAAGCGCCGAAGCATTTACTTCAAGTGATACAACAAACACCAGTCACACACTGGCCAATTTTCCATTTCTAAATGAACATTTATGAAGCACCTCCAATGTGAGAACACATCATACATTCCCCTCAAGGATCTAACACTACAGGGGCTTCCCCTGGTGGTCCAGTGGGTAAGGACACCGCCTTGCAGTGCAAGGGGCACCGGTTTGATCCCTGGCCTGGGAAGGTCCCACGTGCCGCGGAGCGGCTGGACTGATGTGTCCAATTGCCGAGCCAGAGCTCTGGAGTGCATGCGCCCAGAGCTGGCACTCTGCAGTGACAGACGCCACCACGATGGGAGGCCCACATGGGCCAAGGAACAAAGACAGATGAAAACAGAGAAATGGAAGACCAATGGAAGTGGCCCGCCTGCTCCCCTCCCTCCCCAACCCGACCCCCGCCCAAAATAAATAATAAATAAATAAATCTTTAAAAAAAGGATCTAACACTACAGAAAAAGACTGGAAAAGATCAGCAGTAAAAGGAGACCAAATGAAGCACAGGCTATCATAGAGGTATAAAAACAGGCAGAGGACTCTCAGAAAGAGGAATCAACTGACAAGGCCATTCTTGTTTAGCTGTTGGGAAAAATCTCCTTCCTTCTTGGTGGCTAAGTCTACCATCCCATTGTCCTCAGCTCCCTATTATCATGATTCTTTAGGGGTTGCCTGAATTCTCCCCAACTTAGATTGAGGGTTGAATCACCCAGACAATTCCCAGTATCATCTCAGGGAAATTTTGCGTCCACATGACACCTAGTACTCCAGTCCCGAGGTCCTTCACATGCTCAGCTTCACATTCTCCTTTCCATGCTGGGCTGCCCATCCACTTGGTCCCACCTCCTATGTTACAACCACCCAAAACCACTTCACCCTTACAGCCTTAACCTTAACATCCCAGTCTCAGGGCTCTGATTTCTCTAGCTCTCACTCAGTTCCTCCCACTACACCTACTCTCTGACCTCATCTTGACCTCAGAGCTCCTGACTCCACCTGGCTGTCCAGGTCTGTCAGTCTCTGCGGACTTCACTTCCTTCCCCATCCACATAGTTTCACTTCCATAGCTCTCTCACCCCAACGCTATCATCTTCTTGTCTTTCTATCACATCTTCCCATAAACTCCTAAACCTGGGTCAACCTAGACACCTGCCTTCTACACCAGGGCTGCCTTTAGGACGGCTGGAGAGCACCTCTCTGCGGTGACCAATGTGATCTCCAGATTCACAGCACCAGCTGCACCCCCACCACCCTCAGCAACCCAACCTCTCCCCTCGGGCTTCTCACTTCTGGGTTTTTCTTCAACTTTCCCACTCAACCCCCATCTCTCTTACTTGACCCTAATTATCTTCAAAGTTGCTCAGTTGTGTCCAGTTCTTTGAGACCCCATGAACTGTAGCCCACCAGGCTCCTCTGTCTATGGAATTCTCCAGGCAAGAATACTGGAGTGGGTAGCCCTTCCCTTGTCCAGGGGATCTTCCCCACTCAGGGATCAAACCCAGGTGTTCTGCCTTGCAGGTGGGTTCTTTACCATCTGAGTCATCAGGAAAGCCCAAAATTCTTATCCTAGAGAGATGTTAATTAAAATATCTCAACGTCTTCCCCCTCCATTGCCACTACCTAGAAACCTGTCTAAGCCTACCCTCCACACTACCTCTCCTCAGAAAAAAAGACATCCTGGATGTTCAGATATATTCATTATCACTGACTTCTTCAAGGACCTGGCTCCATCAGAAACAATTTCCCTTCTGTACTTGTCAGTCTATGAATTCCTACTGGATTCTTTTATTTATTTATTTATTTATTTAGTTAGTTAGTTACTTAGTTATTTTGGCGGGGTGGGGAGGGAGCAGGGTGGGCAGGCCACTTCCACTGGTCTTTCATTTGTCTAGTTTCATCCATCTTTGTTCTTTTGCCCGTGTGGGCCTCCCATCACGGTGGCATCTATTGTCGCAGAGCACCGGCTCTGGGCGCATGCGCTCCAGAGCTCCAGCTCAGTAATTGGACACATCGGTCCAGCCGCTCCAGGGCACATGGGATCTTCCCAGGCCAAGGATCGAACTGGCACCCCTTGCACTGCAAGGCAGTGTCCTTACCCACTGGACCACCAGGGAAGCCCTCTACTGGATTCTTTACTTCTTCCTATAAAAAAAACCTCATGTGTGTGCTAAGTCACTTCAGTCGTGTCCAACTCTTTGCCCTCCTCTAGGGGATCTTCCCAACCCAGGGATCAAACCCACATTTCTTACATCTGCCTACACTGGCAGGCAGGTTCTTTATCACTAGTGCCACCTGGGAAGCCTATGCCTTGTCTTTAAACAAATTGTCCTCAGTCCATCCCTTCCCTCTCATTTTCACCATATAGTATGCCTTTCTTTCACAGCCAAGTTTATAGAACAGTCTCCATTTTCTCACCTCTAATCCACTTCCAACATGGACAACCTGGCATCCACCCCTCCCATGCCCCTGAAAATACTGGGTCAGTATCTACATGCAGGTGCCTCGTGGACAGCTCAAACTCAACATGTCCAAAACCAGACTTCTCATCTCTGATCACAAACCTCCTTCACTCACAATCCTCACCAGCTCAGCTGTGGGTAATGTCATGCTTCCAACTGCTCAGGCTAAGAAACTCAGAACAGTCCTCCTTTCTCTCATACCCCACATCCCAGTCCATCAGGAATTCTGTAGTCTATCTTAAAAATTAATCCAAATAGGCTATACCCCAATACAAAAACAAAGTTTAAAGTCTGGGGGCGGGGGAGGAATGAGGGGGGAAATAGAAAGCAAAAGATAAAACAGATCCAAAATTTGACAGCTCTGACCACTTCCACCATCCTGACTCGAGATATCAGCTTCTCCTGTCTGGATTACTCCAATAGCGGGTCTCTCTGCTGCCCACCACCCCCCAGCTATAGTCTATCAATGAATGCAGTAGCCAGAATAATCTTTAAATTATTTTAAAATTAACTTTTAAAGCATGAGTTATACCATATTTTTAAATTGATTTTTAAAGCATACCTTATACCGTAACATTCTTTGACTCAAAACATTCCATTGTTACCCAAAGTCCAAGTCCTTCCAAGGGTATCCCAGGCCCTACCCGGAAGTTTTGCCCCCACCCCACCCTCTACCTCCTTGATGTTATCTCCTACTGTTCTCCTTCCTTCACTCTAGCTAGCCACAGGGCTTCCTTGCTATTCCAGGAAGACTCCACCCTGAGGCCCTGTCATTGGCTACATCTTTTACCTGAAATGCTCTTTCCCAGATATTCATGTGGTCAACTTCTCATCACTTTCAAATCTTTGCCCATATGCAACCGACATATTAAAAATTGCAAGTCCTGGAGCTTCCCCTCGTGGTCCAGTGAGTAAGGACATTGCCTTGCAGTGCAGGAGGCGCCAGTTCGATCCCTGGCCTGGGAAGATCCAACGTGCCGCGGAGCGGCTGGACTGATGTGTCCAATTACTGAGCCAGAGCTCTGGGGCGCATGCACCCAGAGCCGGCGCTCTGCAACGACAGATGCCACCACGATGGGAGGCCCACAGGAGCCAAAGAACAAAGACAGATGAAAATGGAGAAATGAAAGACCAATAGAAGTGGCCCGCCCACTCCCCTCCCTCCCCAACCAGACCTCTGCCCAAAAATAAATAAATAAATAAATCTTTAAAAAAAAAAAAATTGCAAGTCCTACCCAACATTCCTGGTTTTCCTCTGAATATGTCTGGTTTTTTAACCTATAGCACTTCCATCCTTCTAGCGTGCTACAAATGCACTTGTTATGTTCATTCTTTGTTAACTGCCTCCCCTCACTAGAATGGAATTATTTGCTGATAAATTCCACACTCTAAGAACAGTTTAGTAGGCATTCAATGTGTATTTGCTGAAACTGAACTGAATCACCATGGTAACTGGTAATTCAAAGAAAACAGTCCAGGCCCTACCTTTGTAGATACCTCTTCATTTCTAACACTGTGGACCAGTGCCTCCTGAACTTCTTGCCTCCTTTAATGTTCCTTATATATCTCTACTCCTGTTTCTAGGTTTCTCTCCCTTTAAGCCAGGGTTCTTGCGATTACTCCAATAGCGGGTCTCTCTGCTGCCCACCACCCCCCAGCTATAGTCTATCAATGAATGCAGTAGCCAGAATAATCTTTAAATTATTTTAAAATTAACTTTTAAAGCATGAGTTATACCATATTTTTAAATTGATTTTTAAAGCATACCTTATACCGTAACATTCTTTGACTCAAAACATTCCATTGTTACCCAAAGTCCAAGTCCTTCCAAGGGTATCCCAGGCCCTACCCGGAAGTTTTGCCCCCACCCCACCCTCTACCTCCTTGATGTTATCTCCTACTGTTCTCCTTCCTTCACTCTAGCTAGCCACAGGGCTTCCTTGCTATTCCAGGAAGACTCCACCCTGAGGCCCTGTCATTGGCTACATCTTTTACCTGAAATGCTCTTTCCCAGATATTCATGTGGTCAACTTCTCATCACTTTCAAATCTTTGCCCATATGCAACCGACATATTAAAAATTGCAAGTCCTGGAGCTTCCCCTCGTGGTCCAGTGAGTAAGGACATTGCCTTGCAGTGCAGGAGGCGCCAGTTCGATCCCTGGCCTGGGAAGATCCAACGTGCCGCGGAGCGGCTGGACTGATGTGTCCAATTACCGAGCCGGAGCTCTGGGGCGCATGCGCCCAGAGCCGGCGCTCTGCAACGACAGATGCCACCACGATGGGAGGCCCACAGGAGCCAAAGAACAAAGACAGATGAAAATGGAGAAATGAAAGACCAATAGAAGTGGCCCGCCCACTCCCCTCCCTCCCCAACCCGACCTCTGCCCAAAAATAAATAAATAAATAAATCTTTAAAAAAAAAAAAATTGCAAGTCCTACCCAACATTCCTGGTTTTCCTCTGAATATGTCTGATTTTTTAACCTATAGCACTTCCATCCTTCTAGCGTGCTACAAATGCACTTGTTATGTTCATTCTTTGTTAACTGCCTCCCCTCACTAGAATGGAATTATTTGCTGATAAATTCCACACTCTAAGAACAGTTTAGTAGGCATTCAATGTGTATTTGCTGAAACTGAACTGAATCACCATGGTAACTGGTAATTCAAAGAAAACAGTCCAGGCCCTACCTTTGTAGATACCTCTTCATTTCTAACACTGTGGACCAGTGCCTCTCCCTGAACTTCTTGCCTCCTTTAATGTTCCTTATATATCTCTCTACTCCTGTTTCTAGGTTTCTCTCCCTTTAAGCCATGGTGGTCCTTCCAGCTCCATTCTCAATACCCAGTCTTCACATTCTCCCTAAACAAGCTCATCTACTCAAGATTTCAACCACCAACTAAACAGTGGTCTAAAGACCTCCCCATGTAAAGCATCTGGTTACCAGATGATCTGAAACTCAGTATGTGCAAATGATCTATTCTTCCTTCTCCCTTTCTCAGGTAGTACCCCTCACCCAGGTCTCCAAATCAGAGACCCAGGGAGTCATCCTAGGTCACTTCCTCTCTCTCTCACCCTCCATATCCAATCTCCTTGTTTCCGCCCCCAGTACCAGCCCTAAGTCATCTCTTCCTTGAACTGTCATCACAGGCTGCTCACTCACTCTGCTTCTAAACTCGCCCCTCCAGCCCTTCCATTCCACAGTCTCAGGATGATCACTCAGGTCACTTCCTGACCCTTTGGCATCTACAGGGGAAAGCCTAAACTCCCACAGGCAGGAACTCCAGTCCCCATCAAGTCACAGCCTGCCCACTGCCCAATTGGACAATCCCGCACTCTTGCTTGCAGCCTCCCCTGGACGTGCATACCGGCATATGCCTCTGGGCCTTTGCACATACTTTTCTCCCACTCCTCCTCTCTCTCTCTAGACATCTTGTTCTTCATATTTCAGGTGCCACATCCTTCTAAAGCCTTGTCCAATTCCTCCAAGCCACCCAGAGCATTTCATTCATTCTTCGGCCACATCACGTACATGCCTCCATCATGCCAATTACCTTGTGGGGCTTGTATCGATAGTATAACAAACCCTTCCTTTGACTTCCCATGGTAGCTGTGAGGATCAAGTCATAATAGGAGAAAAGGCTTGGTAAGCTGTAAAACCTCAAACAGCTCTTAGGCATGGAGGGAGACAGGAGCTGGTGGTGAGAGATATATGGGAACAATTACAACATAAAGAGATTATTACTGCTGTGGAGCTTTACACATGAAAACTGAGGTTTAAAGATCCTTCGAGTTCCAACGAAGAGCAACAAAACTTGGATTTAAGCATCCTGGTACCCATGGAACATTTGTCAGGGTTCAAGCACAGGAAACAGAATCTACTCTTGCTTGTTAAGGAAACATCCTATAACATAGAGGATTCAGAGCTGACCGAATGGGTCATGGAAAGAGCATGAGAGCAGAGCTCTAGGCTGGGCCATCAGAAATGGCAACCAGAACCTGCACACCAGGGAAGTTGCCACCTCTACCATAATCAGGATGGGAGAGAATCAAATCTCAAGGCAAAAAAATCACTGAAATCAAGAGCACACTGCCAAGACTCCCCAGTTTCAAAATCAGGGAGGCAGAGCCAGCCCACCAACACCCATGGAGCTAGTGACAGGACATGAAGTCACGGATGCAGAAACCCCCACGCCCAGAATCTCACTGGTCACCAGCAAGAGCCAGGACAGCGTGAAGATGGTTTCCCTGCACGTCTGCCTCCAGAGGCTGTATGAGTGCACCGAGGGGGTGGAAATGAATTTAAATCCAGGATCCCAGGAGCAGGGAATCTGGGAAATGATGTTTTTAACGTTACAGTCTCTCAGGCACAGGAAGACACATAGCAGGAGCTAGAAATGGACCCCAAGTGGCAACCCACGGCAGCTACTGCACAGCACAAAGAGGAAATCACATTAAGGGATACACATTTTCTTATGGAAAAGTTCCTCTCCGGGGAGACAGTGTTTGCTTATTGGTCAGTTGCTTATTTTAGAACAAAGAACTGAAGGACATTTTAGTTCCTAGGAAAAGAAAGTTTTTCTTCATACAAACTGCTGAGAGAAATTTCTCACTTGGGGACATTCCATGGAAGGCTTCACATGGACTGACATCCAGGGTCTTCCATGGAAGCTTTATAGTAGATACAGGAGGCATTCAGGTGCTAGTCCTTAAATCACTTTTGCTAAAAACAAGAGTACGACCATGGCCATGAAATCAGGGACATCATTTGTCCCCAGAGCTGTCATTAGACTGTTGGACCCTTAGGTGGGTCCCTTGTGTTCCATGGAGCCTGTGGCTACACAGAGGAGCCTGTGGAATCTCAGTCCCCTCTCCCAGAACAGTGAGAGCTGTAACTGTTATCTCAAGTCCACATAAAATTCCCTTTGAAGAAAAGGGTTTAATTGCTTTTAAATGTTCTTGAAAGTTAGTCTTGGGTCATCTCTCCTAAGTGTCCCTTCTTTCCAGCCGGCTTGTGACAGGAGCCTAACTGCAGACAATGTGAAATCTGACACCAGCCCCACAAGACCAGAATTCTGTTCAGCCGGTCAAAACAGATTCAAAAGCTTGAGAGGCCTGCGACGGCCAATTCTGAGGTGGCCTTTTCCAAATGGCAAGGCCTGTGTCTTTTTCTTCACCACTGCCCACAGAATCCAAGTCCAGGCTTGGGACCATGACATAAAATAAACTGAAGACTCTCAGGGTACAAAAACAGTGAGGAGGTCCTCCAGCCCAGTCCCCTCCCTTCCCAGGTCAGAAAACAGGAGGGAGGAAGGGGCTGGTCAGCTGCAGGGACAGGCGCTCCTCTCCAATCCAGTTCCTCCTTGTGGGCACTCACACCTATCTGCGCCTGCCAGTTCTATATTTAATCAATGTCTTGCCTGCATCTGCAACTCTCTTCGCATGAAAATGCACACCTCACAATGCTAGCAGTGTTCTCCCTCAGGGGGCTGAGCATTGACTAGAGATTAGTGATTCCAAGAATACTGCGGCCAACAAACGTCTCCATCCATCATAGGAACAGCTGTCTGAAAGAGTCTGAACTCTGAAGAAAATGCCTCCGGCTACCTTTTGCCCTTCCAGAAAAGGACCTACCACCTCTGTGGTTTCTTTTCTCGTTTCTTAGGCAAGAATTCCTGGTCTCTAGTCCTCAAACAGAGCCTGCCAAATGAGGTTCGGCTGTCTACCTCTCTAGCAAGAACAGCTGAATTGGGTTCTGCAGGAAGAGAAACAGCAACCCCTAGTGAAGCGAAGCCCAGGCACATTGTGGGTCTTTCCCCTAAGGCCAAGGTCTGCTCTCTGTTTCTTCAACGGAACTGTAACCAGAGGCCGAGTCAGGATGCCACCGTGCAGAGTGGAGACCATGTTCTGAAAGGCTCAGGAGACCAGAGGAGTGAGGGGGGCTGGCTAGAGGAGTCCCATCAGGTGTGGGCTTCCCCTCTCCTTCTCGCCCGCTACTGCTTATATTTGGCCAGACGAAATCAGTCACTTTGGGTGGAGCTTCTTTGAAGCTGAACATTCTCCCCTCAGGCTTTCTTCTCTGGCCTTGCCCATTCCTTCCACAGTCCCACCAGCCTCCCTGTCTCAGAGGCCTGACCTCAGTCAAATCCTGTTGATTCTTCCTGCACGGTGGCTTTCATGTTAGGTCCCCCAGGGGGGCCATCTTGGTCTCCTCCCACACCATCCTCTCTGGACCGGAATTTACAGCGGCCACCCAAATGGGTCCCTAACCCCCTCTCACACACAAATGGCCACATTCTCTGCCTCACACGCCTTTGCATGTCATGTGATTCTAGCTCATCAACTTGCAATGTTTCCCAAGGTAATCAGCCGGGACTTCGAGGCCCTCTGTAATTGAGCTGCCAACCAAATTTCCAGAATCATCTCTCCATTATGGGCACCCTTGCAAGGGTGTATATACACACACACACTCACACAGCTTTTGATTAAACCAGAATGACGTCCCCAGTGTTCTTAGGAAATGTTCCGCGGATTCCTGTCATTGTACCATTGTTTCCGCCACTTCCCCAACCTGGCACTCCCTCCCCCATGATGAGAACTAAATCCCTCTTATCCTTGTGACCCTCCCTCCTCCTCCCACCTTCTGAGTCTGCAGAGAGCAGTGCCCATGCTGCCCGCACACCCAACTTGTCCTCTGCACCCTCCATACTAACACAGCTTCAAACAACCAGCAAGTGAGAGCCGATGTCATGACCGCCGCCATTTAGCAGGAGCTGAGCCTGCACCTAAACCGGGAAAGACTCGGCTCTCCAAGTCCACACTGCAGGGGGTAGTTTCAGCATAACTCTAAGTCTCCAGCCCAGCCCAGCCCGCCTCCAGGACCCCTGCAAAGCCCGAGGCCAAGGAGCTGGGAGGAGGAGGGAGAGGCTGGAGGAGGGGAGGAAAGGCTATGGCTGTGGAGGGTGGGGGAGAAGCAATGAGTAATGGTCGGCTCCCCCAGGCAGCCAGAAAAAATAGGGCAAGCTCCGCTTGCAGAAGCATCCAGCACACATCCCACAATCAGCCAGACCCGGGACCACGGAGGGGGCCGCTTCCTATAAACAAGCCCATTGCCTTATGGTAAAAACACGAGGGGGCAGTGTTTCTGGTTTCCTGGGAGGCTGGCCCGAGGCCACTGCCATTTCTGCATCTCTTTGCGTTATCACGTTGACTTGGGGGAGTTCGACACAAGTTTGTCAGACTGTGTAGGGAAACACAGTAGCCAGGCCTTCCAAACAGGGCGCTTTTGTCTGCAGCTGACACCCTGGCCCGGAGCCCGGCTCAGCTCCAGGGAAGATTTAGGTCAGAAGGAAAATGGGGGCGGGGTGGCTGCAGCCTCCAAATCTGGCCTAGGACAAGCTGAGGGAGACGCTTCCCTCTTCCCACGGTCACACCTGTGCTCCCGAGGCAGGCGCAGGGGTTGGCTGGCCTTTCTGCAGCCAGTAGGGCTGGCCCTAGGAGAAGATACGGGTAAGCCTCATCAGTCCTGCAAAAGAGCTATTTGGCAAATTTCCATTGCGCTGGAAATTCCCCATTTTGCCATTTCTTTCAGTTGACACCGCTTCCCAGTTAGCTCAAGTCAGAAGCTCTTCCCTTACCTGTTCCGGAGTGTGCAGACCTGTGCGAAGGCGGGTGAGACCCAAGAGAAGCTTCCAGTCCACTGGGGAGATGGCCACAGAGCTGGGAGCCATTTCCGAAGCAAACGAGCTTCAAGAGGTACAGAGCATGACATCCTGAGTCACAGGGAGATGAGGCTTGTGCCTGCTTTATAGGAAGTTCATTTTTCAGTCTTTTCCCCAGTCAAAGGGTTGTTTTTTTTTTTTGAGGACCTGCCCTCTAACCACTTGCTGCCATGTTTCCCCCAGAAATGCCTCTTCGAAAAGGCTCCTTTTCACTGGGATCAACCCGAGAATCTATCCCGAAGTTCTTACCGCCCATGCGCGTTTATGGGGTTGATAAATAGGCTTCAGGTGCACGCATCTTTCGTGAAAAAGGGTCACCTGCGCGGGCCTGGCCCTGATGGTCTGCGGCGCACGCTCGCTTGCTGGCCTAGCCCGCCATCTTCTGGACGAATGCAGTATTGCATCCAGGGAGAGGCATTTTAGACCCAGGACTCACCTGGAGCGGAGGCTTCCAGGGCAAATCTGAAAACCATTCAAGGGAGGGCCACGAAAAAAACTATTCTTGAATGTCCGGAAAACTGTCACGGGCTTCATTGTCAACAGCAAAGATACGTGTAAAGATCCATCTCTTTACTGTTGTTTTTAAAAATCATTTCCAGTGTGTCTTGCCTTACTTACCACCAAATAAGCATGCATTTGAACTCCAGCCATGAGCCAGACACCATGCTAGGTGCTGGCAGACAGGTGAATCACACAATCCCTGTCCTGAAAGAAAGCCTGGAGTCTTTTTGTATGAACGTAAAACTTCTCAAAATTCAATTAAAAAAAAAAGTCTGGAGTCTTTCTGGATGAACCAAAAATTTCTCTAAAAAATTAATTTAAAAAAAAAAAATCTGAAGTCCAGAAATCCAGAAACATGTGAGCCAACAATAACATGGCAATTGATCAGTACCACGAGGGGATGCACCCCGTGCCATCAGGTCCCAAAAAAGGAAGTCTGCCTGGGGCAGAAAGGGAAATGGTCCCAGGGAAACAGAGAAAGTGACATCTGACTGACAGTGAGCAGCCAGAAGGGAGGGCAGGGAAGACTCAAGTCTCACAGAATGACCAGCCACTCCCACTTTGCCTCCCCTCTCCATACAGGTCAGCCACACTGTTAGCACCTGGGCTCTGGGAACCCTGGGGAGTGTTGAACTCCGGTGGGAACCTTGGGGAGACTAGAGAAGGCAGAGCAGCAAAAGGTTAGGGGATCTTTTTGAAGGTGACTTGTGAGGGCACTGTAGAGCCACTGGTTCAGCCCACTAGGGTGGGACAGACAGGGGCTAGGGCCAAGAGGAAATGAAACAGCAGACTTCGGAGTCAAAGAAAACTGAGCTTGGATCTCAACTTCGCTACTGCGTGATATGGGCAAACCATTTAACTTCTCGGAGCTGCAGTTGCTTCACACGAAAACAGGAGCGACGAGGAGCAGTTTCTGCTGCGGGGAGAGGAGGCAACGCCCGTGGGTCTACCCTCGGGATGACACCGAGGCCCTAGCGTGGTTCTTCCTTAGAGCTCTGGGTCCACCTGTTCCCAGAAGCACCCGCCCCTCTCAGGCATCTTCCAAATAGGGTTGGCACATCTCAAAACTCATACTTAGGCTAAAACACGATTCGTTGTTTAGCTCTATTGCTGTTAGTCAGTTGCTAAGTCGTGTTCAACTCTTTGTGACTCCAGCAGCACACCAGGCTCGTCTGGCCTCCACTATCGCCCAGCGTTTGCTTAAATGCATGTCTATTGAATGACGCTATCTAACCACCTCATCCGCTGTCGTCCCCTTCTCCTCCTGCCCTCAGTCTTTGCTGGCATCAGGGTCTTTTCCAATGAGTCGGTGCTTTGCATCCAGTAGCCAAAGGATTGGAGCTTCAGCATCAGTCCTAGCTGGACCTCCTGTATTTTCAGTGGCTAAATCTGGCAACCCGACTTCTAATCCCATGTTGGGGGATAAGCCAAGATAGTGGCCAGGATAGATAATGGAAGTAATTTAATACTGCCAGGGAAGTCAAGCAAACCAGAAGCAGACTTTAAGGCAGCTTCTGCCGGTCAAAACTCATTTCAGTCCACCCTCTAATAGTGATCCCAGCATCTCTAAGGTGGGGTCCCTCTGGGTTTTGTAGGAAATTAGTTCTAAGAGCAGGAAACACAGAGCACAGGAGGGAAAATGCGTCTAGTCAAATGAATTTGAAGGTTAAACAGGCCGCTTCACAGCTAGGCCTTTATTATGCTGATGTGAATGGGGCGGGGCGGGGGGGAGGGAGGTTTGTAGGAGGGGAAGGGGAGATGGTTTGCAGCACTTCCTAAGTCCCATCTGGTTTTGGAAACTTGATCTTCATATGCATCCCTTAGCCTTGGCTTTCCAGGAAATGCTGCTGGAAGGGGACACCTGAAAGCAAAACATTCCTTAAAACTCCTATAAACAACCGACAAGGCCCACAGGTGCTAAGCCTGTCCCTGTTGGAGGGAACCGTTTTTGGTTCTGCCAATGAAGCAAGCCGCTGCTCACCAGCAGCTGCTGGTCGCACAGCCACGGCCCACGTGTGGGGTGTCGGGGGGCTCTGACTATAAGTGCGAGGATTCTAAGCTGTTGGGGTGCGCACTGTCATCTTGTGGCACAGCGCACGGTTCTCAGAGGCCTTCCCTAGACCTCCAGCCATCTCTCCCATTATTTGGTTTCTGCACCTGACATTCCATCGTCAGGGTGTGGCAGCCTGGACACTAGTTCAAGTGCAAATATGCCTGGGATTCCGGCTCCTGAGCCTCCCTCAGTCACCCCACACGGTGTGAGTCAGTAGATAGGACCCTTCTCAGGTGGCAGCGCTGGTGGCACCTCTGTTTTCTGGGCTGAGAAGTTACTCTGAGGCTCGGAGCAGACACACACGCTGAAGAGGAAAGCAAGTTCAAGCCATCAAAAGGAAGCCGGGGCCCTGCTGAGGCTGGCAGAGTAGAAACACAGCCAAGCTCTTTCAAAATCGGTCAAGCCCAGAATCCTGTAAAAATTTAAACACGAGGCTGAAATGATAACCCCTCATGCATGGTCAGAGGCCCTTAATCCTTTCCCACAGGTCTGGCTCCCCTCTGGAGACTTCTAGTCCCTGTGGATTACATAGCTTTTACAGTCACAGGCCACAGACAGAGCCAGCCCTGGGCAACCTCGCCCCCAGTTCTGGAAACCCAGCCACCTGCCACCCCAGGTCCAAGACCGGAGGGCTTGGTCCTGCTCTGTCACCTTATTTTCCAAGCCCAGAAGTGGTTCCCTGCCACACTCATCCCTCTTGGTATCTTAATTTTCTTCCTGTCCTTCTACGTTGAGACCTGGAGCCCTGGAGCCCTTCACCCTCGCAAGGATTGGGGGTTGTACCCCAGAGCCCAGGACAAAGGCAAATGCTGTTGTAACAGCTCTCCTATCCTGCCTGCCTGCTGGACAGCTACCAACTGCTTCCCACTAGAGGTCCCCACGGCCCAAGGCCTCCTCTCGAGCTCCTTCCTTTGCTGGTCTCATTCCTATGGTGCTGTCTTGTCATCAGCTGATGGGTATGTCTGATAATGACATATTCCTCTCCACCTTACTCTCCTCCCAGGAGTGCAGACTCCACAAGACAGATCTGGAGATGCGGGTTGCCATCAAGCATTCTTTGGAGTTGAAATGCCTCCCACAAGTCTTAAGTATTCAGATTTTCTGGAGTGACGTGGTCATTCTGCAAATGATCAGGAGTAAGAATCTTGGGAAGAACTCCTAGGCTCGGGAAGTCGTCCTGTAAGGCCAAGCTGGACCACAAGGGAGCAGTGTTGGCCAATCACTGAATTAAGGTCACCCTCCTGTTGCAGCCATGAGGGGAAGGATGGAAACTTCTTTATGGGAATAAGTTAATTTTATGTAAAGCTACACAAAATGGAAAGGGAGTGTATGATGAAGCATTTCAGGCTTTGGGGGAGAGACTTCAGTATTAGCACAAGAGAGACATTCTGTACCTCTTTGAGCACATTCCAGAAGGTCAGCTCAGGGCAAGTCTAACAGCAGATGTACCGTCTAGCTCCTCGGTCCACTGTTATAATGTGGGAATAAGGATAACAGGCCTATATGAGGGCAGGTTTCATGACCCCAGTTTTTACGGGCAGAAACTGCGCCCCTGGAGGGCTCTAGTAACTTGCCAGGGTCTTGGCTTAGCCAATGGCAGAGCTGGACCCAGGACCCTGATCACTGGGGCAAAACATTTTTCCACTGCACTCCACTGGGTCCTTCCTGCCATCCCAGAGGAGTTATTCAGAAATTGGTGCTGAGAGCCCACGAGGCCCAAGCTGGAGGATCTCCACGCCCCCTTCCAGCTCTGAATGATGGCGTCTACGGCCATACCACCCTGAATGCGCTCGATCTCATCTGAATGATGGAAGTCCAGAATCTCAGCCTTCCACCAGCCCTTCACTGGAGTAGGCCTCCCGTCAGGAGCTCCCACCTGGTTAGAGCATAAGGACACATGTATTCAGGCTTTAGCACCAGTGAGCTTTGCTCTAATAAGCCCAGTATATAAATGGCCATTGGATTTACAGAAATTGTAGATTGGGGGAAAGCAGCTTTGTGAAATGATGCACAAAATGTCTTTAAATAGCAAGGTTCCCACCCCATCACCCTACTTCTCAAGCATTTAATTTATACCTAACTTGGTAGGAATTCTATCTGCTGCTAAGGTACTCATATCAGACTAGAAAAAGAATGGCTTCTGTCAAGTGCATAATGACATATTCCTCTCCACCTTACTCTCCTCCCAGACAGACCCCTGGAGATGCGGTTGCCATCAAGCATTCTTTGGAGTTGAAATGCCTCCCACAAGTCTTAAGTATTCAGATTTTCTGGAGTGACGTGGTCATTCTGCAAATGATCAGGAGTAAGAATCTTGGGAAGAACTCCTAGGCTCGGAAGTCGTCCTGTAAGGCCAAGCTGGACCACAAGGGAGCAGTGTTGGCCAATCACTGAATTAAGGTCACCCTCCTGTTGCAGCCATGAGGGGAAGGATGGAAACTTCTTTATGGGAATAAGTTAATTTTATGTAAAGCTACACAAAATGGAAAGGGAGTGTATGATGAAGCATTTCAGGCTTTGGGGGAGAGACTTCAGTATTAGCACAAGAGAGACATTCTGTACCTCTTTGAGCACATTCCAGAAGGTCAGCTCAGGGCAAGTCTAACAGCAGATGTACCGTCTAGCTCCTCGGTCCACTGTTATAATGTGGGAATAAGGATAACAGGCCTATATGAGGGCAGGTTTCATGACCCCAGTTTTACGGGCAGAAACTGCGCCCCTGGAGGGCTCTAGTAACTTGCCAGGGTCTTGGCTTAGCCAATGGCAGAGCTGGACCCAGGACCCTGATCACTGGGGCAAAACATTTTTCCACTGCACTCCACTGGGTCCTTCCTGCCATCCCAGAGGAGTTATTCAGAAATTGGTGCTGAGAGCCCACGAGGCCCAAGCTGGAGGATCTCCACGCCCCCTTCCAGCTCTGAATGATGGCGTCTACGGCCATACCACCCTGAATGCGCTCGATCTCATCTGAATGATGGAAGTCCAGAATCTCAGCCTTCCACCAGCCCTTCACTGGAGTAGGCCTCCCGTCAGGAGCTCCCACCTGGTTAGAGCATAAGGACACATGTATTCAGGCTTTAGCACCAGTGAGCTTTGCTCTAATAAGCCCAGTATATAAATGGCCATTGGATTTACAGAAATTGTAGATTGGGGGAAAGCAGCTTTGTGAAATGATGCACAAAATGTCTTTAAATAGCAAGGTTCCCACCCCATCACCCTACTTCTCAAGCATTTAATTTATACCTAACTTGGTAGGAATTCTATCTGCTGCTAAGGTACTCATATCAGACTAGAGGATCAAACAAGGAAAGTGGTCAGAAAGTGAGGCCTCTGGTCCTGCTTGGAGCGTGTGGGATGAGACGGAGAAGGTGCAGCTCCTGGACCCTCTGGGCTGCCTAACTATGTCACACTCAGTAGCCGGAAGGGAGTCACAGCCTGACCAGGGCCATCGGCTACACTGACGCTTCACTGCCCCTGCTGTGAGCAAGGCCGCGTGCCCTGCCCTCATCCAGCCGCTGCTCTAGAAGGAGAATGAAGCAAGCACCAGGTCACTTACCACAAGGCCGCCAGACACACCTCTGCACCCACTCTTAGGACTGTTCTGTGCTTCAAACTCCTAGTGATGTCTCCAGGTCTTGCTTGGCCAAAACACCTTTTCTTCGTAAAGCCCCGGAGATCACGCGAGCTGGATGGGCTGTCCCCCAGGGCTTCTTCAGCCCTCAGTCAAAGCACTAATAGCTGTGCGCCAACTGGCCTCTTTCATAGGCATGCTTTCATACACATGCCTTCAGATGCACCCTGCATACACCCTGGAGGGGCTGTCCTCAGTCAGACTCCCCCAACAAGTCCTCTGGGCATTTAGGTCTCCTCTTTCTCTTGCATTCTCACTGTATCAGCCAGGGTTCAGTCAGGAAAATAGAATCTGCTCTCAGTATTTCCAGCAAGAAGGGCTTTCACACAGGGACTTGGGTGCTTAAGCCCAGGCTTCAACTGATCCTAACTGCCTCATCATGGGCACATGACTTAGCCTTTCCAAAACTCAGTTACTATTTCTATGAAGGTAGAGATCATCACAGAGAACTCACAGCATTGTTCTGAAAAATTACCTAAAATAATCCATGAAAAATTCCCAATACCTGGTAGATGGCTAGTGTCTGATCACTGTAAGCTCTTGTTGATATTATGATTATGATCCTCTAAATGCTCCAGAGCACCCGAGCTGAAGTGTCTCAAAGTCCTAGCAGTCAGCAGCTCAGCAAGCCAGGAAGGGGAGATTTTGGCAGCTGGACATCTGTCCCCATTGGAAGTAAAGACAATGCCAGACTGGAAAGTGGGCACAGAGGTGGGGGATGACGTAGGCTGCGTATGACCTGGTGGCTTAAAGATGCCTGTGTGTGTGTGCATGTGTGTGCGCGTGTGTGTGTGTTAGTCACTCAGTGATGTCTGACTCTTCGTGATTCTACGGACGGTAGCTGCCAGGCTCCTCTGTCTATGGAATTATTCAGGCAAGAACACTGGAATGGACAGCCATTCCCTTCTCCTGGGGATCTTCCTGACTCAAGGATCGAACCCAGGTCTCCTGCATTGCAGGCAGGTTCTTTATCGTCTGAGTCACCAGCAAAGCCCAAAGATGCCTACCTGTCTTCAACTAGAACAAATCATACACCCTGAATTTCCTCTCATCTATATTAAGAAAATCTCTCTTTTCCAGATACTTTAAAAAAATTTTAACTGAAAACATCATATATACACATTGCTTTTAGAAAAGAAAAGTCAAAGAGTACAAAATGCTGTACAGCTAGGAATGTCTCTGTCCTGCCCCAGACCTCAGGCCCTCCACCCTCCCACCTCAGGCACAGCCATCAGCAACCAGTTACCTTTATGGTCTTACAGGCATATTCTAGGCATTTACCAGTATAATATGTTTTCCTATGTTTAATATACATGAAAGTTCTGTTTTTGTTTTTCCACTGAATAATATGCCTTGGAGAGCATTGCATAATTGTACTAATGAGCCTACCTTACTTGTTACATTTTTCTTTACTCTTAGTCTTTTAAAAATCTGCATAGTATTCTTGATATGGACACAGCACTAACCAGACTCCTTCTAGTGGAAATTCAACTTTTTTCCAGTCTTTGGCTATCACAAACAGTGTTGTAGGAAACACCTATGTACATCCGTCTTTCTTTTATTTGAGGTAGAACATCATCTTACCTCTTCACGCTGGTGCCCCAAAGACCATCCTAGGCTCTATATAAATACATCAGGGAAGGAGACAGGAAGCCTGCCTTCCAGTCCTAACTCAACCGCTAATGTCCTTTGCACTCAGAGACTGATCACTTCATCTCTCTGTGACTCAGGTTCTTTGCTTGTCAGGAAGCGATGATTATCCTGCTTTAAATGGCCTCATAGAACCTTCTGAGAATCAAATGAGATAATGGGCATGAACGTTGGGAGATGCTATACTAATACACACATCTCTCATCTGGTTATTTCCCAAAACAATAATTGGTACTTTGCTATATGAATCCATCCATCAACTGTCAACATGGTACCTGTGGCACCCAATGGACCTTCTAGGGGAAACCCACGCCCTCAGCTCCTGCTTGGGAACCATGCAAGGCTGCTGCACACTGTGCTGTATGTCCCTGCCTCCCCACCCCTCCGCTTCTCCTCTGCCCACTGAGCCAGGCTGGGCACCTTTCCCATCTGTGGGCTGCCCAGTGGCTAGAAGGAGCAGCTCTGACCACACAGAGACAAAGCAGGTCATTCTGATTCCTGCTCTTGGAAAAGTCAACCAGGAAATCCGAATGACTAAGACTGTTCAGACAAATGAAGCACTGAGCACAGAGAGAGGCCAGGCGGTCAGGCCTGTGAAGGGTTATTAGAAGCTCAAGTTACAATAGGCTGAAATTGGGAGGAATCAAAACCTTACTACGTATACTAAAGCTATGAGGTAGGGAAAAAATGGGAAAGGACGTTGGTTGAAGTGAGAGGACACAGAGAAGCAGAAACACCACTGCCAGCCGAGTAGCAATGACAAAGCAGGAGAAGGTGCACCAGCTCTGGCTGCTGAAGGCAGCACAGTCCCTGGGGGCTCCCGTGTGAGCCTGTCTCCTTTGTTCCCTCAGGAGGCTTTACTCTAGCCTCCTTTCCCTCAGTGGAGGAAGAGAGACTCTTTTAATATTGAAGGAGTGCCAAACGAACCCAAAGCTCATGACAGCTACGCCCCAGCTTCCCATAGAGTGCCCTAAGGACAGGTGTGTGCAGCTCTTACCTTGGGACAGGGGAAATGAGAGTCCATCCTGCTTGCTTGGAATATACTGCTCTGCTTAATGGATTCATGCAGTTTCATGGAGGACATCCTCCTACGGAAGGGCAGGGTGGAGAAGGGTAGAGAGCAGAAATGGAGAGACAAATGGATAACAATTACCCATCAAGACTTTGCTCACATTGATCCTCCCTCTTGCCCAAATCCCACCCACCCTCAGGTCACCTCTCCCACCAAATCTGCCCCAGTTGCTCCAACCATAGCAGCACCAACCTTCTTGATGACAATAAGAGATTGCTTTATGAGCCCCAACGCTTACTGCCCCATATCCATCAACTGTCAACATGGTACCTGTGGCAATGGACCTTCTAGGGAAACCCACGCCCTCAGCTCCTGCTTGGGAACCATGCAAGGCTGCTGCACACTGTGCTGTATGTCCCTGCCTCCCCACCCCTCCGCTTCTCCTCTGCCCACTGAGCCAGGCTGGGCACCTTTCCCATCTGTGGGCTGCCCAGTGGCTAGAAGGAGCAGCTCTGACCACACAGAGACAAAGCAGGTCATTCTGATTCCTGCTCTTGGAAAAGTCAACCAGGAAATCCGAATGACTAAGACTGTTCAGACAAATGAAGCACTGAGCACAGAGAGAGGCCAGGCTGTCAGGCCTGTGAAGGGTTATTAGAAGCTCAAGTTACAATAGGCTGAAATTGGGAGGAATCAAAACCTTACTACGTATACTAAAGCTATGAGGTAGGGAAAAAATGGGAAAGGACGTTGGTTGAAGTGAGAGGACACAGAGAAGCAGAAACACCACTGCCAGCCGAGTAGCAATGACAAAGCAGGAGAAGGTGCACCAGCTCTGGCTGCTGAAGGCAGCACAGTCCCTGGGGGCTCCCGTGTGAGCCTGTCTCCTTTGTTCCCTCAGGAGGCTTTACTCTAGCCTCCTTTCCCTCAGTGGAGGAAGAGAGACTCTTTTAATATTGAAGGAGTGCCAAACGAACCCAAAGCTCATGACAGCTACGCCCCAGCTTCCCATAGAGTGCCCTAAGGACAGGTGTGTGCAGCTCTTACCTTGGGACAGGGGAAATGAGAGTCCATCCTGCTTGCTTGGAATATACTGCTCTGCTTAATGGATTCATGCAGTTTCATGGAGGACATCCTCCTACGGAAGGGCAGGGTGGAGAAGGGCAGAGAGCAGAAATGGAGAGACAAATGGATAACAATTACCCATCAAGACTTTGCTCACATTGATCCTCCCTCTTGCCCAAATCCCACCCACCCTCAGGTCACCTCTCCCACCAAATCTGCCCCAGTTGCTCCAACCATAGCAGCACCAACCTTCTTGATGACAATAAGAGATTGCTTTATGAGCCCCAACGCTTCTTACTGCCCCATATCCACACATTTTACCCTATGTCTTTGCAACTGTTCCTGCTAAAAGGGTGGAATACATTTCCCCATCCTTTGGCTTTGAGTTTGGTCAAAGCCAAAGCCAAGAGCCCAAGATGGAAGAGATGGTTTGCCAATTCCAAGACCTCTTGTGTGTTGTCCACTGACATGAAGAGAGCATGCCAAAGCCAGCCCACTGTCCCCTAGAAAAAGAACATGCTGCTTTGGCCAGCCCCCTCAGAGAAGCCCCGCTTAGATCAGTCAACTCTTAGATGTCTAACCTAAATAAATGGCTATTGTTGTGTTGTCAATGAGGTGTTACGGTGGTTTTACATACAGCTGACACAATGACGTCCACCACTTATTATAGATTTTAGTACTTGGTGATTTTTAATAGCAGCTCATTATTTGGTCTAACAATTATTAAACTGTTTCTTTGGGCAAGTCTCTCCCCTAATTAAGGTCATCTGATTTAGCAAATAAAAACACAGGGTCCCTAGTTACAATCAATTTGAATTTTATATAAGTAACATAGAATTCTTTAATATAAGTATATCCCATGCTATTTTTAGAACCTATGTACACTTAAATTATCCATCTAAAATTCAAATTTAACTGGACACCTTTATATAGAACTTATCTGACAATTCTATTCCTAGTGCTTAAGGTGAGATCAACATCTTACACAATAACCCTTACAAGACTGATAATGATGGTTATCATTTTCTTAGCCTCTGTATAGGCAGCTACTGGGCAAAAACAGTCTTAGTTTCACATCAGTGCTGCAGTGCATCATGGTGCTTAGTTGGTGAGTCATGTCCACATGACCCCAGGGGGCCCGCAGCGATCAGTTAGCCTCCACGGAGGGCAGGGTGGAGAAGGGTAGAGAGCAGAAATGGAGAGACAAATGGATAACAATTACCCATCAAGACTTTGCTCACATTGATCCTCCCTCTTGCCCAAATCCCACCCACCCTCAGGTCACCTCTCCCACCAAACCTGCCCCAGTTGCTCCAACCATAGCAGCACCAACCTTCTTGATGACAATAAGAGATTGCTTTATGAGCCCCAACGCTTCTTACTGCCCCATATCCACACATTTTACCCTATGTCTTTGCAACTGTTCCTGCTAAAAGGGTGGAATACATTTCCCCATCCTTTGGCTTTGAGTTTGGTCAAAGCCAAAGCCAAGAGCCCAAGATGGAAGAGATGGTTTGCCAATTCCAAGACCTCTTGTGTGTTGTCCACTGACATGAAGAGAGCATGCCAAAGCCAGCCCACTGTCCCTAGAAAAGAACATGCTGCTTTGGCCAGCCCCCTCAGAGAAGCCCCGCTTAGATCAGTCAACTCTTAGATGTCTAACCTAAATAAATGGCTATTGTTGTGTTGTCAATGAGGTGTTACGGTGGTTTTACATACAGCTGACACAATGACGTCCACCACTTATTATAGATTTTAGTACTTGGTGATTTTTAATAGCAGCTCATTATTTGGTCTAACAATTATTAAACTGTTTCTTTGGGCAAGTCTCTCCCCTAATTAAGGTCATCTGATTTAGCAAATAAAAACACAGGGTCCCTAGTTACAATCAATTTGAATTTTATATAAGTAACATAGAATTCTTTAATATAAGTATATCCCATGCTATTTTTAGAACCTATGTACACTTAAATTATCCATCTAAAATTCAAATTTAACTGGACACCTTTATATAGAACTTATCTGACAATTCTATTCCTAGTGCTTAAGGTGAGATCAACATCTTACACAATAACCCTTACAAGACTGATAATGATGGTTATCATTTTCTTAGCCTCTGTATAGGCAGCTACTGGGCAAAAACAGTCTTAGTTTCACATCAGTGCTGCAGTGCATCATGGTGCTTAGTTGGTGAGTCATGTCCAATTCTCATGACCCCAGGGGCTGTGTCCACCACGCTCCTCTGTCCATGGGATTCTCCAAGCAAGAATACTAGAGTGGTCTGCCATTTCCTCCTCCAGGGGATCTTCCCCACCCAGGAATCAATCCCACATCTCCTGTGTCTCCTGCCTTGCCGTTGGATTCTTTACCCGCTGAGCCACTGGGAAAGCTGCAGTGCAGGGGAGTGGCCAGGTCCTTCTCCCCTTCCACAAATGAGTACAATGAGCATCAGACACGTAGGATAACTTTCCCTTGGACACTCAGTTAGAGACAGTAGCAAAACTAGAATTCCAATGCAGCCTTTTCTCTTTGCAAATGCAACCCTGTCTCCAACTACCAAAAACGTGTTTTATCATTTCCACACAACTGAAAGCAACAAAGTATATTCCCCAGCCCCTCTTTACTGTTCCCACTCAGTCCATCCAACAAATAATTGAGGTCATCTTAGTTTGCCAGGACGTCCACAGCAAAGCACCACAGTCTGGGTAGCTTAAATGACAGAAATTTATTTTCTAGCTTCACAGTTCTGGAAGCTAGATGTCCAAGGTCGAGGGGTCAGCAGGGTTGGTTCCAGCTGAAGGCTGGGTGGGAAGGATCTGTCCCAGGCCTTTGATGGTTAATTTTCTGTGTCGACTTGACTAGGCCCTGGAATGCCTCAATATCCGGTTAGACATTATTTCTGAGGATGTCTGTGAGGATGTTTCAGCACTTGAAGAGAGGAGCATTTGAACTGGTGGACTGGATAAAGTTACTGGCCCTGTTCCAGTGCGGATGGCCATTGTCTCATCCGTTGAGGGCCTGCATGGAGCCAAGAGGGAGGCTAAGATGATTTTCTCCACCTAACTGAGCTACCAGGCTTCACCTGGTCTTGGACTTAGACTTAACACTAGCAGCGCTTCTGGTTACCAGGCCTTCAGACTCAGGCTGGAAGGTACACATCAGCTTTCAAGTGTCCCCTCTTGCAGATGGCAGATGGTGCCATTTCTCCGCTTCCATAATTAATGAGCCCTTTCTTTATATTTTCTATTTGCACTTAGGAGGTTGGGCTCCTGTTGGTTCTCTGGAGAGCCCCGACTAATCCAAGAACTCTCTCTTTGGTCTTTAGCTGGCCACCTCCTCTCCTCTGGTGCATGTCTGTGCCCACATTTCCTCAGTCACACTGGATAAGAACCCACCATAACAACCTCATTTTAACATAGTCAGCTCTGGAAAGACCTTTTCTCTAAATAAAGTCATGTGCTAAGGTCCTAGGGGACCTTACTAGGGGTTTGGACTTCAACACACAAGTGTAGCAGGTGAGAGGACAGAAGTTTGCTCATAACAATGTTTCTGGAGCCAATTGTGACTCAGCTCAATACAGCCTGCATTTAAAAGAGGAACTCAAGAGAAGAGACTTCCAAGGATGGAATTCTGGATTTCAAGTGGGGGAATTCTAGTTTTCCAAGCTGTCCCTAGGGGTACTGAAGGCCCACCCTGTCATTCCTCATCAGGCCCCCGGCCCTCTGCCAGAGGGGCCCTAGCAACTGGTGGAATGTGGGTTATTATGAGGACGGGGATTGTGATGGTGGCGGGGCTGTGGAATCTTGTGAGGTCAAGTGTTAATGCCTCCAAAGATGTGCTTTGGTCCCAGCTGGCAGTGTTGTGGTTTTCTGGATGGCCACAGAGGACAGGGAGATAATGGAAGGCCGGGGGGCAGGAGAAAGCTGCCCAACCTTCCCCAAGATGGTGCCTGATGACCCCATGTCTGAAGGAAAGCCGAGGGTTTCGTTGGTAAGGGGCATGCCTCTTCCCACTGCCCCAGCCTATCCCCCAGCAGGGGGAGAGCACAGTGGGGAATCCTGAGCCAGGAGCTGAGTGCTGTGAGGCTCCAGAGAGCTGCTAACAAGAGGCAGCGACTGCACCCCGTCTGTCCCTACAAAAGCACCCAGCTGTAACCAGGGACCAGTTGCTTTCTTAAGATCTTGAAGTCACCTGACACTGGCTTTGTTCTCCTCCAACTGCCTCTCCACAGGGGGCCCTTTCTTCCTCCTACAGATGAGATCTGGCTCCCCCACAGCTCCGCCACTGATCCCCATAAGCTGAGGTTCTCAGTGCAGACCCTGAATTTCTTCTTCCCCCTGTAGCCCCCAAGACGACTGGGTATCTAACTGGTCTCAAAGTAGTTGTGGGGGTGGGAAGAGTTAGATCCAGAGAGGATCTCAAGATACTCTATCCCTCCACGGGGCCCCACTTGCAAATTTAGGGCACCATTCCTCTGTTTCAGTGTGCCCTCTCCTTCTTAACTCGCAATATAGGAAACCTGGGTTCGATCCCTGGGTTGGGAAGATCTCCTGAAGAAGGGACCGGCTACCCACTCGAGTATTCTTGCCTGAAGACGTTCATGGCTCCTCCATGGGTTGCAAAGAGCCGGACAGGACTGAGCGAATTTCACTTTCACTTTCTTAATCTCTGGTTTTCCTAATTCAGTATAAGTGTCCAGTAAAAGCTGAGTCTAGATGCTCACAGTCCACAACACTCTTGTAAGCACCCTGGGCACTGTACCTGGGGCTGCCAGTGCACAGTAGGGAGGGAGGCAGGCAGCCCCATGCTGAGTCCTCCTGGCCTCCCATTTTCCTCTCCCCAGCCCCAGGAGGCAGAGACCCCGAAGCCAGATTCCTCCTACAACTACCTGGAGGAGACAGAAACTTGTGAGGACCGAGGCTGCCCCGGGCAGCCGAAGTCTCTGTCCTCCAAGGCCGATCCCACTGCCACCAAAGGTCAGGCGGGCGATGGACCCGAACCTGCGGACCTGCCCTCCATCCCAGCCACAGGGACCCCAGGAACCCCAGGGCGCGAGCACAATGCTGAGATGGAGCTGGAGAAGGTGCGCATGGAGTTCGAGCTCACGCGGCTCAAGTACATCCACGAGGAGAATGAACGCCAGCGGGAGCACGAGGAGGTGATGGAGCGGCTGCAGCAGCAGGCGACGCCCCGCCGGGTAGGTGACAGGGCTCAGACCGCTGCCCTCCGGGAAGGCTGCGGGGCGAGGGGAGCCCATCCCTGATCGGCTGGAGAAACCAACCTTAACGGCTTCGTGGCTGCATCCCACGCTACTCGCTCACAGCTTTAGAGGTTCCGTGTTAATGAAACTGAGATCCAACAGCTCAAGCAGAGTTGCCACTCACCCACCCCTGGGGAGGGTAGGATGGGCCAGGACCACCGTGTCCACTCGCCTGTCTAATAGCTTTTCTCCTCAGGGAAAACAACATTTCTTCTCTGCCTGGATCACTATCCCTCTCCACACCTCTCTGCTCTTAAAACAGAGTGCCTGGGACTAGACACAGAACACTCCCACCCTCTGTAGCTTGGCCAGTGGATTTTGATGGAACCATTCCACCCTCCAATCAGGGCTACATTTGTTCTGTTGGATCACTGCCTTGCTGTCAACTAAAACTTGGACACCTTTTGGCAAGAAATGGGCCTCTCTCTCCTAATCTAAATGGGGATAAGAAACCCTGGGTGTGATTAAGTGGGATGGGAACTTCTTAGCACTGTGGCTGGACCATCATAAGCACTAAATAATGAAAGATGTTACTGTTTAAAGCAGCACTGTCTGGGCTTTAAAATCAGACAGTTCTGGGTTAAAACTCTGGCTCTACAACATATACATGGCATGACACTGGGCAAATGACTGGTCTCTGTGAGTCTCAGTCTGCTCATCTACAAGTCAATATCTACCTCATAAGGCTGTGGGGAGGAGTAAATGAAAGAATGCACGTGAGGCACTTTCAGTGAGCCTGACACACGGAGCTAAGCCCTCAGTAAATGTTAGCTATTTCCATTTTTATGTTCTCATGCAATTCACTTCTTGACCCAAATGCAACTTACGTTCATCACTTTTCAATTTTAATGGCACACGGAGCTAAAGCACTCAGTAAATGTTAAGCTATCCTTTTGCCCGACACCCCAAACCCCGGGCGAGCACAATGCTGAGATGGAGCTGGAGAAGGTCGCATGGAGTTCGAGCTCACGGCTCAAGTACATCCACGAGGAGAATGAACGCCAGCGGGAGCACGAGGAGGTGATGGAGCGGCTGCAGCAGCAGGCGACGCCCCGCCGGGTAGGTGACAGGGCTCAGACCGCTGCCCTCCGGGAAGGCTGCGGGGCGAGGGGAGCCCATCCCTGATCGGCTGGAGAAACCAACCTTAACGGCTTCGTGGCTGCATCCCACGCTACTCGCTCACAGCTTTAGAGGTTCCGTGTTAATGAAACTGAGATCCAACAGCTCAAGCAGAGTTGCCACTCACCCACCCCTGGGGAGGGTAGGATGGGCCAGGACCACCGTGTCCACTCGCCTGTCTAATAGCTTTTCTCCTCAGGGAAAACAACATTTCTTCTCTGCCTGGATCACTATCCTCTCCACACCTCTCTGCTCTTAAAACAGAGTGCCTGGGACTAGACACAGAACACTCCCACCCTCTGTAGCTTGGCCAGTGGATTTTGATGGAACCATTCCACCCTCCAATCAGGGCTACATTTGTTCTGTTGGATCACTGCCTTGCTGTCAACTAAAACTTGGACACCTTTTGGCAAGAAATGGGCCTCTCTCTCCTAATCTAAATGGGGATAAGAAACCCTGGGTGTGATTAAGTGGGATGGGAACTTCTTAGCACTGTGGCTGGACCATCATAAGCACTAAATAATGAAAGATGTTACTGTTTAAAGCAGCACTGTCTGGGCTTTAAAATCAGACAGTTCTGGGTTAAAACTCTGGCTCTACAACATATACATGGCATGACACTGGGCAAATGACTGGTCTCTGTGAGTCTCAGTCTGCTCATCTACAAGTCAATATCTACCTCATAAGGTTGTGGGGAGGAGTAAATGAAAGAATGCACGTGAGGCACTTTCAGTGAGCCTGGCACACGGAGCTAAGCACTCAGTAAATGTTAGCTATTTCCATTTTTATGTTCTCATGCAATTCACTTCTTGACCCAAATGCAACTTACGTTCATCACTTTTCAATTTTATCAGGATGTAATGTATTAACTATGCTTCCCAGTTCTGAGTCATCCTCAGTTCTGAGACGCATACCTCCTGGCTTTATCCAAGTCATTGCTATAATTGTTGAGGAGGATGTGACCTAAAGTAAATACAACTAAAAGATTTCCCTATAGGTTAGCAGTGTTTCATTAATCAGCGCCCTTGAGTTACATTTTCTCCAGCTCATATTTCTCTACCTAGTCCAGAAAAGAGTACTGAGACACATAGTCAAATGGTTTCCCAGAATTAGGATATTACACTCTAGCTTTCCCCCAATTGACTGGTCCTTTTTGTTTTTTAATTAGGTTGTCCTTGCATGATTTGTTCTCAATGAACACACGCTGGCTTCTCAACAATTATCTTTTGTTTCTTCTTGCTCTCAAAATACTTGCTTTTTAGTTTGAAAATCTTTCTCCTTGCTGGAGGAGATGGAAACCCTTGGAATAGAGTCCTATCTGCTCTCTGTCTTCTGCTTAAGAAATAAGACCATGGAAAAGTGCTTTGAAAAGTCTAAAAGGTTTCACAAATGCACCGTTTGTTATCAAAATCACAAATATCAGCCATTAGCATGCAGATCACAAACAGTGGCAGAGAGAGCCCATGGACACAGAGGCACACCAGGTCAGCAGAGAAACACAGAATCCTGTCCAGCCCGCCACTCCCACCAAAACACTGGGCTTCTTAAACACTGGGCTTCTTCCTCTGGTCTGTCGCCTTCCTTGTTACATTTGAGAGGCAATGTCACTGTCATTTTCTGCCCTCTTCAGTTTTATTTAGTTGCTCTCGCATTTCATATAGTTGGTTCAACAATCTTGTGTCCCAAACCCCAGTTTTTAACAATACTTCACAGAAATGTTCTACTTCCTGTGCATTTCCTTGGAGAGTTGATTTCATTTTTAAGCTCCCAACTCTCTTTTTCTGGGTGGATGGGTCAATACTTGTTATTGTGCTGAAAAATACCTCTGTGAATAGGTTTCTAGTGACTTCAGAGCATCACCAATGCTGCTTACCAAAAATGTGGCATGAGCTGAAAAATATTTTAAAGAATGAACCATGGGCAAGGGTTCATCACTTTTCAATTTTATCAGGATGTAATGTATTAACTATGCTTCCCAGTTCTGAGTCATCCTCAGTTCTGAGACGCATACCTCCTGGCTTTATCCAAGTCATTGCTATAATTGTTGAGGAGGATGTGACCTAAAGTAAATACAACTAAAAGATTTCCCTATAGGTTAGCAGTGTTTCATTAATCAGCGCCCTTGAGTTACATTTTCTCCAGCTCATATTTCTCTACCTAGTCCAGAAAAGAGTACTGAGACACATAGTCAAATGGTTTCCCAGAATTAGGATATTACACTCTAGCTTTCCCCCAATTGACTGGTCCTTTTTTTTTTTTTTTAATTAGGTTGTCCTTGCATGATTTGTTCTCAATGAACACACGCTGGCTTCTCAACAATTATCTTTTGTTTCTTCTTGCTCTCAAAATACTTGCTTTTTAGTTTGAAAATCTTTCTCCTTGCTGGAGGAGATGGAAACCCTTGGAATAGAGTCCTATCTGCTCTCTGTCTTCTGCTTAAGAAATAAGACCATGGAAAAGTGCTTTGAAAAGTCTAAAAGGTTTCACAAATGCACCGTTTGTTATCAAAATCACAAATATCAGCCATTAGCATGCAGATCACAAACAGTGGCAGAGAGAGCCCATGGACACAGAGGCACACCAGGTCAGCAGAGAAACACAGAATCCTGTCCAGCCCGCCACTCCCACCAAAACACTGGGCTTCTTAAACACTGGGCTTCTTCCTCTGGTCTGTCGCCTTCCTTGTTACATTTGAGAGGCAATGTCACTGTCATTTTCTGCCCTCTTCAGTTTTATTTAGTTGCTCTCGCATTTCATATAGTTGGTTCAACAATCTTGTGTCCCAAACCCCAGTTTTTAACAATACTTCACAGAAATGTTCTACTTCCTGTGCATTTCCTTGGAGAGTTGATTTCATTTTTAAGCTCCCAACTCTCTTTTTCTGGGTGGATGGGTCAATACTTGTTATTGTGCTGAAAAATACCTCTGTGAATAGGTTTCTAGTGACTTCAGAGCATCACCAATGCTGCTTACCAAAAATGTGGCATGAGCTGAAAAAATATTTTAAAGAATGAACCATGGGCAAGGGCTTCTTAACTGCAGATCCTAACAGTTATATCAGCTTTTACTCTACTTGTATGTTGATGCTTTCCACAGCTAAAATGGGGGTCTGTTGGACCTTAATTATATAGATTCTGGAAAAGAGCAATACACAAGCAGAATGAGTTGGACAGCTCAAGCTGACCCTCCCCCACACCCAAGACACGGGGAGTTTAGGGAGGCCCATCCCCCATTTCTGATGACCTGCCCACAGGAGACAGACACCCTGGGCTGAAGGCCCACGGCCTGACCCTACGTGACATGTGCCAGCACCCAGGGTCAGACATAGTCATTTGTGTCTGAGGGACGCCCTCTCGTTGTGCCACCATGTAGAAAACAAGGTGGAGCGTCAAGGCAGATGTCTAGAGAACCTGCCCAAGACACAGTATCCAGACCTCAGAACAGGCCCATGTGTGGGACCCACAGGCTGCAGGAAGTGAGCAGAGAAAGGAGGGTGGCAGCCTGACTCGGGAGGCTCAAGAAGTGAAAACTCACGAGTCCGCCTCGGGGCCCGTAGCCTTGCCTGGGATTTTGCAATTTTGTCTCACTCTTTCTCCTCACCATCTTGTGAGGTGGGCATGATTACCCTCAGTTCGGTGAGGAAGACAGCCTGCCTGAGGTCACATTCAGGAAGGGACAAGAGCTGGGTGGAAGCCCAGGCCTGCCTGGTGCCCAGATGCCCGGGTTGCTGTTTCTATTCTCTCTCTCCCCCACAGTTCTCGGGAGGCCTCCTGGACCTCCTGCTTCCCCAGAACCAGTTTGCCATGTTCCTGTACTGCTTCATCTTCATCCACATAATCTACATCACCAAGGAGATGGTCTTCTTTCTCTTCTCCAGGCACTACCTGTTTTGCATTGCAGCCATTTTGCTCTGTTTAATTAAAACTTTATGGTCATACTTCCAAGTGCCTTCGCACTCTCTCCGTAACTGGCACCTCCTTCCCTCACCTGTGCCCCTCCCATCGGAGAGTGTCCTTTGGAAAGGTCTGCCATCGATCCCTTACACCTCCCTGTGAAGAAGCACGCTCAGGCCTTGGTCCTAAACCTGGGTTCTCACTGCAGATGAAGATGCTTTATTCCCCAAGAGGAGGGTTTCAGAAGCGAAGCTAGCAGGTTAGGGAGGCATCTGTAGTAAGGGAGAACTGAGGAGCCTTTCCAGAATCACAGAAATCACACAGTGATGGAGCTGGCATGGGATCCACTGAATCTGCTCATCTGGAGAGATGTCTGAGGTGTGGGGGTCTGTGGGAGGCTTGGGGGGAAGGTTCACCAAAGATGTTCACATGCCAATTCCCAGAGCCTGTGAATATGTTACCTTATGTGATTAAGAAAAAAGACTTTGAGATTAAAATTACGGACCTTGAAATGAAGACGCGACCCTGGATTACCCAGACGAGCACAGTGTTATCAATAGGCTCCTTATCAAGGTGGAGCCAAGGCATGTCTAGAGAACCTGCCCAAGACACAGTAGCCAGACCTCAGAACAGGCCCATGTGTGGGACCCACAGGCTGCAGGAAGTGAGCAGAGAAAGGAGGGTGGCAGCCTGACTCGGGAGGCTCAAGAAGTGAAAACTCACGAGTCCGCCTCGGGGCCCGTAGCCTTGCCTGGGATTTTGCAATCTTGTCTCACTCTTTCTCCTCACCATCTTGTGAGGTGGGCATGATTACCCTCAGTTCGGTGAGGAAGACAGCCTGCCTGAGGTCACATTCAGGAAGGGACAAGAGCTGGGTGGAAGCCCAGGCCTGCCTGGTGCCCAGATGCCCGGGTTGCTGTTTCTATTCTCTCTCTCCCCCACAGTTCTCGGGAGGCCTCCTGGACCTCCTGCTTCCCCAGAACCAGTTTGCCATGTTCCTGTACTGCTTCATCTTCATCCACATAATCTACATCACCAAGGAGATGGTCTTCTTTCTCTTCTCCAGGCACTACCTGTTTTGCATTGCAGCCATTTTGCTCTGTTTGATTAAAACTTTATGGTCATACTTCCAAGTGCCTTCGCACTCTCTCCGTAACTGGCACCTCCTTCCCTCACCTGTGCCCCTCCCATCGGAGAGTGTCCTTTGGAAAGGTCTGCCATCGATCCCTTACACCTCCCTGTGAAGAAGCACGCTCAGGCCTTGGTCCTAAACCTGGGTTCTCACTGCAGATGAAGATGCTTTATTCCCCAAGAGGAGGGTTTCAGAAGCGAAGCTAGCAGGTTAGGGAGGCATCTGTAGTAAGGGAGAACTGAGGAGCCTTTCCAGAATCACAGAAATCACACAGTGATGGAGCTGGCATGGGATCCACTGAATCTGCTCATCTGGAGAGATGTCTGAGGTGTGGGGGTCTGTGGGAGGCTTGGGGGGAAGGTTCACCAAAGATGTTCACATGCCAATTCCCAGAGCCTGTGAATATGTTACCTTATGTGATTAAGAAAAAAAAAAAGACTTTGAGATTAAAATTAAGGACCTTGAAATGAAGAGGTGACCCTGGATTACCCAGACGAGCACAGTGTTATCAATAGGGTCCTTATCAGGGGCAGACAGGAGGCTGAGAGGCAGAGAAGATGTGGTCATGGGAGCAGAGGGTGCAGCGATGCAGGACCACACGCCAAGGAATGCAGGCAGCCTACAGAAGTTATAAAAGGCAAGACTGGGGGTTGTTTTCTAGAGCCACCAGAAAGGATGCAGCCCTGCCAACCCCAGTGTAAACGCCTGACCTCCAGAACCATAAAGAATACATTTGAGTTGTTTTAAGCCACTACGTTTGTAATAATTTATGGCAGAAGCACAACTAACATAGGAAACTAATACAGAAGCCAAGACTCTGTGAGCTCCTTCCACCTCTGCAGACATGTCGAGATGACATCATCAGGCCGTTGGCAAGGGTCCACTTAGCCCTGGGCCTGAGCAGGACTGCACACCCTTCACCACACAGGCTCGGAGCCTGCCCTCAGCAACATGCAGTTCAAGAAGACAAGAAGACAGAGGCTGAAGCTCCAGAGAGCCCAGGATAGGCCTATCAGGAATCCCAATCACTGAGCAGCACAGGCCTGGGCGAGGCGGGGCCAATATCTGGGCATACTCCTAGGAGCATTGGGAAGGAAGCACTGAGGTCTAATTAGAACCAGAACAAGTCAGCAATGCCACTCTAGGGAAAAAGTAGAAGGAAAGAGGGGAAAGAAACAAAGAAGTCACACAGCCTAACCCTCAAATCACACCCATCCACCCACATACACACACACACAGCCAATAGCTGTCTACAGTAGAGATGACACAACCCTCTAGATAAATAGGCAGCAACAATGAAAAGGAACAGACTTTGGGCACTAGAGGGCTCACAGGTGGCACAAATGAAATGCCCCCCACCCCCCGCCACAAACACACACGCCCACAAGCCCTGTCTGAGAATGATGGCCAGCACAGGAGACTTCAAGGATAATGCAGCAAACTGAATGGACACAGCTGTGCAATCAATCAAGTCTTTTTTTTTTTTTTTTTTTTTGACCCCTCCTCTTCCTGGGCATAAGGCTCTGCTTTAAGAGGAACAAAAGAATACATTTCTGTCTTGTTGGACTCTCTGAGCGAGGCCGAGTGAAAACACATGAAAAGAGAAGACCGCCCTGGGACTCAATGTCAGGACACGTTATCATGCTACTTTTAGTACAGAGTGACTTCTTATTTTCCACCCAGTTCAATGCATCCATCCCCCATTGCAGCTGCATGTGGCAGGTATTTACTTGGAAGTAATAAAACTGTCATTTCGCATTAAACTTTCAATAGAATTTTTGGCTATGGGTGACTTCTCACAATCACCTAATTTGATCTGGGTTTCTGGGGTGGGACTGAGGCAAAAGAAGGAAGAGATCAGAAAGACTAAGGTCCAGATGTTTTACCTGCTAGAGCAAACAAAATCAGGAGTTTGGAAAAAAAAAAAAATAAAAGTGCTATAAGGCCATTTCCTTAATCATCCTGTTACCAGGTAAAACTGGATTAAATACACCCATTTTTCTTACAAGTCTTCAGAGAAAGACTGAGTCAACTTCTCTTGGTTAGCATCTCTTCTTACCCTCTTAGCAATGAGCATGAAATCTCCCTTCTATCTCTCCTCCTACTCTGATAGAAGACTGCACCCAGTAACGCAAGATTTGCCCCTCAGTAAGAACGACAGCAATTCACGGTCATTTCCTAAAGTTGGAGCAAGCCTCTCAGTTCAACTGCAAAACAGAAAATCAGAAGGAAGGGAGAGACAAAAGCAGAGAGAGATGGGACGTGATATAAGAAAAACACAGCCTGGAGTGACCAAGCAGGCAACCCGTCAACACACAAGCCCCCCTGGAGCATTGCCAATGTGCCCAGCACTTGGCTATGTGCTTTATGGAGGCCTGGAAGGTAGGCATGAACATCATCCCCATTTCACAGATAAGAATACTGAGGCTGAGAGATATTGAGTGAAGTACCTATGATCATCTTAGTTCTAAAGTCTGACTCCAAAGTACATGATCCTTCTATATTTCCATGCTCCCAAATCCTGCCTTGGAGGATTCCACAGCCTTGCTGGGGAGATGCAGCTAATGCATATTAAAGTGTAAAGAAACTATTGAGCATATAGACTTCAGGATGAAGGAGATTGAAGGGGAGGTTCCTAAGCTGATAGAAAGTCTTCTCAAAAGAGTAGCTCACAGGGGCAGGTAAGCCTGGGACAGGTAGAAAGGAGCAGGAGAACTCACCTGAATTCAGATCAGGGTACAGTGGATATACTCCAAAAAGGGGCAGACTCATCCTTGCTTCAATGAATAGTAATAGACCTGGAAAAGTGACTTCGAAACAAATTTTATAGTCTTGAATGTTGACCTGAAGAATATGAACTTAAAAATAAGGAATGTTCAAACTACTGCTATTGCACTTATTTCACATGCTCAAAACCCTTCAAGCTAGGCTTCAGCAGTGGGTGAACCAAGAACTTCCAGATGTACAAGCTGGATTTAGAAATGGCAGAAAGACTGGCGATCAAATTGCCAACATTCACTGGATCATGGAGAAAGCGAGGGAATTCTAGAAAAACATCTACTTCTTCATTGACTGTGCTAAAGAATTTGACTGTGTGGATCACAACCAACTGTGGAATATTCTTAAAGAAATGGGAATACCAGACCAACTTACCTGTCTCCTGAGAAATGTGTGCACAGGTCAGGAAGCAACCGTTAGAACCAGACATGAAATTGACTGGTTCAAAATTGAGAAAGGAGTATGACAAGACTGTATATTGTCACCCTGTTTATTTAACTTATATGGAGAGTACACCATGCAAAATGCTGGGCTGAGGAATCACAAGCTGGAATCACGGCTGCTGGGAGAAATATCAACAACCTCATAAATGTAGCTGATACCACTCTAGAGTGAAGAGGAACAAAAGAGCCTCTTGATGAGGGTGAGAGAGAAGAGTGAAAAAAAGCTGGCTTGAAACTCAACATTAAAAAAAAGGTACAATCATAGCATCCAGTTCCATCACTTCATAGAAGTGATGGAAGGTTGAAGCAATGACATATTTAATTTTCCTGGGCTCCAAAATCACAGCGGGCAGTGACTGCAGCCATGAAATTAAAAGACGCTTGCTCCCTGGAAGAAAAGCTATGACAAACCTAGACAGCATATTAAAAAGCAGAGACATCTCTTTGCCAACAAAGGTCCACATTGTCAAAGCTATGGGTTTTTCCAGTAATCATGTGTGGATGTGACAGTTGGACCATAAAGAAGGTCGAGTGCTGAAGAATCGATGCTTTCAAATCGTAATGCTGGAGAAGACTCTAGAGAGTCCCTTAGACTGCAAAGAGAGCAAATCAATCAATCTTAAAAGAAATTAACCCTGAATATTCATTGGAAGGACTGTTGCTGAAGCTCCAATACTTTGGCCACCTGATGTGAGGAAACAACTCACTGAAAAAAAAAAAAACAAAAACTGATGCTAGGAAAGATTGAAGGCAAAAGGATAAGGGGGTGGCACAGGATAAAATGGTTAGACAGTATCAGGAACTCAATAGACATGAATTTGAGCAAACTCTGGGAGACAGTGAAGGACAGGGAAGCCTGGTGTGCTGCAGTCCATGTGGTTGCAAAGAGTCAGACACTAATTAGTGACTGAACAATAACAATACTGCCCTCCCACAAAGGGAAAATTCTCAGCCCTCCTTCTGGGGACCACATTCTTGCCTTGACCTTCTCTGCCCATTTCCAATTCAACCAACTGTGGAATATTCTTAAAGAAATGGGAATACCAGACCAACTTACCTGTCTCCTGAGAAATGTGTGCACAGGTCAGGAAGCAACCGTTAGAACCAGACATGAAATTGACTGGTTCAAAATTGGGAGAAGAGTATGACAAGACTGTATATTGTCACCCTGTTTGTTTAATTTATATGGAGAGTACACCATGCAAAATGCTGGGCTGAGGAATCACAAGCTGGAATCACGGCTGCTGGGAGAAATATCAACAACCTCATAAATGTAGCTGATACCACTCTAGAGTGAAGAGGAACAAAAGAGCCTCTTGATGAGGGTGAGAGAGAAGAGTGAAAAAAAGCTGGCTTGAAACTCAACATTAAAAAAAAGGTACAATCATAGCATCCAGTTCCATCACTTCATAGAAGTGATGGAAGGTTGAAGCAATGACATATTTAATTTTCCTGGGCTCCAAAATCACAGCGGGCAGTGACTGCAGCCATGAAATTAAAAGACGCTTGCTCCCTGGAAGAAAAGCTATGACAAACCTAGACAGCATATTAAAAAGCAGAGACATCTCTTTGCCAACAAAGGTCCACATTGTCAAAGCTATGGGTTTTTCCAGTAATCATGTGTGGATGTGACAGTTGGACCATAAAGAAGGTCGAGTGCTGAAGAATCGATGCTTTCAAATCGTAATGCTGGAGAAGACTCTAGAGAGTCCCTTAGACTGCAAAGAGAGCAAATCAATCAATCTTAAAAGAAATTAACCCTGAATATTCATTGGAAGGACTGTTGCTGAAGCTCCAATACTTTGGCCACCTGATGTGAGGAAACAACTCACTGAAAAAAAAAAAACAAAAACTGATGCTAGGAAAGATTGAAGGCAAAAGGATAAGGGGGTGGCACAGGATAAAATGGTTAGACAGTATCAGGAACTCAATAGACATGAATTTGAGCAAACTCTGGGAGACAGTGAAGGACAGGGAAGCCTGGTGTGCTGCAGTCCATGTGGTTGCAAAGAGTCAGACACTAATTAGTGACTGAACAATAACAATACTGCCCTCCCCACAAAAGGGGAAAATTCTCACCGCCCCCTCCTTCTGGGGACCACATTCTTGCCTTGACCTTCTCTGCCCATTTCCAATTCAGGAACATTCATTCTAAGGTTCCCATGTGAAGACTGCGTGTAGCTGTAAAAGAAACCCAGCCACAATGGGTCAACCAAATAAAGGTTTACATGTTTCATATACTGAGAAGTCCCTGACAAGGCAGTCCGTGATGGTGAAACTTCCCTAGGAAGGCATAGAGAATCCAGTCATTTTAAAGGATCCTTCTTCTTGCTCCACCATCCTTAGCATATAGCTTTTATCCTGCTCACTTCATGACTTTTAGCCACGTAATCTCAAGACGTCTGCTGTAACTCCAGCTATCAACTCCAAGTTAGCGGGGGGGGGGAGAAATGGGGCCACATTTGAGAAGTTTTCCCAAAAGGTCCACTTAGAGACCTCTGCCTGCCTCTCATTGGTCAGACTGCTCCTGTTGCTGCTCATAGCTTCAGGACATCTGAAGTATGGTAAGTTTTTCACCTGGACACTGTTGCAGCCTTGAACAAAATTTAGATTCTGATCATACAGGGAGGAGAAGAGCAGGAAGGATGGATATTGAATTAGCCAATAACTGTCTTCAGCACCTTGCTGCTTTCCTAGGCCCAGTTCCCACTCCCTGCCTCCGAGCTGAACCAACACCACAGGCCAGTCTGGGTTGAGGCACTTGGGTGGAGCACCGCAGTAGCCAAGCTGGGTCTGCCTGGCCTACGGCTGCCCTTCTGCCTTAGCGTCTCACTCACACACCACAGCAGAAAGGTCACGGTTTTCTCTGGATATATGACTGGAACAGCCCTGCCTTCATCCTCTTGACCTCTGCCTGAGGCCCCAGGATCTTACACAACGAGAACTGCAGCCTTGACTGGGGGCACACCTCTTGGCGCTAGCTGCCCTCAGCAAAGTTGCAAGAGGAGGCAAGTCTACCTGGGGAGTCCCTCCCCTTCCTGAGTCACAGATCCCCCCAGAACAGAACCTAGTGCCCCTAAAGTCTCTCTTGTCATCTCACTCACAGCGTGATGCTGAAGGCTGAGAGTAACAGACCCTACATGTTACACTCAGCTAGAGCCCAAGCCCAACTAATGGTAGTTTCAGGCAGTCTTAGGAAGGGAAAGAAGACCCTTGCCTGCCCCCTGTGGAATCACATAGGTTGCATCTCTGAGCCCAGGGACAGGCTAGGGTCCTGGAAATGCAGGAGCTACAGGGGGGAAGGGGGAGCAGGCTTGGCTTCCAAGGCCACCTCCTGCCGGGCCTGTTTCTAATCCCACTTTAGCAGACGATCGCAAGCAAGTTGGTTAAGCTTTCTAGGTTTCATTGGGTGACCTCCAAATTATCTGGACTCAAACTCTGTTGAAAAACAAAAAATGTCGGGGTGGGGAGAACAGGTCCAAAGAAACTCGGGTCTGATTTCAGAAATTCCAATTTAATTGATCTGAGATGGTGTCTGGGGAGTTTGGTAACCTGGAAAGTGTCCCAGTTGATTAGAAGGTTTTCTGCTTCATTACAAAACCTAGATCCTTGTTACTCTGTACAAGATCTGAGGACCAGCAGCTCCGGGTATCTCAGGAACACAGCATCCCAGCCCCACCCTCTGGCCCCACTGATCATTTATACTTTTGACAGTATCCCCAGTGACTCTGGTACACCTGGATGTCTGTGAAGCATGCCTCTAGGTGATGTGACTGGATTCAACCTTTGCTCAGGTGCAAAGACACTGCTTTTGGCCTGGAGGGTCTTCAGGGGTCAGCGGGGGTGGGGGTTGGGGTGGGGGGGGAGGTGGTTGTCAGATGTTGTGAAGGCAGGACAGGAAGGAGCGAAGAGAGGATACCCAAGCATGCAGCCCCCACCAGGGCTGTGGGAGCCCCCCTCACAGCTGGCAGGCACAGGCAGGGATGGGTAGTGCTTCGCTCCCTTATCCCATGCTCCTCCCTTGTCCTTGCTCTGGCCTTCTGAGCAACCAAATGATTGCTCCCAACCCTCCGCAATTCACCAGAAACTTCCGGAACCCCCCAGGCCTGTCTCTGCCTCTGTCTCTTTCATGATCTGGCTCCATTGTGTGTAGCTTGGGGAAAAATCTTGCTAATATACATTCATTCATTATTTAAAGGTTGCCACTGTTCTTTCAGGAAGGTTAAGCATGATTAAAAGACGGGATTTTTTTCCACAGGGCACAGCAGAAAAGCTAGGACTCCCACATTTTTAAGCTGTTTTGGCCAATCCTTGTTGCATAATTTAAAGTCTGTGACTCATTTAGATTTAATTAGCCAAAGGAGCAGCAGCTGCAGGTTCATTAGTGGGTATTTATTAAGCACCCTCTGAGGGCTTGGTCTGCTATTGTGAAGAGCAAAGTGGAGGGTCAGCTTCGGACTTACACATTTCCTACACTTAAGAAAGAGGGGGCGCTTCCGTGGTGGTCCAGTGGGTAAGGACACCGCCTTGCAGTGCAAGGGGCGCCAGTTCGATCCCTGGCCTGGGAAGATCCCACGTGCCACGGAGCAGCTGGACCAATGTGTCCAATTACGGAGCCAGAGCTCTGGAGCGCATGTGCCCGGAGCCAGGGCTCTGCAGTGACAGAGGCCACTGCGATGAGGCCCACACAGGCCAAAGAACAAAGATGGATGAAAATAGATAAATGAAAGACCAAGTGACCTGCCCACCCCCTCCCTCCCCAACCCCCCCCCCCCAAAAAAAAAAAAAAGGGGTTCACAGAAAGGGTGAGGAGGTAGGCTTTTTGCTTCCTCAAGAACAAAGGGGTAGCATCAAAGGCCCTGAGGTCATGAGACAAATTCCCCAAACACCTCTGCCAAGAGTCAGTGATTTAGAGACTCATGGTGACAGGTCTGATAATGGGGACTCAACACTAGTAAGAGACAGGCAGAGAATGTAGGGTCGCCAACTCGACTTTAAGAACCAGGAGAAGTAGAGAGGATCAGGCTCCAGGATCTGCGGGGCCCAGAAAAGAAGGACAATGCAGGTCCCTTGTTCAAGAACTACTGATGATTTCAAGGCAGTAGCAACACAGCCTGAAACAAAGTATGGGGTTCCCCTGAGCATGGAGCCTGGGGCCAGTGCTTTGGTGGTGCCCCCATGACACCAGCCCTTGAGGTGGGTAAGACCCTCTGCGATAGGACCCTCCTTTTGTGGACCCTCTCAAGTCTCACCTGCCCCGCATTGTGTGTAGCTTGGGAAAAATCTTGCTAATATACATTCATTCATTATTTAAAGGTTGCCACTGTTCTTTCAGGAAGGTTAAGCATGATTAAAAGACGGGATTTTTTTCCACAGGGCACAGCAGAAAAGCTAGGACTCCCACATTTTTAAGCTGTTTTGGCCAATCCTTGTTGCATAATTTAAAGTCTGTGACTCATTTAGATTTAATTAGCCAAAGGAGCAGCAGCTGCAGGTTCATTAGTGGGTATTTATTAAGCACCCTCTGAGGGCTTGGTCTGCTATTGTGAAGAGTAAAGTGGAGGGTCAGCTTCGGACTTACACATTTCCTACACTTAAGAAAGAGGGGGCGCTTCCGTGGTGGTCCAGTGGGTAAGGACACCGCCTTGCAGTGCAAGGGGCGCCAGTTCGATCCCTGGCCTGGGAAGATCCCACGTGCCACGGAGCAGCTGGACCAATGTGTCCAATTACGGAGCCAGAGCTCTGGAGCGCATGTGCCCGGAGCCAGGGCTCTGCAGTGACAGAGGCCACTGCGATGAGGCCCACACAGGCCAAAGAACAAAGATGGATGAAAATAGATAAATGAAAGACCAAGTGACCTGCCCACCCCCTCCCTCCCCAACCCCCCCCCGCAAAAAAAAGAAAGAGGGGTTCACAGAAAGGGTGAGGAGGTAGGCTTTTTGCTTCCTCAAGAACAAAGGGGTAGCATCAAAGGCCCTGAGGTCATGAGACAAATTCCCCAAACACCTCTGCCAAGAGTCAGTGATTTAGAGACTCATGGTGACAGGTCTGATAATGGGGACTCAACACTAGTAAGAGACAGGCAGAGAATGTAGGGTCGCCAACTAGACTTTAAGAACCAGGAGAAGTAGAGAGGATCAGGCTCCAGGATCTGCGGGGCCCAGAAAAGAAGGACAATGCAGGTCCCTTGTTCAAGAACTACTGATGATTTCAAGGCAGTAGCAACACAGCCTGAAACAAAGTATGGGGTTCCCCTGAGCATGGAGCCTGGGGCCAGTGCTTTGGTGGTGCCCCCATGACACCAGCCCTTGAGGTGGGTAAGACCCTCTGCGATAGGACCCTCTTTTTTGTGGACCCTCTCAAGTCTCACTCTGGTCCTTGGCACCCCATCAGCCAGAGGAAGGGGAACAGGTGCTATCCATTTTGAAAGGTGGTGGGGACCAGGGGAGCAGACCCAGAAGCCGGTGGGTGCTGAGTTCCACGGTCTGGTTGGGAGGAAAGGTCCCCTCGCAGGCCATGCGGTAGCAGGGTGGGGTGGGAGTGGGGAGGCTCACACATTCACCAGCTCTGGGAGCAGAGTCTGGCTGAGCAGGCGACACCTCTTGGTGTGCAGGTCACGCTCCCGGCTTGCAGCTGCTAATTCCAAGGCTCACACAAGCATTGAGTTCCCCAGCTCCTGGCATTTCCCCTCCCTCCTGGCTTCCTCCCCCAATTCCATTCAGCTGCTAGCTTTTCTCTGGGCTAGAAAATCCCCAAATAGGAGAATAAAGCTACACTTTTTTTTTTTTTAATCCTCATGAGCCTCATTTGTATCAAATGACATAGTCACTTTGCCTTAAACTTTTCATCAAAGGAGCCTTTGTAGGGTCCTGGGGCAGAAAGCAGATCTTGGAAGACAGCCACCAGGAAGCCATGGAGAAAGTGCTGAGCAAGGCCACCCTTGGTGCAGCAGGAGGGGGTCAGGGGAATGGAGGCGGGTCCTCAGGACTTTCTCCCACCCCCGGGCAGGGTGGGTGCCAGACATTTTCCACCATGGAGCCGCTGTCCTCCCTGCACTCACTTCGGTCAAGAGGTGCCGGAGTAGCTAGCTGTGTGCTGCGGGGACCACCCCACGGCTGGGCTCAGCCAATACTTGAGGAGCCAATGACAAAACACATCTGTGAACGGAAGGATGCACTCGACAGCCTGAGAGAGGATCCTGAGCTCAAGCCTTCGTGAAGATGTCCTGGAGAGGAGGGAAGGGTTTACATACTTACCCAGTACCTATTGTATATTCTGCCCCATCGAATGAGCTTTATGTCAGCTTGTCCTATCCCATGGCCACCCCTTGGGATACCATGATAACTATCCTCCCTCTGCCAGTGAGAACGCAACTCAGAGAGGTACAGGACTCACCTAGTGGAGCCGAACACTGCTTTCAAGCAAGCTGAGAAATCTATGTCCCGTTTATTTGGCTCTAGCGATGAGATTCAGTGCTGTTTTGATAACATATGTAAAGAGTCCTGTTTGATACTGTATTTCAAATGCTATTGTGAGGTCTGCTGTGTGTCTCTAGGTTACGTACACCTAGAGGTGATGAGAAAGTGAAAGTCAAGCCACTCAAGTCATGCCTAACACTTTGAGATCCCATGGGTGAACCATGAAATTCTCCGGGCAAGAACACTGGTGGGGGTAGCCTATCCAGCAGCTTCAAAGTTACACGACTGGAAACTCTGCCGTTCTATTCCACCCATTTCCTGTGGAGAGAAGGGTCTCTGAGAAGGGACAAGGAGGTCAGTCCTCCCTCACTGGCCCAGGTGGTGTAGGTGAAAGAGGGGAGCTGGTCAGGTGGAACTAACGAGAAAGAAGAGCCAGTGTGAAAGAGACTGCTGTCTCCCCATTTTCACCCCGTGCCCAGCTGTTCAAAGACAGTCAGGAATCCAGTCATTGTATGTGATACCTGCTGATGTTTAACTCTTGACTCCATCTTTTTAGGCATTCTGTGGACCTAACACAAGTCCGTGGACCCACAGACTCACAGCCTTAGAACTTGAGATGTGATTTCCCTTATGATAGAGTCTTCTGTTTCACTCAGGGACGTGCTGGGGGATTTCTTTAAACAGAAGACACTCCTAGTTACAAAAATAGAAAGTGATTCACTCTAGCACTGCATTTAAGCACAGAAGCCGCAGTAAAGGATGCTTCTTCCCTTCACAAATTGCCTCACCTTGAGGTGTTTCAAGAAAGATCTCTTAATGCATTTCAAATCTGATTAGAGTGGCAAAATCTAATTTTCATACAACTTCATTGACCCAGGAGGGAAGGGTTTAAACATACTTACCCAGTACCTATTGTATATTCTGCCCCATCGAATGAGCTTTATGTCAGCTTGTCCTATCCCATGGCCACCCCTTGGGATACCATGATAACTATCCTCCCTCTGCCAGTGAGAACGCAACTCAGAGAGGTACAGGACTCACCTAGTGGAGCCGAACACTGCTTTCAAGCAAGCTGAGAAATCTATGTCCCGTTTATTTGGCTCTAGCGATGAGATTCAGTGCTGTTTTGATAACATATGTAAAGAGTCCTGTTTGATACTGTATTTCAAATGCTATTGTGAGGTCTGCTGTGTGTCTCTAGGTTACGTACACCTAGAGGTGATGAGAAAGTGAAAGTCAAGCCACTCAAGTCATGCCTAACACTTTGAGATCCCATGGGTGAACCATGAAATTCTCCGGGCAAGAACACTGGTGGGGGTAGCCTATCCAGCAGCTTCAAAGTTACACGACTGGAAACTCTGCCGTTCTATTCCACCCATTTCCTGTGGAGAGAAGGGTCTCTGAGAAGGGACAAGGAGGTCAGTCCTCCCTCACTGGCCCAGGTGGTGTAGGTGAAAGAGGGGAGCTGGTCAGGTGGAACTAACGAGAAAGAAGAGCCAGTGTGAAAGAGACTGCCGTCTCCCCATTTTCACCCCGTGCCCAGCTGTTCAAAGACAGTCAGGAATCCAGTCATTGTATGTGATACCTGCTGATGTTTAACTCTTGACTCCATCTTTTTAGGCATTCTGTGGACCTAACACAAGTTCGTGGACCCACAGACTCACAGCCTTAGAACTTGAGATGTGATTTCCCTTATGATAGAGTCTTCTGTTTCACTCAGGGACGTGCTGGGGGATTTCTTTAAACAGAAGACACTCCTAGTTACAAAAATAGAAAGTGATTCACTCTAGCACTGCATTTAAGCACAGAAGCCGCAGTAAAGGATGCTTCTTCCCTTCACAAATTGCCTCACCTTGAGGTGTTTCAAGAAAGATCTCTTAATGCATTTCAAATCTGATTAGAGTGGCAAAAATCTAATTTTCATACAACTTCTTGAAGGAAGATGGGAATTTGACTCAAGCCTGGATCAGGATTAAAGGAGCAAGACAGGGGCCTGGGGCAGGGAAATGAGGCCAGAGAGGGCGTTGAGGACTGCAGTCAAAGATGGGGCTCTCACTGAGGGACATGGAAAGGGGCTGGCAACAGACAGCTCCCTGAAGCTGGAGAGACAGAGATGGGGCCTGGGGATAAGAGTCAGCCAGAGAGGGAAGAGGAGGAGGGAGCGCCATTAGTTGCCATGGTGACAAAAGGAATAAGGAAAGGGTTGGGGGAAGAGTGAAGGTGGGGGAATCTCAGAGAAGACCGCATTGTGCTGTTACAGCCAGGTCTCTCCTCTCCTCCCAGGCACTTTGTCTATAACTCCCTGGGCCCTCTACCACCGCCCCAACCTGACTCCACTCATTTCTGAGTGGAGTTAAAGTGCCACAAAGTGATATCAAGGATGTTTAGATATTATATGGGTGATCTGAATGGGTACCTACTTATTGTGCATCAAGGTCTTCAAAAGAACTCTTTCAAAAAAATTCTTTTAAAATATTTACTTGGCTGTACTGTGTCTTAGCTGTGACATGAGAACTCTTAGTTGCAGCATGTGGGATCTAGTTCCCTGACCAGTGGTCAAACCCAGGCCCTTCTTTGGGAGCATAGCGTCTTAGCCACTGGACAAGGGAAGTCCCTCCAAAAGGCCTCTTGAATTCAAACATATTTTCACCACTGTCCTGCTATGACAGCCTGTAATCCTTTTGTTAGGGCAAAATTCTTGGACTAGGGACGTGCTGGGGGATTTCTTTAAACAGAAGACACTCCTAGTTACAAAAATAGAAAGTGATTCACTCTAGCACTGCATTTAAGCACAGAAGCCGCAGTAAAGGATGCTTCTTCCCTTCACAAATTGCCTCACCTTGAGGTGTTTCAAGAAAGATCTCTTAATGCATTTCAAATCTGATTAGAGTGGCAAAAATCTAATTTTCATACAACTTCTTGAAGGAAGATGGGAATTTGACTCAAGCCTGGATCAGGATTAAAGGAGCAAGACAGGGGCCTGGGGCAGGGAAATGAGGCCAGAGAGGGCGTTGAGGACTGCAGTCAAAGATGGGGCTCTCACTGAGGGACATGGAAAGGGGCTGGCAACAGACAGCTCCCTGAAGCTGGAGAGACAGAGATGGGGCCTGGGGATAAGAGTCAGCCAGAGAGGGAAGAGGAGGAGGGAGCGCCATTAGTTGCCATGGTGACAAAAGGAATAAGGAAAGGGTTGGGGGAAGAGTGAAGGTGGGGGAATCTCAGAGAAGACCGTATTGTGCTGTTACAGCCAGGTCTCTCCTCTCCTCCCAGGCACTTTGTCTATAACTCCCTGGGCCCTCTACCACCGCCCCAACCTGACTCCACTCATTTCTGAGTGGAGTTAAAGTGCCACAAAGTGATATCAAGGATGTTTAGATATTATATGGGTGATCTGAATGGGTACCTACTTATTGTGCATCAAGGTCTTCAAAAGAACTCTTTCAAAAAAATTCTTTTAAAATATTTACTTGGCTGTACTGTGTCTTAGCTGTGACATGAGAACTCTTAGTTGCAGCATGTGGGATCTAGTTCCCTGACCAGTGGTCAAACCCAGGCCCTTCTTTGGGAGCATAGCGTCTTAGCCACTGGACAAGGGAAGTCCCTCCAAAAGGCCTCTTGAATTCAAACATATTTTCACCACTGTCCTGCTATGACAGCCTGTAATCCTTTTGTTAGGGCAAAAATTCTTGGACTAGGGACTTGTTCATGTTCAATTACAAACCCTCCTTAGGAACAGTAATATCTTGGATATTAACTACTAGAATCTCACTAATTTATCACATGAAGCAGGGATCTTGGTTTCAGCCTAGGAATGTCTACTCAGAGGATTCAAGCACATCTAAACATGTATGATAAATGAGTAGGGCAGACCCAGGCAGGGCAGGGTCACAGGATGGTTCTAGTGACATCTGCTATGTGTGCCCAGTGTTCATTTCCCCTTGACTGTTTTTTTTGGGGGGGTGGGAGGGGGGACTCTCTGTTATCAGTCTTTGTCCATGAGTTTCCAGGGAGCTGACTTCCAACAGAAGGTAGACCCAAGACTCAGACCTGGTCAATCAGAGCATTCCATCTTTTGGTCAAATAACGGGTCCTGATGTGGACACATGGCCCAAGCCTCAGGGATGGAACCTGTGTCTCCTGCATTGTAGGCAGATTCTTTACCACTGGTCTCCCTAGTGGCTTAGACAGTAAAGAATCTGCCTGCAGTTCAGGAAACTCAGTTTCAATCCCTGGGTTGGGAAGATCCCCTGGAGAAGGAAATGGCAACCCACCCCAGTATTCTTGCCTAGCGAATTCTGTAGACAGAGCAGCCTACCGGGCTACCGTTCATCGGGTTGCAAACAGTCAGACAAGACTGAGTGACGAACACACCAGGGAAACAAAAGTCCTCAGACTTAAAAGACTTTTGTTGGAACTTGTGGAAAAGATAAGCTCTCCTTTGCATCCTACAAGAGTTATTGGTGGCTGTTTTGTTCCACTTGGGGAAGACCTACCAAGACTCAGGGAAAGAGAAAGAGGGAGGAGAAGGAGAGGAAAGACCTTGTTGGCATGGTTTGAGCTCCTGGATCCAAAACTCCCAGTTTGGCAAACTTTGATTTAAAGTACTGTGTCTTAGCTGTGACATGAGAACTCTTAGTTGCAGCATGTGGGATCTAGTTCCCTGACCAGTGGTCAAACCCAGGCCCTTCTTTGGGAGCATAGCGTCTTAGCCACTGGACAAGGGAAGTCCCTCCAAAAGGCCTCTTGAATTCAAACATATTTTCACCACTGTCCTGCTATGACAGCCTGTAATCCTTTTGTTAGGGCAAAAATTCTTGGACTAGGGACTTGTTCATGTTCAATTACAAACCCTCCTTAGGAACAGTAATATCTTGGATATTAACTACTAGAATCTCACTAATTTATCACATGAAGCAGGGATCTTGGTTTCAGCCTAGGAATGTCTACTCAGAGGATTCAAGCACATCTAAACATGTATGATAAATGAGTAGGGCAGACCCAGGCAGGGCAGGGTCACAGGATGGTTCTAGTGACATCTGCTATGTGTGCCCAGTGTTCATTTCCCCTTGACTGTTTTTTTTTGGAGGGGTGGGAGGGGGGACTCTCTGTTATCAGTCTTTGTCCATGAGTTTCCAGGGAGCTGACTTCCAACAGAAGGTAGACCCAAGACTCAGACCTGGTCAATCAGAGCATTCCATCTTTTGGTCAAATAACGGGTCCTGATGTGGACACATGGCCCAAGCCTCAGGGATGGAACCTGTGTCTCCTGCATTGTAGGCAGATTCTTTACCACTGGTCTCCCTAGTGGCTTAGACAGTAAAGAATCTGCCTGCAGTTCAGGAAACTCAGTTTCAATCCCTGGGTTGGGAAGATCCCCTGGAGAAGGAAATGGCAACCCACCCCAGTATTCTTGCCTAGCGAATTCTGTAGACAGAGCAGCCTACCGGGCTACAGTTCATCGGGTTGCAAACAGTCAGACAAGACTGAGTGACGAACACACCAGGGAAACAAAAGTCCTCAGACTTAAAAGACTTTTGTTGGAACTTGTGGAAAAGATAAGCTCTCCTTTGCATCCTACAAGAGTTATTGGTGGCTGTTTTGTTCCACTTGGGGAAGACCTACCAAGACTCAGGGAAAGAGAAAGAGGGAGGAGAAGGAGAGGGAAAGACCTTGTTGGCATGGTTTGAGCTCCTGGATCCACCTGAAATAAGAGACATCCCTAAGCTTTTCAGCTGCTATTAACTTTGATTTAAATTGGGTTTCTGTCACTTGGAACCAAGAGTTCTGAATCATTCAAGGGCTTTCCCATTTGGCTAAGGAGAAGAGGATTATATGAGTTGAAACATGGGCTCAGTGACAGCTAATAGAGGAGACTTGGCAAGTGTTTCCAGCCTGTCCAAAAGAGAAAGCCAAACAGATGAACCCAAACAAGGGAGTATGAGAGACACGGCGAGAAGAGCTATTGGAAGGCCTATATAAGAATTTACCTATGGAAAGGGAGCCATTTCTCCACTTCTGGAGGGACAACAGCCCTGCTCTGGCACCATGAGGGGTTGAGCTTTGATGTCTGTGCCCAAGGGAATGGTGGCAGGCCATCGCTGAGAGGGGACACCCAGAGGGAAGTCACAGATAAGCCTAGTTTATTTAATCAAAAAAGGCTCCATGACAAGACCAGGAAAGGTCTAAAAGCAGCCCAAGTGTCCATCAATGGATAGGTAGATAAACACTGTGAGAGACAGCCATAGAGTGGAATATTATTTGGCAATAAACCAATGAAGCATTGATCCATGCTACCTACCACATAGCTGCACCTTGAAAACAGTGTGTTAAGTGAAAGAAGCCAAACACAAAGGACTACATATTTTACAATTCCATGTACATAAAATGTCCAGAATATGCACATCTCCAGAGACCCAAATTATACTCATGGCTGCTTACGATCAGAGGAAATAGGGACTGGTGGATAACAGCCTTGGGTGCAGTTTCCTTTAGGGTGATGAAATGTTCTAAAATTAATTGCAGTGATGGTTGCAAAACCTGAAATACTGAAAGTCATCTATTGGCACACTTTAAATGGGAATATTGTCTAGTATAGGAGTTCTATCTCCATAAAGTTCTTACCCTCCAAAATGGCTCTGGAAGTTTCTGTTGAGTCTGCGTGTGATGGGGTAAGGGTGAAAGGTCAGCCTCCAGGAGACCCAGGGCACTTAATGTAGCTGCTGTAACTCTGGAAGCCAGTCTGCCCTGAGAGCTGACAAGAGGAACCTCGCTCGGGCCAGCACTTTAAGAGGGCTCCCCTCTGAGTCTTATCTGGCCTCACCCCTCCCCACAGCACAGAAAGTCTGGAAGGCCAGGTACATGTGCCCACATCGCTCACACCTTCTGGGAACACATCTGCATAAAGGGCTCCTTGCCCAGAAGGTTCCACACCTGTTTCTCGAGCGTGAAGTCCTCTTCCCCAGATCTGTCCTTCACAGGGTAGACGAAATTGGGGGCAGGGCGTGTGTGTGTGCATAAAAGGGGTGTGAATGGAACTTGGAGATGCAGGCTGGATGCCCACATCAGGCTCCTCCAAGGATGAGGCAGAGCTGGGGGTAAAGGCAGGCCATGGGCCATGAGGGCAGGGTCCGTGAAGGCCTGGGGCCAGCTCTCCCCACAGTCTCCAAGGATTTCAGCATGTGGTCAGAGGAATATGAGCATTCTCAATTCACACTTGACCTTCCAGGGCATCATGAAGACACATTTTTCAAGATAGGAAGCTCGTGCTCAAATTTGTTAGCTTGCATTATAGTTGTAAGATAGTAAATGTGTGGCTTGTGGACCTCCATTTGTTCTCATGCCCTGGACCCCCACAGACACAGAGATCTGATGCTGAGAAATGCTATACTTGAGAGAAATCTATCAGAGCTTTTTCTTCTAAAGAATCCAGCTGAGGGATTTCCCAGGCTGCATTTAGCGACTTAGGAAACACGGTTCATGGATTCTTTGCTCCAGGCTAAAGCAAAAGCTGATACATGGCTGCCCACAACCTGAACTTTAATGATGTCTCTCAATGTCGTCTGTGCTTAGCCTACAGCTTAGGCACGTAGTGAAGTGTAGGGTGGAGACTCAGGGGTTCTCAGAGCCATGCCAAGGAGTTGGTGCCTGACTGGCTCTCTTGTCTTTCGGTTTTGTTGTTGTTTAAGATTCAATGTGATGGCAAAGAATTCTAGCAGAAGCTCAAAGGAAAAGTCTGAGAGGAAGACTGAGGAAGGCCAAGGGGTATCTATACATCCTTCTTCTACATCTTCCTGGGGGCCAAAAAATTCCAGGGGATCCTGGGTGAGTGCCCTTATGGTAGAGACCTGCAAGAGACATGGTTTCTGTTTCCTAAAAAGTTACCATCTGGCTGCAAAGTAACACTGACACTGATCATTAAAACACAACATCCCTGGTGATTCAGTGGTTAAGAATCACCTCCCAAATGGGCTTCCCTGGTAGCGCAGCAGGTAAAGAATCTCCTCCCAGGGCAGGGGAAGCTATCAATCCCTGGTTGGAGAACTACGATCCCACATGCCACAGGGCAACTAAGCCCATAAGCCTCAACTGGAGAGCCTGCTTACTCTAGAGTCCGTGGGCTACAACTAAAGAGAAGCCTGCACACCCGACACAGCCCAACAAATAAATGAAAATAAACACTTTTAAAAAAGAAAGAAAATACGCCTAACATCAAAAAAAAACCTCACAATATAAAAATCCCACAATATAACTTAGGGTGTGATATAAAGCATTTCCAAGACTAGAGAGACTCATCCAGAGTTTCTCCTTGGCACAGTTGACCCTTTGGGCTACATTATTCTTTGATTGGAAAGAGGGGGAGATATGTGCATTGCAAGATGTTTAGCAGCATCCACGGCCTCCGCCTATTAGAGGTCAGTAGCAGGCTCCCTGGCCCAGTTGTGATAGTGAAAAAGATCTCCAGACCCTACCAAACATGCTGTGGGGGTCAAACGTACCCTCAGTTGAAAACTGTTGCTCTAGTATAATTCATGTTTATAGACAGAGAATTACAGGAAGTCAGATGAGGGGAGATGATCGTGGGCGGGAGAGCTGGTTCTTGAAGAAAGTGGCACCTGAACTGAGCCTCAAAGTCTGGGTTGGATTTGGGGAATCCAGCTGGAAGGGCGGCGCTCCAAGATGGAGACAGTGTGCTCAGAGACAGACACGCTCAAACAAGCAGTGCGCCCCACGTGGTTATGAGAGAGTGCAAAGCCAAAAGGTACCCAGCCAAGGGGACAGCAGGGACTGAAATGCAGCTCCCCTTCTCCTGGCCAAGCCACGCCCTGAGGCCCTGGGCTGCGTGTGTCTGGAGGAAGGAGAGAACTGCTCTTTGTAAAAGATGTCTTGTGCCCCCATCTCATATGCTCACCATGCTGTATCTGCCCAAAGAGGGCCTTTTCCTAGTGACAAAGGCACCAGGGGCCAGCCCAGTCTGGTGGAGAGGAAGGAGCATGCCCTGGGACGGAGAAGAGAGACCCAGAAGAGCAGCCAGCCTTCCGTCAGGGGCTGATGGGGACTTGTTGGTCCCATTACACTACTCTCTGCTGGCACTGGTCTGTGGGGACACCCTCATTCCTCCCAGAGGCCCCTCATGGAAGAATGAGGAGGAAGATCTTTCAAGAGTTCAATGTAGGTCGAACCAAAAGGAGAAGGAATGCCCTAAGCAAAGAGTCTGGATCTGAGACCTAGCAGTCAATGTGCCTGGGCTCAGATTATCGTTGCTTTTGTTCCTTCCTCAGAAAAGCCTTCGAAGAGGGGGCCAACCCTCAGGGAGGCCTCCTCTGCCCAGAGCATCTTTCCTCCAACAAAGAGACCCTCAAACCCTGAGGGACCCTTGACTCCAGCACTTTCCCTTTCTTTGCTTATCCATCCAGCGATGAACCAACAAAAACTAAGGTACACCCTTTGGGCTACATTATTCTTTGATTGGAAAGAGGGGGAGATATGTGCATTGCAAGATGTTTAGCAGCATCCACGGCCTCCGCCTATTAGAGGTCAGTAGCAGGCTCCCTGGCCCAGTTGTGATAGTGAAAAAGATCTCCAGACCCTACCAAACATGCTGTGGGGGTCAAACGTACCCTCAGTTGAAAACTGTTGCTCTAGTATAATTCATGTTTATAGACAGAGAATTACAGGAAGTCAGATGAGGGGAGATGATCGTGGGCGGGAGAGCTGGTTCTTGAAGAAAGTGGCACCTGAACTGAGCCTCAAAGTCTGGGTTGGATTTGGGGAATCCAGCTGGAAGGGCGGCGCTCCAAGATGGAGACAGTGTGCTCAGAGACAGACACGCTCAAACAAGCAGTGCGCCCCACGTGGTTATGAGAGAGTGCAAAGCCAAAAGGTACCCAGCCAAGGGGACAGCAGGGACTGAAATGCAGCTCCCCTTCTCCTGGCCAAGCCACGCCCTGAGGCCCTGGGCTGCGTGTGTCTGGAGGAAGGAGAGAACTGCTCTTTGTAAAAGATGTCTTGTGCCCCCATCTCATATGCTCACCATGCTGTATCTGCCCAAAGAGGGCCTTTTCCTAGTGACAAAGGCACCAGGGGCCAGCCCAGTCTGGTGGAGAGGAAGGAGCATGCCCTGGGACGGAGAAGAGAGACCCAGAAGAGCAGCCAGCCTTCCGTCAGGGGCTGATGGGGACTTGTTGGTCCCATTACACTACTCTCTGCTGGCACTGGTCTGTGGGGACACCCTCATTCCTCCCAGAGGCCCCTCATGGAAGAATGAGGAGGAAGATCTTTCAAGAGTTCAATGTAGGTCGAACCAAAAGGAGAAGGAATGCCCTAAGCAAAGAGTCTGGATCTGAGACCTAGCAGTCAATGTGCCTGGGCTCAGATTATCGTTGCTTTTGTTCCTTCCTCAGAAAAGCCTTCGAAGAGGGGGCCAACCCTCAGGGAGGCCTCCTCTGCCCAGAGCATCTTTCCTCCAACAAAGAGACCCTCAAACCCTGAGGGACCCTTGACTCCAGCACTTTCCCTTTCTTTGCTTATCCATCCAGCGATGAACCAACAAAAACTAAGGTACAGGTGCTCTTGGGAATACATGAAGACTCTCCAAAGGCAATGTGTTTTGGCACAAGCCATTTTAATAGCCTCACATGACAAGTCCCCAGCTTTCACAAGCACCATGTTAAAAGCTGTCTCATCTGAGTACACCGATGAGGGAGGCTGCTGGTTCTCCCTCCCGCTTCCCTTGCGCCATCACCTTTTTCTCCCACTTCCCCAAAGAGAGGCATACTTCTTACCCATCCCCAATCTTCCCATGGTGCCTTGGCTTGGGGGAAAACGCATGGCGCAATGAAGGGACAGTCTAAATCCCTGTATCCTTGTGGAGAAGAAGGTGACTAAATGGCTGGGCAAAATCAGCTAGCTTCCAATTCTCTGCTTTCATTCAAAGTGAAGGGGAATCTATTTAGTTGTCTGTCAACTGGATTTTTAATGACCTACCCGTGATTTTTGGCATATACTGCAAAAGGAGTTTATAAAACCGAGTTACATGGCTGTAGCAAAACTCATTACATTCCTCTATATTTATATATGTGAAAATGTTTCTGAGCTCAGCTCTTGCATCTATTTTTTTAAAATAGAATTAATACTGAAACTTGACCCCTTCTAGCAATGAGTAATATTCATCTATGGATATATGAACTAATTGGGGTGGGGAAAAAAGCTTCATCCTTATTAAGAGCTGCATTTTCAATTAAGCTTTATTTTTTTACGCTTCCTTAGTAGCTATTAAATTTTCTAATAGAATCTGTTTGGATTAACTCTGTATTAGTTGTCATGGTACAAGTTCAGACAAAATGTTTTCTAACATTTAGAATCAATAGTCTCAAGAAATTTTTAAAATAAATTCCTTTTATATGCATAACTTTGTTGGAGAAAAGTATGTTCGAGCGAATAAAAGATATTCAATCATAAAAATGTATTAGGATAAACTTCTGTAGGATAAGTAGAAGGAAATATAAATTCAAGGAGAAAAAAAAGATGAAATTTTTCCAACTGTTAAGAGAGAACTTCATGTATTTTTTTTAAAGGATTCTGCTGGGTATCCAATCACCATAGTATTTCATTTAGAAACATTTTTCAGAGTACTGCAACAGTTTTATCTTTAAATGTCAATATTTGCATACACCAGAAAGTACACCCTATGTAACTATTTAAACTATGGAAAATTTTTGAACGTTTGCTCCTAAAAATGTGCAAAGGGGTACACAGATTTTCAAAAAAGAAATTGGTATCTACAAGAAAAACGTTTAAAGCACAAGTGTCACAGAACGTAGCCCTTCCCTGCAAAGGGAGGGCTTTCAATGAATGCAAAATCAGCACCTCTGATGAGTCTCTAAGTCTCCAGGGACCTGAGGGCACCCTTAAAGTCCTGGGGTGGGGGTGGGGTCCCCATTGGTGCGAAACTGGGCCGAGGAGCTTCCTCCTTCACCCTGTCAACACTTTGCTCTGTCTTCTTTCTTTTCTCACTTGTTTAATTTTCAACTTTCCTCCCAAATCCCGTTCTCTCCACTACAGACGCCGGGTCTGGTCAGTGTGAGACCTGCGCTGCTTTCTGTATCCCGCCTCCCCGCTCCTTTCTTCCAGAAGCAGTGCTTCCACTCCAGACTCGCTGATCACAGTCTAATACCCCTTGTACACGCGCAGCACCCACTGATTCCTCCAGTTTTCTCTTGCTTCAGCACCCACTGATTCCTCCAGTTTTCTCTTGCTTCGGGCGAGTCCTCACTACCCAGCTAAACCATACGTTTTCTCATCTGTGTCTCCAAGTCTCTTTCCACAGCAGGAAGAGGAGGATATAAAGAATTAAGCGAGATGACATTTGTACAGCGCCTGGCACGGAGGCTGGCCTGCAGCCAGAACTGGGTACCCAGCTGCGTCCAGCAAATACTTGCTAATCATGCAGTTGAATTTTCCCTCTGACCAGTGATTGCAGAAGTCCAGGCTTCCTAGCGTCCACCTTGGACAAGCCCAGGGAACCAAAGAGAGCTCCCAAACCCCAGGTCTCCTTTAGGCAGCTTGCCAAGTAAGAGTGATGGAAATGCCCTCCCTCTCTCGCCACCCCGGCCGCCGCCGTCGCCGCCTCGGCTCTGGGTGCCTAAGCCCCAGCTAGGGGCGTGAAGGGGGGAGCCGGGAGCTATGAGGTCATACTCGGGTCACGTGACCGCTGCCGCATCTGTCAACTGTGGTACAATTACTAAGCCGGTCTGGGCGTGCGACGTTCAAACCAGTTCTCTCTCCCTCCACCCTCTCCCAGCCTCTGGTCCCTTTCACAACAAGGGACCGTCTCAAAAGTCTAGGATCCTGAAGATTCTGGCTCCAAATGCTACCATTTCAAGGGCTGGGATAGAAAGGAGGAGAGAGACAGAAAAAAAACCCTCCAAGACTGCACTTAACTGCTGCTGCAGTTTGAAAACTACGCTTAAGGTTCTTTAAAATCTTTTCTGTCAAAGCAATTTGGCATATGTATTAAACAGTCTTTTAAAAATCCTCATCTCTAGCCTATTAATTCCATTTCTAGCATGCTTATAAGGGAAGTAATGCAAACTGGGGCAAACGTTTAATTTTCAACTTTCCTCCCAAATCCCGTTCTCTCCACTACAGACGCCGGGTCTGGTCAGTGTGAGACCTGCGCTGCTTTCTGTATCCCGCCTCCCCGCTCCTTTCTTCCAGAAGCAGTGCTTCCACTCCAGACTCGCTGATCACAGTCTAATACCCCTTGTACACGCGCAGCACCCACTGATTCCTCCAGTTTTCTCTTGCTTCAGCACCCACTGATTCCTCCAGTTTTCTCTTGCTTCGGGCGAGTCCTCACTACCCAGCTAAACCATACGTTTTCTCATCTGTGTCTCCAAGTCTCTTTCCACAGCAGGAAGAGGAGGATATAAAGAATTAAGCGAGATGACATTTGTACAGCGCCTGGCACGGAGGCTGGCCTGCAGCCAGAACTGGGTACCCAGCTGCGTCCAGCAAATACTTGCTAATCATGCAGTTGAATTTTCCCTCTGACCAGTGATTGCAGAAGTCCAGGCTTCCTAGCGTCCACCTTGGACAAGCCCAGGGAACCAAAGAGAGCTCCCAAACCCCAGGTCTCCTTTAGGCAGCTTGCCAAGTAAGAGTGATGGAAATGCCCTCCCTCTCTCGCCACCCCGGCCGCCGCCGTCGCCGCCTCGGCTCTGGGTGCCTAAGCCCCAGCTAGGGGCGTGAAGGGGGGAGCCGGGAGCTATGAGGTCATACTCGGGTCACGTGACCGCTGCCGCATCTGTCAACTGTGGTACAATTACTAAGCCGGTCTGGGCGTGCGACGTTCAAACCAGTTCTCTCTCCCTCCACCCTCTCCCAGCCTCTGGTCCCTTTCACAACAAGGGACCGTCTCAAAAGTCTAGGATCCTGAAGATTCTGGCTCCAAATGCTACCATTTCAAGGGCTGGGATAGAAAGGAGGAGAGAGACAGAAAAAAAACCCTCCAAGACTGCACTTAACTGCTGCTGCAGTTTGAAAACTACGCTTAAGGTTCTTTAAAATCTTTTCTGTCAAAGCAATTTGGCATATGTATTAAACAGTCTTTTAAAAATCCTCATCTCTAGCCTATTAATTCCATTTCTAGCATGCTTATAAGGGAAGTAATGCAAACTGGGGCAAACGTTTAGGTACACAAAAGTCATTTCGTTATTGAAATTAACCAACGATATAATGACATTGAATAATTAGAGTATAAAAGAACAATATAATATTGTTCAGTTGTTAAAAATAAATGATTTCCAACATTTCATGACATGGAAAATGTAAGAAAAAATGACCACTGGGAGGATTTGCTCTTCCAATGTGCCAGATGTCCTGCCCAATGCTTTCTCTGGATTGTCTTACATCCTTAAGAGACAAATACCATTCTTTATTCCTCTTCTAAAAACTGGCCTAGAAAAGTGACCTGACTAAAGTTGACTAGCTAATATAGTGGGAAAATTGAGGCTTAGCAGTTATCCAAAGGAGTTACCTAAATAAATGACAGAGGCAGGATTTGAACTTATAAAATCTGCAGCTGGAGTTCAGCCATTTAACTCCCATGTTCTTAACTGCCTGCCACTGTAGTAACTGGCAAGAAATCAGTATGAATGCTGCATACACATCATCAGGCCAGTAGTGTGCATACACACACAATATATGGGAAGCAAATGAATGGAAGGACAGACACCCACATTTTCACAGTGGTATTCTTCAGTGGTACAATTAACAGTGATTTAAGTTCTCTTTATACTATTCTGAATCTTTTAAATTAATGTGGTATGTATGTATTAATTAAACAAGTATATAAAACGTTACATACAGATGGATTCCTCTAAAAAGTCACATTCTAATTATGGGATCACTGTTAATATAATCAAAACTTGAAAGAAGCTCGTGACAGTTACTGTTTGAATAGTTACATGAATTTTAAAATATATGAGGTGCAATACTTTGCAGGTATTGAAAAAGGCAGGGTACAAAGATCAAGTGACAGCCTTATGTGAAAAATCAAGGTACAAAACAGTAGGCATAATATGCACAATTATTTGAAAACAGTATTGTAAAATCTGAAAGAAACAAGAAAAAGATACCAAAAGATAACTATCAAGATGATAAACTTATGTATGATTTTTACAACATTTTTGAATTTCTACAGTACCTTCTATTTATTCTGTGTTAAGGTTTTGTATAAAAATTAGACCACATGGGAATCTTTTTTACCTTTCTAGAATGCTTTCGGCTTTGTCTCATTTCAATAAAACATCCCAATGAGAACAGGTTCTTTCTCATTTTATCTATAGAAAAGTTAGAGCATTAAGCTGGCCTAACTTGAGTTACTTGGAGTAAACTAGTAAATGCATGGCAACTCAGGGGTCAGAATCCAGTTCTGCAATCCCACCCCAGAACTCTGGCCTACAAACCACACCAATTTCCTGATGGTGCTGCTTGCAGAATACAAACTGTGATGAAGACTCCAAACTTTGAGATCTAAGTGTAGATTCTCTCCAATGGGCAAGAGCCTGGAGGCAAGGAACATGCCCTAGTTCTGCTCTCTCTCTTCAGAGTGGGAATGTCCAAGGCCTAAGGCTTTCCGCCATCCTCCAAGCTCCTCCATCCCCTCAACACACACAGTCAGCCATGCCCCCCAAAACAGGCTCCTCGGGAACACGCCTTGGTCTTGAATGGAGACAGAGGCCAGCAGATGTGTAGTTTATCCTCCCCCACACCATCTGGTGTACCGCTTGTGCAAAGCCCCCACAGGAGGAGGATCAGGGACCCCACCGGCCAGCACGTGTCAATGGCCAGTTGCAAACTGAAGATGCACCAGTCAAGTGAGCCTAGAAAGAGCGTCAGGACTTACGGATGGCCAACAGGCAAATGAAAAGATGCTAGACATCATTAATTATTAGAAAAATGTTCATTAAAACCACAATGGGGCTTCCCCTGGTGGTCCAGTGGGTAAGGATACCGCCTTGCAGTGCAAGGGGCGCCGGTTTGATCCTGGCCTGGGAAGATCCCACGTGCCGAGGAGCAAGTGGACCGATGTGTCCAATTGCCGAGCCAGAGCTCTGGCGCACATGCGTCCAGAGCCGGCACTCTGCAAAGACAGATGCCACCGTGATGGGAGGCCCACAGGAGCCAAAGAACAAAGAAACAAAAAAAATACCAAGAATAGATAAACTTATGTATGATTTTTACAACATTTTTGAATTTCTACAGTACCTTCTATTTATTCTGTGTTAAGGTTTTGTATAAAAATTAGACCACATGGGAATCTTTTTTACCTTTCTAGAATGCTTTCGGCTTTGTCTCATTTCAATAAAACATCCCAATGAGAACAGGTTCTTTCTCATTTTATCTATAGAAAAGTTAGAGCATTAAGCTGGCCTAACTTGAGTTACTTGGAGTAAACTAGTAAATGCATGGCAACTCAGGGGTCAGAATCCAGTTCTGCAATCCCACCCCAGAACTCTGGCCTACAAACCACACCAATTTCCTGATGGTGCTGCTTGCAGAATACAAACTGTGATGAAGACTCCAAACTTTGAGATCTAAGTGTAGATTCTCTCCAATGGGCAAGAGCCTGGAGGCAAGGAACATGCCCTAGTTCTGCTCTCTCTCTTCAGAGTGGGAATGTCCAAGGCCTAAGGCTTTCCGCCATCCTCCAAGCTCCTCCATCCCCTCAACACACACAGTCAGCCATGCCCCCCAAAACAGGCTCCTCGGGAACACGCCTTGGTCTTGAATGGAGACAGAGGCCAGCAGATGTGTAGTTTATCCTCCCCCACACCATCTGGTGTACCGCTTGTGCAAAGCCCCCACAGGAGGAGGATCAGGGACCCCACCGGCCAGCACGTGTCAATGGCCAGTTGCAAACTGAAGATGCACCAGTCAAGTGAGCCTAGAAAGAGCGTCAGGACTTACGGATGGCCAACAGGCAAATGAAAAGATGCTAGACATCATTAATTATTAGAAAAATGTTCATTAAAACCACAATGGGGCTTCCCCTGGTGGTCCAGTGGGTAAGGATACCGCCTTGCAGTGCAAGGGGCGCCGGTTTGATCCCTGGCCTGGGAAGATCCCACGTGCCGAGGAGCAAGTGGACCGATGTGTCCAATTGCCGAGCCAGAGCTCTGGCGCACATGCGTCCAGAGCCGGCACTCTGCAAAGACAGATGCCACCGTGATGGGAGGCCCACAGGAGCCAAAGAACAAAGACGGATGAAAATAGAGAAAGACCAATAGAAGTGGCCCGCCCGCTCCCCTCCCCCCCACCCCACTCCCACCAAAATAAGTAAATAAATAAATCTTTAAAAAAAAAAAGAACAGAGCTATCATATGATCTAGCAATCCTACTCTTGGGCATATGTCTAGAAGACAAAAAGTCTAATTCAAAAGATAGGTGCACCCCAGTGCTCATAGAAGCACTATTCACAACAGCCAAAACATTGGGGTGCATGTATATATGAGGCTTCCTGAGTGGCTCAGTGGTAAAGAACCTGCCTCCAGTGCAGGAGACATAAGAGGTATGTGTTCGATTCCTGGGTAGGGAAGATCCCCTGGAGGAGGGCATGGCAACCCAAATCCAGTATTCTTACCTGGAGAATCCCACGGACAGAGGAGCCTGGGGGGCTACAGTCCATAGGGTTGCACAGAGTCAGACACAACAGAACTGACTTAGCAGGCACTCACGCATGCACATATATGTATATACAGCTGAATAGTAGCATCATTAAAATAATGAAATAATGCCATTTTCAGTAACGTGGATGAACCTAGGGGCTATCATAGTAAGGTAAAGTAAGTCAGAAAGTGACAAATATCATACAATATCATTTATATGTAGAACCTAAAAATATGTACACAAATGAACTTATTTACAAAACAGAAATAGACTCACAGACATAGAAAACAAACTTATGGTTACCAAAGGGGAAAGAGGTGGGGAAGGGGTATAATAAATTGAGTTTGGGATTAGTAGATACATACTACTACATATAAAATAGGTAAACAACAAGGACCTACTGTACAGCACAGGGTATATTCAGTATCTTATAACTAGCCTATAATGGAAAAGAAGCTGAAAAAGAAAATATATATATAAATATACATATATTTTTCCTTAGATATAGATATAGATATCACTTGGCTGTATACTTAAACCTAACATAACATGGTAAATCAACTATACTTCAATCAAAAAAAAGGAGAGATCAGAACATGTCAAGTCTCAGTGACCATGGGTGAAGCCCGCAGTGGGCAGCTGGGGTTTGAGGAACCCCAGGGAATCAGGCCCTGGTCCCTCAAGTAACAGAAGGAGATGTGACTTGCCAGGGTCACACAACAGTCAGACAGAGCAGGAGTAAGCCCGAAGGAATTAGTCAAAGGCCAGGCCACAACTCCTTTTCATACTGCTCATGGGGTTCTCAAGGCAAGAATGCTGAAGTGGTTCGCCATTCCCTTCTCCAGTGGACCACGTTTGGTCAGAACTCTCCACCATGACTCGTCTGTCTTGGGTGGCCTTAAGTTCATATAAGCCTTAAGCTGATCTTACAAGTGTAAGATGAGAAGAGCCTTCTCATTGGAAAAGACCCTGATGCTGCGAAAGATTGAGGGCAGGAGGAGAAGGGGGCAACATCAGGATGAGATAGTTGGATGGCATCATCAACTCAATGGACATGAGTCTGAGCAAACTCCAAGAGATGGTGAAGGACAGGGAAGCCTGGCATGTGCAGTCCATGAGGTTGCAAAGACTCAGACATGACTGAGCGACTAAACAACAAGACCACAACTCCACCAAGCCGGGCTTCAGTCATTCATTGAAGATATACCCAGTGCTGTTCCTGCTCATCAGAGCTTCCTGTTGTCATGGGTCCAGAGCCAGTCCCCCTGTCCCCAGTCCTCCCTTCTTTTGGGATCAGGAGGGCCCCATGACTCAAGGTGAGAAAAATATGTGAAGACACAGGCAAAGGGGCAGCTACTCCTCCAGAGAAACAAACCCAAACTCCACAGCACAGAAGACATACCAGTGGGCTTAGTTTAGGGGTGTGACAAGTCCAAGGATTCCAGAGACCAGTAGGGAAAGCTTCCAGAAGGTAGGAGGAGTCAAGCAGAGATATGACTTGAGTGGTCCAATAGGATGGGCATGCTACAAAGAACTAAAAGAAAAACAAAGGATTTGTAGGTATGATGGTGGTAGCTCAGTGGCTAAGTCGTGTCCGACTCTTATGACCCGTTTACTGTAGGCCAACAGGCTCCTCTGTCCCTGGAATTCTCCAGGCAAGAACACTGGAGTGGGTTGCCATTTCCTTCTTCAGGGGATCTTCCCAACCCAGGAATCAAACTCAGATTTCCTGCTTTGCAGGCAGATTCTTTACCGACTGAGCACCAATGGTCCAAAAAGTTAAGAGGGGGACGGATGCCTAGATTTACCAATCCTGGTGGCAGGGGAGGGTCCCTGGTCAGGAGAACAGGAGGTGGACATGCTTGGATAGGGTGATTTCTGTAAACAGCAAATGTAAGTGTTTGTCCCCAAACTGGAGTGGAAAGCATGGAACACCTGATGTGAGCAGTTCCTGCTACTGAAGACAAAGGGGAGGGTAACGATAAGGGATGTGACAGGCCCCAAATGCTATTTACAAAGGAGGTTTTGGGGTTGGGAGGAGGGGAAAAAAGAATCTTGCTTATAAAGAGACCTGCCCATTGGTCTGACCTGATGATAACTGGATGTTTGCTGCCCTCTTTCCATGGGGTCTGTGGGATTACTTTTGCGTAAAGAAGAGGTGTAAATAAAACTGTTACATCATCAACTCAATGGACATGAGTCTAAAATCAAGAGATGGTGAAGGACAGAAGCCTGGCATGTGCAGTCCATGAGGTTGCAAAGACTCAGACATGACTGAGCGACTAAACAACAAGACCACAACTCCACCAAGCCGGGCTTCAGTCATTCATTGAAGATATACCCAGTGCTGTTCCTGCTCATCAGAGCTTCCTGTTGTCATGGGTCCAGAGCCAGTCCCCCTGTCCCCAGTCCTCCCTTCTTTTGGGATCAGGAGGGCCCCATGACTCAAGGTGAGAAAAATATGTGAAGACACAGGCAAAGGGGCAGCTACTCCTCCAGAGAAACAAACCCAAACTCCACAGCACAGAAGACATACCAGTGGGCTTAGTTTAGGGGTGTGACAAGTCCAAGGATTCCAGAGACCAGTAGGGAAAGCTTCCAGAAGGTAGGAGGAGTCAAGCAGAGATATGACTTGAGTGGTCCAATAGGATGGGCATGCTACAAAGAACTAAAAGAAAAACAAAGGATTTGTAGGTATGATGGTGGTAGCTCAGTGGCTAAGTCGTGTCCGACTCTTATGACCCGTTTACTGTAGGCCAACAGGCTCCTCTGTCCCTGGAATTCTCCAGGCAAGAACACTGGAGTGGGTTGCCATTTCCTTCTTCAGGGGATCTTCCCAACCCAGGAATCAAACTCAGATTTCCTGCTTTGCAGGCAGATTCTTTACCGACTGAGCACCAATGGTCCAAAAAGTTAAGAGGGGGACGGATGCCTAGATTTACCAATCCTGGTGGCAGGGGAGGGTCCCTGGTCAGGAGAACAGGAGGTGGACATGCTTGGATAGGGTGATTTCTGTAAACAGCAAATGTAAGTGTTTGTCCCCAAACTGGAGTGGAAAGCATGGAACACCTGATGTGAGCAGTTCCTGCTACTGAAGACAAAGGGGAGGGTAACGATAAGGGATGTGACAGGCCCCAAATGCTATTTACAAAGGAGGTTTTGGGGTTGGGAGGAGGGGAAAAAAGAATCTTGCTTATAAAGAGACCTGCCCATTGGTCTGACCTGATGATAACTGGATGTTTGCTGCCCTCTTTCCATGGGGTCTGTGGGATTACTTTTGCGTAAAGAAGAGGTGTAAATAAGCACTGTTAGGACCTAACAGAGAAACAGGGAGATGGTAAAATGAAACCATGTCCATTCCATGCTTGCAAGCCCTCAGTGGCTTCCCAAGTACTTAGAATAAATTCAGATTCCTTAAGTATTGGATGGGATCTGGCCCTGCCCCTTCTCTCTCACCTTCACTTCGTGAAGCCCCACTGACCTCCTCTCTGCCCCTCAACCCAACAGAGCTGTCCTGCCTGGTGTCTTACCCTGTGGTTCTCTCTGCTTAGAATGTCCTTCCCTTCTGCCTGCCCCACCCCACCCCACCCCACCCCACTGCCGTATGTCTAGCTGCCTCCTTTTCCACCTTTAGGGGCACAGGGCCCTACCTTAGCAGAGGTCACCAAAGGCCTCCCTGCCCATCAACCTTTACTTCTCCATAGCCCTTAGATCAGCCCAGTCACCAGCTGTCTACTTTCTCAGGGTAGCCACCCTGTCCCCTCTCACTTGGGCCCACCATCCAGGTCAGTAGGTTCCTCTGTGAAAACTGGGGGCTTGACTGCCTTGTTCACTGAAAAGGAGGTGGTACCTGGCAGAGTGCCTGAGGTTGGTAACCAGTCAATAAATATTTGTGGAATGAACGAAGGAAAAAGAGGTCTGCTGATCTGAATATAACTGAATGAAAACCCAGAGCTCAAATTCCAAAGGAGGAAAAATAAGAATTTTCATGCTCTCCCTATTGCTTCCCCTCCCTTTTCTTCTCCCTCCCTCTTTTCTTTCTTTCAAAGACTTTCAGGAGCTCTGGCGAGGTGCTGTGTAATGGGCCCACTTCCCCACTGACTCTGCTCCTCAACATGTCCCTAGCACCTTGCCCTCAGCCAGGGCCTTAGCCTACCCTTGCCCCGCCTCAAGTCACACCCTTATACACTCACCCCACCCTCGGTACCTCTTCTTTGTGGACCTTCGTTGGGCCCCTGTGCTCTGAGGATAGACACCCTGGGAAAGAGAAACGAAGGATCCCCCGAGGAACCAGCTATAGGCCTGCATTTGCTAACATATTTGTCCTGCTGGCAGCCAATGTTCTGGAGTTTCTATACATTAAATTGTTCATTGAAAAACGAATGACAACATCCAAGTTTTAGATCCTTCGTTTGCAGCCCCCAAGAGTCTTTTTAGCTGACTGTGACCCATGACTGCTTCTTGCTTCCTTTGAGCCTCAGATTCAAACACACACTTGGTTTATGAGATCCCTTCAAGTTTTAGATCTTGTGTCATCTTAGGGACGTGAATCCAACTCAGACTTGATGGCAGCCAGTATGAGTCAGATGTCACCCTTTATGGGCTCCTCTCCCCCTGACAAAAAAAAAAAACAACATATATAAGTGTTCAATTCTATCACACCAAGGGTGTGAGGTGGTGGGTGGTAAGCCTCGCCAAGGGTCTTCCAAGACTCTCTCTGAACTGGGAATCCCTTTTGCTGTGTTGGAAGAGAGAACAGAGCAGCCCACCTTGGAAGGAAAGGGAAAGATCTGTAGGAAAAGTTCACGGGGTGAGCTGTGAGGCTGTGTAGGAAAGCTGGGGTGCTGAGACAGTGTGAGGGCTCATCATGCTTTAGAACAGGGCTTAGGGGCAAAAAGAGGACTGAGCTTAGGGAGTTCACTGAAAAGGAGGTGGTACCTGGCAGAGTGCCTGAGGTTGGTAACCAGTCAATAAATATTTGTAGAATGAACGAAGGAAAAAGAGGTCTGCTGATCTGAATATAACTGAATGAAAACCCAGAGCTCAAATTCCAAAGGAGGAAAAATAAGAATTTTCATGCTCTCCCTATTGCTTCCCCTCCCTTTTCTTCTCCCTCCCTCTTTTCTTTCTTTCAAAGACTTTCAGGAGCTCTGGCGAGGTGCTGTGTAATGGGCCCACTTCCCCACTGACTCTGCTCCTCAACATGTCCCTAGCACCTTGCCCTCAGCCAGGGCCTTAGCCTACCCTTGCCCCGCCTCAAGTCACACCCTTATACACTCACCCCACCCTCGGTACCTCTTCTTTGTGGACCTTCGTTGGGCCCCTGTGCTCTGAGGATAGACACCCTGGGAAAGAGAAACGAAGGATCCCCGAGGAACCAGCTATAGGCCTGCATTTGCTAACATATTTGTCCTGCTGGCAGCCAATGTTCTGGAGTTTCTATACATTAAATTGTTCATTGAAAAACGAATGACAACATCCAAGTTTTAGATCCTTCGTTTGCAGCCCCCAAGAGTCTTTTTAGCTGACTGTGACCCATGACTGCTTCTTGCTTCCTTTGAGCCTCAGATTCAAACACACACTTGGTTTATGAGATCCCTTCAAGTTTTAGATCTTGTGTCATCTTAGGGACGTGAATCCAACTCAGACTTGATGGCAGCCAGTATGAGTCAGATGTCACCCTTTATGGGCTCCTCTCCCCCTGACAAAAAAAAAAAACAACATATATAAGTGTTCAATTCTATCACACCAAGGGTGTGAGGTGGTGGGTGGTAAGCCTCGCCAAGGGTCTTCCAAGACTCTCTCTGAACTGGGAATCCCTTTTGCTGTGTTGGAAGAGAGAACAGAGCAGCCCACCTTGGAAGGAAAGGGAAAGATCTGTAGGAAAAGTTCACGGGGTGAGCTGTGAGGCTGTGTAGGAAAGCTGGGGTGCTGAGACAGTGTGAGGGCTCATCATGCTTTAGAACAGGGCTTAGGGGCAAAAAGAGGACTGAGCTTAGGGAAGTGGGGGTGGGAGGAGAGTCAGCCTTTCCCAGTGTCGTCAATGAACAGGCCTGCTGTCAGAGTAACGGACAGCAGGGTATGGAGGAGGATGCAGAAGAGAGCAGAGGAAGGGCGTAAAGACTTGAGCATCTCCGCAGGGAGTCCAGTAAGGGGCTGCAGTGGCTCCCCAGAAACATGGGGAATTGGTGGCCCCTTCTGGGGGCCCTGGGACCCTAGAGAGGAAGCCCCGCAGCACTTTCTGAAGTTCTAGCCCACTGTCACAGCCCCTCTCCATTTCTGGCTCTCCAAAGCTCAGGCTCAGAATTAAATCTCCACTCTCCATCCACCAAGTTATCATTGCCTACCGGCTTCCTGAGGCGGCAGGCCTCAGAGAGGAACAAGGCCTGGCCACTGGGCGGCGTTCAGCACCCCTGGCCCTCCCAGAGCAAGGAGTGAGCCTGCAGAACAGCTTTGCCTTGAGCTCAGCCTGGGTCTGTCAGCAGCAAACAGCTTCCCTTGCACCTCAGGAAGGAAGTGTTAATGAGGAGAGCAGTGAGAAAGGGCTGTGCCTGTCTGCGGTTGTAACAGTTTGCTCCTTCTGGCTCATGGGGACTGAGGAACTTATACAAGGAACATGCCTTCTTGAGGGTAAGACCGTTAATGCTAATAATGTGCCTGTTTGCAGCAGGTAACTAACAGAGTACCCAGTGCCAACATCTCTAAAGCAAAGATCCAGACAAGAGTGCAGCTGCCAGATGGGACAGGGTGGTGACCAGCAGTCCACCCACCAGGTCAAGGGTAGTGCTGGGGGCTACAGAAAGGTGCCTCTTCATGGCAGAGGACCCAGCCTATCCACAGCCCCCCACCTTCGCACCCAGGTCAAAAGCAAACCCCCTCCCCTGTTTGTTTCCTAGGGAGGAAAGGGATGCAATAAACCTCAGGTTTGTTCAGGTGGAATCAACCCTGACTGAAGTAAGTCCTGCTTGAGTTCTGGCTCCACACCTCCACAGCCTTTCCTTCAGGAGCAGGAGGCAGGGCTTCTCTTGTCAAGCACCATCCCTGCACAACAGGGTGAGCATCCTTCCCTGGCCCTCACCTCCCCTAACTGCACACCCCTTTCTATGGTTGACAAAAATCCCTATAGTCAAAGCTATGGTTTTCCCAGTAGTCATGTATGGATGTGAGAGCTGGACCATAAAGAAGGCTGAGACCAGAAAAATCAATGCCTCTAAACTGCGGTGTTGGAGAAGACTCTTGAGAGTCCCTTGGACTGCAAGGAGATCAAACCAGTTAATACTAAAGGCAATCAGCCCTGAATATTCATTGGAAGGACGGATGCTTGAAGCAGAAGCACCAATACTTTGGCCACCTGATGCAAAGAAATGACACATTGGAAAAGACCCTGACACTGGTCATCCATGACAGAGGATGAGATGGTTGGATGGCATCATCGATTCAAGGGACAGGAGTTTGAGCAAACTCTGGGAGACGGTGAGGAACAGGGAAGCCTGGCATGCTGCAGCCCATGGGGTCACGAAGAGCTGGACACAACTGAGCAACTGAACTGAACTTTCTATGGCACAAGCCACAGTTGAAGAGGAAACAGACTCCAGAAGCCTCCATCCAGAAACCAGCGCCAGACTGAGACAGAAGAATGAAACAAACATAAATGTCTATTCAGACCCTACTACGTGCACCCCAGGTGTCAGCACTAAAACAGGACAGCAGAGCCCACAGACAAGGGTGAAGACACAGTCCAGCCCACAAAGACCTGTGTTGAAAGACAGGCGGAGCAGACAGACCTGCTGACTGGAAATAAAGGCAATGCAGGGAGCACTCTCATCTACCAGGGCTGTGGTGCTGGCAGCCAGGGGCTGGGAGGGCAAGCTTGATTCACCACTGGTTTTTCTTTTGTGGAGAGAACATTGTGAAAGAGGAGACTGGAGCCCACCGTTTGAGAGGCTGAGGAGGAGAAGGCTAATGAGAGACAGATGATATCAGACAGCTCTGGGAGAGACAAATTTGGAAAAACAGAGAGACGTTGAAGTGGGACTGGGGAAATTTTGTGAAGCTCTCCTCAACTTCCCACAGAACATTTCATTAAAATGAGTCTGCAGGGGAGATGAATTAATGTCATTCTGAGGGAAACAAATGATTGCCGGGGGCCCCAGTAAGGGACTGAGGTCAACTCAGAGGGTCAGAGCTGGGGTTGGCCAGGGGATCAGACACTCCTGGCTTGCACAGTTTGAAGGGGGATCCAAGTTCCCATAAAGGGGGGCAGCTGGGAGCTCTGGCCTCTGGGAAGGAAATGCTTTGCTGCGCCAGAATGATGGCGGGGCAAGAAGGGGGTGGGCTCAGGGGGAGAGGCCAGGGGGACGTGTGAGAGGGTGTGAAAGTGTGACGGAAAGCCTCAAGCCCTTGACAAGGGAAAAGATTTACTGGGGTTGGAGGAAGGAGGTGCGAGTGGATAGGTCACAGGTCACCGACTCTGATCTCTTCCAGCCTGGGTATCAAGAATTTGACCTACCTCACCAAAAAAGCTGGACGGATTATCTGTCATCTCTCACCTGGGCTGATTAACAGTTTCTGACCGGGCCCCTGCCTGCAGTCCCTCCCTTCCTCGTGTGTCCTCCACAGGCCATGGCACTAGAAGAATCTTCTAACACTCCAGCTCTCTGGGACTTCCCTGGCGGTCCAGTGGTTAAGACCCTTCCAGTGCAGGGGGCGTGGGTCTGATTCCTGGTAGGGGTGCTGCCACACTGCTTGCCCAAGAACTTAAAGTCCTTCAAAGCCTGGGGGGTTGAAAAACCCGACAGGCGGACAGCAGAGCCCACAGACAAGGGTGAAGACACAGTCCAGCCCACAAAGACCTGTGTTGAAAGACAGGAGCAGACAGACCTGCTGACTGGAAATAAAGGCAATGCAGGGAGCACTCTCATCTACCAGGGCTGTGGTGCTGGCAGCCAGGGGCTGGGAGGGCAAGCTTGATTCACCACTGGTTTTTCTTTTGTGGAGAGAACATTGTGAAAGAGGAGACTGGAGCCCACCGTTTGAGAGGCTGAGGAGGAGAAGGCTAATGAGAGACAGATGATATCAGACAGCTCTGGGAGAGACAAATTTGGAAAAACAGAGAGACGTTGAAGTGGGACTGGGGAAATTTTGTGAAGCTCTCCTCAACTTCCCACAGAACATTTCATTAAAATGAGTCTGCAGGGGAGATGAATTAATGTCATTCTGAGGGAAACAAATGATTGCCGGGGGCCCCAGTAAGGGACTGAGGTCAACTCAGAGGGTCAGAGCTGGGGTTGGCCAGGGGATCAGACACTCCTGGCTTGCACAGTTTAAAGGGGGGACCCAAGTTCCCATAAAGGGGGGCAGCTGGGAGCTCTGGCCTCTGGGAAGGAAATGCTTTGCTGCGCCAGAATGATGGCGGGGCAAGAAGGGGGTGGGCTCAGGGGGAGAGGCCAGGGGGACGTGTGAGAGGGTGTGAAAGTGTGACGGAAAGCCTCAAGCCCTTGACAAGGGAAAAGATTTACTGGGGTTGGAGGAAGGAGGTGCGAGTGGATAGGTCACAGGTCACCGACTCTGATCTCTTCCAGCCTGGGTATCAAGAATTTGACCTACCTCACCAAAAAAGCTGGACGGATTATCTGTCATCTCTCACCTGGGCTGATTAACAGTTTCTGACCGGGCCCCTGCCTGCAGTCCCTCCCTTCCTCGTGTGTCCTCCACAGGCCATGGCACTAGAAGAATCTTCTAACACTCCAGCTCTCTGGGACTTCCCTGGCGGTCCAGTGGTTAAGACCCTTCCAGTGCAGGGGGCGTGGGTCTGATTCCTGGTAGGGGCACTGAGATCCTGCATGCCACACTGCTTGCCCAAGAACTTAAAGTCCTTCAATGACCCCTCATCACCCACACCTTGCCACCCACACCCGGATTCATCTAATTCCTGAGCAGAGCACGCAGCGCCACGTGATCAGGTTCCGTCCATCTTTCCAGCCTCATCCATGTCATTTCCAGCCACCACCCCTCACACTCCATCCCACTGAACCACACACAGGTCCTGTAATACAATTGGCTTTTACACATCTAGGGACTTTGCAAATACTCTCTCTTCTCCCACCTTTGCCTGAAGTTCTTTCCCTAGTTCAACTACCAACACCCCAGAGCCTTCTGCAACCCTCTCTTTTTTCTACCTACTACTGTATTTCCACAGCATGTTGTATACAGCACTTGCACATTTATCACCACCAAGTTATCATCTGTGAATGTGTCTATCATGAGTGAAAGGACACAGTCAGATGGGATTCTTTACAGCCCAGCACCCAGCCCAGAGCCTAGCTCATTCCTGGCATTCAGAAAAATTTCAATGAATGACTCAAAGGAACCCACGATGATGACATCCTTTAAGGAGTCCATCCAGCTGACAAAGGCCCCCTTTTCTCAGAGAACTGCCCCTAGACACCAACTGGACTGGAGGTAGACATCTGATCTGAGCTGGGCCAAATGGATTCCTTCTGAAAAAGAGGAATTGACTCTAAGAAAAGCAAATTTGTTTCTGGAACTACAAGACATAGTGTGTGCGTGCTCAGTCAACTTCAGTCATGTCTGAACTCTTTGCAGCCCTATGGACTGTGGCCCACCAGGCTCCTCTGTCCATGGGAATTCTCCAGACAAGAATACTGGAGTGTGTTGCCATGCCCTCCTCCAGGGGATCTTCGTGACCCAGGGATCAAACCCGCATCTCCTGCATTGCATGCAGATTCTTTACTGCTGAGCCACCGGGGAAGCCCACAACATGTGGACTCTGGGATACAAAGTGTATGAGGGAGGCAAACTCTACCATTTAAAATAGTAGAAAAAGTCACTCCTTAAAAAAGGAACCTGAACTAGCCAGCTAGAGGACTTCAGAAAGCTTTTGGATTCCCAGTGCTGGCCCTCCCCTAAGACTGACAGATTCCTATCCCAAGCTTCTGAGAGGTGACCCTGTTTACTAATAACCTGCCTTGTATTCTGTGTTTGAGCTTCGTGGGACTTCTGTTCCTTATAAGTTCCCAACCACACAAGCCAACCTTTGCCCTTGGCAGAATTGCTCACAGCTTCTTTTCTTCAAAAAAAACTTGTATTTTCATACATAAATCACAGGCATAAGTTAGACTTTAAATCACCAAACATGGGCAGAATCAGCTGCATAATTTAGGGGGCCCATTGTAAAATGAAACTGTGGGATCCTTTGTTCAAAATGTACAGTTAGGGCTTCCCTAGTGGTCCAGGGGTTAAGAATCAACCTTGCAATGCAGGGGATATGGTTTGATCCCTAGGCCAGGAAGGTCTCATGTGCTGTGGGGCAGCTAAGCTCACATGCCACAACTACTGAGCCTGCACTTTGGAGCCTGAACGGTGCAACTACTGAAGCCCTTGCACTGCAACTGGAGAGCAGCTCTCGAGGGCAGCAACAAAGATACCCTGATGCCAAAAAATGAATAATAAAAACAATTTTTAAAATACAGTTAAAGGTATAGAAATACTTATAAAGCTTTTTCCTTATATCCGCAGTCTCTGTTTTGGCTTGTCATGGTGTTTGAAGTGAAAGTCGCTCAGCTGTTTCCAACTCTTTGCAAACCATGGACAAAGCCATGGAATTCTACAGGCAAGAATACAAGTGTGGGTAGCCTTTCCCTTCTCCAGAGGTTGTTCCCAAGCCAGGGATCAAACCCAGATATCCTGCATTGCAGGCAGCTTCTTTACCATGTGAACTACCAGGGAATTCCAAGAATACTGTAGGGAGTAGCCTATCCCTTCTCCAGGGGAACTTCCTGACCCAAGAATCGAACCGGGGTCTCCTGAATTGCAGGTAGATTCTTTGCCAGCTGAGCTACAAGGTGTCATGGTGTTTATTTGCTATTTAATGTCTGGATAAATAAAAGTTACAATATAAAATCCTTAGCATGAATTTTATCATTTCTCTTTATACTGTGCGATGCCCATATGGAGAATCACCAAAACAACTGCATTGCTTGGCTTCTCCCAGAAGACGCATCCAGCTGGCAACAAGAGATGAGCCCAACTTCCCCCAAGGGCACTGAGTTGCTCACTGGAGAACTCCATCAGGCCCAGGGTGTTTTACAGGGCAAGTGTAGACCCTCATAAGTTCCTGAAGGTCCCATTCCGAGATTCGGGCCCAGCAATCTTGGCAACTGTTGGGCTCTCCTTTCCACCAGCTCCCAGATCTATATGTTATACCAAGGGTCAGGGAAATCAAGCCAGGCATCTCCCATTCCAATAGGCTGATCCAATCCACAGTGGACAAGCGAATCCCAGGGTCTGTAAACCGCCAACACCAAGATCTGCTTCATAACTGATACATGAGAAACCCACAGAGCTTCCAGAGAGATGGTCACCATTATGCCCAGCCTTAAGATTCTATGAAGGTTACAGACCTTCCCACATGTACACCGGCCTTAACCCAGGGTTAAAAAGGGGCAGCAAAGTTCAGCAAGCGGGAAGTTTACCCTAGGCAAAATAGCCCTGATGCCAAAAATGAATAATAAAAACCGAGATGAGCAGCTCTCGAGGGCAGCAACAAAGATACCCTGATGCCAAAAATGAATAATAAAACAATTTTAAAATGCAGTTAAAGGTATAGAAATACTTATAAAGCTTTTTCCTTATATCCGCAGTCTCTGTTTTGGCTTGTCATGGTGTTTGAAGTGAAAGTCGCTCAGCTGTTTCCAACTCTTTGCAAACCATGGACAAAGCCATGGAATTCTACAGGCAAGAATACAAGTGTGGGTAGCCTTTCCCTTCTCCAGAGGTTGTTCCCAAGCCAGGGATCAAACCCAGATATCCTGCATTGCAGGCAGCTTCTTTACCATGTGAACTACCAGGGAATTCCAAGAATACTGTAGGGAGTAGCCTATCCCTTCTCCAGGGGAACTTCCTGACCCAAGAATCGAACCGGGGTCTCCTGAATTGCAGGTAGATTCTTTGCCAGCTGAGCTACAAGGTGTCATGGTGTTTATTTGCTATTTAATGTCTGGATAAATAAAAGTTACAATATAAAATCCTTAGCATGAATTTTATCATTTCTCTTTATACTGTGCGATGCCCATATGGAGAATCACCAAAACAACTGCATTGCTTGGCTTCTCCCAGAAGACGCATCCAGCTGGCAACAAGAGATGAGCCCAACTTCCCCCAAGGGCACTGAGTTGCTCACTGGAGAACTCCATCAGGCCCAGGGTGTTTTACAGGGCAAGTGTAGACCCTCATAAGTTCCTGAAGGTCCCATTCCGAGATTCGGGCCCAGCAATCTTGGCAACTGTTGGGCTCTCCTTTCCACCAGCTCCCAGATCTATATGTTATACCAAGGGTCAGGGAAATCAAGCCAGGCATCTCCCATTCCAATAGGCTGATCCAATCCACAGTGGACAAGCGAATCCCAGGGTCTGTAAACCGCCAACACCAAGATCTGCTTCATAACTGATACATGAGAAACCCACAGAGCTTCCAGAGAGATGGTCACCATTATGCCCAGCCTTAAGATTCTATGAAGGTTACAGACCTTCCCCACATGTACACCGGGCCTTAACCAGGGTTAGAGGGCAGCAAAGTTCACTGATTGAGGGAGAAGGCAGAGTCTTGGGGCCCCAGGCAGCTGAGAAGTGGATGGTCAAGAATCCATCCCAGGGAGATGGGTAGGCTTCAAGAGTCAGTACTTGGACATATGAGCCAAGGTCCCAGCTCTAGCACATGCTCCAAAGTCCCACTGGACTTCACTTATAAAGCACACATTCAAAGATAAAATTAAGGATTTCAAAATGATGGTTACAGAGCATTAGACCTCACTGCTAGGAGCTTCTGAGTATGGAGCTCTGTGTGACTGCACTCACCATATAAGCTCATGAAGCTGACCCTCTACACATGAAGCAGTACTGTGCATGTGTGCACTGTCATGTCTGATTCTTTGCGACTCTATGGACTGCAGCCCACCAGGCTCCTCTGTCCATGGGATTCTCCAGGCAAGAATACTGGAATGGGTTGCCAAGGCCTCTTTGAAAAAGAGTTCTAAACCTTATTAAATAACATAAGAAGCTTGAACCAAAAGAAGAAAAACACACTTCAAGTACACATTACAGAAATTTAGGACACATGTCAAGATCACCATTCATATCTCAGCTGGAGGACAAGTTAAAAAGCAGATGTCTCTGCTCGCTTCTGCCCAGACTGCAGAATTGACCAGGAGCTCCAGTATGTATAGATAAAATAGAATTAAATGTCTAAGCATTAAGTCATGCTTTATTCCAAAGTACAATGCCTTTGGCTAATCAAAGAGTATTTCATGAAGATAGACTTATGCCACCAAAGCAAAAAAAAGGAGAAGGAGATATTACTAGTTTCTTTGCCCTTATAGCTTATGTTTTTACGGCTTAGAAGTTCAACAGGAGCTTCACTTTTCAGACGCTTATGTAAAAAACTTCCTGTTGGCATTGGTTCCAAACAAGACCTTTCGTATTTCTGGCATCATTTGCTGGAATAGGAGATCCAGTCGACTCTCCAGAGTATTGGAAACCATTATTCTCTGGTCGCTACTGTAGACTACC